>OX377622.1:69201294-69813833 GCA_947397865.1 Polietes domitor
TAATATCCCTATAATTTACACTATTACTGCTCTTGAATACACATTTTACTTGGGATCATGACAATATTTTCAGGATCGTGTTTATTTTGAACTAGAAACAGCTCACGGGGAAGGTGGACCACATAGGTCTATGTTTTGATATAGCCTCTATAAAAATGTACCTCCAATTTACAATATTACTGCTCTAAAATGCTCATTTTACATCGGATCTTGATCAAATTTTCCAAACAATGTTACATTTAGACTAGAAACACCTATTTGAAAGCCAGCTATATAGGTCAATGTTTTTTGTATAGCCCCCATACAAATGGGCTCCCAGTTTACACTATTATCGCTCTAGAACCCACATCTTACATTGGATCTTGATAAAATTTTGTAGATCATGTTATATTTCAATGAAGAATATCTACTTTGAAAGTTATCAAAAAAGCCCACTTTTAATGTAGCGCCCTTACAAATGGGCCCCCATTTAATTATTACCTCTCTAGGATCCTCATTTTACAATCGGAAGTTTTCCAAATTTCGTAGATTATATTTTATTTTAACTAAGAATACATACTATGAAAGTCAAATTTATTATACCATATTTTGGTATAACCCCCATACAATTGGGTCCAATTTCTACTATATTATAACTCTAGAACCACAGCGTGCATTGGATCCTAATACAATTTGCAGATCATGTTATATTTCAACTACTTGAAAGTGATCTATATGGGCCATTTTTGAATGTTGCGCCCTTACAAATGGGCTCCATTTATATTATTACCCCTCTATCACCCCCATTTTACATCGAAAGTTGATCAAATTTTGCAGATTTTATTGTATTTCAATTAAGAATATATAATATGAATATATACTATGTCCATACTATGGTATAACTCAAATGGGGCCCCATTCTACTCTATTACAGCCCTAGAAACTTCATCTTACATCGGATCTTGATCGAATTTTGCAGATCATGATATATTTCGACTAGGAATACCTACCGTGAAGGAGAACTATATATAGCACAGTCCCAAGTTTTGTTATAGGCCCCCCATCTGTATTTGTCATTGGATCTTGATCAAATTTTCCAGATCATTTTATATTTACCTTTCTCGGAGTATCTGCCGTAAAATTTTATCAATTAACATATTATTCGTTAAACTTGACGCATTTACTGTATAATTTATATGAACTGCATAAAATTGTTTCCGTGAAACAGCTGGTTTTATCAAAATATATAATCGGCCCCGCCCGACTTTAGCCTTTCCTTACTTGTTTAAATCATTATTAGTTTACTGGACTTTTACTTCCTTCAAAAACGAGAATGAAGAGATCCGATTTTTTTTAATTAATTATTCTATAATTAATGTGTAAAGAATTCATCTTTATACACATAATAATTGAAGCGAATTTAATTTTTTATTAAAAAAATTATATTTTTCACTGAAAATAATAGTCATATAACACTATGCAACAAGTAAAGAAAAATTTAGTGTCCAAGACGATTTTTTTGTATGCTTTGAGGAATGTTGTTTCATAAAATCAAAACAAAAAAATTGAATAAAATTAAAATTTTCGTTGTTAACTCATATTTAGTTTAAAAATCACGAACACGTCCCATTTCAAATTATATATAAAAGAATATATTGTTTTAGTTTGTAATAGCTGTCATCTTAATGAAGAAAACAAGGCATTTTTTATGAAAATAAATGAATAAATGTAGAAGTAGAATAAGGAAATTTTAAAAAATCGTGTGCCATTTTTAGGAATTTTCTCAGACTAGGGTTTAGGGTTTCCCGGACTGTTTTCATTTCCCGGGAAAACTGGTATGAAAAATTTCATTCCTGGGAATTCCCGGGAAAAAGTAATTTATTTATAGGTATGTTCAATATGGTTTAAAATATCAATATTTAATAACTGGTGTGTGTTTTTTTTTCAATTCTGTCATATTATAAATTAAAAACGAATGTTATTGTCAAAATATTTTACAAATTATTTTTCATTTTACAAATATTTTACTCTACACCTTTTCAATATTATATTCGGAACATAAAAATTTATATTGAGAAATGTAAATTCATATTACGAACATATAAATTCATAATTTATAATATGAACATGTTAATTCATAATGAGAATTGTTAATTTATATTGAGAATAATTTATTCATAATTGGAACATACCATTTCATAATGAAACATACAAGTTTGTAATCATAAAATCCAAATTCATAATCATAAAATACGTTTTCATATTCAAAAAATATGAATTCATAATGAGAAAATATAAAATCATATTGAGAAAATGTAAATTTATAATGAGGACATTGATAAAATATGTGTTTCTACGAAAATATCCATAGAAAAACGTTCCTGATTATGAATTTATATTTTATGAATATATATTCCTGAATAAGAATTTTTATTTTCTCATTATCAATTTGGATTTTCTCATTTTGTATTTATATATCTCATTATCAATTTGTATGTTCTTATTATGATTTTGTATTTCTCATTATGAATTTACATTTCACATTACGGATTTAGAATTATGATATTATGATATTATATTATGAATTTACATTTCTCATCATGAACCTACATATTCTGATTATAAATTACATTTTCTCATTATAAACTTGAAAAGGTGTAGACTAATCGTCAGGATTGGACATTTATATCGCAGGTAGAAGTGACTGGCACATACACTAGATTCAAAATTGAAAACGATTAAGGAAACAAATAACTCATATGACGGAGAATGTTAATGATACATTTAATTTAGAATATTCATTCGTCTGGAGACAAAAATATTTTATAGAAACAGGGGGGAATATTCTAAACTGTAAAAACAATAGAAACATAAAAAATAATATTAATTTAATAAATTCATAAAAAATAAAAATATTGAAATAGTCCAGTCATTAATTCTTACAAATGGAATACACCGTAGCATATATTTATATTCCTATTAGATTTCTCTTGAAAGTTTCCAGGCGAACAATTTTTATTGTATTCCTATTTTTAGACCATTTCTTTCTGGCTACATATGTAAAGTAAATTGTTCTTGAAGAATATGTTCACATCGATTCTTCTAGGAAAACAAGACAATTTACTTTATGTAAGCCATAGTATTGCCGACATGATATTTTTATTTTACAATAAAGATCATGCAAATAGCCTCACAAAAAGTTGTTATTCCCCTAGCTGGTTTCGCCTAAAAAAGTTTTGTTTTTAGTAATATAATATAGACAAATACTCAACAAATACTCATTATTGTCAGTAATGTAAATACATATATGAATTTGAAATACATCTATTCCAATTCCAATTTATATAGTAACATTAAATTATTGATCAACATAATAAATATATTTTTTTAATATTTCCCGTATTCCCGGGAAATTGAAAATTTTTTTCCCGGGAATTCCCGGAAGAACTTGGACGATTGGGGAATTCCCGGACCCCAAACCCTACGTATGACATCTAAGAACTCAAAGAATCCCCCGTGTTTTTCTAATTTTTGATACAATTTGTAATTAAATACTTCAAGAGATCTAGTAACAAATATGTAATTAAAAAATGTGCGGAAAATAATAGCTATGAAAAAGAGCCAATATGTGAACATGCGAGTAGATGGTAGAAGTAAAAGTAATAGAAAATCGGCTGCCGATTTTCAAATATGTCAAACATATTGGCACTTTTTATTATAAATAAAATATAAACTTATATATAAAATTCAATTAAATCAAATCGGCTGCCGCACAGTGGTTCAGAATCAAAATCCTTCGGCCAATATTCAATAACTTATGTTCTAGTAGACACTTTTGCGTTCTGGTTGGTTTATGTGGCCGCTCTCACGAGAGCGTTAAGTAGTGCATTAAGGCACCGTTTTGAATAAACACATAGAGATACGGCAACTATATTTGTTCTTCTATACCTTACCTTTGGTAAAGCTCACAGCATTGACGCTGTCGCGAAACTCACGTCGAAATTAGTCTTCTCCAGCCTTTCGAACTGGCTGTATCGGGATTTTTCGGCAAACACATATCGAGTAGAAATGTTGCTAAGCATTGTTGTGGTTTTGCTGACGTGTGTCGCGCTGTTGATTAGATTTTGGTTCAAAAACAATTTCAGCTACTGGACCCGGTTCAATGTGCCCAGTGCCAAAGGCAGCATTTTCAGTGGAAATTTCAGTGATTTCATTTCACTGAAAACAAACTTCGGTTATCACTTGAAGGCCATCTATGATGATCCGAAATTCGAAAATGAAGTCGCTGTGGGTATTTATGGTGCCTACAAAGCCGGTCTACTGATACGCGATCCCGAATTGCTGAAAGCGGTGTTTATTAAGGACTTTGACAGGTTTTGTGATCGTTCTGCAGAATGTGATCCCCATCAAGATCCTATTGGTGGTATGACTTTGTTCTTGGCGCCTTACGCCTACTGGAAGGGAATGCGTCCGAAAATCAGTCCTATGTTCTCGAGTGGAAAATTGAAATACATGTATCCTTTAATACAAGAAGTGGGCAAACATTTAGAAGAGCATTTGGCTAAAAAGGGTGACAAGTTCGTGGAAGACCTGAAATATTTGTGCGGCCTTTTTACAACAGATTCCATATCCTCCACCATAATGGGTTTTCAGTACAATGCCTTGGAGAATCCCAAGGAGCCTATCTACTTGGAAGCGATTAAGTTATCGAAATTTAACATTAGTCGAGCCATATCGTTCCTGGTTATCTTCTTCATACCTCATCTGGGTGGTCTATTAAAAGCCAAGGTCTTTTACGACTCCACATATAGCTTTATTAGATCTTCCATTGACTATGTCATTAAGGAGCGTGAGAAAACTGGACAGATACGCCACGATCTTATCGATATATTTGTTAAACTTAAAAAGGAAGCCTCTGAGGCTGGAGAAGATGAGTCTCTGACTATGGACGGTTTATTTGCTCAAGCTGCTATACTCATGAGTGGTGGATTTGATACCTCGGCCACCATCATATCGAGCGCCTTGTTTGAGTTGTCCAAACAACCCCAATTACTGGAGAGATTGCGTAAAGAGGTGCTGGCAGCTTTTCTCGAAGGTGATGGCCAGATCCCGTATGATAGTGTAAATTCAATGGAATATCTTAAAATGGTCATCGATGAGACATTAAGAATGTATCCAGTTCTACCCTTATTGGATAGGAAGTACGTTGCTGGGGACCATAATGCGGGATACTCGTTGAAACCTTATTATGATTATGATCTGCCGAATGGCATGCCGGTGTATATATCGGTTTATGCCCTACATTATGATCCAAAGGTAGGTTTATAATTTTACACTTTTCTATATATATATAAAGAATCGATAATTATGATACTTCGGCCAATATTGATGAAATTTCGCTCAAACATAGTTGAATTCTATTTAGCTATTTTTCATTTCTTCGCAAATTCTGAAACTTGGTCCTAGGAGGATTGAAGAGATGCATTTTTATTAATGTCATAGGTCCAGAGCAGAAAATGCAGTGTCATCAGCATAAAATGCATAGTTGCAACTATCAGAGGTCACAAAACGGAACTTTGAGGTACACCCGTATGTTCACAAAATCTGAAGAAAAGTCATTAATTTTAACACATAAGATGCGATCTCCCAGGAAAGATTTGACAATCTTTATTAATTATTTTGGAAAATTCAATTTAATTAACTTAGTATGCAATTCTTTTAATTTGATGTGTTGTACTATGGAGAACCCTAATCTTCAGATTACTGAGCAAACTGGCAGATTGATAGCTACTAATTAAGTCAGGTGGTTTGCCAGGTTTGAAAAGTGAAAGAATTTTTGTTTTGCGCCAGGTTAGTGGGTAATATTGAAATTTTAAGCAAGCGTTTATACATAATACTAGTTGATAAACAACTGACAACAAGATTTGACAGGTTTTTGATACATTTTTTGTTTATGTTGTCCAAACCACAAAATTTTTTCGTTTTCAATTGTTTTAGTTCTACATGAGGTTCACTAGGATTTTGCGAACAAAGAAAGAATCGGTGATAACATACTAGCTGCTCAGTATTGTGGCATCTAATATCAAGTGTTGTTTAAATGGAAAGTTTCAGACAGAGTTTGAAAGAATCTGTAGTAAATGAGCTACTTTCATCAGTTACAACTGAAATATTAGGAAACTTTTTTCGCAAAATTTTGTAGGTATTCCAGAATGGTTTTGTGCGAGTACCTAATTATTTCGGTTTACTAAACTCCAGTAAAAATGTACTAAAATTAAGGAAATTGTTTTCTGTTTGGCACCCAGTATGCCTTTACTCAATTTAAGTTTACTTTTTACTTGAATGTAGTACGTTCATACTAAAATCAAGTAATATTTATTCAAAATGAGTTTTATTTACTCATTTTAACTACAATTGTACTTAGATTGAGTACATTTCTCAGACTCAATTTTAGTATACTTCAGTGTCAAAGATTTTTTTCAGTGTAGTAATTTGGAAAGCTCCTATTAGATAGCAATCATATACAGGCAACGGAATATGCTTGTCGATGTGTACTATTTTAGCTGAACTTTCTTCGTATGTATATTTCATTTCTACCCAGTTTTGACCAACAAATTACAACCGCAGAGCCTTTTATATTCTCGACCTCATGTTTCTATATACAGCCGACCACTTTATAACTTTTTACACCTCTTTCCAAATATACACACATTATGAAAAATCACTATAAGTAACATGTGTTTTTGCTTCCCCTAAAAACATGCAAGTTTATCCCTTGTCGCCCCGCATCCTCCTTATAAGTACAAATTTTGTAATATGTTCCGCGTTTACGTAATTAAAGGGCTGTAAACCTTTTTATACCCTCCACCTCCAGGATGGTGGTGTACTAATTTTGTCATTCCGTTTGTAACACCTTGAAATATCGTAACACTTTGAAAGTATATATATTCTTGATCGTCATAAAATTCTAAGACAATCTAGACATGTACATCCGTCCGTCCGTCTGTTGAAAGCAAGCTAGCATCTAAATGAAAGAAGCTAGGACGCCCAAATTGTACATAAATGCGTCTTATAGTCGTAGATCGGTTGGGATTGAAACTGGGCGAAATCGGCCAAAAGGGAAAACATTTTCCCTCACAAGGACTTTAAATTCCCATAATATTCATTTATATTTTTGAGTATTTAAGCACATTTTTTCAATATGTCTGCTTGTACTTAATTGATATAAGTAATTGATATAACAAAAACGTACACCATAAAGTGATTTTTAATCGTAGGGGGTAAAATGGGGCAAAACGGGATACAAATTGTACCTTTCAAACGACAACAGCTAGAAACACGAAATTCGATGTGTACATTCCTCTCATTGAGTAGATACATAATATAAGAGTATTTTTCCAAATTCGTACCTTTAAGGGATAAAATGGGCATAGAGGGATAAAAATTGTACAAACCAAACGGTTGAACCTAGAATAATGAAATTCGGTGTATACATTCCTCTGTTTGCGTAGACACGTAAAATAAACGGATTTTTCGAAATTCGTACATTTTGGGGCTAAAATGGAAAAAGGGATAAAAATTGTACCAACCAAATGACCGTAGCTAGAGTCATGAAATTCGGAATATACATTCCTCTGACTGAGTAAACATGAAAAATAAAAGGTTTTTTTTTCCAAATTCGTACTTTCAAGAGATACAATGGGTACAGAGGGATACAAATAGTCGCAACTAAATGACTTACTAGAATGATGAAATTGGGTGTGTACATTACCTTTTATTGCATAGACACGTAAAATAAAGGGATTTTAGAAAGTGGTACTCTTAAGGGGGTAAACTAGGAAAAAGGGGATAAAGATGGTACCGACCAAATGGCCGCAGCTAGAATAATAGAAGTCGGTGTATACATTCCTCTGACTGCATAGACACACAAACTAAAAAGATTTGTCCAAATTCGTACTTTTTACTTTTAACCCATTAAGGCCCGACCCTATTAGGAGCCTCGATAGACAAAAATTAGTAGTATATATGAGGTCCCCATGGTCTAATTAAGAAAAAAAATTATTACCCGAAATTTCCAGGTGCGCAGGTGAGCCATGCGGGGGTGATGCGAAAACGCATCACTGGGCCTTAGTGATATACAAAATTAACTTTAAAATAATTATAGGTAAAATAAAAAATATGTGAAAAATTTATAAAATTATATTTTAGAAATGAAATTTAATTTATTTCGATAAAAGAAAAGTAACGGCATTATATTTAAATTTCAGAGATGTCCGTTTTATTTACGCTCGCTAACTTTCTTCGATTTAGGTGTTTTAGAATTTCCACATGGATTTTTCACCAAGATACACACTTGCTCCAAAGTGACAACTATGAGCAATATTGTGGTATACAATCTAAAGTTTTTGGGAATATGTTGATGATTGCTATAGCCCTAGCCGTTTTTTCTCGGGGTGCCCTACAAAATGCGATGCGTTTTCGCATCGCTGGGCCTTGATGGGTTAAGGCAAAAAGGGCATTTATATTGCGCTTCTATATGGTGAGAAGGAATTTACATACAAAATTTCACGATCTCAGCTATAATACTTTAGTTGGTACCACTTTTGTTCCTTTTTGTTTGCTCAAACCTTATAAGAACAAATTTCGAAAAAAAAAATCCATTTTGATGCCGCTTCTATATGGTGTGAGGAATTTACACACAAAATTTCACGACTATAGCTTCAATACTTTTGTTGGTACCATTTTCAACCCTTTTTGTCCCGCTCACCCCTTACAAATTTCGAAAAATCAATTTAAATTTGCGCTTTTACGTTGTCAGAGATATTTATACACAAAATTCCAAGAATATAGCTGCAATACTTTAGTTGGTACCATTTTTATCCCGTTTTGGTCGCACTCACCCCTTATAAGTAACGGGTGATTTTTTAGCTATTATCTTTTTGGCAACACTGGTTTAAACAGCTGACGCACGTTTCGTGTTTTGTTTCACTGTCAAACAACTTCAGTTTGGTCTATAATTTAACCATGAATCGTCTTACAAACGAACAACGCTTGCAAATTATTGAATTTTATTATCAAAATGCGTGCTCTGTTAAGAAAGTTCATCGCGCGCTTCCATTTTTTGGTCAGTTTAATCGACCCACTGAAGCGGCTATTCGTGCTATTGTGACTAAATTTCACACCATTTTTACATTTTTGGACCTTACACCTCCAACACGCTTACGTAGAGTGCGAACTGAAGAAAATATCGCAGCTGTATCGGCCAGTGTTAATGATGACCATCAATTATCGATTCGTCGCCGTTTGCAGCAATTGGGCCTCTGTTACTCAAAAACGTGGAAATGCCAAAATTGGACTAACCGGATGGACCATTTGAGGCGCAGTCAAGGTTACCATTAGCATGAAATAATCTTCAAACATTAAATTATATGGACCGTACTATCGGTTCAAATAAAGATTTCATGCATTTTTCTGAATTGTTTTTTTTTAACTGTTTTTATGTTTTTTTTTAACTTTCCTAAAGCTTTTAAAAAATCACCAGATTGCGCTTCTACGTTGTTAAAGGAATTTACACACCAAATTTCGGACTATAGCTGCAATACCTAAATTACCATTCTCAACCGATTTTCTTCTAATTAAATAGCATTCATCAATAGCCCATAAAACTTCGTTGTACGAAGTTTCATTTAGCTCTAACAACGAATGCGACCTGTACTTTGATTACAAGAATAGATGGACAGACGGACGGACGGACATCGCTAAATCGACTCAAAAAGTGATTCGAAATCGAAATAAACGATGGGTATCCTTTTGGGTGCTAGAAACAAATGCACAAAGTCATTATACCCTGTGGTGTAGGGTATAAAAACCCATTAAGAATATCGTCAGCATGGGTAAACGAACGTCATAAATCACTCGCGCGCTCATCTCTAATCAGTATACATACTTATGTCAGAACATGGGATAAAAATATCATTTTTACAGCTTATGTAAAATCACTCTAGTTATGTGAAGGTAAAAGATATAACCGAAATATTTTGGAATTTTTTCATAAAAAATCAAGGTATAATTATTTACTAATTTAAAACAAGTAAGGATAGGCTAAAGTCGGGCGGGGCCGACTTTATAACAGGGTACAATATGTCGTTTCTAGAGCGGAAAATGTCAAATCGGGAGCGACATTTGTATGGGGGCTATATCTAAATCTGAACCGATCTTATCCAATTTTTGCACAGGTGTTTCTAGTTGGATTATAAGTTGTTGTGCCAATTTTATAGAAAATCGGATACAATATGTGGTTGTAAAGCGGAAAAAGTGAAATAGGGAGCGACATTTGTATGGGGGCTATATCTAAATCTGAACCGATTTCCTCCAAATTCAATACCGATGGACCTTGGTCAGAAAAAATAACAGACATCGTTAAATCGACTCAGCTGGTGATTCTAAGCCGATCGGTATACTTAAAGGTGGGTCTAGCTCAATTATTTCTTGGTGTTACAAACATTTGGCGCGAAACTAACTTATAATACCCTAGCCCACGAAGTGGTGTAGGGTATATCAAGTAAGGAAAGGCTAAAGTCGGGCGGGGCCGACTATATAATACCCTACACCACTTCCTGCGTATGTACCTCGTTTTGATTACTAAACCCAGGTATTTCATGGGAGCAATTTTATGTAGTTCATATAAATTATACAGTTACTATAAATTCATCTTTAGTCAAAATTTAACGAATATGGTAAATAATATGGTAGTTGATCCAATTATCCGACAGACAAATACAAATTATACAGAAGTAATAGGACCGACATTTCAAAAAGGAGCCTATAACAACATTCTGGCCTGGTCTAAAACATGGGCCTATATATTTCTCATTCACGGTAGGTATTCCTAGTTGAAAAATACCATGATCTGCAAAATTTGATGAAGATACGATGTAAGATGTAGTTTCTAGAGCTGTAATAGATCAGAATGGGGCCCATTTGGGTTATACCAAAGTATGGACATATGGGTATCTCCCAAACAATTAAGGAAAGGCTAAAGACGGACGGACTTTCTATCTCATTACAATTCAATTCGGTAAAAAAATGAAATTGGGAAGGATTTTTGCATCCTGTAAATGTATGTGTTTGACGAAAAATTTTAAATCGGAAAGGACATTTGTATGGAATTATATTGAAACCTGGAACGATGTGACCCGTGTTCACCATGTATGTTTATTGGTGAAATATAATATGTAAAGTTTGGCCAAAATTGGATAAACATTCGGGAGCAACATTTGTAGGGCTATATCTAAATCTGAACCGATCTTACCCACTTTCACAATAGGTGTTTCTAGTTCGATTATAAAATGTTGTGCCGATTTTAAAGTAAATCAGGTACAATATGTGGTTTCTAAAGCGGAAAAGTCAAATCGGGAGCGACATTTGTATGGGGGCTATATCTAAATCTGAACCGATCTTACCCAAATTCTGCATAGGTGTTTCTAGTTGTATTATAAGATGTTGTGCCAATTTTAAAGAAAATTAGGTACAATATGTGGTTTCTAAAGCGGAAAAAGAGAAATAGGGAGCGACATTTGTATAGGGGCTATATCTAAATCTGAACCGATCTTACCCAAATTTTGCATACGTGTTTCTAGTTGGATTATAAGATGTTGTTCCAAATTTAAAGAAAATCTGGTAAAATATGTGGTTTCTAAAGCGGAAAATGTCAAATCGGGAGCGACATTTGTATGGGGGCTATATCTAAATCTGAACCGATCTTACCCAAATTTTGCATACGTGTTTCTAGTTGGATTATAAGATGTTGTTCCAAATTTTAAGAAAATCTGGTAAAATATGTGGTTTCTAAAGCGGAAAATGTCAAATCGGGAGCGACATTTGTATGGGGGCTATATCTAAATCTGAACCGATCTTACCCAAATTCTGTACAGGTATTTCTAGTTGGATTATAAGATGTTGTTCCAAATTTAAAGAAAATCTGGTAAAATATGTGGTTTCTAAAGCGGAAAATGTCAAATCGGGAGCGACATTTGTATGGGGGCTATATCTAAATCTGAACCGATCTTACCCAAATTCTGTACAGGTATTTCTAGTTGGATTATAAGATGTTGTACCAAATTTAAAGAAAATCGGGTAAAATATGTGGTTTCTAAAGCGGAAAATGTCAAATCGGGAGCGACATTTGTATGGGGGCTATATCTAAATCTGAACCGATCTTACCCACTTTTAGCATAGGTGTTTCTAGTTAGATTATAAGGTGTTAAGCCAAATTTGAAGAAAATCGGGTACTATGTGTGCTTTATAGGGCGGAAAAAGTCAAATCGGGACCGACTTTGTATGGGGGCTATATCTAAATCTGAACCGATTTGCTCCAAATTCAATACCGATGGTCCTTGGCCAGAAGAAATAACTTCTGCCAAGTTTCATGACAATCGGGACAGACAGACATCGTTAAATCGACTCAGGTTGTGATTCTAAGCCGATCTGTAGACTTAAAGGTGGGTCTAGCTCGATTATTTCTTGGTGTTACAAACATTTGGCGCGAAACTAACTTATAATACCCTAGTCCACGAAGTGGTGTAGGGTATAAAAATAATGTAATATTAATATTTTATTTTCCAAGAACAAACCGGTACAACAGGTTTAACCGTTCATCGACTCTGTTTTTTTATTTGTGATATTAAGAGTTCAAAGCAGTGTATAATTCGTATTTGATTTGTTGATGAGTGGCATTGCTCTCCGATTTGGATTGCTTTTGTGTTATACTGCACGAACAAATTCCAAGTGCCTATACCCGACAATCATTCAATTGGCAATAAACAGTACATGTACGCTCCTATACCAACACAGTCCACAAGTTCATCAAAGCCTATCCTAATATATGTAGCATTAACGCTGTCCAAAAAATATGTCAGTGTCAGTCTAGTTTAGAATTTTGACGGGGCTTGGTTGTTGGAGTACAATAGAATTATTAGTCGATCTAGAAATGTTGTTAACCGTTGTTCTCGTGTTGCTAGTATGCATCGTATTGGTACTTAGACTTTGGTTCAAAAACATTTTCAGCTACTGGACCCAGTTCAAGGTGCCCAGTGCCAAAGGCACCATTTTCAGTGGGAATTTCGGGGATTTCATTACACTGAAAACCAATTTCGCTTATCATTTGAAGACCATCTACGATGATCCGAAATTCGAAAATGAAGCTGTTGTGGGTATTTATGGAGCCTACAAACCCGGTCTACTGATACGCGATCCCGAATTGCTGAAAACGGTGTTCATTAAAGACTTTGACAAGTTTTGCGATCGTTCTGGGGAATGCAATCCTCACCGGGATCCTCTTAGCAATTTGGGTTTGTTCTTCGCCCGTTACTCGTATTGGAAGGAAATGCGCCCGAAAATTAGTCCCATATTCACGAGTGGAAAATTGAAGTACATCTATCCTTTACTGCAACAAGTGGGTAAAAATTTGGAAGAGAATTTAGCACAACGGAGCGATAAGTTTGTGGAAGATCTGAAATGTTTGTGTGGCCTCTTTACGACAGATTCCATCTCCTCCACAGTACTGGGTTTCCAGTCCAATGCCTTGCAGAATCCCAAAGATCCCATCTACCTGGAAGCAATTACAATAGGGACGTTTAACTTGAGACGGGCGCTCTCGTTCTTTGTTATGTACTTTTTGCCCCGTTTCACGGGTATCTTAAGAGCGCAGGCCTTTGATGACTCCACCTACGACTTTATTAGATCTTCCATAGGCTATGTCATTTCGGAGCGTGAGAAAACTGGCCAGACGAGCAACGATGTTATTGATATATTTGTTAAACTCAAAAAAGAGGCCTCTGAGGCTGGCGAAGATGAGACTTTGACCATGGACGGTTTGTTTGCTCAAGCCCTTATACTCATGGCTGGTGGGTTTGAAACCTCATCCACGGTCATTTCGAGCGCCCTCTTTGAGTTGGCCAAACAACCCCAATTGCTGGAGAAATTGCGCACAGAGGTGCTGGAGTCTTTCCTCGAAGGCGATGGTCACATCTCGTATGAAAGTATAAATTCCATGGAATATCTTAGAATGGTCATCGATGAGACTTTACGAAAGTATCCTGTGTTTCCCTTATTGGATAGAAAGTTCGTTGCTGCGGAACCGGGTTTGGGATATTCTTTGAAGCCTTTTTATGATTATGATCTGCCGGATGGCATGCCGGTGTATATATCGGTGTATGCCTTACATTATGATCCAAAGGTAGGTTAACTCTGGCGAACTTTTCTCAACACGAGCTAGCAACTCGATTAAAATAACTGATTCATTCAATTGAGTATTTGTCGCCATATTTAGATAATTTCATGTTAAGCCCGATTGATTCTTTGTTAAAAAATAAAATTTAAATTTTATTTGTGATAAGTCGTTATCTTGGTCTTTGCATTTTAGACAGACACAAGTATTAATTTATGGCATATTAATTTTGATTACTCATATATGATTGCTATTGCATTATTATTTTGATTCAAGTGCCTTTGTAGAAAAAATATATAGAAATGATAAGAATGTGTTGGTAACATTTATTTTCATTTATCTACTTTCAGTACTGGCCAAATCCCAAGAAGTTCGATCCGGAACGTTTCTCAGCTGAAAATCGTAAAAGCATAGAACCCATGTCATATTTACCATTCGGCAGTGGCCCGCACAACTGCGTGGGTTCTCGTCTGGGTCTGCTGCAAGTGAAAATTGCCATCCTGCACATTCTCAAGAATCATTATGTGCAAGTGTGCGATCGGACCGTTTTGGAACCGGAATTTGATCCAAAAGCATTTGTTTTGCAAGTCAAGGGCGGTATACATTTGGAAATAGTCTGCGATAATATGTTCGATAAAGCTTACAAAAAATAATGTTACTAATATAATAATTATTTTTTAATAAAAATCACACAATAAAGCAGTCGTAAGGTATTTGTTATTCCAATTTCGGATTGTCTATGAATTTATTGCCATTATTTTATTGCCATCTAAGGGTATGCACTTTTCATTAGCAAACACACAATTTAATTCGTAAGTAGAAGAAAAACTTAATCGCATTAGCTGGCATTCGAATGTATTATATTAAGAAAAAAACACACTATTATAAAGCATAATGAACTAAAATTTAGTAAAATGGAACTTCACATAGCGCTTAAACCATACTTTCTCATAGATAATTTTCCTGATTGATTCTAGTTCAATTTTAGTCAAACCTAGTAATTTTAGACTCCAACTGAGGAAAATTGCCGTAAATATTTTCTCAAACCAAGTAATTTTTCAACAACCTGAAGAATAATTGCTGAAAACACATCCTTTTATTTATATGAAAACATAATTAGTTCGCAAGTAAGGATGCTTATGTTGAGTTACAATTATTTAATTGTATTTAGCCAACACTGTTCGACAGTTCATATTACACTCGAACCAGACGATATAAATCTGAAACTATAGTTGAAATAGAGTTAGTTAGTTTACTACTAAAACTGAGGGATAAACATGAAATAGATGTTAATGCTGAACTAATTTTAGGTATTTTTATACCCTACACCACTTCGTGGGCTAGGGTATTATAAGTTAGTTTCGCCCCAAATGTTTGTAACACCAAGAAATAATCGAGCTACACCTACCTTTAAGTATACCAATCGGCTTAGAATCACCAGCTGAGTCGATTTAACGATGTCTGTCTGTCCGTCCGTCTGCTGTCCATCTAAGCTTGTTCGCACTCTACAGGTCGCAATTGTTGTCCGATTGTCATGAAACTTGGCAGAAGTTATTTTTTCTGGCCAATGACCATCGGTAATGAATTTGGAGGAAATCGGTTCAGATTTAGATATATCCCCCATACAAATGTCGCTCCCGATTTGACTTTTTCCGCCCTATAAAGCACATATAGTACCCGATTTTCTTTAAATTTGGCACAACATCTTATAAACCAACTAGAAACACCTGTGCCAAAATTGGGTAAGATCGGTTCAGATTTAGATATAGCCCCCATACAAATGTCGCTCCCTATTTCACTTTTTCCGCTTTAGAAACCACATATTGCACCCGATTTTCTTTAAAATTGGCACAGCATCTTATAATCCAACTAGAAACACCTGTGCAAAAATTGGGTAAGATCGGTTCAGATTTACAAATGTCGCTCCCGATTTGACTTTTTCCGCTCTAGAAACGACATATTGTACCCGATTTTCTTTAAATTTTGTAGAACATTTTATAATCGAACTAGAAACACGTGTGCAGAAATTGGGTATGATCGGTTCAGATTTAGATATAAACCCCATACAAATGACGCTCCCGATTTCACTTTTTTCGCTTTAGAAACCACATATTGTACCCGATTTTCTTTGAATTTTACTCAACATCTTATAATCCAACTAGAAACACGTATGCAAAAATTGGGTATGATCGGTTCAGATTTAGATATAGCCCCCATACAAATGTCGCTCCCGATTTGACTTTTTCCGCTCTAGAAACGACATATTGTACCCGATTTTCTTTAAATTTTACACAACATCTTATAATCCAACTAAAAAACCTATGGTGAAAGTGGTTCAGATTTAGCCCTCATACAAATGTTGCTCCCGAATGTTTAACCGATTTTGGCCAAATTTTACATATTATATTTCACCAATAAACAGACATGGTGAAAGCGGGTCACATCGTTCCAGGTTTCAATATACCCCCATACAAATGTCCTTTCCGATTTAACATTTTTTGTCAAACACATACATTTGCAGGATGCAAAAATCCTTCCCGATTTTACTTTTTTACCGAATTGAATTGCAATGAGAATTGTTTGGGTGATGCCCATATGTCCATACTTTGGTATGACTTTGGTTAACTACTGTATAATTTGTATTTGTCTGTCGGACAATTGGATCAATTACCATATTATTTACCATATTCGTTAAATTTGACTAAAGATGAATTTATAGCATATAAATTATATTCATATAATTTGTATGAACTACAAAAAATTGCTCCCATGAAATACCTGGGTTTAGTAATCAAAGCGAGGTACATATGCAGGGAGTGGTGTAGGGTATTATATAGTCGGCCCCGCCCGACTTTAGACTTTCCTTACTTGTTAATAGATATTCTTCTTTTTAACTTGACAAGTTTTTAAATATTTTTTTTTTTCGAAAAATTGTATCCTTTTCAACTTTGTAGTCCTGTGAAGGGGCAACAGGATGAGAAAATGAAAAACTAAAAACATGATATTTTAATAGTATAATAGTATAACCTCCTATTCAAACAGAAGTACTGTGAAGGAGTAACAAGATGAGGAAATGAAAAACTAACAAGTAAAAAGGCGTTTAGTTTTGGCCGGGCCGAATCTTATATACCCTCCACCACGGAGTGTTTTCCACGGTATTGTCGGTAGAATAGAGGCTTTAGACTTTACATAGAACTGCACTACCATATTAGGAAAATTGAGATTCTTCATTATTATAAAGTTAATAGTCCTACTATACTATATATAACAATTAATATAATTATTAGCCAGAAATCTTCAAAAATGTCCCCTAAATATTATTAGGAAGAAACAATTTCCCTCAAGCACGATTGTCCCGATTTTTATTTTCTTAATTCGATCTACAGCCTAAATGTTTGTACGATTTTGATAGGAAAAGTTGTAGTATTGAAGATCCAATATGTTTCAGAGTGGAATGTACACACCTAATTTTTATGGTTCTAGCTACAACTATGTAGTATTAATAATTAAAATAATAAAATATATGAACTACATTAATAAAGCAATAGCAATTTGTATTTTTGTAAGCAAACATTTTTAAATTGTTAATATTATAGTAAAACAAGTAAGGAAAGGCTAAAGCTGAAATCGGTAAGGATTTTTTATGCAGAAAATGTTAATTCGGAAAGGACATCTGTATGGGGGTCTATTGAAACATGGTATGATGTGACCATGTATGTTTATATGTGAAATATAATATGTTAAACTAAATAAATCTGTTAAACATTTGGGAGCAACATTTGTATATATAAATATAATATATACCTAAATTTGAACCGATCTCAACCACTTTCACCATAAGTGTTTTCAGGTGGATTATAAGATGTTGTGCCAAATTTAAAGACAAATCGGGTACAATATGTGGTTTCTAGAGCAGAAAAGTCAAATCGATTGCAATATGTGTATGGAGGTACAGTTATTCCTAGTTAGATTATAGATTTGACCCGTTTTTGTTTAAAATTGGCACGACATCTTATAATCTAACTGAAAGCACCTATAGTGAAAGTGGGTAAGATCGGTTCAGAATTAGATGTAGCCCAAATACAAATGTTGCTCCCAAATGTTTAACCGTTTTTTAATATATATTTCACCTGTTTCGTTCCAGGTTTGAATATACCCCCATACAAATTTTCTTTCCGATTTAACATTTTTTGTTAAACACATACATTTACAGGATACAAAAATCCTTCCAGTTTTCACTTTTTTTTATCGAATTGTATTGTATTCGGATAGAAAGTGGAGTGTATCATATATTCGGCCCAGGAAGACTTTAGCCTTTCCTTACTTGTTTTTTAAATACTTTATATATTCTCACAAAATCCCCGATATACATAATATAAGAAATCCACTGTCCACATTTCATTTTTATACATTCCACCTCCATGTATAACTTGAAATATCGACCTGGGGCCCTATGAAGTATAGATATTCATGATCGTCATAAATCCTAAGGCGATCTAGCCATATTCGTCCATCCGTCATGCTGGCATCTAAACGAAAAGAGCTAGGACGTCCAAATTTTGCGTGAATACGTCTTATAGTTGTATATCGGTTGCGATTGCAAATGGGCGAAATGGACTGTAAATACCCATAATATATAGTATTTCATCATGTTTATACACTCGACGAGAGTATTATGTCTTTGTGCATTTGTTTGTAACACCCAAAATGAAGCGAGATAGAACCATTGTTAATTATACCGATCGACTTAGAATCACTTTTTGAGTCGATCGAAGCTAATGAAACTTTGCACAACGAAGTTTTTCGGGATAAGGACGAACGCTTTTTAATTTGTCGAGCGCCCCGGTAGTCGAGTTGGTAGCTTTCTCGGCTATCAGCGTGGGGGTTGTGGGTTCGATTCCCACCAGAGGCTCTGGTCTGTCGCTGCAATAACTAGCTACAATGGTCTTAGTCACCCCGGCTCAATCCATGGACTCAAAATTAGAATATAAATTTACTTTGTATTGTAATTCATAATAAATAAATATTTAATTTGAAGAAAATCGGTTCAGATTTAGATATAGTCCCCATACGATTTTCACTCCCGATTTGACTCCTTCCAAGCTAGATACCACGTATTTCAACAGATTTTCTTTAAATTTGGCAAAATATCGTATATTTCTACTAGAAACATCCATGGTGAAAATGGGTCAGATCGGTTCAGATGTATATATAGCTCCCATACAAATTTCGCTCACAATTTGGCTTTTTCTGCTCTAGAAACCATATATTTTATCAGATTGTCTTCAAATTTGACAAAACATCTTATATTTAAACTAGGAGCACCTGTGGTGAAAACAGGTCAGATCGGTTCAGATTTATATACAGCTCCCATACAAATTTCACTCCCGATTTGACTTTTCCGCTCTAGATACCACATATTTTAAAATATTTAAAATTGGAAAAACATCTTATAATTCAACTAGAAGCACCCGTGGTGAAAATGAGTCCGATCGGTTCAGATTAAGATATAGTCCCCATACGAATTGCACTCCCGATTTGACTCTTTTCACTCTAGATACCACATATTTTTACAGATTTTCCTCAAATCTTGCAAAGTATCGGATAGAAAGTGGAGTGTATCATATAGTCGGCCCCGCCCGACTTTAGCATTTCCTTACTTGTTTTTGAATATTTCTGCTTATATTTGTTTGATAATAAGAATGGTACCAACCAAACGGCTGCACCTAGAATAATGAAATTCGGTGTATACATTCCTCTGATTGTGTAGACACGTACAATAAAGGGATTTTTCGAAATTCGTACTTTTAGGCGATAAAATGAAAAAGGGATACAAATTGTAGCTACCAAATGGTCGCAGCTAGAGCCATGCAACTGCGTAGACACGAAATATAAAAAAGGTTTTTCCAAATTCGGACTTTTAAAGGGTGAAAGAGAATAGAGGGATAAAAATAATACCAACCAAACGGTTGAACCTAGAATAATGTAAACATTCCTCTGATTGCGTAGACACATAAATAAAGTGATTATCGAATGTCGTAATTTTAAGAGGGAAAAGGGGGATTAAAAGTGGTACCAACCAAATGACAGAAGCTAGATTCATGCAATTCGGTGTATACTGCTTAGACACGCAAAATAAAAACAAATAAAAATATTTTTTTCAAATTCATACTTTTTTATATTTACGGCAAAAAATGGGTAGAATCATGAAGTTTTGGTTTGGCTATATTAAAATGTAACATTTTCCTGTAGTCTTACAGACTTAAAGTGAAATTTAACGTAGAATATTTATACATTCACACTATCCCCCGAAATTTAGTTTTGTTTGACAATTTAGGACCAATTCCGAAAAAGTAAAAAATTAAAACTAAAATGAATTTTAAGATTGGACATTTAAGTTGAATTTTCTGTATTCAGAGACATACACTAGAATTTGGCGACAAACTTGTTACCCCTTGTTTTGGGGTGTTTTTTACCCGTTTGCACAAATGGGACCAAAAAACCCTATCTTGTGGAGATAAATGGTAGGTTTTCTATGCCGATTCATCATAATAAAGTGCAAATGGCGGAAATATCGAAACACGTATATTCTTTTTCTACCCCCTCTATCAGAATCCTTTGTCAGAGCCTCGTGTTTGTTTTGTGTTCCAAAGTGTTATTAGCACATGTAATCTCTTGCAGCAAACATATATTAAAATTGTTCACCATATACTCTGATAACTGTAAGGGGCGTATGTATAATTCGTATCTGATTTTTTGTTGCTCTAATCGAATTGGCTTTTGTGCTTTCACGCTGTCCAAAAAATGTATATCAGCATTAGTCCACTTTAGAAATTGAAAGGGGCCACATCGGTTCTTTGTTCGGCTTACTTGAGTCGAAAAGATTTATCAGTCAAACTAGAAATGTTGCTAACCGTTGTACTTGTTCTGCTCACATGTGTCGCTCTCTTGATTAGATTTTGGTTCAAGAACAACTTCAGCTACTGGACCCGGTTCAAGGTGCCCAGTGCCAAAGGCAGCAGTTTCAGTGGTAATTTCGGGGATTTCATTACATTGAAAACAAGCTTCACTTATCACTTAAAGACCATCTACGATGATCCGAAATTCGAAAATGAAGCCGTTGTCGGTATTTATGGTGCCTACAAACCCGGTCTACTGATACGCGATCCCGAATTACTGAAGACGGTGTTTATTAAGGACTTTGACAAGTTTTGCGATCGTTCTGCAGAATGCGATCCCCACCGAGATCCTATTGCCAATTTGAATTTGTTCTTCGCCCGTTACTCATACTGGAAGGGAATGCGCCCGAAAATCAGCCCCATGTTCTCGAGTGGAAAATTGAAGTACATGTATCCTTTACTGCAGGAAGTGGGTAAAAGTTTGGAGGATAATTTAGGGAAAAGGAGCGATAAATTTGTGGAGGATCTGAAATATTTGTGTGGTCTTTTTACGACAGATTCAATCTCGTCCACCATTTTGGGACTCCAGTCCAATGCCTTGCAGAATCCCAAAGATCCCATCTACTTGGAAGCAATTAAATTAGCGACTTTTAATATACGTCGTGTACTATCGGTTTTGGCTTTGTACTCAGTACCTCATCTGACTGGTATCTTAAGGATCAAGGCCTTTGATGATTCCACCTACAACTTTATTAGATCTTCCATTGACTATGTCATCTCGGAGCGTGAAAAAACTGGCCAGACGCGCAACGATGTTATCGATATCTTTGTTAAACTCAAAAAGGAGGCCTCTGAGGCTGGTGAGGATGAGACTTTGACTATGAATGGTTTGTTTGCTCAAGCCCTTATTCTCATGGGTGGTGGATTTGAAACCTCATCAACGGTCATCTCGAGCGCCCTGTTTGAATTGTCCAAACAACCCCAATTACTGGAGAGATTGCGCACTGAGGTGCTGGAGGCTTTTCTCGAAGATGATGGCCAGATCTCGTATGAAAGTATAAACTCACTTGAATATCTTAAAATGGTCATCGATGAGACTTTACGAAAGTATCCAGTACTGCCCCTATTGGATAGGAAGTACGTAGCTGGTGACCAGGCTGTGGGATACTCCTTGAAACCTTATTATGATTATGATCTGCCGGATGGCATACCGGTGTATATATCGGTCTATGCCTTACATTATGACCCAAAGGTAGGTTAACTCTTCCGAACTTTTTGCCATACGAGGTAGCAAACTCAATTTAAAATCTAATATTTATATACACCAGTGATCACTTGTTCAATAGAGTATTTTAACGTCATCATCACATATTAGGCAGAACGATTCGCAGTTAAAAAATAAAATTTAAATTATAACAAGTAAAAAAACGTTAAGTTCGGCCGGGCGGAATCTTATAAACCCTCCACCACGGAGTACATTCAACAGTATTATCAGACACTGTTGATCATATTAAGAAAATTGTAATGCTTCATTGTTATAATATTAACAGTCTTTTACAATATTTAATTAATTTTCAAAAGTATTGCTAAATATTAGGGGTAATTTCAGGTGGGAAAACGTTTGTTTGGGAAAAATTATCCCCTCTGTGCCGATTTCGCCCACTTTCAATTCCAACCGACCACAAGACACATTTAGAGAAATTTTAAACCTCCTAGCCATTTCGTTCGGCGGATAGCGTGTTTTCAACAGACAGACGAACCGACGGACATGGCTAGATCGTCTTAGAATTTTACCACGACCCAGAACATATATACTTTATAGAGTCTCCGATGAATATTTTAAAGTGTTACACACCGAACGACAACGTGTAGTGTTAGGTGGAGAGTATAAAAAATAAAAAAACACACAAAAATGATAAGAAAGTGCCTCATATATGGTATTTGCATCGAATTTTTAAAACTTTATTTTCATTCATCTACTTTCAGTATTGGCCAAATCCCAAGAAATTCGATCCGGAACGTTTCTCAGCTGAAAATCGTAAAATCATAGAACCCATGTCCTATTTACCATTCGGCAATGGCCCCCACAACTGTGTGGGCTCCCGCCTGGGTCTGCTGCAAGTGAAAATTGCCATCCTGCACATTCTCAAGAATCACTATGTGCAAGTGTGCGATCGGACCGTTCTGGAACCGGAATTTGATCCAAAAGCATTTGTTTTACAAGTCAAAGGCGGTATACATTTGGAAATAGTCCGCGATAATATGTTCGATAAAGCTTGTAACAAGTAAAAACGGTGTCAATTTTTTAATATAATTTAATAAACCAATAAAAATATTGAAAAAAATAATTTTGTAAATAAATATAAAGTTTATATTATTTCAAACCACACTTACAAGGCAAGGCTACCTACCTATAGTAGAAAAGTACAAATTTTGAAAATCCAGTATCTCTCACGTTATCTACACAGTGCAAGATAACCTAACTTCATGATTCAACCAATTTTTGAAGTAAAAGTAAAAAGTACGTAAAGTAGTAAAAGTAGTAAGTTGCAGCCGTTTGATTGTTACCATTTGTATCCCTCTATTCCTATTTTATCCCTTAAAGGTACGAATTTGGAAAAACTACTTTTATATTATGTATCTCACTATCTACTCAATTAGAGGAATGTACACAGCGAATTACGTGTTTCTATCTGTTGTTTGATAGGTACCATTTTTATCCCTTTTTGACACATTTCACCCCCTGCGAATAAGAATCACTTTATGGTGTCCGTTTTTGTTATATCATATAAGTACAAACAGACATATTGGCAGACATACTAGGCTATCCAATTATTCGGACTTTTAAAATATTCAATTAATCGTTTATTCGAAAACAAAGAATTTCCAATTAATCGAATAAATTACTCAGATATTCGTTAAACCGATTAATTGTTCAACTCATTGAAACATAGTTAATAAGAGTTAAATATACATGAACAATGTAATTCAATGTGAGCCAATACTTTGCCATATTTATGTGTAAATACATTTCAAAATAATATCTGCGTTCCTTCCTTCCTTTCTTATATTGACTCTACATCTATATCGAGGGCTTATATTCATAACTGGCTATGAACCAAAACCCAACTTTCCAGAGCGAAAAAACTGATTTACTCCTTATTTTTAAGAGTAATTATGTATCGTTCTTCTACAGTTTAATCTAAAGAGGATTACTAGCCAGCAAAAACTTTCATTACTAAGTAATGTGGAGAATAAGGCAAAACCAAAAACCTTCACTACTTATTTTTCGGATCCGTTTCTAATTTTTATACCCTACACCACTACGTGGTTTTCCCGCTTCATAAACCACATATTGTACCAGATTTTTCTTTAAAATTGGCCCAACATTTTTTAATCGAACTAGAAACACCTATGCTGAAAGTGGGTAAGATCGGTTCAGATTTAGATATATTCCCCATACAAATGTCGCTCCCGATTTCACTTTTTCCGCTTTAGAAACCACATGTTGTACCCGATTTTCTTTAAAATTGGCACAACATCTCATAATCCAACTTAAAACACCTATGCTGAAAGTGGGTAAGATCGGTTCAGATTTAGATATAGCCCCCATACAAATGTCGCTCCCGATTTGACTTTTTCCACTCTAAAATCCACATAATGTATCCGATTTTCTTTAAAATTGGCACAACATTTTATAATCGAACTAGAAAAACCTATGCTGAAAGTGGACATGATCGGTTCAGATTAGATATAGCCCCCATACAAATGTTGCTCCCGATTTGACTTTTTCCGCTCTATAAAGCATATATAGTACCCGATTTTCTTCAAATTTGGCTTAACACATTATCATCAAACTAGAAATACCTGTGGCGAAAACGGGTTAGATTGGTTCAGATTTAGATATAGCCCCCATACAAATGTCGTTCCCAATTTCACTTTTTCCACTCTAAAATCCACATAGTGTACCCGTTATTCTTTAAAATTGGCACAACATCTTATAATCTAACTTAAAACACCTATGGTGAAAGTGGGTTAGATCGGTTCAGATTTAGATATAGCCCCATACAAATGTCGCTCTCGATTTCACTTTTTCCGCTTTAGAAACCACATATTGTACCCGATTTTTTTTAATTGGCACAACGTTTTATAATCGTACTAGAAACTAGCCTGATAACTTAGATAGCAAAATGCTATTAACCGCGAAAGGATGGAATTTGATAATGCGATATGCCTTAAATCTAGAAAAATGCTTTAAACAAAATCGTTGTAGCGAATTACAACCTTCGGTTATATGCTGCTCCATTTTTGAACTATATTATTTATGGTACTAAAACACAATTTATGAAAACTTTTGAGGGAGTGTTCTTTAAAATTGTTTAAATTTTAAGGAACACTCTAACGAATTTCACGCGTCTATATTTTGTTAATAGTAGAATAAGCGCTATCAAACAAATGACTATATTATTGAAAGTGGTTTTTATACTAGATAGTAAGGCTGTTTTTCTTTAAGCCGGGATTACAAGCTGCGATAACAAAAACGTTAATAAAAATTAATTTTTTTGCTCAAAATAAAAAATTATTTTTTCACATTGTCGCCAACTACAATATAAATATTTGTATCAAAACAAATTAAAAAAAAAAAAATATTTTGTGTTGACATTTTTGGACTTAGCCTCGACAACCATAAATTTGACTTATACTGGATTATCCAGGCTAATCCCAATATTTTTAATATAAAATATTTTTTTCAAAAATTGTCTTCATACACACATTTATATTGCTGTTGGCGATAATTTAAAAAAAAAGTTTTTATTTTGAGTGAAATTTTAACTTTTTATTAAGGTTTTTCTTATCGCAGCTTAGTTACCCAGTCTTGAAGAAAAACAGCCTTAGTGTCAATATGGTTTCCATTCATTAGCTATTTGACATTCTGTCATATATTTTTAAAATACATATGTTTGAATTACATTTTATTAAAGTATAGCTTAAATTATTATTAATAATCTTAAATGTTCATTTAAAATTAATGCTGAATTTACACTACATTTAATTAAATATTTTAGAAATTGTGGACTTTTGTCGGTTAACAAAAAAATTTGAAATTTTTAATCGATGGTCACCTTACGTGTAATACTTGTCTGTTCTGGTGCACTGTGTCACCTTGATCAATGCTTTTCCTAAAATTTATTGCTTTCATGCTGCCGAAAAGTATACGACAGTGTTAGTACACTTTAGAAACTCAAAAGAGCTGCATCGGTTCGTTGTTCGGCTTGCTTGTGTCGAATAGAATTATCGGTCGTAGTGGAAATGTTGCTAGCCATTGCTCTCGTTTTGCTCACATGTGTAGCCCTCTTGATTAGATTTTGGTTCAAAAACAACTTCAGCTACTGGACCCAGTTCGAGGTGCCCAGTGCCAAAGGCAGCATTTTCAGTGGGAATTTCGGGGATTTCATTACATTGAAAACCAACTTTTCTTATCATTTCAAGACCATCTACGATGATCCGAAATTCGAAAATGAAGCTGCTGTGGGTATTTATGGCGCCTACAAACCCGGTCTACTGATACGCGATCCCGAATTGCTGAAAGCGGTGTTCATTAAAGACTTTGACAAGTTTTGCGATCGTTCGGTGGAATGCGATCCCCACCGAGATCCTATTGCCAATTTGAATTTGTTCTTCGCCCGTTACTCATACTGGAAGGGAATGCGCTCGAAAATCAGCCCTATGTTCTCGAGTGGAAAATTGAAATGCATGTATCCCTTACTGCAAGAAGTGGCTAAAAATTTAGAAGAAAATTTAGGCAGACGTAGCAATAAGTTTGTTGAAGATCTCAAATATTTGTGTGGTCTCTTTACGACAGATTCCTTCTCCTCCGCCATTTTGGCTCTCCAGTCCAATGCCTTGCAGAATTCCAAAGATTCTATCTACTTGGAAGCACTTAAATTAACTACGTTTAACGTAAGTCGTGCCCTATCGGTTTTGGTTTTGTACTTTGTGCAACATCTGACTGGTATCTTAAGGATCAAGGCCTTCGATGACTCCACATATAACTTTATTAGATCATCAATTAGCTATGCCATTTCGGAGCGTGAGAAAACTGGCCACAAACGCAACGATGTTATCGATATCTTTTAAACTCAAAAAGGAGGCCTCTGAGGCTGGTGAGGATGAGACTCTGACTATGAATGGTTTGTTTGCTCAAGCCCTTATTCTCATGGTTGGTGGATTTGAAACCTCATCCACGGTCATATCGAGTGCCCTATTTGAGTTGGCCAAACAACCCCAATTACTAGAGAGATTGCGCACAGAGGTGCTGGAGGCTTTCCTCGAAGGTGATGGCCAGATCTCGTATGAAAGTATTAATTCACTGGAATATCTTAAAATGGTCATCGATGAGACTTTAAGAATGTATCCAGTACTGCCCCTATTGGATAGGAAGTACGTCGCTGGGGACCAGTCTGCTGGATACTCGTTGAAACCTTTCTACGATTATAATCTGCCGGATGGCATGCCAGTGTTTATATCGGTCTATGCCTTACATTATGACCCAAAGGTATGTTAATTCTTCCCAACATTTTTCCATACGAGCTTGCAACTATGGTTTTTATATACACAAGATATCACTTGCTCAATAGAGTATTTTATCGTCATATACAGATCATTTCTTGTTAAGGAGAACGATTCGTTGCTAAGAAATAAAATTGAAATTTGATTTGTGTTTGTTTGTTATATGAATTTGCAAAAACAAGGACTAATTTGTACTATATTATTTATATATGATTTATTCTGGTTTGAGTTCATTTGTTGTTTCTAATTAAAATGCAACAACATTTTGAAGAAGCCTCGTCAATGGTATTCGCAACGAATTTTTAAAATTTTATTTTCATTTATCTACTTTCAGTACTGGCCAAATCCCAAGAAATTCGATCCGGAACGTTTCTCAGCTGAAAACCGCAAACACATAGAACCCATGGCCTATTTACCATTCGGCAATGGCCCCCACAACTGCGTTGGCTCTCGTCTGGGTCTGCTGCAAGTGAAAATTGCCCTTTTGCACATTCTGAAGAATCACTATGTGCAAGTGTGCGATCGGACCGTTCTGCAGCCGGAATTTGAACCGAAATCATTTATTTTACAAGCCAAAGGCGGTACGCATTTGGAAATAGTCCGTGATAATATGTTCCTTATAGCTTATGCAAAATAATAATAAAAATAACAGATTATTTTTCAATAAAAAATCGTTTCCATAATTACAAGAGAATATTGGATGGTCTGCGGAGTTTGACAAACAGTTAAAAGTTTTATAATTTAAACAGGATTTATGAAATAGGAGGTGATTTAACTTATGAAAACTTTATAGTTGACTACTTCAAATTCGGCATGATTTTAAAATTTGTTTGACATTGGACAGGATGGGTTCATATATAAATTACGACAAATAAAACAGGTAAGGAAAGGCTAAAGTCGGGCGGGGCCGACTATATGATACACTCCACTTTCTATCGGAATCCAATTCAATTCAGTAAAAAAGTGAAAACGGGAAAAATGTGTTTATGTTTCCTAATCACAGGCTAATATGACCTGGCCCAACTTGTCAAATCGAGAATAATATTTGTATCGGGGCTATATCCAAACATGGAATGAAGTGACTAACTTTCACAATAAGTTCCTACAGTTGAAGTATATTCAAGTGTTATGCTCAATTTTAAGAAATTCTCTGAAAATACGCGGTTTCTGGGGGAACGAAATTTGTATGAGAGCTATATGTAAATCTGAACCGATGTGACCCATTTTCACCATAGGTGTTCCTAGTTTAAATATAAGATGTTTTGTCAATTTTGAAGAAAATCTGTTAAAATGTGTTGATTCTAGAGCGGAAAAAATCAAATTGGTAGCAAAATTTGTATGAGAGCTATATATAAATCTGAATCTGAACCGATGTAACACATTTTTACCACAGGTGTTTCTAGTTGCACTATAAGAAGTTTTGCCAATTTTGAAGAAAATCTGTTGAAATATGTGGTATCTAGAGTGAAAAGTGTCAAATCGGAAGTGAAATTCGTATGGGGGCTATAGCTAAATCTAAACCGATTTTCTTCAAATTAAATAGCGTTCGTCCTTGTCCCGAAAACCTTCGTTGTGCAAAGTTTCGTTTGGTTCTGGCTTCAATTGCGACCTGTATCGTGATTACAACAATAGATGGACAGACAGACGGACATTGCTAAATAGACTCAGTAAGCGATCGATATAATTAACAATGGGTCTATCTCGCTTCCTCAAATGCACAAAGACATAATACTTTCGTGGAATGTAGTTCTGGGGTGGTATTAGACCAACCCCTTCATACGCCTATGCTTTTCGGACACTCCCACTCCCAAAAAATAATTGTATGGGATAATAATATGTCCGTCTGTCTGTCTGTCCATTTATTTTTGTAATCACGATACAGGTCGCAATTGTAGACAGAACCAAATGAAACTTTGCACAACGAAGTTTTTCGGTACCAGGACGAACGCTATTTAATTTGAAGAAAATCGGTTTAGATTTAGCTATAGCCCCCATACGAATTTCACTCCCGATTTGACTCTTTTATCGCTAGATGCCATATATTTTAAGATTTAAGATTTTCTTCGAAATTGGCAAAACATCTTATATTTCAACTAGAAACACTTGTGATGAAAATGTGTTAGATCGGTTCAGATTTATATATAGCTCCCATACAAATTTCGCTCCCAAGTTGCATTTTTCCGCTCTAGAAACAACATATTTGATAAGATTGTCTTTCAAATTCTCAAAACATCTTATATTTCCACTAGAAACAACCGTGGTGAATATGGGTCAGATCGATCGGATCGAAGTTTTTCTGGATAAGGACGAACGCTATTTAATTTGAAGAAAATCGGTTCACATTTAGATATAGCCCCCATACGAATTTCACTCTATTCGCAATTTTAGCCAGAACCAAATGAAACATTACACAACGAAGTTTTTCTGGATAAGGACGAACGCTATTTAATTTGAAGAACATCGGTTCACATTTAGATATAGCCCCCATACAAATTTCACTCCCGGTTTTACTCTTTTAAAACTAGATACCACATATTTTAACAGATTTTCTTCAAAATTGGCAAAAGATCTTATATTTCGACTAGAAAGTTCCAGGGTGAAAGTGGCTAAGATCGGTTCAGATTTATGTATAGCTCCCATTCAAATTTCTAGAAACCATATTTTTTAACAAATCTTCTTCAAATCTTGGAAATTTTCTTATATTTCAACTAGAAATACCCATGGTGAAAATGGGTCAGATATGTTCAGATTTATATATTGTTCCCGACTTGACTTTTTCTGCCCCAGAAATCACGTATTTTCATCGAATTTCTTCAAATTGAGCATAACACGTAATACTTAAACTGGAAGAACCTATTGTGTACGTGAGTCACTTCATTCCATATTTGGATATAGCCCCGATAGAAATATTCGTCTCGATTTGACAAATTGGGTCAGGTCATATTAGCCAATGATTAGACATACAAAAATCCTTCCCGTTATCACTTTTTTACCGAATTGAATTGTATTCGGATAGAAAGTGGAGTGTATCATATAGTCGGCACCGATTCCCCAATAAGATGGAAATTATTCCAATATTTGGACAGTCAGACAGTTGGTGCAAATGTAATGCCAGGCTACAGAAATGTACTTCAAATGAAAATAAAAATCCACAAGCCACTGCCGGGTACAAAAATTAAATTTGAAATTTGTTCCAAAATAAATCAACTTGGACGTTTTTCAAATTTGTTTTTCTAAACGTGACATCATATTGATTTAAAAAGGTAGTGATGTTCGGCAAATAAAATATTTGGTAGTCTCAATACAACTAGATGGAGTTGCAGTTACGAAAATCGTAGGTCGAAATTAACAAATTATTTTGGTTAAAAAGCTGTAGAGGAGAGAATAAAGTTTTCCACAAGATAAAGTAGTAAGTTGCCGCTTGATTTGAATGGAATTTGATAACAATTTTTAGTGATGTTTGTCATCAAACCTTGACAACAAGTTGCGACAATAAACGTTAATAAAGAGCTAATTTTTTACTCAAAGTAAAAAATATAACCTAAACAAGTAAGGAAAGGCTAAAGTCGGTCGGGGCCGACTATATAATACCCTACACCACTCCCTGCGCATATACCTCGCTTTGATTATTAACCCCAGGTACGGGAATAATTTTATTTAGTTCATATGAATTATAAAGTTACTATAAATTCATCTTTAGTCAAATTTAACGAATATGGTAAAGGATATGGTAATTGATCCAATTATCCGACAGACAAATACAAATTATACAGTAGTAATAGGACCGACATTTCAAAAAGGAGCCTATAACAACATTCTGGACCTGGTCTAAAACATGGGCCTATATATTTCTCATTCACGGTAGGTATTCCTAGTTGAAAAATATCATGATCTGCAAATTTTGATTAAGATCCGATGTAAGATGTAGTTCTAGAGCTGTAATAGATCAGAATGGGACCCATTTGTGTTATACCAAAGTATGGACATATGGGCATCACCCAAACAATTCTCATTGCAATTCAATTCATACAAGGCAGCGACATTTGTATGGGGGCTATATATAAATCTGAACCGATCTTACCCAATTTCTATGGGGGCTATATCTAAATCTGAACCGATCTTACCCAATTTCTGCATAGGTGTTTCTAGTTGGATTATAAGATGTTGTGCCAAATTTAAAAAAATCGGGTACAATATTTGGTTTCTAGAGCGGAAAATGTAAATTCGGGAGCGACATCTGTATGGGGGCTATATCTAAATCTGAACCGATCTTGGACAGAAAAATTAACTTCTGCCAAGTTTCATGACAATCGGACAACAATTGCGAGCTTAGATGGACAGCAGACGGACGGACAGACAGACATCGTTAAATCGACTCAGCTGGTGATTCTAAGCCGATCGGTATACTTAAAGGTGTTACAAACATTTGGCGCGAAACTAACTTATAATACCCTAGTCCACGAAGTGGTGTAGGGTTTACAAAATAAAGGAGGGTTACATTTTGAAGGCCGATGTTGATTTGGAATAACACACAAATTATTTTGGAAATTATTGTCATTTCTTTTTATGATAATATTGGTATGGTTCTATTATGTGTGGAACAAAATATCGGCCAAATGGCCGCCGCGACCTCGGCGGCACACCTCCATCCGATGGTCCAAATTTTCGATGACGCTGAGGCATAATTGAGATTCTATGCCGTTAATGTGTCGAATTATCGCATCCATTTTACCATTTCTTTAAAATAACGGTCCAACGGTGTCAAATCACATGATCTTGGCGGCCAATTGACATCGCCACCACGTGAGATAACATGGCCATTGAATTTGTCGCACAAAAGAGCCATTGTTTCGTTAGCTGTGTGGCAATTGGCATCAACAGGTTGAAACCACATATATCTTCCAATTCGGGCCATAAAAAGTTCGTTATCATCTCATGGTAGGGTGGTACGAACAATATTTTAAAACTATCAAAAATTACTCATTTTATCTTCCAAATCATTCGAAGGGAAAATGAACCCGGGTACAAAATACTACACCATTTCCAAGTGTAATTCAGAAAATATCAATTGTAATTCAGAATTTCCATTTGAAATTCAGAACTCGTCAATTGATATTCAGAAATTACCCGCAAGCACTAGTAAAAGGTACGCGCCATATTTCATCAAAATCGGAGGGGATAAATATCCAAAACTGTGGGTGTTGGGTCGTTATCTAACGGAATTACCCATAGTGCAATAGTTTCCGAAATTTACCAAATTTATTTTGTGTGTCAATCAGTGATTAAAAATGGTATGTGGTTTCCTTTTATTTCCCTTTGAAGTCATTTCTTGTAGCCCGACATTACATTTGAATAAGTCCAACTATTAGAATATTTAAAAAAAAAATCAAAATAATTTTATGTAAGAATCGGCATTCTACTTACAGAGCAATATGCGAAACCTAGGAATCGTTCTTGTAAATTGATTGCTATTCTAATAGTAATTATAAATTGATCTTCTTCTTAATGCACCTGGTCACGCCCACTATCAATGAGAAAAATCCAAACGAAATTGTCTTTTCCATCTATAAAATCTTGACACCATAAACATTTCACTTTCTTCTCGATTCACTCTGGGACCAAAATTACGATATGCAAAACAAAGCGTTTTTTATACCCTCCACCTACAGGATGGGGGTATACTAACTTTGTCATTCCGTTTGTAACACCTTCAAATATCGACCTGAGATCCTATAAAGTAAATATATTCTTGATCGTCATAAAATTCTAAGACGATCTAGCCATGTCCGTCCGTCCGCTAGCATCTAAACGAAGTTATTTTTTCCGGCCAAGGACCATCGGTATTGAATTTGGAGGAAATCGGTTCAGATTAAGATATAGCCCCCATACAAATGTCGCTCCCGATTTGTCATTTTCTGCTCTAGAAACGACATATTGTACCCGATTTTCTTTAAATTTAGCAGAACATCTTATAATCGAACTAGAAACACGTATGCAAAAATTGGGTAAAATCGGTTCAGATTTAGATACATCATCCATACAAACGTCGCTCCCGATTTGACATTTTCCGCTCTAGAAACGACATATTGTACCTGATTTTCTTTAAATTTTGCAGAACATCTTATAATCGAACTAGAAACACGTATGCAAAAATTGGGTAAGATCGGTTCAGATTTAGATATAGCCCCCATACAAATGTCGCTCCCAATTTGACATTTTCCTCTCTAGAAACGACATATTGTACCCGATTATCTTTAAAATTGGCAGAACATCTTATAATCGAACTAGAAACACGTATGCAAAAATTGGGTAAAATCGGTTCAGATTTAGATATATCACCCATACAAACGTCGCTCCCGATTTGACATTTTCCGCTCTAGAAACGACATATTGTACCCGATTTTCTTTAAATTTTGCAGAACATCTTATAATCGAACTAGAAACACGTATGCAAAAATTGGGTAAGATCGGTTCAGATTTAGATATAGCCCCCATACAAATGTCGCTCCCAATTTGACATTTTCCTCTCTAGAAACGACATATTGTACCCGATTATCTTTAAAATTAGCAGAACATCTTATAATCTAACTAGAAATACGTATGCAAAAATTGGGTAAGATCGGTTCAGATTTAGATATAGCCCCCATACAAATGTCGCTCCCGATTTGACATTTTCCGCTCTAGAAACGACATATTGTACCCGATTTTCTTTAAATTTGGCAGAACATCTTATAATCTAACTAGAAATACGTATGAAAAAATTGGGTAAGATCGGTTCAGATTTAGATATAGCCCCCATACAAATGTCGCTCCCGATTTGACATTTTCCACTCTAGAAACGACATATTGTACCCGATTTCCTTTAAATTTAGCAGAACATCTTATAATCGAACTAGAAACACGTGTGCAAAAATTGGGTAAAATCGGTTCAGATTTAGATATATCACCCATACAAACGTCGCTCCCGATTTGACATTTTCCGCTCTAGAAACGACATATTGTACCCGATTTTCTTTAAATTTTGCAGAACATCTTATAATCGAACTAGAAACACGTATGCAAAAATTGGGTAAGATCGGTTCAGATTTAGATATAGCCCCCATACAAATGTCGCTCCCAATTTGACATTTTCCTCTCTAGAAACGACATATTGTACCCGATTATCTTTAAAATTGGCAGAACATCTTATAATCCAACTAGAAACACGTATGCAAAAATTGGGTAAGATCGGTTCAGATTTATATATAGCCCCTATACAAATGTCGCTCCCGATTTGACATTTTCCGCTCTAGAAACGACATATTGTAGTACCCGATTTTCTTTAAATTTGGCAGAACATCTTATAATCTAACTAGAAATACGTATGAAAAAATTGGGTAAGATCGGTTCAGATTTAGATATAGCCCCCATACAAATGTCGCTCCCGATTTGACATTTTCCACTCTAGAAACGACATATTGTACCCGATTTTCTTTAAATTTTGCAGAACATCTTATAATCGAACTAGAAACACGTATGCAAAAATTGGGTAAGATCGGTTCAGATTTAGATATAGCCCGCATACAAATGTTGCTCCCGAATGTTTAACCGATTTTGGCCAAACTTTATATTTTGGCCAAACATTATATTTCACCAATAAACATACATGGTGAAAGCGGGTCACATCGTTCCAGGCTTCAATATACCCCTATACAAATGTCCTTTCCGATTTAACATTTTTTGTCAAACACATACATTTACAGGATGCAAAAATCCTTCCCGATTTCACTTTTTTACCAAATTGAATTGTAATGAGATAGAAAGTCCGTCCGTCTTTAGCATTTCCTTACTTGTTTGGGAGATGCCCATATGTCCATACTTTGGTATAACACAAAGGGGGTCCCATTCTGATCTATTACAGCTCTAGAAACTACATCTTACATCGGATCTTCATCAAATTTTGCAGATCATGGTATTTTTCAACCAGGAATACCTACCGTGAATGAGAAATATATAGGCAGATATTTTAGACCAGGCCCAAAATGTAGTTATAGACCCCCTTTTGAAATGTCGGTCCGATTCATCCTATTACTACTGTATAATTTGTATTTGTCTGTCGGATAATTGGATCAATTATCATATTATTAACCATATTCGTTAAATATGACTAAAGATTAATTTATAGTATAATTTATATGAACTACATAAAATTGCTCTCATGAAATAAATGGGTTTAGTAATCAAAGCGAGGTACATACGCAGGGAGTGGTGTAGGGTATTATATAGTCGGCCCCGCCCGACTTTAGCCTTTCCTTACTTGTTTTTGTATATGTGCCTTATAGCAAAAACGTGCATAAAGTGATTCTTATTTGTAGGGGGTGAAATGGGGCAAAAAAGGGATAAAAATGGTACATATTAAACGACAACAGCTAGAAACACGAAATTCGGTGTGTACATTCCTCTAATTGAGTAGATATATAATTTAAAGTATTTTTTCCAAATTCATACTTTTAAGGGGTAAAATAGTAAAAAAAAAATAATGAAATTCGGTGTATGCATTCCTCTGATTGCATAGATAAGTAATATACACGGATTTTTAAAAATTCGTACTTTTTGGGGTTAAAATGAAAAAGGGGATAAAAATAGTACCAATCGAATGACCAGCTAGAGTCATGAAATTCGGAGTATACATTCCTCTGAGTGTGTAGATACGGAAAATAAACTGATTTTTCAAAATTCATACTTTTTGGGGTTAAAATGAGAAAAGGGGATAAAATAGTACCAATCAAATGACCGCAGCTATAGTCATGAAATTCGGAGTATACATTCCTATGACTGCGTAGACACGGAAAATAGACGAATTTTTCGAAAATAGTACTTTCAAGGGATACAATGGTACAGAGGGATAAAAATAGTACCAACTAAACGACTACAGCTAGAATGATAAAATTCTAATTACGTAGAAACATCAAGGGGGTAAAAATGGTACCAACCAAATTGGCGCAGCTGGAATCATGGAATTCGGTGTATACATTCCTCTGACTGCATAGACACGCAAAATAAAAAGTTTTTTTTTTAAATTCGTACTTTTTCTTTTACGGCAAAAATTGGTTGAATCATGAAGTTAGGTTATTTTGCACTAGGTACGTCTGCTAATGGATTTTCAAAATTTGTAATTTTGGAATTCAAGTAGAATGGAAATACAACCAACTGTAGCACCTATCTACTAATATTTATGGTATTTAAGCTATTTGAAAAAAAAAATATATATATATACAAATATTTATTTTTTTATTTGAAATAAATAATGGTTTGAAATAATTAAAATATTACATTTATTTATAAAATTAATTTTTCAATATTTGTATTTGTTTTGGTTTGGCTATATTAAAAAAATTATATTTTCCTGTAATATTACTGCACTTCTACGAAAACCGACAACATCTGTGGAATGCAATCCATGGTGGAGGTTCGTAATACATGTAATAGAAATTGACCACAGCGGCTGACCGTGCGGATTTGGGTTGGACCGTTAAATATACCATAGGAGTTTTTATACATAAAGATTTATTATACAACTTGAAAGTAGATATTGCCGAAAACTTTTTTCAATTACTGAACACTAATATGTATTGAAGTTATATTTTTATCTGAAAAGTCTTCACATACGTAGAATTATGTCCCAAGTTGAACAATAAATCTTTATAATATTGGCATTGGTAAATTTAAAAAATTCTGACTGAAATTCCTGGGGGAATTCCTGCAATTTATTTTCGTGACCCATCCTAGAACACATGTTACCTACAGTGATTTTTCAAAACGTGTACTTTTTGGGAAAGATGTGCAAACAGTTGTAAAGTTAAACATGAGATCGAGGATACAAAAGGCTCTGCGGTTGTCATTTTTTGTTCGAAACAGGGTAGAAAATGATAAAAATGATACATGCGAAGGGAGTTCAGCTAAAATAGTGCAATTCCTTTGACTGTGTATGAGTGCTATCTAATTGGAGGTTTCCCAATTACTATCTTAGATTTATCTATATCCACCAAAAAGTCAACAAATACTACCCTGAAATGTTTACTAGAACAAAAGTTATTGAATTTTGGTCCATGACAATTGATTCCGAACCACTGTGCATCAGACAATAGCAAAATATATTAAACATTTACAAACAAATATGTGAATTGTTAATTATATCAGTCGGATTAGGTTTAACCGGTTTTTTATAATAAACCAGACATGATCACCACATTAAACAAACACAGACTATTTTTTGAAAGAGGCAGAGAGAGATAAATTTGTTGACTTGTTTTTTTTTGACAGTTTTGTTTTCGGTTCACTGCCTCCAATAGAACAGCTCGGCAATGTACGGCTATTGTTTATTTTGCTAAAAAGAGAAGTTTCTTTCTAACAACTAAGCAATTCAAAGCATGATTACACGTTGTGAACGAAAAGTGTTGCTGCTGGAATAAGTAAAAATAAAATAATATTTGAAAATTAAATTTCATTTGGCACCACGGTATTTGGTAAATCGAGAATAACGTGAAATGTCAAAATTGAGTTAGGATACATTGAAAATGTAACATAAATAGAAATTTTTTTAATTTTCTTAAAACTGCCGCTCAAACTGTTTTCTTAAAATCAATAAAGACCATTTATTTGTAAGCTTCTGTAGACTTAATCATACAATATCAATCTCGAAATAAATGTGTATATGAGGCGGCATTATTTTGTATTTGATACTCACAATACACCAAGAGCTCAAAAAATGCTAGAAGTTATTCAATAAGAATCATCAGTTATTATAAATAATCATTCGTAAATCCATTAAAAAGAATGTAAACAATAGAAAGTATTGTTTTACGCGTCTGCTTTTATAATTAATTAAGATTCACCAGCGTCGCGACAACTTTAAATATTCACGAAATAGCCGATAAAATGATTAAGTTAATTAATGGCGAGCTATAGCTCTCTTTTGTGGGCATTTCCATTTTTTGTTGACACACTGAACTATATATGTAAATAGTAAAACAAAATTAAAATTCAGAACATTATGTTTATGTTTAATTAAATGTAAATTTTACAACTTTTTACCGCCAATTGGGTATGCTTATATTTCTTCAATTCAATTAGATTAAAATTTTCATTATAAAGTCGAATACGTGTAACCGATTCCAAAATATCGGTTTTAATGGTAATGGACAAAGTACAAACAAGAAAAGTAGCTTTATTGAAACATACATTTATTCAAATAACTACTATGTCGTTGCAACGGGCACAGTTTAAGTAAAAATCAAAAATATTGAATACCAACTGCAGTCGTCAGACGCACTCACTTACGGGCACTGCATGGCAGAATTTCAATTGATTTAATAACTAGCTAATTATATCTTCTTGGCACGTTTTCATCCGCCTAGAATTGTATGCACCGCTTAGAATTAATTTACACTTAATGTTGATTGTGCACCAAACGCGGTGCACAAATAATAGAAATAAATAAAAAGGCGTTATGTTCGGCCTGGTCGAATCTTAAATATCCTCCAAACGGAGTGCATTCCACAATAGCTCTTTATTTTACGTGTCAGAGCGTCGTATACACCTAATTTCATGACTTCAACTTGGGGCGTATGGTCGTAACATTTGTATCCCTTTTGGTCCCATTTTACCCCTGGAAATTTTGGATTTATCAAAAATAAAGTATGAATTTAGCAAAAATAGTTGGTACGCCTTCACGATATTATTTGAATATAAAGAGGAAATGCTAAAAAAATAAATACCGGTTAAAGCGACTTATTTATACCTCTCTGAGAGCATTTGTATTCAATTTATAAGACACTATCATTTTACTTATGGCCGGATTATTTGAGTTGGAGGTACTTGAGGATTCTTGGCACGAGCGCATGGCTAAATTTGAAGACGGCTCCGCCATAGAAGTTGTAAGGGATTTTATTTTAACCGGAATTGTGTGGGAAGGTACTACAAGGGATGACAAGCATTCCATATTGTGTACGCTAAAAGCGACTAAACCGACTTATATATACTAGAGTGGCTTCTTTTGTGAGGAAGGAAAAAATGTGGTTGATGTTCCCGACTAAAATGAAAGATTGGTTTGTTTTATGTGTACTCCCGAAGTATATCGCTTTCATCATTGTCCTTTCGTGAGCTGAACGCGTTCAAAATAAAAACTGAAATATGGGGTTATTTGCATCGTAAACACATTCTACTCTTATATAAAGCTAATTTTTGGAAAGAAATTCAACCATTTAAAATGTTCCCCCTTAAAAATTAAAACATGAATAATCTAAATAAAAACATTTTAAAGGGGAAAATTGAAATGGTTGTTAATATTTAATTAACATAGATAGACGCATGACATTTAAAGTATATTTAGGAGATATATCGCCATTAAATGACACCCAAAGGTATGAAACTAAATTATTGAAATATTTACATCATTTGGAAATCCTGTAAAAAAGAAAAAACGAAAACGAAATAAAAGAACTGAGTATGAGCTTTTCTATTAGTGACCTATAGTTTTACTTCTATATAATCTCGTTCTTGGGAGGAAAATCATGTCACGCGGTTTTATTGTAACATCTTATGTGCAGTTTTCCTCCCAATTTATCCATTGAAAGGCCAAATTTTCAGATGTTTTTTTGTTTTCAAAAATTAGCTTTTTGTAAGACTAGATTGTGTTTACGATGCAAATATTTCCAAATTTCAGTCTTTACATCACATTTAAGCCACTGAGAAGCAACAGTACGAAAAAAATTGTCGGCCCTTAATGAAGGTTAGGAAGTTCTAAAAATGCAACGATCCAACAAAAACACACATCGAACTAAACAAGTGGAAGTTACTGCGGTTTTTATTCTTAAAATTCTACTCTCTATTCTGGGTTAAAATGCAAGTTTTTGATATGGTTTGGTAAGGCTCGGACCAGATTTTAATTTCTAGCAGTTTTTTTCTAAATACCATTCTCACTGTGAATTTTATTCAAGAAAAATCTGATTTATAGAGGTTATTTTGAACGCGTCCAGCTCACGAACGGACAATGATAAAAGCGAAATATTTTGGGAGAACACATTAAAGAAACCAATCTTTCATTTTAGTCGTGAACATCCACAAGCCACTCTAATTTATACCCTCACTCTCCGAGAACATATTTACGGAAGCTATAAGAAATTAAATTTTACTTAGGTAGGATAATTTGTTTGGAAGGTACTAAAAGGTTCGTGGCACATGGTCCCAGCTTCCACATCTATAAAACAAGTAAGGAAAGGCTAAAGTCGGGCGGGGCCGACTATATAATACCCTACACCACTCCCTGCGTATGTACCTCGCTTTGATTACTAAACCCATTTATTTCATGGGAGCAATTTTATGTAGTTCATATAAATTATACTATAAATTAATCTTTAGTCATATTTAACGAATATGGTTAATAATATGGTAATTGATCCAATTATCCGACAGACAAATACAAATTATACAGTAGTAATAGGATGAATCGGACCGACATTTCAAAAGGGGGTCTATAACTACATTTTGGGCCTGGTCCAAAACATGGGCATATATATTTCTCATTCACGGTAGGTATTCCTGGTAGAAAAATACCATGATCTGCAAAGATTGATGAAGATCCGATGTAAGATGTAGTTTCTAGAGCTGTAATAGATCAGAATGGCCCCATTTGGGTTATACAAAAGTATGGACATATGGGCATCTGCCAAACAAGTAAGGAAATGCTAAAGACGGACGGACTTTCTATCTCATTACAATTCAATTTGGTAAAAAAGTGAAATCGTGAAGGATTTTTGCATCCTGTAAATGTATGTGTTTGACAAAAAATGTTAAATCGTATAGGGGTATATTGAAACCTGGAACGATGTGACCCGCTTTCACCATTTATGTTTATTGGTGAAATATAATATGTAAAGTTTGGCCAAAATCGGTTAAACATTCGGGAGCAACATTTGTATATATTATATCTAAATCTGAACCGATCTTACCCACTTTCACCATAGGTTGGATTATAAGATGTTGTGCCAATTTTAAAGAAAAACGGGTACAATATGTGGATTTTAGAGCGGAAAACGTCAAATCGGGAGCGACATTTGTATGTGGGCTATATATAAATCTGTACCGATCATACCCACTTTCAGCATAGGTGTTTCTAGTTAGATTATAAGATGTTGTGCAAATTTAAGGAAAATCGGGTGCAAGATTTGGTTTCTAGAGCGGAGGGAGTGACATTTGTTTGGGTCTATATCTAAATCTGAACCGATCTTACCCAGTTTCAGCATAGGTGTTTCTAGTTCGATTATAAAATGTTGTGCCAAATTTAAAGAAAATCGGGTACAATATGTGGTTTCTAAAGCGGAAAAAGTGAAATCGGGAGCTAAATTTGTATTGGGGCTATATCTAAATCTGAACCGATCTTACCCAATTTTTGCATACGTGTTTCTAGTTCGACTATAAGACTTTCTGCAAAATTTAAAGAAAATCGGGTACAATATGTCGTTTATAGAGCGGAAAATGTCAAATCGGGAGCGACATTTGTATGGGGGATATATCTAAATCTGAAGCGATCTTACCCAATTTTTGCATACGTATTTCTAGTTGGATTATAAGATATTCTGCCAAATTTAAAGAAAATCGGGTACAATATGTCGTTTATAGAGCAGAAAATGTCAAATCGGGAACGACATTTGTATGGGAGCTATATCTAAATCTGAACCGATTTGACCTATTTTCACCATAGATGTTCTTAGTTTAAATATAAGATGTTTTGCCAAATCTGAAGACAATCTGATACAATATGTGGTTTCTAGAGCGGAAAAAGTCAAATCGGGAGCGGAATTTGTATGGGAGCTATATATAAATCTGAACCGATCTGACCGATATTCACCATGGGTGTTTCTAATGGAAATATAAGATGTTTTACCAAATCTGACGACAATCTGACGATTATGTGGTCTCTAGAGCGGAAAAAGTCAAATCGGGAGAGAAATTTGTATGGGAGCTATATATAAATCTGAACCGATCTAACACATTTTTACCACAGGTGTTTCTAGTTACAATATAAGATGTTTTGCCAATTTTAAAGAAAATCTGTTGTAATATGTGGTATCTAGAGTGAAATCGGGAGTGAAATTCGTATGGGGGCTATATATAAATCTGAACCGATTTTCTTAAAATTAAATAGCGTTCGTCCTTATCCCGAAAAACATCGTTATGCAAAGTTTCATTTGGTTCTGTCTACAATTGCGACCTGTATCGTGATTACAAGAATAGATGGACGGACGGACGGACAGACAGACAGACAGACGGACAATGCTAAATCGACTCAGAAAGTGATTCTAAGACGATCGGTATAATTAACAATGGGTCTATCTCGTTTCCTTTTGGGTGTTACAAACAAATGCACAAAGACATAATACTCTCGTGGAGTGTATAAAAACATGATCAAATTTGAAGTCATAGTGGAGTTCACGCACGCAGTATAAGTTATAAAGGATTTAATATTACCTTAATATTACGAGAAGGGGCGTGGCTAAAGCGTAAATATTTTTTAGGTATAATGTGATTACACAAACTTTTTCAAATATCAAATTGCAAATGATGTGGATGTAATGGAAAAACATATATTTTTATACCCTCCACCTCCAGGATGGAGTATACTAACTTTGTCATTCCGTTTGTAACACCTTGAAATATCGATCTGATATACTTTCTATACTTTTTTATAAAAAACATATAACTACGATTAACCAACAGCAAGATTTGTTTTGCAAATTCTATGGTTTTTTAAATAAAAAATATTTTATATTTTAGAAGAATATACATACAGATAGATATAAAATGATTAGTTTGAGGAAACAACTTACGAAATGAATGATAACTTTAAAATAAGTATCGAGATGTTGATGTTGAAAATTAAAAATAATAATCTGGCTATTTAGAATTGTCTATCGTTTTAGTATCTGCTAACTTTTTTATTTTCCTGAAGTATTGGTTAAGTTGTTCTAAATAACTCCATTAAAATTTATTATTCAAAAAACCCAATTTTTCACTATACTGCAAGATGTAATTAAATATATATAATTACATTGGGAATATAAGATGTAGTTCCAAATTTTTAAGAAAATCTATTAAAATATGTGGTTGGTAGAGCCGAAAAACTTATATCGGGAGCGAAATTTGTATGTATTGTATTTAAATGACGGACGTTATGCAAAACTTAATTGATCCCAATTGTTATTAGGATCGTACAATAATTGTGATCTGCGCTTATATGAATAGATGGACAGACTGACAGACAAATATACAGACGGACGTATATGGCTAAATCGATTATGTCGATCAGCATAACAAACGGTTCCATTTGGGTGTTACTAACAAATGCAAAAATACATAATACCCTGGTGGACGGTATAAATATTAACTATTTACCCTCCACTTCCAGGATGAGTTATACTAACTTTGTCATTCCGTTTGTAACCGCTTGAAATATCGACATGATAAAATTCTAAGACGATCTAGCCATGTCCGTCCGTCCGTCTGTTGAAAGCATCTAAACGAAAGGAGCTAAGACGTTCAAATTTTCTATAAATGCGTCTTATAGTCGTAGATCGGTTGGGATTGAAACTGGACGAAATCGGCCAAAAGAGAAAAAAAAAATCCCTCACAAGGACTAAAAATACCCATAATAACCCCTAATATTTAGAGTATTAAAGCATATTTTTCAATATGTCTGCTTGAACTGACTTGATACTGAGTATGCGCATTCCCCCCTCTAACAAAAACGTGCACCATAAAGTGATTTTTATTCGTAGGGGGTGAAATGGGGCAAACATAGAAACTAGAAACACGAAATTCGGTGTCTACATTCCTCTAATTGAGTAGATACATAATATAAAAGTTTTTTTCCAAATTCTTACTTTTGTGGGGTAAAATGGGAATAGAGGGATAAAAATGGTACCAACCAAACGGCTGCACCTAGAATAATGAAATTTGGTGTATACATTCATCTGATTGCGTAGACACGTAAAATAAACGGATTTTTCGAAATTAGTACTTTTTGGGGTGAAAATGGAAAAAGGGGATAAAAATAGTACCAACCAAATGACCGCAGCTAGAGTCATGAAATTCGGAATATGCATTCCTCTGACTGCTTGGACACGAAAAATAAAAGGTTATTTCCAAATTCGTACTTTCAGGGGATACATTCCTCGAACTGTGTAGACACGTGCAATTAAGAGAAGGTCGTACTCTTAAAGGTTTAAATGGGAAAAGGGGGTAGAAATGGTACCAACTAATTGGCCGCAGCTAGAATCATGGAATTCGGTGTATACATTCCTCTGACTGCATAGACACGCAAAATAAAAAGATTTTTCCAAATTCGTACTTTTACGGCAAAAAATGATTGAATCATGAAGTTTGGTTATTTTGCACTATGTACGTGAGATAATGGATTTTAAAAATTTTTACTTTTGGAATTAAAATAGAATGGAAATACACCCAATTGTAGTACCCACTATCCACCAATATTTATGGCATTTAAGCTTTTGTGAATATATATATTAATCTGAGTTTTGACAGGCTATAATTTTCTTTAGATTAATGCAACTTGGTGCCTTCTTCTGCTGTGTCATTAGTCTGTGTTTTGATACTATTGAACTACTTATCAGACGAATTAAAAATTATAGCAAAAAATTGCACCCAGTTTTTTGTAGACTAAAGAAATGTTGGTGAAATTCAAGGTGCAAAAGGTGCAATTTAATGAAAATAGATAAGGAGGATTAGCCTACATCGTCATGCTTAAATTTGTAGAACATGCAAAAAAGTGCACCAACTTCAGGAGAATTTTAAATAGAGAACTTGCGAAATATTATATTAAGCTAGATACGATTACAGAAAATAAAAAAAGTAAATATAGCGTTTTATCTAAAATTCCAAATACAATTAAATTTTGCTGCAATTAATTATTGCTAAAATACTTGTTCTTCTTTGCTTTAATTCATTTTGAATGATAGCAACCTTGGGATGGAGGGTATAACATTTGTAACACCTTGAAATATTCAATGGATAAAAAATTGTAAGACGATTTAGCCATGTCCGTCTGTCTGTTCAAAGCACGCTAGCTGTACAATTTTCTGTAAATGTGTCTTATGGTTGTAGATCGTTGGGGGTTGAAAGTGGATGAATTGGACACAGAGGGAAAAACAACAAGGACTGAAAATACCCTAATATTTAGATTACACTAGTCAACAGTCAAAATGTACTCGGGATGCGATGTATATAACCTTGACATGAGCTCGAAAAACGCAATAAAAAATTGTTTTTTCGTTTGGTTTTTTTTTATTATTATTTTTTTAAATTTTAAAAATTTTTTTTTGGTTAATTTGTTTCGTCCGGCATAACTCGGGAACCACTAGCCCGATTTAATTGAATTAAATTTTAAAAAATTTAAAATTACAATTCCCTTAATCTGTTCATATATTGTTTTCCTATACAAGCAACAGTTTCCAAGTTAAAAATGAATATATAAAGGAAAAAACTTATTTTTTGCCTAAAGATTTAAATTTTTTTTTTTAAATCCATAAAAAATCCAAAATGAAAAAAATGTCAAATCTTATTACTTTTACGTAAAGTCACATAACCTATGAGCAAAATGAGACAAAGATCATGAAAATCGATGCACGCGTTTCGCTTTTATTCGCAATTGAGTAAAGGTATGAATTTCAAAAATTTGCTCGACATATGCACAACTTTGTCTATGGTAAGGTTTTTTTCTTTTTTATTACAAAAAAAATTAAAATTTGTTGGGTGACAAAAATATATGACTTTAAATTAAAAAACAATTCGATATATGTACAAGAAATTATCCTAAGGATATCAACATTAATTAATTATAAAAAAGTCCCCAGTCGCCCAGGTTGTCCGGAAAGAAGTCCAAGTGCGAGTGTAGAAAATGTATCTTAAGCGACATATTTGCTCTAATTTTTTTATAATTTTGGAGTAGTTGTTCGACGATCTCTCTGTAATTTGAGCTTTTGTTGTTTCCAAGAAATCCGGAAACAATTTGCCGAAATGAGTTCCAAGCTGCAGCTTCATTTGGTGATAAAATGTGCTCAAACTGTTGGTCTTGCAACAACTTTTTAATTTGCGGACCGTCGAAAACGCCTTCCTTAATCTTTGCCGATGAAAGGTGAGGAAAAATGGTTTTTAAATAGGCGAACGCTTCGCCATCTTTGTTGATAGCTTTCACGAAGTTTTTTATGAGTCCGAGCTTTATGTGAAGAGGTGGGAGAAAAACATTTTCCTTTTTTATGAGTGGTGTATATTTCACGTTGTCGCTGCCGGGGATGAAGTTAACTCTTTCTGTCCAACTCCTCCTGGTGTAATGATGTTGACGATCGCGGCTGTCCCAAAGGCAGAGAAAACAACAGTACTTTGTGAATCCACCTTGTAATCCACAAAGGATACCGATAACCTTAAGGTCGGCACAAACTTTCCAATCGTGCCTCTCATAGTTAAGGCACTTTAGTAGATTGTCCATGACTTCGTATGTTTCCTTGGTGTCAACGGCATGAGCAATTGGAATCGAAGGTTTCTTGTTGCCGTTGTGCAGTAAAATTGCTTTAAGGCTCTGCTTGTTGCTGTCGATGAAAAGACGCCACTCTCCTGGATCGTAAGAGTACCCGAGTTCACCAAATAATCCGGGAATGTCCTTACAAAAACAGATGTTGTCTTTTTTTGTGTAGTACCTTGCGTATGGTTCATGACGCTTCCTGTAGATTGTTGTCACCACACCAGGAGCCAAGAAACCGAACTGTTGCATGCGCGATGCATGCAACTCTGCATCTTCCTTGGAGAGTTTCAATTCTCTAACCCAATCGTTCAGTTCTGCTTGGGAACATAAGCGTTGACCTCCATGCAATGTATATGTTGACTCGCATTCTGATGTGGTTTCTACTGTCTCCCGATCTGATGTTGGATGTATCGCCTCATTATTAGATGCCCATCTTGAAACGGACGGTTGCGGGTCCACTGGTTCTTCGCAAAATGGCACTGGAAAATTCACTGTTGAAACAGCAGCGTAAGTCCATCGTATATTTTTCCCACGCCTGTTTTTTGCTAAGACAGAAGTAGCAATCTGTTACATGGCAAAGCGGAGCTCTCCAAAGCATTGGCATGATGATTCTCGGCTGTCGTCTGCAAGAATTTCAATAATAAGTTATATATGTTCTTGAATTTCGTAATCTACACTTACCTTGAGTCAGCTAGCTGTACGTAGCACCTTGGACATAGAGCACTTGGTGTCCACCGCTCATCTATGTTTGAGACCTTTAAATTGAAGCTCTCTTCAAATGAATCTCTCAATTTAGGTGAAAAACAACGCTTGTTTTTTCAGAAACGTATTCTCCGCACATGTAACAAAATTACTTGGATTGGTATTGCATTCAAATCCTCGCGAACGTTTGCTCATTTTAACTATCGCGTTCGTCGACACTTGTTGAATGAGTAAAATCGATCAATGAAGACCTATTTATACTGTGTATTGTTTAGTATTTTACTGACAGGTACTTATAAATGGGTGTATATTTTTTTACGGTGGCTACATACCTGTTTCACCATGTGTGAGTCTTAAATTTTCCGAATAATGACCACCCTTAAATGTGGGTTGCATTTCTGTAAAAAATCATACAGGTAGCCAACGGAAAACCCAAATAATTAAAAAAGTCCCCTTTTCTTTTTTCCTTTTAATTGTTCACGCACATTTATTAGCGTTTATTACTTTGCTTACGCAATCATAAAAATTAAATAACCCTTTGTTTATTCCGTTTTGTTAATTCTGAGAATCAAAAAAAAAAGAAAAAACCTTACCATAGACAAAGTTGTGCATATGTCGAGCAAATTTTTGAAATTCATACCTTTACTCAATTGCGAATAAAAGCGAAACGCGTGCATCGATTTTCATGATCTTTGTCTCATTTTGCTCATAGGTTATGTGACTTTACGTAAAAGTAATAAGATTTGACATTTTTTTTCATTTTGGATTTTTTATGGATTTTTAAAAAAAAAAATTAAATCTTTAGGCAAAAAATAAGTTTTTTCCTTTATATATTCATTTTTAACTTGGAAACTGTTGCTTGTATAGGAAAACAATATATGAACAGATTAAGGGAATTGTAATTTTAAATTTTTTAAAATTTAATTCAATTAAATCGGGCTAGTGGTTCCCGAGTTATGCCGGACGAAACAAATTAACCAAAAAAAATTTTTTAAATTTAAAAAAAAAATAATAAAAAAAAACCAAACGAAAAAAAAAATTTTATTGCGTTTTTCGAGCTCATGTCAAGGTTATCTACACAGAAAAAATTATCGCATCCGGAGTACATGAAATTTTTTTCAATTTGTTGAGTAGTGTTATTAAAGCTTTATTTTGAAAATTTCTGCTTTATATACACTTGAAATTTGTTGCGTTCATTTCTCTTGTAGCTTGAAATCCCCACAAAACAAAATAAAATATATAGCGGTCCAAATGGGACGAAAAGGGATAAAAATTGTACGATAACAGCTAGAAACATGATATTTGGAATGTACATCCCTTTAATTGCGTAGAAACGTTTTTTCGAAATTAGTTGTTTTAAGGGACACTATTGGTAAAGAGGGATACAAATGTCAAGCCGCTGAAGTTGAAATCATGAAATTCGGTGTATACATTCACCTGACTGTATAGACGCGAAACATAAAGTAATTTTTCCAAATTAGTACTTTTATGGAGAAAAGGGGATAAAAATAGTACCAACCAAACGGCTGCAGTTAGAATAGTGAAATTCGGTGTGTGTATTACTCTGACTGTGTAGATGTGAAAAATAAAGATATCTTTCTATGTTCGGGATGAAATTGGTACCAAGCACATGCCTGTAGCTAGAATCATGAAATTAGATGTGTGCATTCCACTGTAGACGCCAAAAATAGGGTACAAACATTTGGTCTGTAGCTGAAGTCAAAAAAAGAATGCAAATAGGGTCTGATGGAAAATGTTTCTCTCTAATGACGACTGACAATAACCTACTATTTTATGCACATTTTGGAATATTGCTGCCAAATGTTCACTTTTGGATTACACTTTAAGTATTATACTTATATAAAGGGTGATTTTTTAAGAGCTTGATAACTTTTTAAAAAAAAAACGCATAAAATTTGCAAAATCTCATCGGTTCTTTATTTGAAACGTTAGATTGGTCCATGACATTTACTTTTTGAAGATAATTTCATTTAAATGTTGACCGCGGCTGCGTCTTAGGTGGTCCATCCGCTTAGTCCAATTTTGGCATTTCCACGTTTTTGAGTAACAGAGACCCAATTGGTGCGAACGGCGACGAATCGAAAATTGGTGGTCATCATTAACACTGGCCGATACAGCTGCGATATTTTCTTCAGTTCGCACTCTACGTAAGCGTGTTGGTGGTTTAATGTCCAACAATGTAAATTTGGTGCGAAATTTAGTCACAATAGCCCGAATAGCCGCTTCAGTGGGTCGATTAAACTGACCATAAAATGGAAGCGCGCAATGAACTTTCTTAACAGAGCACGCATTTTGATAATAAAATTCAATAATTTGCAAGCGTTGTTCGTTTGTAAGACGATTCATGATGAAATGTGAAAGCATACTGAGCATCTTTCTCTTTGACACCATGTCTGAAATCCCACGTGATCTGTCAAATACTAATGCATGAAAATCCTAACCTCAAAAAAATCACTCTTTAGTAGAGGGCTAGTAATATTATAATAATGAAGCATCGCAATTTATTTATAACAGTATGCATAGGTTTGCCTTATAGTTTGAAATAGTAAAAAAATTATCACAATTTTCCTAATGTGTTTCGGCATTTCTATGTAAAGTCGTCCGGGCCGAACTTAACGCCTTGTTATATCCTCCTCCTTATGATATGTATACATTTTATCATTCCGTTTACTACACTTTGAAATATTCATCGGAGACCCCATAAAGTTTATATATTCTGGGTTGTGACACAATTCTAAGACGATCTAGCCATGTCCATCTGTCCGTCTGTCTGTATGCCCATCTATCTGTCTGTGTTCGGAAAGCACGCTATCTTGCGAACGAAATGATCTAGGGGTTTAAATTTACCACATATGTTTCTAATGGTTGTAGATCACTTAGGACTGAAAATGCAAGGACTGAGTATTTAAGCAATTTTTTATTAAATTTCCGCCTTATAATAACTTACAATTTTCTACGAACATTTCCCTTATAGCGTGTACACAAACCAAATGCTATTTTTTCCAAATTTAAAATGTTTTTATATGTAACAAAAAGGGATAAAAATAGTACCAATCAAACGACTGCAGCTAGAAACATGTAAATCGGTTTCTACATTCCTCTAATTTTTTACTAGTGGATATTTCGCAGATTTAAGGGGTAAAATGGGAAAAGAGCGATAAAAATGGTACCAACCAAACTGACATAGCTAGAATATAGAAATATAGACAGTAAAAATAAAGAGATCTTCTGATATTCTCACTTTCAGAGTCAACCCACCGGAACATCACAATTTATTTAAAACAATAAACATAAGTGGCATTGCGGTAGTTTGTAATAGTAAACATATCCCAATTTGCTTAAAAATTATCTTAATGTTCCTAAAATGGTGTTGCACTTTTACGTGAACTCGAGAGTCTCTAATCTGTTAGTAATACTGCAGATTACATTCCGTGATGGAGGGTATATAAGATTCGGCGCGGTCGAAACAGGGGTATGACGAACGTAAGTGTGAAAGCTCATTACGAAACACAAAGCGTGACTTGTGTCTTTTTATTAACATTGTTAGCGAAATTATTATTATATACGTAGTAGATATGTGCCAGTTAGAATGATAGTGGTCTAAGCCAAAAATCAAAAAAAAAGAGATATGCCAAATTTTCTCTTTAGTTTGCTCCCACCTCTAATTTAAAAATTTTATTTCTGACATTTATAAAAAAGTACCCTTACAATGACATTTCTCATTTTATGCACACTAAAATTGTCTTTAGTGTTAGTTTGAAAGTGGTCTAAGTCACACTATATCCACTAATATTGATGTGTGGTGTGTAAACAATTTTTTTATTTATAATGTCCATTTTATGTGATTCAGATAATTTGAATAACATATAAAATGAAATTATTTGAAAAGTAAAAAATAATTTCAATACAAATTTTCTGGACGAACAACCTGTAAATATTTATATACACCAATACCTCGCTTTGCGTTTTTTTTTTCCAAGTTGCGTCGCTGCTAAATTAGTACTAATTTTCACTGTGCGTCGTTAGATTTTCGAAGTTGCGTGAATGGTGTTTGGCGCAAAATATAGCCTGAATGTGTTCACAGAATGTGCGCAGCAGAAGTTGATGGTACACCAGCTGTTTGTCATGAAATTTCTAATTTAGCTAGAGAGTCTAATTTTGAAGGTATAGACTGACATACATGAATTGCTAATCTCGCACAATTAAGAATTGTCTAATGAAGAACTATTGCAATTGGAATTTCAATTTGCTAATGAAGAAGATGACAGTGACCGTTCAATAGAAATCTCCGAAGAACAAAATTTAACCTCCAAATAAATTTCCAAAGCGATATGTTTGATTGACGAAGCTATGGAGACTTTTTTAAAAAAGTTCCTGAAATTAATTGATTATTTTATTTTGTTTTAATTTTATTTTTGTTTTTGTATGTATGTAATAAAATTTTGTATTATTTTTGGTTTTTAAATGTTTACTTTGTAAATGGAACCTTTCTTCGACCTTTACATGGTTTGCTATAGAAAATCATAATTCACTTTGCGTCGTTTCAATTTGCGTCGTGTTTTTTTGGAACGTAACCACGACGCAAAGTGAGGTATAGGTGTATATTAGGGCGTACCTCAAAAAAAAAGTTCGCCGTACACCTTCGAATATGAAGTATTATTGAAAGGTAGTTTCAAAAAAAAAATTTTTATTTTTTTATGCCGAACGTAGGGGTCGCGCTTTTACATTTTTCTATATAACTTGTATTTATAAACGGATTTTAAAGTGTGATACATCGATGTTTTTGTCTCGACGAGGCCGATTTTTTTGTCTTTGAAGTCATTGAGCTCAAGCACCCCCTTCTGGTACTTACCCATCATTTCTCAGTTGCTACTACCCTAATGTACCACTCTAATAATCGAAAATTAAAGCTCGCATAAAATCATGAATCATGTTTGAGCTCAATGACTTCAAAGACAAAAAAATCGGACAAAAACATCGATGTATCACACTTTAAAATCCGTTTATAAATGCAGAAGTTATATAGAAAAATGTAAAAGCGCGACCCCTACGTTCGGCATAAAAAAATAAAAAAAATTTTTTTGAAACTACCTTTCAATAATACTTCATATTCGAAGGTGTACGGCGAACTTTTTTTTTTTACTTGTAACCTGGTACGCTCTAGTGTATATATATATTTTTTTTTAATTTTTTTTAAATAAAATATTTTGTAAGAATATATTAGTTTTGCAAAAAAAATAAAAATTTTCAATTTTGAGAAGAAGAAAAGTGGTCTAAGTCACTGTGTCCTCTGAAAGTAGTTGTTCCCTGAGAGGTAAAAACGTTGTCGATTTTTTTATAAAAGTTCGATATAGTAGTAGAATATTCTAAGAAAAAAATTGTGTGCTTCGGTGGAAAAATATTTTTCAATTGACTCAAACATAAACCAATGTATGTATATCTCAGAACGGATAAAGTGTGACTTAGACCACTATCATTCTAACTGGCACATATAATGCTTTTTTTAATTTGAATAACTGCAAATCAAATCAAGTTTCATATTTTATTCAGGTACAGCAAATATACATACGTATACAGCAAACATACATACATATAATAATACCCTCCACTAGGGTATTATGTTGTTGTGCATTTGTTTGTAACACCCAAAATGAAGCGAGATGGACCCATCGTTTATTATACCGATCGACTTAGAATCACTTTCTGAGTCGATTTGTGTCATGATCTGGACAAATCTTGGCACACATCTTTTTCAGGTCAAGGATGGACGTTTATTAATGTGAAGGTAATTAGTTTAGAAACCGCACAAGTTAAACAATTTTTTTCACATTGAGCACAGCACCTTATATTTATTTATATATAATGGGACAAATCAGTTTAGATTTATATATAGTTTAGATTTATATATGCTCTAGAAACCACATAATTTAACCGATTTTCTTCAAATTTGGTTTATATTTATATTTAAACTAGAAATATCTTTGGTGAAAATGGATCAAATCAGGTTAAATTTATATATAGCTTTCATGTTGTCTTTTTCTGTCCTAGAAAACTCATATTTTAATATATTTCGGACTGAAGACGTTATATTTCACCTGGAAACATGCCAAACCTTGCCTCTCCGAATTGTAGTGGCATAAAAATGGGGGTCCGCCGACTATAACCTTTCCTTACTTGTGTTTGTAGTAACTGCTCAATTATCGAAAGTACAATTGATTTTTAACCGATGTTCTCAAGCGGGCGATTCTAAACAGATCGGTATACTTAAAGGTGGGTTTAGCTCGATGCGGTTGACAACGTAGAAGCGCAATCTGGATTTTTCGAAATTTGTTCTTATAAAAGGTGAGCTGGACAAAAAAAGGATAAAAGTGGTACCAACAAAAGTATTGTTGCTAGAATCGTGAAATTCGGCGTGTACATTTTGGAATTTTAACTTTTAAGGAGTGAGAGGGACAAAAAGGGATAAAAATGGTAAAGTATTACAGCTAGAATCGTGAAATTTGATATGAAAATTCTTCTCTCCGCATAGAAGCGCAATATAAATGCATTTTTGCACTTTTAAAAGGTCGAGCGGGACAAAAAGAGATAAAAGTGATACCTCTGACCACGTAGAAGTGCAGTAAAATTGGATTTTTCGAAATTTGTAGTTTTAAGGGGTGCGCGGGAAAAAAAGTATAAAATGGTGTTCAGCCCTTTAATTATGAAATGGATATATGTATCAAAATTTTTACTTATAAGGAGAATGTGATACCAAATAAGGTACATGCTTTTAGGGAGAAGCGAGAACACACGTTACCTATAGGGGTTTTTCAAAGTGTGCAGTTTCTGAGAAAAATGTGCAAAAAATTATAAAATGGCCAGCTGCATCTAGAAACATGAGATGGAGGATATAAAAGTCTATGCGGTTGTAATTTTTTGTTCGAAACTGGGTAGAAAATGATAAAAATTATGCATACGAAGGGAGTTCAGCTAAAATGATACACACCGACAAGCACATTCCTTTGACTGTGTATGAGTGCTATCTAATAAGAGGTTTCCAAATTACTATTTTAGATTTATCTATATCCACCAAAAGAAAATTCAATAAATACCATTCAAAAACAGAGGTGGATAAAACTGATAACAAATAACTGGCTTTTCGCATGCGAAGTAGCGGGCACTGCTAGTCATCCATAAAACTGTTAATTGATAAAAAATAAGAAATATTAATAGATACATATATAGCTTTAGTTATTATCAAATTAATATATTTTTATTTAAAGTGATACAAATTGTACTATCCAATGTTTTTTAAGAACTCTGAAATTCAAATTCAAATCTGCGCAACATATATGGATTTTTGGCCTTTAAGGGGGAAGAGGTACAACATATACAACATATTCGTTCATTTCTCATTTTTATACACTCCACGAGAGTATTATGTCTTTATGCATTTGTTTCGAACACCCAAAGGAAGCGAGATAGAGCCATTGTTAAGTATACCGATCAGTCGATCGCTTTTTGAATCGATTTAGCAATGTCCGTCTGTCTGTCTGTCCATCTATTCTTGTAATCAGAGTACAGGTCGCAATTGCAGCCAGAACTAAATGAAACTTTGCACAACGAAGCTTTTCGGGATAAGGACGAACGCTATTTAATTCGAAGAAAATTGGTTCAGATTTAGATATAGCTGCGATAAGAATTTTACTCCCGATTTGTCTCTAGATACCACACATTTTAACAGATTTTCTTCAAAATTGGCAAAACATCTTATATTTAAACTAGAAATTCCAGTGGTAAAAAAGGTCTTAGATCGGTTCAGATTTATATATAGCTCCCATACAAATTTCGCTGCCGATTTGACATTTTCCGCTTTAGAAACCACATATTTTAACAGATCTTCTTCAAAATTGGCAAAATATCTTATATTTCCATTAGAAACAACCATGGTAAATATGGGTCAGATCGGTTCAGATTTATATATAGGGTCCATACAAATTTCGCTCCCGGCTTGACTTTTTCCGCCCAGAAACCACGTATTTTCACCGAATTTCCTCAAAATAAGCATAACACGTTATACTTGAACTGGAAGAACCTATTGTGCAAGTGGGTTAATTTATTCCATGTTTGGATATAGCCCCGATACAAATATTCTTCTCGATTTGACAAATTGGGTCGGGTATATTAGCCTATGATTATGAAACATAAAAAGTCTTTTTTTCACTTTTTTTTCGAATTGAATTGTATTCGGATAGAATGTGGAGTGTATCATATAGTCGGCCCTGCCCGACTTTAGCCTTTCCTTATTTGTTTAAACGAAATATTGCAACAAAATCGATCAGTTGATACCGATTTTTCACATTTTACTGTCGTGATTTTACAAGACAAACGGGTGGGTAGGCTTAGAATTTCGATGATATACTGTGGGATCACAAATATAATAAATTTATAACATCCAATTTATCAGAAGCGCGATCTCAACATAAAATTATGTTTATATTATATAGTTCTAGAAAAGTTTGAATAAATGAATAGACTATATGTGTTATCAGCAGCTTGTAGTGTAACATTCAAATTAAACCAACAATTTATTCGCAAATTCGCACAACAAAATTCCTGTTGAGCGTATCATTGCATGCGATGGTATCACAAACTTCTACAATCTTCTGTGCTAAATGAATAAATAGCAGTGCCAAGGCTGGAAATCATTAGTTGACTATCGGAATTCAAGTGGTGTGGCAAGTGTGTGCTTCTCGCGTCAGACTTTTTGATTGCATAGCGAAACGAAAAATGTTTCTTATTCTTTTGAGTGGTCTTTTCACAAGCGTCTTTTTGACGATTTACTTTTATTGTAAAAAACACTTTAATTATTGGTTGCAACACAAGAGTGTGCCCAGTGTTCCGGGCAGAGTGTGGAGTGGGAATATTTTCGATTTTCTAACATTCAAAACCAATTTCGGCTATCACCTGAAAACGATCTACGATGATCCGAAATTTGCCGACGAGCCGGTGGTGGGCGTGTATGGCTTGTACAAGCCCAGTTTGCTGATAAAAGAACCGGAAATTATCAAATCCATACTTATCAGAGATTTCGACAGCTTTCACAATCGTTTTGGCGACATTGATGCCCAGCACGATCCAATTGGTGCTCAGATGATGTTCTTTGCTACGTACAATATATGGAAAGATATGCGCTTGAAATTGAGTCCGGCATTCTCCAGTGCCAAACTGAAGCACATGTGTCCGCTAATTCAAAGTGTGGGCGAGAATATGGAAAATTTCTTGAAACTACAGCAGCGTGTATATCGGACGGAAATGAAAGATTTCTGTGCCCGCTATACGACGGACATTATAGCCACCACTATATTTGGACTGGAATCGAATTCTTTGGTAAATCCCTCAGAGCAGCTGAATTTCGAGATACGTAAATCGGCCGAATTCAAGTGGAAGAGAGCAATTGATATTATTGTCGTCTCGTTCGTTCCCAAATTGACTCGACTCTTTGGTTCGAAAGTATTCTATCCCGAAACTGATCGCTTTCTTAGAGCCTCCATACAGCAGGTGGTCGAAGCGAGGGAACGTACCGGCCAGCAGCGCTACGATATGATCGATATCTTTGTTAAACTGAAACAAGAAGCGGCCAAGAACGGCGAAGATGTAGACAAGTTAATGGAATGTTTGATTGCCCAAGCGAGTGTGTTTATGGTGGGCGGTTTTGAGACCTCCTCTACAACCATGTCCAATGCCCTTTTGGAATTGTCCAAACAGCCAGAATTACAGACAAAGTTGAGAGAGGAAATACGACAGGCTTTTCAAGAGGCGGATGGTAATAGTTTGTATGACATCATCCACAAAATGGAATATCTGGACATGATCGTATATGAGACATTGAGAGTATATCCGGTTTTTGCGGTAGTGGAGAGACAATATAACAAGCCATCGGGCAAAGCGGAGCCGTACTCATTAAGTCCGTATTGTGATTATTCTCTGCCTGACGGTATGTCTGTGTTTATCTCGACATTTGGACTGAACTATGATTCGAAGGTAAGTGTAATCGGTGGTCAGAGACAATTTGTATCGGTAAATGATTGTTAGGCTGGGTCACGATAAAAGTTAATGTTTTCAAAAGTGAAAAATAAACGTTGGACTTTTCCGGCGCACAGTGGATCAGAATCAAAATCCATCGGTCAAATTTCAATAACCTTTGTTCTAGTAAACATTTTTGAGTTCTGTAAAAAACCCAAAATTAGGCGATGACCCAAGGATTATTTTGATAGTGAAACATTTGTTCCAAAAGGATATTTTTACTACATTCATTACAACCAAACTATATTTGGCACAAACATAGTTTTGGCTTCATAATATATAACAGCTAAGGAACCACAATTTCTAATAAAAAAATTTGAGTGCAAAATCTCTTAGAATTTGTGGGAAACAGTTCGACGAATCAAAACAAGTAAGGAAAGGATAAAGTCGGGCTGGGCCAACTATATAATACCCTACACCACTCCCTGCGTATATATCTCGCTTTGATTACTAAACCCAGGTATTTTATGGGAGCAATTTTATGAAGTTCATATAAATTATACAGTTGCTATCAATTCATCTTTAGTCAAATTTAATGAGTATGGTAAATAATAAAGAAATTGGTCCAATTTTCCAGCAGATATTCCGAATAAAGTAAATATAACATGATATGGAAAAATTGGTCAAGTTTCAATGATAAATAGAGATTAGACCCGATTGCCCGATTTTTGACATTAATATCTCAAAATAATCCTTGGATCCTTGCATAATTTTGGCCGATGAATTTTGATTCTGAAACACTGTGCGGCGTCAAGACAAGTTTAGCTAAAAATTTTATGTTGGTTTTTGGTCCATTTTTCTGAATTAATAGACCGTTGAAAGCACTTTTATAAAAAAAGTGATAAAAGTACAACACAAACTTTATTACCACCTAATTGATCTAGGGAAGAAATATTTTCCAAAACATAATTAAACATTCCAAACTTTATTTCTATTTTATTTTTGTCTAATTATCAAGTAGGTATGTACATGAACAAAGTTTAAAAACTTAAATTATGCAAATTTTATTATTTGCATCTATTCCCAATTATAACGTGCACTTATAGGGCCCATTTCCAGTAACATTTCATATAACTTACACTATGCAACAACAAGTTTTCTCAACGGTTATGTATAACAATTTCTGATGCATTTTTGCTTTGTAAAATCGAAAAATATTCCCAAAATGAAAGTACAAATAGTAAAGGTACTTTCAACGAAAAAATTTAAATTTTAGAGAGTATTATGTTTTCTGCATTTGTAACACCCAAAAGGAAGCGAGAAAGACCCATTGTTAAGTATACCGATCGACTTAGAATCACTTGAATCGATTTAGCAATTTCCAACTGTCTGTCTGTCCATCTGTTCTTGTAATCACGATACAGGTCGCAATTGTAGGTAGAACCAAATGAAACTTTGCACAACAAAGTTTTTCGGGATAAGGACGAACGCTATTTAATTTGAAGAGAATCGGTTCAGATTTGGATATAGCTCCCATACATATTTCACACCCTATATAACTCTTTTCACTCCAGATACAACATTTTTTTTACAGATTTTCTTCAAAATTGGCAAAATATCTTTTATTTCCACTAGAAACATCCATGGTGAAAATGGGTCGGAAAAATTCAAGCGGGAGCGAAATTTCTATGGGGGCTATATATAATTGTGACCCATTTTCACCATGGATGTTGCTAGTGGAAATATAAGATATTTTGCCAAATTTGAAGAAGATCTGTTAAAATATGTGCTTTTTAGAGCGGAAAGAGTCAAATCGGGAGCGAAATTTGTATGCGAGCTAAATTTAAATCTGAACCGATCTGACCCACTTTATCAACAGATGTTTCTGGTTCAACTACAAGCCGCTGTGCCAAATTTGAAGAAAATGGGTGAAAATACGTGATTTCTAGGCCGAAAAATATCACGCCATGAGCGAAATTTGTATGTGAGCTATATGCATATCTGAACAGATCTAACCCATTTTCACCACAGTTGTTTCTATTTGAAATACAACATAATTTAACAAATTTGAAGAAGATCTGTAAAAAATTTGTGGTTTCTAGGTTAGAAAAAGTCAAATCTGGATCTAAATTTGTGTGGGAGCTATATATAAATCTGCATCGATATGACCCATTTTCGCCATGGGTGTTTCTAGTGGAAATATAAGCTATTTTGCCAAATTTGAAGAAGATCTGGTGCAGTATGTGATTTCTAAAACAGAAAAAGTCAAAACGGGGGCGAAATTTGAATGGAAGCTATATATAAATCTGAACCGATGTGACCTATTTTCACTACAAGTTTTTCTAGTTTAAATATAAGATGTTTTGCCAAATTTGAAGACAAAGTGAGAGCGGAGATACTCAAATTAGGAGCGAAATTCGTATGGCTGCTATATATAAATCTGAAGCGATCTAACCCATTTTCACCACAGGTGTTCCTAGTTGAAATATAAGATGTTTTGCCAATTTCTAAGAAAATGTGTTAAAATATGAGGTATCTAGAGTTAAAAGAGTCAAATCGGGAGTGAAATTCGTATGGGGGCTACATCCAAATATGAACCAATTTTCTTCAAATTATATAGCGTTCGTCCTTATCTCGAAAAACTTTGTTGTACAAAGTTTCGTTTAGTTCTGACAGCAATTGCGACCAGTACTCTAATTACAAGAATAGATAAATCGATTCAAATAGTGATTCTAAGTCGATCGGTATAAATAACAATTGTTCTATCTCGTTTCCTTTTGGGTGTTACAAACAAATGCACAAAGACATGTAACTCTCGTGGAGTGTATAAAAAATACCTAGAAAAAATTAAAAACATATTTTTGAAGATTTTATAATTTTAATTTCTGAAAAAATATGGATTTGGGACCAGTGTGCTTCCTAACGTCCTTAGTAGAATGGTTAAACCCTGTATCCATTATACATTTTTCGACGCCCAAAATACAATTTTTTAGGGTTTGAACACAACCTTTTCCTTGAAAATCTAAATAATAAAATAATTGATTTATTCTCTAACTATTTATTATAAGAAAAGTAATTATGCAAATCGATAATGATTCCTAGACGATATCTATCTGAATACTAGGGTAAATATTTATATTGGTATTTGTTATTTGGTGCGATTGGAAATTGGGAACAAAATTTTCCACTTTGTGAATTCGGCTATTTTTATACCCTTCACCTTATATATACAGTTTGTCATTCCGTTTGTAACTCCTTGAAATTCTAGCAAGATCTAGACATACTCGTCTGTCTCTTGAAGCACGCTAACTTGCGAGCGAAATGAGATAGGGATTGAAAGTGGGAGAAATCGGCCCAATGCCAAAAAAATCTGTAACAAGGATTGAAAATACCCTCTAATATTTTGAGTATTTTTGAACACGGATAAAAAATATTTTTTTGAAATTCATACTTTTACGAGATTAAATTGCACAAAAGGGATAGAAATAGCAGAACATGAAATTCTGTTTCTACGTTCGTCTAACGGCGAATACTTGATGGGAAAAATGAAAAACAGGAGTGATAAAAATGGTGCCAACCAAGCGGCTATAGCTAGAATATTGAAATTCGATGTACACATCTCTTTGACTGTGTAGATTCGGCGCGACCGACTAATATTTATACACTCCTCGGGAGTATTATGTCTTTGTGAATTTGTTTGTAACACCCAGAAGGAAACGAGTTAGACCCATCGTTTATTATACAGATCGGCTTAGAATCAATTTCTGAGTCGATTTAGCAACGTCCGTCTGTCCATCTATTGTTGTAATCAAATTTCAGCTCGCCATTATAGTCCTGTCTTAAAAAAATGGTACTAGTAAGTTTTGTGGATCAAGGACGAACGCTATTTAATTTGAAGCAAATCGGTTCAGATTTAGATATAGCCTCCATACAAATGTCGCTCCCGATTTGACTTTTTCCGCTTTAGAAACCACATATTTTAACAGATTTTCTTTAAATTTAGCACAACATCTTATAATCTAACTAGAAATACCTATGCAGAATTTGGGTAAGATCGGTTCAGATTTAAATATAGCCCCCATACAAATGTCGCCCAGATTTGACTTTTTCCGCTCTAAAATCCACATCTTGTACCCGATTTTCTTTACATTTGCCACAACATCTTACAATCCAACTAGAAACACAGATCGGTTAAGATATAGATATAGCCTCCTTACAAATGTCGGTCCCTATTTGACTTTTTCCGCTTTATAAACCACATATTTCACCCGATTTTCTTTAAATTTGGTACAACATCTTATAATGCAACTAGAAAAACCTATGCGGAATTTGGGTAAGATCGGTTCAGATTTAGATATAGCGCCTATACAAATGACGCTCCCTATTTCACTTTTGCCGCTTTAGAAACCACATATTGTACCTGATTTTCTTTAAAATTGGCACAACATTTTATAATCGAACTAGAAACACTTATGGTGTAAAGTGGGTAAGATCGGTTCAGATTTAGGTATTGCCCTCACACAAATGTTGCTCCCGAATGTTTATCCGATTTTGGGCAAACTTTACATATTATATTTCTCCAATAAACATACATGGTGAAAGCGGGTCACATCGTTCCAGGTTTCAATATACCCCCATACAAATGTCCTTTCCGATTTAAAATTTTTTATCAAACACATACATTTACAGGATGCAAAAATCCTTCCCGATTTCATTTTTTTACCGAATTGAATTGTAATGAGATAGAAAGTCCGTCCGTCTTTAGCCTTTCCTTAATTGTTTGGGAGATGCCCATATGTCCATACTTTGGTATAAGGCAACTGGGGCCCCATTCTGATCTATTACAGCTCTAGAAACTACATCTTACATCGGATCTTCATCAAATTTTGCAAATCGTGATATTTTTTTCAACTAGGAATACCTACAGTGAATGAGAAATATATAGGCCCATGTTTTGGACCAGGCCCAAAATGTTGTTATAGGTCCCCTTTTGAAATGTCGGTCCGATTCATCCTATTACTACTGTATAATTTGTATTTGTCTGTCGGATAATTGGATCAATTACCATATTATTAACCATATACGTTAAATATGAGTAAAGATGAATTTATAGTAACTGTATAATTTATATGAACTACATAAAATTGCTTCCATGAACTACCTGTGTTTAGTAATCAAAGCGAGGTACATACGCAGGGAGTGGTGTAGGGTATTATATAGTCGGCCCCGCCCGACTTTATCCTTTCTGAACAGAATCCTACCAGTTTGGTGGCCCTGTTGGTCTCCCCTAGACGGAGTCTAGAGGAGACAAGTTAAAAAACAAAACAAATTGCACTTTATAATAATTTATTTATTTGGCAGGGACTGCCATCTGTCTCAATACAATGTGAGTTGACAACTAAAGAAACAAGAAACCCAAGAATGGCAGTGATGGCGGTACCATCAACACCAGTGCTGTGTTTTTATTTCGAGATGTAGGCGGCGCTGACTGATCATATGATGGATCGTCAACATGCCGCCCCCTTGCACAAGTGCAATGTCATGATGTTGTTGTTGTTTTCCACTGCATGATGTTATTGCTGTAGTTCCAAGTGTATGTTGATGTCGTGATAGTTGTTGTTGTTACCGCGGGATACTTCGTCAGCTTGGGCTATTGTTTATATTTATGCTGAATAATGACTCGTAGAGTGGTGTAGAGAGAAGCAACGTATATTTGCTTTATTCGCCGTCACTGGCTCGTAAAGCCTTGCTTCACGTAGTGACAGCAATGGTATGGTGACGGGGAATTTAGTTGGCTCGTAGAACCATGTCACGTAATGACATTTTATTTAATTAATGTGGATGGATATGCCGACACTTCTTAACGCGCACAACAAATTGTCACAAGGCCTCTGGGTCAGGCTTAGTTTCGAAGGACCATGAACAGAATCCTACCAGTTTGGTGGCCCTGTTGGTCTCCCCTAGACGGAGTCTAGAGGAGACAAGTTAAAAAACAAAACAAATTGCACTTTATAATAATTTATTTATTTGGCAGGGACTGCCATCTGTCTCAATACAATGTGAGTTGACAACTAAAGAAACAAGAAACCCAAGAATGGCAGTGATGGCGGTACCATCAACACCAGTGCTGTGTTTTTATTTCGAGATGTAGGCGGCGCTGACTGATCATATGATGGATCGTCAACACTTTCCTTACTTGTTTACTTTACTCTAGAACCCATAGTTTACATCAGAAGTTTATCAAGTTTTGCAGATCTTGTTATTTAGCAACTAGAAACCGCTACAATGAAAGTCAAATAGATGGGACCCTATTTTGGTATTACCCCCATACAAATGGCCCCCCTTTAACTCGATTGCCGCTCTAGAAACTACTTCTTACTTTGGATCTTGATCAAATTTTCCAGATCACGATTTTTGTGTATGGGCGGTTTTTTGTGTATGGGCCCATCATATGTATGAGTAACAAAATGCAATAGATTTTCATCAATTTTACCATTTTCGTTATATTTGACTAAAGTTAAATTTATAGTTTTATACGTTAAATTTATAGTTTTATATGAAGTACATAAAATCGCCCATAAACAACCTGGGTTTAGTAATCAAATCGAGGTATATACTCAGGGAATGGTGTAGTGTCTCATATAGTCGGCTGGGTAGGCTTACAATTTCGATGCTATACTTTGGGATCACAGATATTATAAATTGAATGATAATGTTAGTATTTAATTTGATAACATCCAATTTATCAGAAGCTCGATTTCAACATAAAATTATGTTTATATTATATATAGTTATATAGTTCACCAAAGGTTGAAAAAATGAATAGATTATATGTGCCAGTTAGAATGATAGTGGTCTAAGTCACAAATCCAAAATATGAGATATGTCATTTTTTCTCTTTACTTTGATCAGATCTCTAATTTAAGAACTTTTATTTTTGTCATTTATAAATATGAGCCCTAACAATGACATTTCTCATTTTATGCACACCAAAATTGTCTTTAGTGTTAGTTTGAAAGTCACACTATATCCACTGACATTAATAATAATGTAATACATAATGTCCACTTTAAGTGATTCAGATAATTTGAATAACATATAAAATGAAATTATTTCAAAAGTAAATAATAATTTCAATATAAAGTTTTTAGACGAACAACCAGTAACTATTTATACATATTTTTTATTATTATTATTTTTAATAAAATATTTTGTGTTTTGCAATTGACTCAAACATAAACCATTGTATATCTCAGAACGAATAAAGTGTGACATAGACCACTATCATTCTAACTGGCACATATGTGTTATCAGCAGCTTGTAGTGTAACATTCAAATTAAACCAACAATTTGGCACAACAACAAAATTCCTGTTGAACGTATCATTGTATGCGATGGTATTACAATCTTCTGTGCTAAATGAATAAATAGCAGTGCCAAGACTGGAATCGTTAGTTGACTATCGGAATTCAAGTGGTGTAACAGGTGTGGTGTGTGCTTCTCGCGTCAGACTTTTTGATTGCATAACGAAACGAAAAATGTTTCTTATTCTTTTGAGTGGTCTTTTCACAAGCGTCTTTTTGACGATTTACTTTTATTGTAAAAAACACTTTAATTATTGGTTGCAACACAAGAGTGTGCCCAGTGTTCCGGGCAGAGTGTGGAATGGGAATATTTTCGATTTTCTAACATTCAAAACCAATTTCGGATATCACCTGAAAACGATCTACGATGATCCGAAATTTGCCGACGAGCCGGTGGTGGGCGTGTATGGCTTGTACAAGCCCAGTTTGCTGATAAAAGAGCCGGAAATTATCAAATCCATACTTATCAGAGATTTCGACAGCTTTCACAATCGTTTTGGCGACCTCGATGCCCAGCACGATCCAATTGGTGCTCAGACGATGTTCTTTGCTACGTACAATTTATGGAAAGATATGCGCTTAAAAATGAGTCCGGCATTCACCAATGCCAAACTGAAGCACATGTGTCCGCTAATTCAAAGTGTGGGCGAGAATATGGAAATTTTCTTGAAACCACAGCAGCGTGTATATCGGACCGAAATGAAAGATTTCTGTGCCCGCTATACGACGGACATTATAGCCACCACTATATTTGGACTGGAATCGAATTCTTTGGTAAATCCCTCAGAGCAGCTGAATTTAGAGATACGTAAAACGGCCGAATTCAAGTTGAAGAGAGCAATTGATATTATTGTCGTCACGTTCGTTCCCAAATTGACTCGACTCTTTGGTTCGAAAGTATTCTATCCCGAAACTGATCGCTTTCTTCGAGCCTCCATACAGCAGGTGGTCGAAGCGAGGGAACGTACCGGCCAGCAGCGCTACGATATGATCGATATCTTTGTTAAACTGAAACAAGAAGCGGCCAAGAACGGCGAAGATGTGGACAAGTTAATGGAACGTTTGATTTCCCAAGCGAGTGTGTTTATGGTGGCCGGTTTTGAATCCTCCTCTACAACCATGGCCAATGCCCTTTTGGAATTGTCCAAACAGCCAGAATTACAGACAAAGTTGAGAGGGGAAATACGACAGGCTTTTCAAGAGGCGGATGGTAATAGTTTGTATGACATCATCCACAAAATGGAATATCTGGACATGATCGTATATGAGACATTGAGATTATATCCGGTTTTTGCGGTATTGGAGAGACAATATAAAAAGCCATCGGGCAAAGCGGAGCCGTACTCATTAAGTCCGTATTGTGATTATTCTCTGCCGGACGGTATGTCTGTGTTTTTCTCGACCTTTGGACTGAACTATGATTCGAAGGTAAGTGTAATCGGTGGTCAGAGACAAGTTGTATCGGTAAATGATTATTAGGCTGGGTCACGATAAAAGTTAATGTTTTCAAAAGTGAAAAATAAACGTTGGATTGTTGCGGCGTCAAGACATCGGTTTAGCTAAACGCTCCAGACAACACTTCTAAAAATCGTGTTTCTCCGTGTAAATTTTATGTTGGTTATTGGTCCATTTTCCCGAGTTAATAGACGCTTGAAAGCAATTTAAATGTAAACAAGTAAGGAAAGGCTAAAGTCGGGCGGGGCCGACTATATAATACCCTACACCACTCCCTGCGTATGTACCTCGCTTTGATTACTAAACCCAGGTATTTCATGGGAGCAATTTTATGTAGTTCATACAAATTATATAAATTATATTCATATAATTTATATGCTATAAATTCATCTTTAGTCAAATTTAACGAATATGGTAAATAATATGGTAATTGATGCAATTGTCCGACAGACAAATACAAATTATACAGTAGTATACCAAAGTTATACCAAAGTATGGACATATGGGCATCACCCAAACAATTATCATTGCAATACAAAAAAGTGAAATCGGGAAGGATTTTTGCATTATGTAAATGTATGTGTTTAACAAAAAATGTTAAATCGGAAAGGACATTTGTATGGGGGTATATTGAAACCTGGAACGATGTGACCCGCTTTCACCATGACTGTTTATTGGTGAAATATAATATGTAAAATTTGGCCAAAATCGGTTAAACATTCGGGAGCGACATTTGTATGGGGGCTATATCTAAATCTGAACCGATCTTACCCAATTTTTGCATACGTATTTCTAGTTGGATTATAAGATGTTCTGCAAAATTTAAAGAAAGTCATGTACAATATGTCGTTTCTAGAGCGGAAAATGTCAAATCGGGAGCGACATTTGTATGGGGGCTATATCTAAATCTGAACCGATCTTACCCAATTTTTGCATACGTATTTCTAGTTGGATTATAAGATGTTCTGCAAAATTTAAAGAAAGTCATGTACAATATGTCGTTTCTAGAGCGGAAAATGTCAAATCGGGAGCGACATTTGTATGGGGGCTATATCTAAATCTGAACCGATCTTACCCAATTTTTGCATACGTATTTCTAGTTGGATTATAAGATGTTCTGCAAAATTTAAAGAAAGTCATGTACAATATGTCGTTTCTAGAGCGGAAAATGTCAAATCGGGAGCGACATTTGTATGGGGGCTATATCTAAATCTGAACCGATCTTACCCAATTTCTGCATACGTGTTTCTAGTTCGATTATAAGATGTTGTGTAATAGAGGGACAGACGGACAGACAGACAGTCGGACATGGGTAAATCGATTCAAAAAGTGATTCTCAGTCGATCGGTATACTTAACAATTGATCTATCTCGCTTCCTTTTGGATGTTATAAACAAATGCACAAAGACATAATACCCCAGTGGATGGTATAAAAATGATTAAAATATATTACCTAATTGACGTAGGAAAGAAACATTTTTCAAAACATCATTAAACAATCCAAAATTTATTTCAATTTTATTTTTTATTTGTCTAATTATCATGTACGTAGAGAAAATTCTAATGTAGAAGTGCTCTTCATATGAACAAAGTTTTAAACTTAAATTATGCAAATTTTATTATTTACACGCTCTTCCCAAATACAACGTGCACTTATAGCGACAATCATGCCGCTTTGAATTTTATTGTAATTTTTAATTTTATTATAAAAACCTGCATCCCATTCATCTCACGTCCATTCATTTGCGCCCATTTCCAGTAACATTTCATATAAATTACACTATGCAACAAAAAGTTTTCCCAACGGTTCTGTATAACAATTTTTGATGCATTTTTGCTTTGTTAAATCGAAGAATATTTCCAAAATGAGAGTACAAATAGTAAAGGTACTTTCAACGAAAAATTTTAGAGAAATCTCTCCGATTTTGATGACATTTTCTAAATACATATGAAACATTCAATGGTACGGTTCAAGCGGTACGGCTTTTGACTCGATAGCTGCGATGGTATGTTTTTTTCTCATAAAAATATTGGAACCAAATTTTACAGTGGAAAAATAATACTTTTTCAAAAGGTGTGTTCATTCAATCGCCTGTAACTCCCGAAATACTGTAACGATTTTACTGTGTTATACCTTGTTTTGAAGGTAATTTCAATTATATTTATTTGGTTTGTTATAGATGGTTTAATGTCGAAGACTTTTTGAAGTTTTTGCAATTTTAATTCTCTTATTTTGACTTTCGAAATGATTACACCAATCCATTTTGTCGACATTTTAAAGAAGTGTGCTTAGGTCTATTTTTAAGCGACTGTGTGAGTTTGAAAGTGGTGAAATGATGGCTTCTATTTTTTACAATCAGTTAAGTTAAAAAACATCAGTTAAAAAACATCAAAATTATAATTTTTTCATTAATTCATAAACACAAGGCATAAAAAAGAAAAAATCCAAGAAAAAATAGGTTAAGTTATACATACACAAACTTTCAAAACAATCGCAGCTATCGAGGTCAAAAACCGTACCACTTGACATGGATTAACTCATATGTATCTATTTTTCTATTTTATTTTCAAAAAATAAGAAATTGTATCGAAATTTCTTTACTCACTTTTGTCATAAAGTAATTTAAAATACTTTAAATAGATTTATATCCTCACTCTACAGGACACTAATTATCCTGCTCTACGTAAAATTTAATTTCGTATAACTTCCGTATATATGTTCTCTGATTGTGAGGGTATATATAAGTCGGTTTAGCCGATTTACACAATTATAAACGTGATTGCTGTTGAAGTTAAAAATATTTAATATAAATGATTAATGGACACGAATGAACAGTGATAATGCCGAAATATGTTGGGACAACCAATTAAACAAACCAAAGAATCATTTTAGTCGGGAACAGCAATAACATCTTTAAAGTCAGCTTAACCAAGTTTTTTTAATTATTATATTAAAAATTTTTAATTTCGACAGCAATCGTTTATAATTATTTTAGCTATTAATAAAATATATTTAAAAAATCGAAGGTACTAGTTCTCTTTATAAAATAAATAAAACAAGTAAAGTCGGGCTGGGCCGACTATATGATACACTTCCACTTTCTATCCGAATACAATCCAACAAAAGTGAAAACGGGAAGATTTTTTATGTTTCCTAATCATAGGCTAATATGAGCTGTTCCGATTTGTCAAATCGATATGAATATTTGTATCGGGGCTATATCCAAACATGGAAAAATGTGACTAACTTTCACAATAAAAAAACGACCTGACCCATTTGGACCATGGCTGTTTATAGGACAAATATACGATATTTGGACTAATTTGAAGAGTATCTGTTAAAATATGTGGTTTCTAGAGCAGAAAAAGTCAAATCGAAAAAAACGAAATTTTAATGGGAGCTATATATAAATCTGAACCGATCTAGCACATTTTTACCACAGGTGTTTCTAGTTGAAATGTAAGATGTTTTGCCAACTTGGAAGAAAATCTGTTAAAATATGTGGTATCAAGAGTGATAAGACTCAAATCGGGAGTACGTATGGGGGCTATATCTACATCTGAACAGTTTTCCTTCAATTTAAATAACGTTCGTCCCTATCCCAAATAACTTCGTTGTGCGAAGATTATTTGGTTCTGGCTACAATTGCGGCCTGTATCTTGATTACAACATGATGGACAGACAGACAGACGGAGATTGCTAAATCGATTCAAAAAGTGATTCTAAGTCGATCGTTATAATTAACAATGGGGCTATCTCCCTTCCTTTTGGGTGTTACAAACAAATGCACAAAGACATAATACTCTCGTGGAGTGTATAAAAAATACATAGAAAAAAACAAGTAAGGAAAGGCTAAAGTCGGGCGGGGCCGACTATATAATACCCTACACCACTCCCTGCGTATGTACCTCGCTTTGATTACTAAACCCAGGTATTTCATGGGAGCAATTTTATGTAGTTCATACAAATTATATTCATATAATTTATATGCTATAAATTCACCTTCAGTCAAATTTAACGAATATGGTAAATAATATGGTAATTGATCCAATTGTCCGACAGACAAATACAAATTATACAGTAGTATACCAAAGTTATACCAAAAAATGGACATATGGGCATCACCCAAACAATTCTCATTGCAATTCAATTCGGTAAAAAAGTGAAATCGGGAAGGATTTTTGCATCCTGTAAATGTATGTGTTTGACAAAAAATGTTAAATCGGAAAGGACATTTGTATGGGGGTATATTGAAACCTTGAACGATGTAACCCGCTTTCACCATGTCTGTTTATTGGTGAAATATAATATGTAAAATTTGGCCAAAATCGGTTAAACATTCGGGAGCAACATTTGTATGAGGGCTATATCTAAATCTGAACCGATCTTACCCACTTTCACCATAGGTTTTTTAGTTGGATTATAAGATGTTGTGCCAATTTTAAAGAAAAACGGGTACAATATGTGGATTTTAGAGCGGAAAAAGTCAAATTGGGAGCGTCATTTGTATGGGGGCTATATCTAAATCTGAACCGATCTTACCCAATTTTTGCATAGGTGTTTCTAGTTGGATTATAAGATGTTGTGCCAAATTTAAAGACAATCGGGTACTATATGTGCTTTATAGGGCGGAAAAAGTCAAATCGGGAGCGACATTTGTATGGGGGCTATATCTAAATCTGAACCGATTTCCTCCAAATTCAATACCGATGGTCACTGGCCAGAAAAAATAACTTCTGCCAAGCTTCATGACAATCGGAAAACAATTGCGACCTGTAGAGTGCGAACAAGCTTAGATGGACAGCAGACGGACAGACGGACGGACAGACAGACATCGTTAAATCGACTCAGCTGGTGATTCTAAGCCGATCGGTATACTTAAAGGTGGGTCTAGCTCGATTATTTTTTGGTGTTACAAACATTTGGGGCGAAACTAACTTATAATACCCTAGCCCACGAAGTGGTGTAGGGTATAATTAATAATCGGTTCAGATTTAGATATAGCCCCCATACAAATGTCGCTCCCGATTTGACTTTTTCCGCCCTATAAAGCACATATAGTACCCGATTTTCTTTAAATTTGGCACAACATCTTATAATCCAACTAGAAACACCTATGCAAAAATTGGGTAAGATCGGTTCAGATTTAGATATAGCCCCCATACAAATGTCGCTCCCGATTTGACTTTTTCCGCCCTATAAAGCACATATAGTACCCGATTTTCTTTAAAATTGGCACAGCATCTTATAATCCAACTAGAAACACCTGTGTAAAAATTGGGTATGATCGGTTCAGATTTAGATATAGCTCCCATACAAATGTCGCTCCCGATTTGACATTTTCCGCTCTAGAAACGACATATTGTACCCGATTTTCTTTAAATTTGGCAGAACATCTTATAATCTAACTAGAAACACGTATGCAAAAATTGGGTAAGATCGGTTCAGATTTAGATATAGCCCCCATACAAATGTCGCTCCCGATTTGACTTTTTCCGCCCTATAAAGCACATATAGTACCCGATTTTCTTTAAAATTGGCACAGCATCTTATAATCCAACTAGAAACACCTGTGTAAAAATTGGGTATGATCGGTTCAGATTTAGATATAGCCCCCATACAAATGTCGCTCCCGATTTGACTTTTTCCGCCCTATAAAGCACATATAGTACCCGATTTTCTTTAAAATTGGCACAGCATCTTATAATCCAACTAGAAACACCTGTGTAAAAATTGGGTATGATCGGTTCAGATTTAGATATAGCTCCCATACAAATGTCGCTCCCGATTTGACATTTTCCGCTCTAGAAACGACATATTGTACCCGATTTTCTTTAAATTTGGCAGAACATCTTATAATCTAACTAGAAACACGTATGCAAAAATTGGGTAAGATCGGTTCAGATTTAGATATAGCCCCCATACAAATGTCGCTCCCGATTTGACTTTTTCCGCCCTATAAAGCACATATAGTACCCGATTTTCTTTAAATTTGGCAGAACATATTATCATCCAACTAGAAACACGTATGCAAAAATTGGGTAAGATCGGTTCAGATTTAGATATAGCCCCCATACAAATGTCGCTCCCGATTTGACTTTTTCCGCCCTATAAAGCACATATAGTACCCGATTTCCTTTAAAATTGGCACAGCATCTTATAATCCAACTAGAAACACCTGTGTAAAAATTGGGTATGATCGGTTCAGATTTAGATATAGCTCCCATACAAATGTCGCTCCCGATTTGACATTTTCCGCTCTAGAAACGACATATTGTACCCGATTTTCTTTAAATTTGGCACAACATCTTATAATCTAACTCGAAACACGTATGCAAAAATTGGGTAAGATCGGTTCAGATTTAGATATAGCCCCCATACAAATGTCGCTCCCTATTTGACATTTTCCGCTCTAGAAACGACATATTGTACCCGATTTTCTTTAAATTTGGCAGAACATCTTATCATCCAACTAGAAACACGTATGCAAAAATTGGGTAAGATCGGTTCAGATTTAGATATAGCCCCCATACAAATGTCGCTCCCGATTTCACTTTTTCCGCTCTAAACTCCATTGTACCCGTTTTTCTTTAAAATTGGCACAACATCTTATAATCGAACTAGAAACATCTATGGTGAAAGTGGGTAAGATAGGTTCAGATTTAGATATAGCCCTCATACAAATGTTGCTCCCGAATGTTTAACCGATTTTGGCCAAATTTTACATATTATATTTCACCAATAAACAGACATGGCGAAAGCGGGTCACATCGTTCCAGGTTTCAATATACCCCCATTCAAATGTCCTTTCCGATTTAACATTTTTTGTCAAACACATACATTTACAGGATGCAAAAATCCTTCCCGATTTCACTTTTTTACCGAATTGAATTGCAATGAGAATTGTTTGGGTGATGTCCATATGTCCATACTTTGAAATGACTTTGGTATACTATTGTATAATTTGTATTTGTCTGTCGGACAATTAGATCAATTACCATATTATTTACCATACTCGTTAAATTTGACTGAAGATGAATTTATAGCATATAAATTATATGAATATAATTTATATAATTTGTATGAACTACATAAAATTGCTCCCATGAAATACCTGGGTTTAGTAATCAAAGCGAGGTACATACGCAGGGAGTGGTGTAGGGTATTATATAGTCGGCCCCGCCCGACTTTAGCCTTTCCTTACTTGTTTAAGATTTTATAATTTGAATTTCGGAAAAAATATGGATTTCGGACCAGTGTGCATCTTAACGACTTTAGTAGAATGGTTAAACCCTGTATCCATTATACATTTTTCGACACACAAAATACATTTTTTAGGGTTTGAACACAACATTTTCCTTGAAAATCTAAATAATTGATTTATTCTCTAAATATTTATTATAACAAAAATAATTATGCAAAACGATGATGATTCCTAGACGATATCTATCTGAATACGAGGGTAAATATTTATATTGGTATTTGTTATTTGGTGCGATTGGAAATTTGGAACAAAATTTTCCACTTTGTGAATTCTTCCTTATATATACAGTTTGTCATTCCGTTTGTAACTCCTTGAAATTCTAGCAAGATCTAGACATACTCGTCTGTCTCTTGAAGCACGCTAACTTGCGAGCGAAATGAGATAGGGATGAAAGTGGGAGAAATCGGCCCAATGCCAAAAAAATCTGTATTTTGAGTATTTTTGAACACGGAAAAAATATATTTTTGTCAAATTCATACTTTTACGAGATTAACTGGCACAAAGGGATAGAAATAGCAGAACATGAAATTCTGTTTCTACGTTCGTCTAGCGGCGAAGACTTGTAAAAGAAATGGATATTTCGAGATACAAACAATTAATGGGAAAAATGAAAAACAGGAGTGATAAAAATGGTGCCAACCAAACGGCTATAGAATATTGAACTTCGAAGTACATATCTCTCTGACTGTGTAGATTCGGCGCGACCGACTAACATTTTTTCATAACTTGTATGCTTTTTATACCCTACACCACTTCGTGGTCTAGGGTATTATAAGTTAGTTTTCCGCCAAATGTTTGTAACACCAAGAAATAATTGAGCTAGACCCACCTTTAAGTATACGGATCGGCTTAGAATCGCCAGGTGAGTCGATTTAACGAAGTCTGTCTGTCCGTCCGTCCGTCTGCTGTCCATCTAAGCTTGTTCGCACTCTACAGGTCGCAATTGTTGTCCGATGAAACTTGGCAGAAATTATTTTTTCTGGCCAGTGACCATCGGTATTGAATTTGGAGGAAATCGGTTCAGATTTAGATATAGCCCCCATACAAATGTCGCTCCCTATTTCACTTTTTCCGCTTTAGAAACCACATATTGTACCCGATTTTCTTTAAAATTGGCACAACATCTTATAATCCAACTAGAAAGACCTATGCAAAAATTGGGTAAGATCGGTTCAGATTTAGATATAGCCCCCATAGAAATGTCGCTCCCGATTTGACATTTTCCGTTCTAGAAACGACATATTGTACCCGGTTTTCTTTAAATTTTGCAGAACATCTTATAATCCAACTAGAAACACCTATGCAAAAATTGGGTTAGATCGGTTCAGATTTAGATATAGCCCCCATACAAATGTCGCTCCCGATTTGACATTTTCCGCTCTAGAAACGACATATTGTACCCGATTTTCTTTAAATTTTGCAGAACATCTTATAATCCAACTAGAAACACCTATGTCGCTCGCGATTTGACATTTTCTGCTCTAGATCTTACCCACTTTCACCATTGGTTTTTTAGTTGGATTATAAGATGTTGTGCCAATTTTAAAGAAAAACGGGTACAATATGTGGATTTTAGAGCGGAAAAGTCAAATCGGGAGCGACATTTGTATGGGGGCTATATCTATATATATCTAAATCTGAATCGATCTTACCCAATTTTTGCATACGTGTTTCTAGTTCGATTATAAGATGTTCTGCAAAATTTAGATTTAGATATAGCCCTCATACAAATGTTGCTCCCGAATGTTTAACCGATTTTGGCCAAATTTTACATATTATATTTCACCAATAAACAGACATGGTGAAAGCGCGTCATATCGTTCATGGTTTCAATATACCCCCATACAAATGTCCTTTCCGATTTAACATTTTTTGTCAAACACGTACATTTACAGGATGCAAAAATCCTTCCCGATTTCAATTTTTTACCGAATTGAATTGCAATGAGAATTGTTTGGGTGATGCCCATATGTCCATACTTTGGTATGACTTTATATACTATATAAAGGGTGATTTTTTAAGAGCTTGATAACTTTTTTTAAAAAAAAAACGCATAAAATTTGCAAAATCTCATCGGTTCTTTATTTGAAACGTTAGATTGGTCCATGACATTTACTTTTTGAAGATAATTACATTTAAATGTTGACCGCGGCTGCGTCTTAGGTGGTCCATCCGCTTAGTCCAATTTTGGCATTTCCACGTTTTTGAGTAACAGAGACCCAATTGGTGCGAACGGCGACGAATCGAAAATTGGTGGTCATCATTAACACTGGCCGATACAGCTGCGATATTTTCTTCAGTTCGCACTCTACGTAAGCGTGTTGGTGGTTTAATGTCCAACAATGTAAATTTGGTGCGAAATTTAGTCACAATAGCCCGAATAGCCGCTTCAGTGGGTCGATTAAACTGACCATAAAATGGAAGCGCGCAATGAACTTTCTTAACAGAGCACGAATTTTGATAATAAAATTCAATAATTTGCAAGCGTTGTTCGTTTGTAAGACGATTCATGATGAAATGTCAAAGCATACTGAGCATCTTTCTCTTTGACACCATGTCCGAAATCCCACGTGATCTGTCAAATACTAATGCATGAAAATCCTAACCTCAAAAAAATCACTCGTTATATACTACTGTATAATTTGTATTTGTCTGTCGGACAATTGCATCAATTACCATATTATTTACCATATTCGTTAAATTTGACTAAAGATGAATTTATAGCATATAAATTATATGAATATAATTTGTATGAACTACATAAAATTGCTCCCATGAAATACCTAGGTTTAGTAATCAAAGCGAGGTACATACGCAGGGAGTGGTGTGGGGTATTATATAGTCGGCCCCGCCCGACTTTAGCCTTTTCTTACTTGTTTTGATTTATTTTAGGACCTCAAATTCGTAAAATGTTGACGGAACTTAATCTTTTTACCCTTTACTTGTTCGGATGTAAACATGTTTTAATCAATCAAATTTTTTCCCTTTCAGTATTGGCCCAACCCCACCAAATTCGATCCGGAACGTTTCTCAGCCGAAAATAAACAGCTTTTGAATCCATATGCGTATTTGCCTTTTGGTATGGGACCTCGTAATTGTATTGGCTATCGCCTCGCTATGTTCCAGGTGAAAATTGGTCTGATGTATTTGCTGAGGAATCACTATGTCCAGGTGTGTGATGAAACTGTACTGCAACCGGAATTTGATGCGAAATCAATACTACTGCAAGTTAAGGGCGGAGTTTATTTGGAAATTGTCAAAGACGAAAAGTAACAATTCTTGCCATAAACAGCCTATTCTGTTTAACTTAATGCCCAGCATAAAGGCGGCATTTGAAGAAACGCGAAGATGTCCATCTTGTGATCCGGATGTTGTGAACAACGATTTTAACATGAAGTTGTTATGTAATTTGAAAGTTCAAGAGTTAATTTTTAATTTTATTTTATTTACGGGAATAGAGTTAGGTGTGGTGCTCTGCAGCACCAACCATTTAAATAACATTTTAACCAATTGAGCTATACTTTGATGTTAATGATGAGTACAAAAACCACCTACTTTGTTAGCACGAATTGACAATAACAAACTTGTTTATTTAATAAGAACTAATTTATAATGGAAATTTTTATTTTGTGTATTATTTAATTATATGCATTAGAATTAAACTAAGAAATATTATTGATAAAAAAACAAAACATTTAAAACAATAAATAATGCTATTTGTAAATAAATTTTCATTTTATAAAATACATAAGCAAAAAGGTATTTAGCCACAACAATGTTCCAATTCAAATCAAACAAAGAATTCTTTTTTCACTAGCCCCGATTCGAACCCGAGGCCTTTTGGATGCAAATCAAACGACGTATGTCTGTGACTCCATGTAAAGCATGTGGTTTCAAGAGCGGAAAAAGTCAAATCGGCATCGAAGTGGAAGCTACATATAAATCGGAATTGAGTTTACCCATTTTCACCACAAATGTTTTTAGTTCAAATATAATGTGTTGGCCAAATTTGATCAAAATTGGTTAAAATATAAGCTTTATAGAGCCGAAAAAGTCGAATCGCGAATGACATTTGTATGGGGGCTATATCTAAATCTGAACCGAATTGCTTAAATGGAAATTGTGTCCGTCCTTGACCCGCAAAACTTATTCGTGCCAATTTTTGTTAGGATCGGACAATAACTGAGATTCAGCAAGTAAGGAAAGGCTAAAGTCGGGCGAGGCCAACTATATGATACACTCCCCTATCTATCCCATTACAATTCAATTCGTTAAAAAAGTGAAATTGGGGACGATTTTTGTATCCTGTAAATATGTGTTCGGCATTACAGGTGTTTCTAATTGGATTGTAAGGTGTTGTGTCAAATTTAAAGAAAATTGTGTACTATATGTGGTTTCCAGAGCGGTAAAAATCAAATCGGGAGCGACTTTTGAATGGGGGCTATATGTACATCCGCTCTTACCCGCTTTAATTATAAGTATTTCTAGTTAGGTTATAAGATGTTGTGCAGAATTTAAAGTAAATCGGGTACAACAGACGGATAGACAGAAGGACAGACGGACATTGCTAGATCGATTCAAAAAGTGATTCTAAGTCGATCGGCATACTTAACAATGGGTCTATCTCGCTTCCTTTTGGGTGTTACAAACAAATGCACAAAGACATAATACTCTCGTGGAGTGTATAAAAAGTGATTCTTAGTTGATCGGTATACTAAGTAATTGGTTTATAACGCTTCCTTTTTTATGTTACAAACAAATGCACATAGACATAATACCCCAGTGGAGGGTATAACAAATATAAAAATTCTTTTTTCTTATTTCCTGAATAAACTTTTTTCTCATTTTGCTGCTCCTTAGCAATTCATTAAATCAATTCAGAGAAATATCCAAACTTTAAGAAATTATTTAATGCTACCCAACCTAATGTTGTTACATTTTTCAGTTTCAAATGGAAAAGCTTTTGCATTTTAATTGAAATAATGTTTGAATTTTAAATGAATACTTTAAACTTTCAGTTGGCTTGTTTTGAATATCAGTTGATGTCTTTTGAAATCCAAATGGAATTTTTGAATTTAATCTGGTGTCTTATCGCCGCACATACAACCCTATTTCAGTTGAAATTAAATCACTTTTAATGTATTTTCGAAATGCTGATACTGATGTTATAAAAGTTCTGGTAAAACCATGTAAAAGGGCGATAAGTTTGACCGGACAGAATCTTATATACCTTCCACCACGGAGTACCTTCAACAGTGTTATCAGCAGTTTGTAGGCTGTCGACATTACATAGAAGTGCACTACCAGATTAGGAAAATTGTGATGCTTCATGATTGTAATATTAATATTCCTCATTTAAACTTTTGTCTCTTAAAAAGCAAGATACATATGTATAAATTGGAAAAACTAAGGGGTAAACTTGAAATAGGTGTTAATGTTGAACTAATTTGAAGTATAACTAGTAAATCAAAAAAAAAAATTTTCAAATCCATGCTTTATGCAAGCAGAATTCTATTGGGACTAGAAATTCTTTTTTAGTTATCTTTTGTAGAAGGAAAAATTACTGCGTTATCAGGAGCAGAAATAATAGATTTTTAATTTGTGGTTTGTATGGGAGGTACCACGCCCACTTTTGCATTACCGCCCATTTTAGGCGCAACTACGCACATTGATGCTAGATGCACTTACACAAAATTTGAGCACTATACGTGTCATAGAACTGACACTATTCGATACTACGCACATTGATGGTAGATGCACTTACACAAAATTTCAGCACTCTAGGTGTCATAGAACTGACAATATTCAATAATAGGTTTTAACTTCGTATGGGAGGTGCCACGCCCACTTTTCCAATACCGCCCATTTTTGGCACAACTATGCACATTGATGCTAGATGCACTTACACAAAATTTCAGCACTCTAGGTGTCATAGAACTGACAATATTCAATAATAGGTTTTAACTTTGTATGGGAGGTGCCACGCCCCTTTGTCCAATTGGTCAAAATTTTCCATTTCCTTGTATTGTCATCGAAAATGATTAAGTGTGCAAAATTTGAGCAAAATTGGTTGAGAAAAAAGCTTTCAAAAATTGATTTCAAATTTTGTGGCACACATATATAGAAAGTAACCTTATATAAAGCATGGAAAAATATATAAAAATAGATATTCTTCTCTTTAATTTGAAAAGTTTTTAAATATTTTTTTTCGAAAAATTGTATCCTTTTCAACTTTGTAGTCCGCTCTAGAAACCACATATTGTACTCGATTTTCTTTAAATTTGCCACAACATCTTATAATCTAACTAGAAACACCTGTGGCTAAAGCGGGCTAGATCGGTTCAGATTTAGATATAGCCCCCATACAAATGTCGCTCCACATATTGTACCCGACACAACATCTTATAGTCCAACTAAACAAACCTATTGTGAAAGTGGGTAGATCGGTTCAGATATAAATATAGCCAAAATACAAATGTTGCTCCCAAAAGTTTAACCGATTTTGGCCAAACTATACATTTATATTTCACCTATTTCGTTCCAGGTTTGTATATAGCCTCATACAAATGTCCTTTCCGATTTAACATTTTTTGTCAAACACATACATTTACAGGATACAAAAAAAACCTTCCAGTTTTTACTTTTCCACCGAATTGAATTGTATTCGGATAAAAAGTGAAGTGTATAATAGAGTCGGCCGCGCCCGACTTTAGCCTTTCCTTACTTGTTTTTCCCCATTTTCCGTCTATAAATACAAATTTCGAAAAATTAATTTTTGTTTCGCGTATTCACAGTCAGATGAATGTTTACACCGAATTTCATGAATTAAACTTCAGCGGTTTGTTTGGTGCCATTTTTATCCCTATTTTCCAATTGTATCCCTTAAAAGTACGAATTTTGAACAATCGCTCTATTTTACGTATCTACACAATTAGAGGGATGGACATGCTTCTAGCTTTGTCGTATAATTGGTACCATTTTTATCCCTTTTGTCCCATTTCGCCCACTAAAACTTTTATTTACTTTTTGGTGCTTTCTTGCTACAAGAAGAAGGTACGAAACTAATTCCAAGTGCATATAAGCAGAAACTTTTAAATTATATAGTCTAAATATTAGGAGGAATTTTCAGTCCTTGTTTGTTTCCCTCTGCAACGACTTCGCTCACTTTCAATCTCAACCAACTTGCAACACATAAGACACATTTAGAGAAAATTTGAACCTCCTAGCTCATTTCGTTCGGCGGCTAGCGTGTATTCAACAGATAGACGGACATGACTAGATCGTCTTAGAATTTTACCACGACCCAGAATATATACACTTTATGGAGACTCCGATGAATGTTTTAAGGTGTTACAAACGGACTGACAAAGTGAATATACCCCCATCCTTAGGTGGAGGGTTTAATAATTCCTGCTGAATGGATGATCAGAATCTTCTATGATTTTACATTTGTTAAAGTTTTTGAAATTGCTATATGTGTGTAGATGATGGGCGCATTTGTCTCCCCCTTCTAGTACCTTCCACACTATCATTTAAATTTATTTAATCGTACTTCTATTATGATGGAAATTTTTTGTGATTTTAAAAGAGTTGTATTATTATTTAGATGTAATTTAAAATATTTCCTTTTTTCGCTGAGAGTGCAGGTGCATATAAGTCGATTCAAATGAATGTAAATTGTTCATTTATTGTAAAAATCAATCTACAATTCTCTTGAAAAATCAATGTTTGCATTTCTTTCAGCGTATTTAAGTAAATGCTTAAGCTGGACCAAGCATTGAATGAAGGCTTTGCATTCAATAATTAGCACTTGACTTATAATTTATTTAATATTAGAATAATAAACTCGTATATTTCCGACTGTCATTGGAGAATGTCTTTCGAAAAAATTGTAATTGTATAACCCGCATTAGAGTCCCACATTTCTATTTCGTGGTATTTTAGAAGCAAGACAAACGCCATCCGATGTTAATATAATAATATATATAATGATATTCCTACAAATGAAGCATAACCAGAAAAACCACATAGCCACATAACCAGAAAAAACAATTAAAAATATTTAAAATTTAATTCATATATTTATTTATTTTAAACAGAATACAAAGTATAAAATACAACAACAGTAAATATGCATTGGCAATAAAATAAATACAATAGACAAACGATCTTGGGATTAAAGAAAAAACTAAAAACCTATGAAGATTCTAGCACAATAAGTGAATAATTAATTATTAAATAAATAATTTTAATGCGAGGGGCCTTAAGAAATTTCTGGGTTAATGCATTCCTCCAGTATATAATTTGTTCTAATTTCCATAGCGGCACTCACTCTTTCATTCCCAATAATTTCACAAAATGATGATGCCGCAACTAAAATTTAGAGGAGTTAAGAAATTGTTGATATTTTTTAAACAAATGATGTTTCTTATTTTGCGTTAATATGAACGCTAATGTCGGATGTCTTTAGGTGGTTCCATTTTCCAATAACGATTAAACGTTCACAAATGGTCAGACCCTGCAATGTCATTTCATCGTGGATAGCGATAACGACAGAACAATGCTGGCATTGTGCAGGAATCCCAATGTTCTCTTTTGACGAGTATAATTTTTGTTCAATGGGGATGTCGATAAGCATCCCCGTGAATCTCTCGTGATTCACGCATCGCTATATCCACAAAAATAACACCAAAAGTCCCTTGTTGTTGTCGAATAAAACAAGAATCTGTTTGTGAAAATTCCCAGACACCCCCAAAATCTTGATTTTTTATAATTTTTCAGCATTTAAAAAGAAGAAACTTAGGTCTTTCGAAAAATGTATGAATATATTGTTTAAAACTTGAAAAATCGGTGCGAATTTATTTTAAAAACAAGTGAAGGAGGCTAAAGTCGGGCGGGCGACTATATGACATTACAATTGAATTCGAGGAAGAAAGTGAAATCGGGAACGATTTTTGTACGAGTACTATATCATTAACAGATGTGACCTAGTTGCACAAACTATCTTTCCAGCAGAAGTATAACGTGGTCTCTCAAATTAGATCAAAATGTGTAAAGGTATATGTCTGAGAGAAAAAAGTTAAACCGGGAAGGACAATTGTATGGGGGTTATATTAACACCTGAGACGAACGGGCCCCGAAATAAAGGGTGGTTAAATATTAAGGACCGATGTTGATTTTGAATAAAACACAAATTATTATGATATGATATTATGATAATATTGGTATGGTTCAAATATCGGCCAAATTTTCGATGAGGCTGAGGCATAATTGAAGTTCTATGCCGTTGATGTGCCGAATTATCTCATCCTTTAGCTCTTGAATTGTTGCTGGCTTATCGACGTACACCTTTTCTTTCAAATAACCCCAAAGAAAGAAGTCTAACGGTGTCAAATCATATGATCTTGGCTGCCAATTGACATCGCCACCACGTGAGATAACACGGCCAATGAATTTGTCGCGCAAAAGAGCCATTGTTTCGTTAGCTGTGTGGCAACATCGTCCATATCCATATCTTCCAATTCGGGCCATAAAAGCTCATTATCATATCACGATAGCGAAGACAATTGGTTTTTCGAAATCACTCTTGGATTATTATTCGCCCAAGTGCGGCAATTCTGCTTATTGACGATTCCACTGAGGTGAAAATGTGCCTCATCAGTCAAGATGATTTTCTTCGAAGTGCAAGATATGAATTTTGATTTGAACGCTCATTTTCATAATAACGCTGAATAACTTTAACGCGTTGCTCGATTGTGTATCTTTCCATGATTCAAATTGAGTTAGTCTGAAATTGATAAATGTCAAATGAAATGCAGAAAAAAACTTGACGTTTAGGTGTGGTTCACATTCAATATCGGTCCTTACAATTTAACCACCCTTTATAAGGCTCTGTGGCATATTTGCAGAAACCCGGATAAAATGTATGATTTCTAGAACGGAAAAAGCAAATCGGGAGCGAAATTTGTATGAGAGCTATATACTGATTTTCTATCTGTGGCAAAGTTGTAGCTCTTATTATAAAGAACAAAAATTGGTAGCATATAAAAAACTTCATCTTCAAGGTCAAAATCGCAAAAAACTTAAAAATTGTTTTTTTTTTTAATTTTTCCCCTGTTCAGGTCCATAGGTAGCAAACCGTTCAAAATTCAAATGAAAGAAATGTACCTAAGATCTCAATAAACAACTTTCTAGAACATATGAACTTCCCAGCAATAATTCCTAATACCGTTTAGGTAGCGCTTAGGTAGCCGCGAAACTTAAATATTTCCTGAACATTTTTTAAATTCATTTGTTTTTTCTTTACTTCAACATTAAGCTATCTATTACAAAAAATACGTAATATCAATTATATTATGTCATAATAATGTATACGTACCCCGGTGTTAGACGTGTTAGTATGTTTTTATACCCTACACCACAGGGTATAATGTCTTTGTGCATTTATTTTAACAATCAAAAAGAGGCGAGATAGACCCATCGTTTATTATACCAATCTACATAGAATCTATTTAGCCGTGTCTGTCTGTCCATCTATTCTTATAATACATGTCACAATTAGTGTCCGATTCTAACGAATCTTGACGCAAACGATTTTTTCACGTCGAGGACGGACGCTATGTAATTTGAAGCAAATCGGTTCAGGTTTAGATATATCCCCCATAGAAATGTTGCTCCCGACTTGATCTGCTCTAGAAGCCACATAATTAAAGCGATTTTAATAAAATTGCGCACAACACGTTATATTTAAGTCAGAAACATCTGTGGTGAAAATCGGTCAGATCGGCTCAGATAGCTCCACGGAGTGTAAGATATAAATCTGATAAAATTATCACTTTTTTACAAAATGACACCGAGGCCCGAAATCTTTGGGACTAGTGTATGACTTTGGGCAAAACTGAGAGACACGGGTCTTTTTTTGGTCCTTTATCACGTGGTGGCATATATGGTTATATTTCCATGACTTAAAAAATTGCACACAGTGTAGTAAACTTTGTATGCATTACGTATACTTCATTAAAAGGTAATGTAATAATAGTAAGTATACGTATAGGGCATATGTACATCTCAGGGAATTGTAAAGATGACGAGCAAATTAGGAAAGACTTCAAAATTTCCACCGGAACTTGCCTACAGGTCTGGGCAGAAGGCACTGGTGCGAGCAATAGGTTGGCAGACCTTGGGTTGTGCAGAATCCTGACAATGCTCTGGCTAATTTCTGTTATTTATAAAGAGCTTGAACCACCTTCTTTCACTTGCAATTTTTCAGTTGACTTATGTAGCAGGTAATTGGCACTGGTTATTGGCTGGGCAGCGAGTCATACAACTTTTGTAAGAGCTGAACTGTGACGATGAGGAGGAGATTAAGAGAGTCGAAAACCTTCTTTGTACCTTTCCGGTTATGGCTAGAAGACGTTTAATGACACTGGGTACAGAATTCTTTGATGGCTTAGGAGACTTGATCTTTATAGACGTCGCACAGTGGTTCAGAATCAAAATCCATCGGCCAAGGATTATTTTGAGACATTAACATTAAATATCGGGAAATCGGATATATTTTAGAAATCAGCCTAAAGTTGACTACTTTTCGTATTTTTCGATTTTAAAGAAAATTTTTTTTTTGTTTTTAAGTGTTTGTCTTATGTATTTGTTCACAATGCGAAGAAAAAATTTGAATTTTTTTTTTGTATTACAGATTTTAACGTTTTTCAGATTTTGAAAATTGAAAAAAAAATGTAATATCTTCTTTTGAACTTGTCGAACTGTTTCTCACAGATTTTGCATTCTTTTTTGTTTATAAGAATTTGTGGTTTCTTAGCTTTATTATGGCGCCAAAATAATGTTTGTGCCGAATATAGTTTGGTTGTAATGAATATTGTAAAAAATATAATTTTTGAACAAAGGTCTGATTTTGGATCAACACAACTTTTTCCCTGCGAAAGCCTTTAACGAAATATATACAAATTTGGAAAGGTTCCCCGTTTCTTAGGATGCATTTAGTGCAAAAAGTTAGATTTTTTAGTTCCAAAATTTACTCATTTTCTTCTCATTAACTTCTGAAAAATAGGTACGCAGATAAAATATGAGTAAATTTCCTTTATCCTCATTCTAAATTTTATAACACTCGGAGTTTATTTACCGGAAATATGCCCAAAAAGCCCTAATAACAATTGATTTAGCATTATTTTTACAACCAAACATAGTTTTGGCGTCATAGTAAAGCTAAGAAACCACAATTTCTAAAAAAATTGTGTGCAAAATCTGTTAAAATGTGTGAGAAACAGTTCGACGATTTTAAAAAAAGAAATTACGTTTTTTCAAAATCTGAAAAAAGTGAAAATCTGTAATACAAAAAAAATAATTTTTTTTCTTCGCATTATGAACAAATACGTAAAAATATGTTAAAAATATAAAAACAAAAAAATGGAAATTTTAATTTTCCTTAAAATCGAAAAATACGTAAAGTAGCCAGCTATAGGCCGATTTCTAAAATATATCCGATTTCCCGACATTTAATGTTAATATCTCAAAATAATCCATAGGTCCTTGTCTATTTTTTTACAGAACTCAATAATTTCTACTAGATCAAAAGTTATTGCATTTTTAAAATCGAAAAATACGTAAAGTAGCCAGCTATAGGCCGATTTCTAAAATATATCCGATTTCCCGACATTTAATGTTAATATCTCAAAATAATCCATAGGTCCTTGTCTATTTTTTTACAGAACTCAATAATTTCTACTAGATCAAAAGTTATTGCATTTTTTGATTCTGAACCACTGTGCGTCGGTAAGATAAAGTGTTTCGTGACAACGAAATTCCCTTTGTACCAAAAATTGTGCTATGGTACGCTTTGACGAGCACTTTTTAGAGTAAGGGGGAGCGACATCATTACCGACAGCCGAATTAGATGCAATTGAACGCAAATGTGAATAACCCGTATATCGTAGGAGAAATTATGACCTTGCTCACTTGCTCTGTGATTGTATTTGTTTCGCGACATATACGCGGTCATTGTTCGGAAACAAAAGAAATTAATATTTGTCTGTGGTGGCTATCAAATCTTCTGGAATAGAACGTTTATTTTCATTGTAGCCTAATACTACAGCATATGAGAGAGTATTTATTAAGGGGTGCACCGAAATTCACGCCATATGTAATTATTACAAAACATGTGGCAAGGTCTTGTCAAGTCAGTAAACTAGCTAATTTTGTCATGAAACGTCTCTTTTTCAAACTGGTGTGCATTCGAATCTACTTAACTGATTTGGCTCAAGCTTTTATTTATTTGTTAGAGTATTATCTATCGGCCATTACAATTCCGTTTTATATATTTAATTTGATTGTCAGGGTGGTGTAATAAACTTTGAACCTACAAATATTTCCCCAGACTAAGTTTAAGTTAAATTGTGGCAAGGTCTTGTCAAGTCAATAAACTAGATAATTGTGTCATGAAACGTCTCTTTTTCAAACTGGTGTGCATTCGAATCTACTTAACTGATTTGGTTCAAGCTTTTATTTATTTGTTAGAGTATTATCTATCGGTCATTACAATTCCGTTTTATATTTACATTAAAAAATTATGTCCAAAAGGTGGCGTATACAACAAAATGTGAAAAATTCCTTGAGGATAAAAAGGCTATAACTATATATAAAATTTAAATCAATGACCTTAGATAGTTTCACACTCATCGACTTAGAATTTCCAGCACTACGTCTGACAAGAGCATTCCACCATATTTTTCACTCCACTTATTTGATATAAAAGTCAATTTCCCCCCAAAAAAAAAAAATGACAGATACGTGAAAATAACTTCGGAACGACGCATATCAAAATATAGTTGTGCGTAGGTAGATCATTATTATTTTTATACACTCCACGAGAGTATTATGTCTTTGTGCATTTGTTTGTAACACCCAAAAGGAAGAGAGATAGACCCATTGTTAATTATATCGATCGACTTAGAATCACTTTTTGAATCGATTTAGCAATGTCCGTCTGTCTGTCTGTCCGTCCGTCCGTCCATCTATTCTTGTAATCACGATACAGGTCGCAATTGTAGACAGAACCAAATCAAGCTTTGCACAACGTAGTTTTTCGGGATAAGAACGAACGCTATTTAATTTGAAGAAAATCGGTTCAGATTTAGATATAGCCCCCATACGAATTTCACTCCCGATTTGACACTTTTCACTGTAGATACCACATATTACAACAGATTTTCTTCAAAATTGGCAAACCATCTTATATTCCAACTAGAAACACCTGTGGTAAAAGTGGGTCAGATCGGTTCAGATTTATATATAGCTCCCATACAAATTTCGCTCCCGATTTGACTTTTTCCGCTCTAGAAACCACATATTGTATCAGATTGTCTTCAGATTTGGCAAAACATCTTATATTTCAACTAGAAACACATGTGGTAAAAATGGGCCAGATCGGTTCAGATTTATATATAGCTCCCATACAAATTTCGCTCCCGATTTGACTTTTTTCGCTCTAGAAACCACATATTTTAACAGATCCTCTTCAAATTAAGCGAAATATGGCAAAACATCTTATATTTCAACCGGAAACACCTGTGGTAAAAATGTGTTAGATCGGTTCAGATTTATATATAGCTCCCATACAAATTTCGCTCCCGATTTAACTTTTTCCGCCCCAGAAACTACGAATTTTCACCGAATTTCTTCAAAGTGAGCATAACACCTTATATTTGAACTGGAAGAACTTATTGTGAAAGTTAGTCACATTTTTCCATGTTTGGATATAGCCCCGATACAAATATTCTTATCGATATGACAAATCGAACCAGGTCGTATTAGCCTATTCTTCCCGTTTTCACTTTTTAACCGAGTTGGACTGTATTCGGTTGGAAAGTGGAGTGTATCATATAGTCGGCCCTGCCCGACTTTAGCCTTTCCTTACTTGTTTTTTTAGTAAATTTTATTGAAACTGGTTGTAATGTGTGTTCTAGAGTGGTAAGAAGTAAAATTGGGGTGGCATTTCTATGGTGGTTATATCTAAATATTAATCAAGGGAAGAAGCAACTTTTTTCATTGAAATACAAGATGTTATTTGATAGATGTACAGACGGACGGACGGTCTTGGCTAAGTCGATTCAGAAAGCGATTCTTATTCTTGCTTCCTTTTGGCTATTGTACAACAATTTATTATTTCGTGTATTATATAATAGATTTTGCAAATAGGAACAAGAATAATATTAATTAATTATTAATTATGTATACGATACCCCAGCCTCCAGCACATTTAATTGAATTGATGACAGACTGCAATTGATCATTGATCAGTGGCTATAATTATAATGTCATATCCTTTGTTTTGTGAATAAATAGCATTACTAAGACGTTTACGACGATCAGTCGTTATTTTAAATCCAAATCGAGTGTGTGTGGTCGTTCTCTCAGCACGGGTGTTTTTTTTTTTGAAAAGCGCAAAATGTTACTGTCCCTTCTGTTTACAATTGTGATAAGCATTTCGTTAGCGAGTTACGTGTATTTTAAGAAGCAATTCAATTATTGGTCCCAGCACAAGGGAGTGCCTAGTGTGCCGGGCAGGATTTTCAGTGGTAATTTAAGGGACTTTATATCGTTCAAAACAAATTTCGCCTATCACTTGAAGACGATCTATGATGATGCGAAATTTGCCGCAGAGCCGGTGGTGGGCGTGTATGGACTGCACAAGCCCAGTTTGCTGGTGAAACATCCCGACATCATCAAATCGATACTCATCAAAGATTTCGACAGCTTCAACAGTCGTTTTGCAGAAATCGACGCCCATTATGATCCCATTGGCGGCCAAATGATGTTCTTTACAACATATTCGCTATGGAAGGAGATGCGAACGAAACTGAGTCCAGTTTTCTCCAGTGCTAAACTCAAGGCCATGTGTCCCCTAATCGAAAGTATTGGTCTGAATATCGAGAATTATTTGAACCGCCAGGAGAGCGTGTATCGTGCCGAAATGAAAGATTTCTGTGCTCGCTATACAACAGATGTCATAGCCACCACTGTGTTTGGCATCCAGTCGAATTCATTGCAAAATCCTGCGGAGGAGTTAAGTGGGGAAATACGCAAATTGGCCGACTTCAACTGGAGGCGAGCCTTCAATATTATAGTCATTTGTTTCACGCCAAAACTGACTCGACTTTTGGGCTCGAAAATGCTATATCCTGAAAGTGAACGATTTCTGAGAGCCTCCATTAAGCAGGTGGTCGACGAAAGGGAATGCACCGGAGAGAAACGCAACGACATGATCGATATCTTTGTCAAACTGAAGCAGGAAGCCGCCAAGAACGGCGAAGATGTGCACAAGTTCATGGAATGCTTGACAGCCCAGGCGGGTGTGTTTATTGTGGGCGGTTTTGAAACCTCCTCCACAACCATGTCGAATGCCCTTTTAGAATTGGCCAAACAACCGGAATTACAGAAAAAGTTGAGAGGGAAGATACGGGCGGCTTTTCAGGAGTCTGAAGGTCATATTTCATATGACATCATCAGCAAAATGGAATGTCTGGACATGATTATCTACGAGACATTGAGATTGTATCCGGTTTTTGCTGTCTTGGAGAGAAAATATAGCAAGCCAAGCGGCAAGACGGACGCGTACTCATTCAAACCGTATTGTGATTTTTCGTTGCCGGAGGGTATGTCGGTATTTATATCAGCATATGGGCTGCACTATGATCCCAAGGTAAGTGTGATCAGGTAATGTAGGATTTTATTGGGGTATGATCACGTGGCTGAATGAAATTCTAGGAGAATATTAAATTTTTGTTAAATAATTTGTAGGGAATTTTATAAAAAAAAAATTGTATGATAGTAGTCAACATACATAAATTCTATATTTTTTATAAAGATTTTTATTAATGGAAACATGCATCTGGGAACGCACAGTATTCTAGGACGATCTAGCCATGTCCGTCTGACTGGTCCAGTTTAGTTATATTGTGTCAAAATTGCTATTCTATGTCATACATTCAATGAGAAACTACGAAACTTTTTCATATCCTTCTATCCATTCTTCTGGATTTATTTACATTCCTGTTTTAATCGTTTTTTTTTAATCTCTTGCCTTTCAGTATTGGCCCAACCCAACCAAATTCGATCCGGAACGTTTCTCACCCGAAAATAAGCACTCCATCAATCCCATGGTGTATTTGCCTTTTGGCATGGGACCCCGGAATTGCATGGGCGCTCGCTTGGCCATGTTTCAGGTGAAAATAGGACTGCTGTATTTGCTGAGGAATCACTATGTCCAAGTGTGTGATGAGACTGTGCTCCAGCCGGAATTTGAAGCGAAATCAATACTTCTGCAAATTAAGGGTGGAATTTATTTGGAAATTGTCAAGGACGAGACATGTGACGAATAAAATGTGAAAGTTGATTCATGAATTTTAATACTGTATACATATCTCGTCAAACCGGACAACATTTTTTTCATGACACAGACGTATCTTAGGAAAAAAATCGTAACTTTTTTGCAGAGTTATAGTCATTGCAATTCAAAAAAAAAAAATGAAAATCAAACTGACTAGCGTGTATTCAAATCCTTGTCTATTTCAATTACTTCAACCGATTTTAAAGTTTTTTTTACCTTATTTAAATGGTCTTCAGGAGTACCTATTGAATATTTAACGGCCTTTCCGTTTATGTTTTACAAGCATTTAATTAATATTAATTTTTGTCTATCTATTATCTCAAATACTTTCTCCGAAAAATTTATGCTGGGGATTTAATAGGTTATTTAACAAAGATTCAATATAACCTAATAGACAAAAAAGCAATGAAATCGTTATAAAACATATTTTAAGCTGTGAACATTTTCGACAAACAATAATATAATTCTAGCCGGATTTTTTTGCATTTTTGATGTTGTTTTATAAAATCCGTAAATATTTCCACATTTTTGTATAGTAAATTGTTAAATTGTATGTAATTGTTAATTGTATGTATGTATTATAAATATGTTGTCTACTATAAATAGTAATTTAAGTTTTACTCAAGTAATCATAAATTTTAAGAATGAAAATATTGTAGATTTTTTGTATGAAAAACAATTAAAACTTCACTGAAAAATGTGTTTATTCATAAAATTAAGTTAAATTTATGTCAAGTCTCTCATAGATTTAAGTATTAAGGAACTTGTAAAATACAAATTTAAAACAAGTAAGGAAAGGCTAAAGTCTAAAGCATATATATATCTAAATCTGAACCGATCTGACTCATTTTTGCCACAGCTGTTTCTAGTTAAAATGTAAGGTTTTGTGCCAATTTCGATCTGTATAATAAACGATGGGTCTATCTCGTCTCCTTTTGGGTGTTACAAACAAATGCAAGACATAATACCCTAGTGAAGGGTATAAACAGTACGAATTTGAAAAAAAAACTTTTTATTTCGCGAGTCTATGCAGTCACATGAATGAGTGTTTATATTTGCGGCCATTTGGTTGGTACCATTTTTATCCCTTTTCCCATTTTATCCTCTTAAAAGTACGACTTTCGAAAATCTCTTTTTTAGGTGTCTTCGTAATTAGAGCGATGTACACCCAAAGTTCATCCTTCTAGCTGTAGCCGTTTAGTTGGATCCCCCTGCGCCCATCGTATCCCTTGAAAGTACGAATTCCGAAAAACCTTTTTATTTTTCATGACTACGCATTCAGAGGAATGTATACTCCAAATTGCATGACTCTAGTTGCGGCCATTTGGTTGGTATAATTTGTATCCCCTTTTTCCATTTTACCTCCGAAAAGTACGAATTTGGAATAATACCTTTATTTTACGTGTCTACGCAATCATAGTGGTGCAGCCGTTTTGTAGTTACCATTTTTATCCCCTTTCTCCTTAAAAGTACGAATTTGGAAAACAAATAATTTTATATTATGAAACTGCTTTCGTGTTTCTAGTTGTTGTCGTTTGATAGGTAACATTTGTATCCCTTTTTACCTTTAGCCGTGCATTTTAGAAGTTGTTTTATAAAATCATGTTCATTCATTGTTCATTTGTTTGAAACATTCAAACGGATTCGATATAGGCACATCGGCTAGTATATCGTAGGGATGTATATTTGGAGCAATAAGTCGATTTTTCGACTTTTAGAAATATATGATTAGTCGATTTTTTGACTTTTGCAAAAATATATGAAAATTCGACTTTCCGACTTTAGTTCGGCCGGGCCGAACTTTATATACTCTCCACAATGGATTGCATTCCATTTGTCGACTTCCGTACATAGTCCATCATGATTCAACCAATTTTTGCCGTAAAAGTAAAAAGTACGAATTTGGATTTTTTTATTTATTTTGCGTGTCCATGCAGTCAGAGGAATGTATACACCGAATTTCATCGTTTTAGCTGTAGTCGTTTAGTTGGTACCATTTTTATCCCTCTGTCCCATAGCATCCCTTGAAGTTGGAAAAAATCTTTTATTTTTCGTGTCTAAGCAGTCAGAGGAATGTATACTCCGAGTTTCATGACTCTAGCTGCGGTCATTTGGTTGGTACTATTTTTATCAATTTTTTCCATTTTAACACCAAAAAGTACGAATTTCGAAAACTTCGTTCATTTTACGTATCTTCGCAAGCAGAGGAATGTGTAGACCCAATTGCATTATTCTAGGTGCAGCCATTTGGTTGGTACCATTTTTATCCCTCTATTCCCATTTTACCCCTTAAAAGTACGAATTTGGAAAAATACTTTTATATTATGTAACTATTCAATTAGAGGAATGTACACACCGAATGTCGTGTTTCTAGCTGTTGTCGTTTGATATGTACCATTTTTCCACCATGGTACCATTGTACCATTTCACCCACTACGAATAAAAATCGTTTTATGGTGCCCGTTTTTGTTATCGGGGGAATGCGCATACCCAATATCGAGTAAGTATAAGCAGACATATTGAGAAAAACATGCCTAAATGTTGTAAAATATAAGGGATTGTTATGGGTATTTTCAGTCCTTGTGAGGGAAAATGTTTTCCCTTTGGGCCGATTGCGCCCAGTTTCAATCCCAACCGATCTACGACTATAAGACGCATTTATGGAAAATTTTGGCGTTCTAGCTCCTTTCGTTTAGATGCTAGCGTGCTTTCAACAGACGGACGGACATGGCTATATCGTCTTAGAATTTTATGACGATCAAGAGTATATATACTTTATAGGGTATCAGGTCCATATTTCAAGGTGTTACAAACGGAATGACAAAGTTAGTCATCCTGGAGGTGGAGGGTATAAAAATGGTGAGTACCCTCAGTACACAGTCTAACTGCATAGACGAGCAAAGTAAATAGGTCTTCGTACATTGAGGTGAAGGAATGTAATTAGTTACGACCAACCGGAGTTTGGAGTGTACGTTCCTCTGAATATTTGCATTTGGTTGGGAATGCAAATGGACGAAATCGTTTCACTAATAAGTACAGAAAATAACCAATAATCCCTAATATTTAGACTATTTAATCAAATTTATTTGAAGATTTCTAAAATATATTCACTTTTTGAATACACTTTAAGAATTATTTTGACTATCACATTTTGGCATCCTTGTCGTATAAGTGGAAGTAGTCGTTAAAATTATTTACAACCACATCCAAAAACATTTATCACAGGTTTATGACACGAATTGTCATTGTAAAAGTACACTTTAAGCCTTTGATAAATAATATTATAATAAATATTATAATAATAAAACAGTACACGTAATTGGCATTGGTAGTTAATAATCAATGTGTGTTGTTAATAATGCGGAATGTCATCCAAGGTACATAAGGTAGATGTACCATTCTTAAATAAATATACAATTTCATTGACCCCACTTCAGAATCTGAATGATTCCTGAACAAAAAAAAAACAATTGAAACGCGTGCATTTCATTTGTTTTTGGAAAATGCTCTGCACCTATGTCACTTTTGCACGAAAATAATGAAACAACATTCAAATTTTATTCAACACGTGACTCGTCCTTGACAATTTCCAAATAAATTCCACCCTTAATTTGTAGAATTATTGATTTTGCATCAAATTCCGGCTGGAGCACAGTTTCATCACAAACTTGGACATAGTGATTCCTCAGCAAATACATCAATCCCATCTTCAGCTGAAGCATAGCCAAGCGGCCGCCAATACAATTGCGCGGGCCCATACCGAAAGGCATATAAACTGTGGCATCGAAAGACTGTTTATTTTCGGATGAGAAACGTTCCGGGTCGAACTTTTTGGGGTTGGACCAATACTGCAAGGAAAAATTAACAAAAAATAGTTCGATTAAAATTACAACATAAATAAATCGAGATGAAGGTGGCAAAATATCATTAAAGTACAGTTTAAACTACTACTAATCAAGCCAAAAGATAGCGCATCTATCTTCCGAGTTACTGGACATATATCAACCGTGCCGTTAGAGGGGAATTCCTTATAAATCAACGAGAAATTTTGAAGGCATGGCGATTTTAATAAAATTTGGCGAACAAGCTTGATATTGTTAAAAATAGACCAAAGCACACTACTTTAAAATTTCAACAAAATGGATTGGTGTAATCATTTCGAAAATCAAAATAAAAGAATTAAAATTGCAAAAACTTTAAAAAATCTAACACTAACATCTAACACAACACAAGGTATAACACATTAAAATCGGTAAAGTCTTTCAGGAGTTACAGAATGAACACACGTTTTGAAAAAAGGAGTATGTTTTTCACTGTTGTCATAACTCGTGGAAAAAAATTAATATTTTTCCAAAAATACGTATACAATAAGTTTATGAGAAGAATAAATACTCAAACTTTCAAAACAATCACAGCTATCGAGGTCAAAACCCGTAACGTTTGACATGGAATGACCCATCTGTAAGTTTGCGAGACGCATTTACAGAACCGATAATCCACGATGTAGTTGTTGCATTGCACTGGGCTTTGAGAAGGGGGAACTCACCTTGAAACTAGCAACCGAACCAAATAAATGTCGCCACTTCTTTTAAATCGCTTTGTTTTCTGTCTGAGAAAACAAAAAGAAATGATCACGAACCTGAGTAAGTAGTTACATCAAAACTATAAAATAATATTAATTTTAAAAATTATTTAATTTTTATACCCTACACCACTTCGTGGGCTAGGGTATTATAAGTTAGTTTCGCCCCAAATGTTTGTAACACCAAGAAATAATCGAGCTAGACCCACCTTTAAGTATACCGATCGGCTTAGAATCACCAGCTGAGTCGATTTAACGATGTCTGTCTGTCCGTCCGTCTGTCCGTCTGTCCGTCTGTCCGTCTGCTGTCCATCTAAGCTTGTTCGCACTCTACAGGTCGCAATTGTTGTCCGATTGTCATGAAACTTGGCAGAAGTTATTTTTTCTAGCCAAGGACCATCGGTATTGAATTTGGAGGAAATCGGTTCAGATTTAGATATAGCCCCCATACAAATGTCGCTCCCGATTTGACTTTTTCCGCCCTATAAAACACACATAGTACCCGATTTTCTTTAAATTTGGCACAACATCTTATAATCCAACTAGAAACACTTATGCAAAAATTGGGTAAGATCGGTTCAGATTTAGATATAGCCCCCATACAAATGTCGCTCCCTATTTCACTTTTTCCGCTTTACAAACCACATATTGTACCCGATTTTCTTTAAAATTGGCACAGCATCTTATAATCCAACTAGAAACACCTGTGCAAAAATTGGGTAAGATCGGTTCAGATTTAGATATAGCCCCCATACAAATGTAGCTCCCGATTTGACATTTTCCGCTCTAGAAACGACATATTGTACCCGATTTTCTTTAAATTTGGCAGAACATCTTATAATCCAACTAGAAACACGTATGCAAAAAATTGGGTAAGATCGGTTCAGATTTAGATATAGCCCCCATACAAATGTCGCTCCCGATTTGACATTTTCCGCTCTAGAAACGACATATTGTACCCGATTTTCTTTAAATTTTGCAGAACATTATATAATCCAACTAGATATACGTGTGCAAAAATTGGGTAAGATCGGTTCAGATTTAGATATAGCCCCCATACAAATGTCGCTCCCGATTTGACATTTTCCGCTCTAGAAAAGACATATTGTACCCGATTTTCTTTAAATTTTGCAGAACATCTTATAATCCAACTAGAAACACGTATGCAAAAATTGGGTAAGATCGGTTCAGATTTAGATATAGCCACCACACAAATGTCGCTCCCGATTTGACATTTTCCGCTCTAGAAAAGACATATTGTACCCGATTTTCTTTAAATTTTGCAGAACATCTTATAATCCAACTAGAAACACGTATGCAAAAATTGGGTAGGATCGGTTCAGATTTAGATATAGCCCCCATACAAATGTCGCTCCCGATTTCACTTTTTCCGCTTTAGAAACGACATATTGTAACCGATTTTCTTTAAATTTTGCAGAACATCTTATAATCCAACTAGAAATACGTATGCAAGTATTGGGTAAGATCGGTTCAGATTTAGATATAGCCCCCATACAAATGTCGCTCCCGATTTGACATTTTCCGCTCTAGAAACGACATATTGTACCCGATTTTCTTTAAAGTTGGCAGAACATCTTATAATCCAACTAGAAACACGTATGCAAAAAATTGGGTAAGATCGGTTCAGATTTAGATATAGCCCCCATACAAATTTCGCTCCCGATTTCACTTTTTCCGCTCTAAAAACCACACATTTTACCCGCTTTTCTTTAAAATTGGCACAACATCTTATAATCGAACTAGAAACATCTATGGTGAAAGTGGGTAAGATAGGTTCAGATTTAGATATAGCCCTCATACAAATGTTGCTCCCGAATGTTTAACCGATTTTGGCCAAATTTTACATATTATATTTCACCAATAAACAGACATGGTGAAAACGGGTCACATCGTTCCAGGTTTCAATATACCCCCATACAAATGTCCTTTCCGATTTAACATTTTTTGTCAAACACATACATTTACAGGATGCAAAAATCCTTCCCGATTTCACTTTTTTACCGAATTGAATTGCAATGAGAATTGTTTGGGTGATGTCCATATGTCCATACTTTGAAATGGCTTTGGTATACTATTGTATAATTTGTCTGTCGGACAATTAGATCAATTACCATATTATTTACCATACTCGTTAAATTTGACTGAAGATGAATTTATATCATATAAATTATATGAATATAATTTATATAATTTGTATGAACTACATAAAATTGCTCCCATGAAATACATGAGTTTAGTAATCAAAGCGAGGTACATACGCAGGGAGTGGTGTAGGGTATTATATAGTCGGCCCCGCCCGACTTTAGCCTTTCCTTACTTGTTTATAGATACATTAGGTTTGGTAGAGTGTGCGACTTTTCGATTTTGATATGCTAGAACCTCTAATTTTGTGAGGTTTGGAAAAAATAGAGGGCCGAAACTGTGCGCTCATTGAGTCAAAGGCGTGGGAAAAGGGGTAAAAATACACACAAAGTTCAAAAACTGCCTGGGGGTCGGCCCCATGTAAGGCCGACCGACATTAATTTTTCCTCGTCAACATTTTTTTCGAACACACATTCCCCCTAACTCCACTCGTTAAGGGGGCTCCCATACAAAAATTAATCTATATATATAAAAGAGTTGCGTTACTGACTGACTGACTGACTTATCATTGTCCAGCCCCCAGACCAAACGGCTGAAGCCAGGGTCATGCAATTTTCAGGGTAGTTCCCAAATATGACGTAGACGTCGACTAAGAAAGGGTTTTACGAAATTCGTACTTTTAGGGGATAAAATGGCCCAAAAAGGGATAAACACCGAACCTTCGTCCTGACTAAACGGCAGTAGCTACAAACATGAAATTCGGTGAGTTCCTTGCAATGACCATGCAGACGTGCTACAAATAGGGATTTTTCGAAATTTGTACTTTTAAGGGCCGAGCGGGACAAAAAGGGTAAAAATGGTACCAACTAAAGTATTACAGCTAGAATCGTGAAACTTGGTATGTAAATTCCTCTGATCATGTAGAAACGAAGTAGAATTTGATTTTTTCGAAATTTGTACTTTTAAGAGAAGAGCGGGATAAAAATGGTACCAACTAAAGTATTACAGCTAGAATCGTGAAATTTGGTATGTAAATTCCTCTGACGATACAGAAACGAAGTAAAATTGGATTTTTCGAAATTTGTACTTTTAAGGGGCGAGCGGGACAAAAAGGGATAAAAATGGTACCAACTAAAGTATTACAGCTAGAATCGTGAAATTTGGTATGTAAATCCCTCTGACGATATAGAAACGAAGTAAAATTGGATTTTTCGAAATTTGTACTTTTAAGGGGAAAGCGGGACAAAAAGGGATAAAAATGGTACCAACTAAAGTATTACAGCTAGAATCGTGAAATTTGGTATGTAAATCCCTCTGGCGATATAGAAACGAAGTAAAATTAGATTTTTCGAAATTTTTACTTTTAAGGGCCGAGCGGGACAAAAAGGGATAAAAATGTTACCAACTAATGTATTATAACTAGAATCGTGAAATTTGGTATGTAAATTCCTCTGACCATATAGAAACGAAGTAAAATTGGATTTTTCGAAATATGTACTTTTAAGTGACGAGCGGAAGAAAAAGGGATAAAAATGGTACCAACTAAAATATTACAGCTAGAATCCTGAAATTTGGTATGTAAATTCCTCTGACCAAATAGAAATGAAATAAAATTGGATTTTTTTTCTAAATTTGTACTTTTAAGGGGAGAGCGGGACAAAAAGGGATAAAAATGGGACCAACTAAAGTATTGCAGATAGAATCGTAAAATGTGGTATGTAAATTCCACAAGTAAAAATAGATTTTTTTAAAATTTGTATTTTTAGGGGGCGAGAGGGATAAAAATGGTACCAACTAAAGTATTACAGCTAGAATTGTGAAATTTGGTATGTAAATTCCTCTGACCATGTAGAAGCGCAGTATAATTGAATTGTTCGAAATTTGTACTTTTTAGGGGGTAGGCGGGACAAAAAGGGTTCCAATTTAAGAATTGCAGCTGTAGTCGGGAAATTTGGAGTGTAAACTGTGTGTAAAGCGCAATCTAAATGGATTTTTTTAAATTTTCTTATTGGGGGTGGGCAACAAGTAGTTGCCCAACTAAAGTATTGGAGCTATAGTCGTGAAATGTGGTGTGTAAGTTCCACTATCGAAAAACAATGACGGATAAAATTGACAAATAACTGGCTTTTTCGCGTGCGAAGCAGCGGGTACTGCTAGTCTTTTATAAAATTTGTTCCCTCCTTTGACTCTTTTCACTCTAGATACCACATATTTTAATAGATTTTCTTCAAAATTGGCCAAACATCTGACAGTTCAACTAGAAACACCTGTGGTAAAAATGGGTCAGATCGGTTCAGATTTATATATAGCCCCCATACAAATTTCGCTCCCGATTTGACTTTTTCCGCTCTAAAAACCACATACTGTATCGGATTGTCTTTCGGAATAGTCAAAACATCTTATTTTTTATATCATTTAGTGGGAGAAGTTTCTTCCTATTCACAAGCTACATTCAAATCTTTACTTCATGCCTACGAATGACTGATATGCTAGTAAACAACCTGCTAATGCGAGGTTTCGGAATTGAGTTTTTTATGTGTGCGATAGTTAACGAGCCGTTATCAGTGACATTTTATTAGATTAGTGAATTTCCGTGTCGTTTAACAACTACTGTGTAATCATTTCTGTCTACTAGACTTATAAATTATAAATAAACTTAATGGGATTACGTGGAATATGTCTGGGCAAACCGTACAGATCGGAGCTGTAAACGATTTTTTACGAAAATCGTTCGATATGGAATAAACGTTGATATATAATATAAAAAATATATCAAAAAAATTGAACCATTTCGGGGGCAACATTTGATGCCAGCAAAATGTCTATTCAGTTTTTCGAACTTGATTGCAGACAAAAAGAACATGTGAACATTAGGATGGGTTACGAAAATTAATTGCTGTGATCACCCCCTAAAAATGAAGATTGGATTGTTTTATGATGATGTGCAAAATATTTCGTCACTGGGTTAAGTCATCTGTGAGCTAAACGCTCCTGAAAAAATACCTCTAAAAATCATGTTTTTATCGTGAAATTTTTTATATGGCATTTTTGTCCAATTTTTTTCTGAATTAATAGCCCATTGGAAGCACTTTAAAGACAAATGTTTATTCTTGTCTTAGAATAACTCATTATTGGACGTTTATATAGATTTTTGTGGTTTTCAAGACAAGACTATACTCATATTTCATGGAAAACTTTTGTAAGAGATATTATAAAAAATAAATGGAAGGAATCAATTCCTTTCGAATGATGTCTAAATAATGTATATCGGACGAAAAATGAGGTCAATGACTCCATTTTTGTGAAATAATTTAATGTGGGAGATGGTTTTCAGAGCCAAAATGTTCAAACTCTTTTTACAGAAATGGGCGCTGCGGTGTCAATTTCATTCCGATGATCATCATTTAGTCATCATTCGAAAGATATTGACAGCAGCAATTTCTTTTTTTATAAAATACCAAATAAGTTTTCAGTTGCCACTGTGAAAAACCTCAAAAAATTACTATAAACTTCCAATAATCCGACCAATAAGTTACTCTTAGGCATTAATCCAAATTTATATTTAATATGATTTCATGTGTCTGTTATTTGAGAAAAAATTTCTGACAAAAATCCAACAAAAAAAAACGGGAAAAACATGATTTTTATGGGTATTTTCATGAGCGTTTAGCTCTCAGACGGCTTGATATAGGAACGAAATATTTAGCAAATCATTATTAAATAATCCAAACTTTATTTTAATGTGGTGACTCACGGAAAAAATGAAAAGTTACTCCTCTCAAAATGTAGATTGATATGTTCGCTGATTATTCCTTAAACATTTCTCTATCAACATCAGCGGGCAAGCTAAACCGTTTTCAATCTACCCTAAGCAAGCGATTTTTACTCAATATTGAATTCGTTATCCCAAAGTTTGCGTAGTTTGGATTTATTCGTCTTTTTTTGTTTTCTTTGAATTTTTTGTTCAGATTCATAAGAATTTGACTTTTTTGGCTTCACACAAAATGAGTCGGTCTATTGTACATTAGTCTGGGTAGCGGTCCATATAAATGGAAAAACAATTTCCAGTCACCCCACGAAAATAAAGTTTTGGATTGTTTAATGATGATTTGCAAAATATTCCGTTCCTAGATCGAGGCATCTGTGAGCTAAACGCTCCTAAAAATCATGGTCAAATCTTTTTTCTGAAATAATAGACCCTTGTTGATTCTTGTCTTAGAGTTACTTATTGGTCGAATTATTGGACGTTTATGGTATTTTTGTGGATTTTTCGTATTTGGTGGTAGTGTTTAAAAAGTAAAAAGTAAATAGCTACAGTCAATAGCTTTCGAATGATGCATAAATGATGAACAACGGAAAGAAATTGACGCCGCAGCGCTCATTTTTGTAAAAAGAGTTTGAACATTTTGGCTCTGAAAACCATCGCCTGCACTATATAAATTTTACAAAAATTGAGTCAGTGACGTCATTTTTTGTCCGATATTCATCATTTAGGTATCATTCGAAAGATATAAATTCCTTCTATTTATTATTCATTATACATCGTACTAACTGTTTCCTACAAAGAGAGTTTTTAGCTGTCACCTTGAAAACCCACAAAAAATGAATATCAACGGCCAATAATTCTAACAATGAGTTATTCTAGGACAAGAATAGAAATTTGTATTTAATGTACTTCCAAGAGTCTATTAATTCAGAAAATATTTTTGACAAAAATGCAGCGTAGAAATATTACACGGGAAAAACATGATTTTTAGATGTGTTTTCAGGAGCGTGTGAGCTACACAGATGGATTGACCCAGTGACGAAATATTTCATCATATATCATTAATAAACAATCCAATCTTCATTTTGTACATCCTAATGTACATTAGAGCGACTCATAGAAGAAATGAAAAGTTACCCCTCTCAAAAAGAAGATTGATATGTTCGCTGATTATTCCTAAAATATTTCGGATCTATCAACATCCGCTGAAAGGGGGTTTTTACTATTCTATTGAATTCGTTATCCAAAATTTAGGCCCAAAAAGTTACATACGTATAGAAGAGTCTAATACCTTTAGGACTGCATTATAAAATTGGCAAAAACTTGCTTAGATTGGATTGTTGTTTTTTATATTTTTGTTCAGAATATTGCATAGCTTCGGGATCATATTCAAAAGCTTTAAACAAATCCTATACTTTCTGACAACACTTACCCTAGGATCATAGTGCAGTCCGTATGCTGAGATAAAGACAGACATACCCTCCGGCAACGAATAATCACAATACGGTTTTAATGAGTACGGCTCCGTCTTGCCCGCTGGCTTGCTATATTGTCTCTCCAATATTGGAAAAACTGGATATAATCTCAATGTCTCATGTATAATCATGTCCATATATTCCATTTTGTTAATGAGGTCATACAAACTATGACCTTCAGCCTCCCGAAAATCCATCCTTATATGTTCTCTCAACTTTTTTTGTATTTCAGGCTGCTTGGCCAATTCCAAGAGGATATTGGACATGGTCGTTGAGGATGTTTCAAAGCCGCCCGCCATAAATATGGCCGCTTGTGCGGTCAAGCATTCCATGAACTTTTTCATATCTTCGCCGTTCTTGGCAGCTTCCTGCTTCAGTTTAACAAAAATATCGACCATGTCATTGCGCTTCTCTCCGGTACGTTCCCGCTCGGCGACCACCTGGCCGATAGAGACCCTCAGAAATCGTTCAGTTTCGGGATACAACATCCTCGCTCCCAGCAGTCGTGTCAATCGCGGAATGAAACAGACGATCAGAAAGTCGAAAGCTCGCCTCAAGTTGAAGTCGGTCAAACCGCGTATTTCATTGTTCAACTCCTCCGAGGGATTTAGCAGTGAACTCGACTGGAAACCAAAGAGAGTGGTGGCCACTACGTCTGTCGTGTAGCGGGCACAGAAGTCTTTCATTTCAACGCGATACACGCTCTCTTGGCGTTTCAAATAATTCTCGATATTCTCGCCAGCCCTCTGAATGAGGGGACACATTTGCTTCAGTTTAGCACTGGAGAAAGTTGCCACCAACTTCGTTCGCATCTCTTTCCATACGTCATATGACGCAAAGAACATGGCCTGGGCTCCAATTGGATCATAATGAGCGTCTATTTCTTCGAAACGATTGTGAAAGCTGTCGAAATCTTTGATGAGTATCGCTTTGATAAGCTCCGGCTCTTTTATCAGCAAACTGGGTTTATACAATCCATACACGCCCACAACCGGCTCTTCGGCAAATTTCGGGTCATCATAGATCGTCTTCAAGTGATAACCGAAGTTGGTTTTGAACGTTAAGAATTCCCGCAAATTGCCGCTGAAAATCTGGCCCGGCACACTGGCCACCGTCTTGTGTCGGGACCAGTAATTGAATCGCTGCCTAAACCAAATGTAAAGCGCCAAAAACAAGATTACCGATAGTGTCAATAACACGATAAGAAACATTTTTCGTTCTACAAAAGAACTTGTGTTGCGAAAACACCAAACTTTCGCTTGGGATAGTAAAATGACGACTAAATAATAAAAGTCTCTCTAAACCAATTTATTCACAAATCAGACACCAATGAATTACGTTCGACTCGATAGCTTCGTATGTAGTGTTGCCACTGTATGTTTCGTTAAAACTAGCGGGTTTTAAAATCGTCAAATTATATTTTGAAAATTGTCAAATAATAAATAGTAGTAATAGTAAATGACTAAACTAATAAGTGAAAAGGTGTTGCGTTCGGCCGGGCCGAATCTTGTATGCTTTCCACCACGGAGTGCATTCCATAGTACCGGTAGATTAGAGGCTGTCGACTTTACAAAGAAGTGAAGTAACTACTAATATATATACAGGGTTTTCCAACAACAGGTGTTATTTTGAATCACCCGGTATTTCGGTGGCTGTCACTTTTGAAGCTTTTATTCTTTGACAGTTGACAAGTAGAAACTACGCCATTACTAAAAATGGAACGATACACGCCTCAACAACGCATTGAAATTATTAAAATTCATGAATAAAAATGATCCGGAATTCCATCGAAAAATCATCTTGACTGATGAGGCCCATTTCCACCTCGGTGGCTACGTCAACAAGCAAAATTGTCGCATCTGGGGCTCGCAAAATCCAATAGTTATTGTTGAGAACCCTCTCCATCCTCATCGTGTGACGGTTTGGTGCGGTTTATGGTCCGACGGGGTCATTGGACCTTACTTTTTCGAAAATGAGGTTGGATCAACAGTTGCGTGAATGAATTGCGCTATCGAGAGATGATTAATGATTTTTTATGGTCGGAGTTGGATGGAATTGATCTGGACAACGTTTACTTTCAACAAGACGGTGCTACGTGCCACACAAGCAACGAAACCATTGTTCTTTTACGGGAAAAGTTTCCGGACCGTGTTATCTCTTGAAGAGGTGATCACAATTGGCCACCGATATCTTGTGATTTAACACCTTACGACTTCTTCCTTTGGGGCCACGTGCAATTTCTTGATTCAGCTACAAACAGAGTATCATTTTGATAAGAAAAGTAGAAATTTCAGAGATCCATTATGTTTCGCGTCCATATTGGAATAACACACATCTAATTTAATGATTCTAGGTACATCCATTTGCTTGGTACCACTTTTATCGTTTTTTAAAATGTTGAGCCTGAAAGCACGCTTTTGGAGAAATACTCACAACGCACAATGTCTACGAAGACAGACGAGTGTAACCACTGAATTTCATGATTCTAGCTACAGCCGTTTGCGTAGTACCAATTTTATCCCGTTTTGATCCTAATGGTACGACTATCATGAGTTATCTTTATTTTTCGTGTCTACGCAGTCAGAGCAATGCACAAACCGAATTTCGCTATTCTAACTGCAACCGTTTGATTGGTACCATTTTTATCCCTCTCGCACCTTTTTCCGCCTAAAAAGTACAAATTTCGAAAAAATCCTTTATGTTTCGCGTCTACACAGTCATATAAATGCATACACCGAATTTCATGATTTTATCTTCGGCGGTTTGGTTGGTACCATTTTTATCCCTCTTTTCCAATTATATCCCTTAAAAGTACAAATTTCGAAAAATCTCTCTATTTTACGTGTCCACGTAATTATACGGACGTTCTCACCTAATTTCATGTTTCTAGCTGTGGTCGTATCATTGGTACCATTTTTATCCCTTTTGTCCCATCTCACCCGCTAAATCTTTTTTGTGCTTTTTGGTGATTACACGTAACTGGAGGAAGGTACGAAACAAATTTCAAGCGTCTAAAAACAATTTCTAAGTGTATTCAATTAAATATTCTAAATATTAGGTGTATTTTCTGTCCTTGTTAGGGTATATTAGGCTGGGTCGCAGTCCATACAAATTGAAAAACAATTTCCAGTCACCCCATTAAAATAAAGTTTGGATTGTTTAATGATGACTTGCAAAGTATTTCGCTCCTAGATCAAGCTGTCTATGAGCATCGTGTTTTTCCATGTAATTTGTTGTATGTTAAAGGCACTTTAAACATAAATTCTTTTTTTTGTCTTAGGGTAACTTATTGATCGAATTAATAGTAATTTTTATGTGTTTTTATACACTCCACGAGAGTTGTGCATTTGTGCATTTGTTTGTAACACCCAAAAGGAAGCGAGATAGGCCAATTGTTAATTAAACCGATCGACTTAGAATCACTTTTTGAATCGGCTTAGCAATGTCCGTCTGTCTGTCTGTCTGTCCATCTATTATTGTAATCACGATACAGGTCGCAATTGTAGACAGAACCAAATGAAGCTTTGCACAACGAAGTTTTCTGGGACAAGGCCGAACATTATTTAATTTGAAGAAAATCGGTTCAGATTTAGATATAGCCCCCATACGAATTTCACTCCCGAGTTGACTCTTTTCACGCTAGATACCACATATTTCAACAGATTTTCTTTAAATTTGGCAAAATATCTTATATTTCTACTAGAAACATCCATGGTGAAAATTAGTCAGATCGGTTCAGATTTATATATAGCCCATTCAAATTTCGCTTCCGATTTGAAAACACGTATTTTCAGAGAATTTCTTCAAATTGAGCATAACACGTTAGAGTTGAACTGGAAGATTCTATTGTGAATGTGGGTCACTTCATTCCACGTTTGGATATAGTACCGTACAAGTATTCTTCTCAATTTGACAAATTGGGTCAGGTCATATCAGCCTATGATTAGGAAACATACAAAAATCCTTCCCGTTTTCACTTTTTTACCGAATTGAATTGTATTCGGATTGAAAGTGGAGTGTATCATGTAGTCGGCCCCGCCCGACTTTAGCCTTTCCTTACTTCTTTCATGATGGAAACTGTACACTTTTTCGAATTTTGTGGTATTGTCTTACAAAAAATAAATAGCTGCCGTCAATACCTACTCTTGATGAAGAATCGTAGTACGATGTTAAACATTTCCTTGCTGATGAGAATTATTCAAAGAAATCTCAACTGCGATTTCAAACTGAGCAGAAATCTGATAAATGTTCCAATGTTCCTACTAGAAATTTTGAACTGATAGATGTAAAATATTTCCGCTCAAACTATGTCAATATGTCAATGATCCTTTCCGTCGAACGTGTGTTCTATTTAAAAACAAGTAAGGAAAGGCTAAAGTCGGGCGGGCCGACTCTATGATACACTCCACTTTCTATCCTAATACAATTCAATTCGGTGAAAAAGTGAAAACGGGAAGGTTTTTGTATCCTGTAAATGTATGTGTTTGACAAAAAATGTTAAATCAGAAAGGACATTTGTATGAGGATATATTGAAACCTGAAACGAAATACGTGAAATATAAAATGTAAAGTTTGGCCAAAATCGGTTAAACTTTTGGGAGCAACATTTCTATTTGTGCTATATTTAAATCTTAACCGCTCTTACCCACTTTCACCATAGTTTTGTTTAGTTGGATAAGATGTTGTGCCAATTTTAAAGAAAATCGGGTGCAATATGTTTTTTCTATAGCGCAAAAGTCAAATCGGGAGCGACATTTGTTTGGGGGCAATATCTAAATCTGAACCGATCTTACCCAATTTCTGCATAGGTGTTTCTAGTATGATTATAAGATGTTGTGCCAAATTTAAAGAAAAATGGGTACAATATGTGGTTTCTAGAGCGGAAAATGTCAAATCGGGAGAGACATTTGTATGGGGGCTATATCTAAATCTGAACCGATCTTACCCAATTTCTGCATAGGTTTTTCTAGTTCGATTATAGGATGTTGTGATAAACTTAAGGAAAATCGAGTACAATATGTGGCATTTAAAGCGGAAAAAGTCAAATCGGGAGCGAAATTTGTATGGGAGCTATATATAAATCTGAACCTATCTGACCCATTTTTACCACAGGTGTTTCTAGTTGGATTGTAAGATGTTGTGTCAATTTTAAAGAAAATCTGTTGTAATATGTGGTATCTAGAGTGAAAAGAGTCAAATCGGATGTGAAATTCGTACGGGGGCTATATCTAAATCTGAACCGATTTTCTTCAAATTAAATAGCGTTCGTCCTTGTCGCGAAAAACTTCATTGTGCAAAGTTTCATTTAGAATCATTTACAATTGCGACCTGTATCGTGATTACAAGAATAGATGGGCAGACGGACGGACGGACATTGCTAAATCGACGCAAAAAGTGATTCTAAGTCGATCGGTATAATTAACAATGGGTATATCTCGTTGCCTTTTGGGTGTTGCAAACAAATGCACAAAGACATAATACTCTCGTGGAGTGTATAAATATTACCATATTTTGGGTCTGGCTGAAAGCAGAACTTCTTTGAAGGGAAAAATAACCTTACACCTTAATACCTCAAACTAAGAGTTATTTGTAGAATTTTATGTATATATGTTATAATTATCTCTAGTCTGTAAGGATAAATATCTATAGACTAATAAATAAAAATAACGCCTAAATCATGTAATTCGGAAGGAAATTGATCATTTTCGTAGAAGAGTTTATAAATTTTGGCTCTGAAAAACCTTCTTCTGTATTAAATTATTTCACAAAAATAGAATCAGTGATGTAATTTTTCGTCCGATCGTTTAGGCATTATTGGAAAGGTATTGGTTCCTTTTTTTATTTTTCATAACACTTCCAATATGATTTCAAGAAATATGAGTTTTTAGCTGTCACTTTGAAAAACCACAAAAAATCAATCTTAGCGTCCAATAATACGACAAATGAGTTATTCTAAGACAAGTATAAAAATTTATATTTAAAGTGATTCCAAGGGTCTAAAAATTCATAGAAAAAATTTGGACAAAAATGCAACATAAAACAAATTATGCGGGAAAAAATGATTTTTAGAGATGTTTTCAGGAGCGTTTAGCTCACAGACTGCTTAACCCAGCGACGAAATATTTTGCAGATCATCATTAAAAATCCAATATTTATTTCTGGGGGGCGACAGCACCAATTTATTTTCGTGACCCATCCTAGGGTATATGAGTCACTCCATACCATGATTTATTACTAGCTAGCCATGAAACTATAGGTTATTAGTTTTTAATTAATTAATTAGCGTTATTAGTTCTTAATTCCCTCATACTGTTACCTCTTAAAAGGAGTACGAAGTTCAAAAGGATACAATTTTTCAAAAATTATTCTAAATACTTAAAGAAGGGAATATGAGCTAAAAATACTTTAAATTGCAAGCTTCTGTCTGTATTAGTTTGGCACTAACAACGCTTTCAAGTATTGCCTCTTAAAAGTCAAGATATGAATAAACTAGAAGAACTATGGGGTAAATTTGAAATACTTGTCAATGCTGAGCTAATACATGATAATAATGAAAAATAAAAACGCCAAGTAATTCCATTTTGCCTATAGTTTCAAACGTATATCTTCTGGTTCAATAGTAACGTCTTTATTTTTTAAAAAGGATTGTCATACGATGTAATCAATATCTGATTTTAATTGGGATATTCGCATGACTCAAGACCATTTTCCATCTATATTTTATAGAATGAATATTTATTTACAAATGTCATTTATTACTTGGCTGCACACTACCACTATCATGATTTCTGATGTATTACTCTTGTAATACAATCATTTGTCAAAAATACAAGGTTGTATTTAGTGTTGTATATCACGATTTGATTGTTGTTAGGGCAAAAGTTTATCACAAATACATCAGATCGTGAACTCCGCTAATTTAATGTGGCTCTAAGAGCGAGATTTCGAATATCATGAAGTATGTACTCGCTGTATCGCACATGTACGAAAAGCAAGAATTTCTTTCGCTCTCTGTCGCTCCACATATCTGCACATTGATAATCAAATCCCAATCTCAAATGTAAACAAAACGTTTATTTGATATAGATGAACACGTTTATAACGAGCACTGGTTATACATGAACTTTGCGAACAGCTTTCTCCGGTCGCAAATAGTTTGCTTCGATTTTTCATATTCGTTTATAACAAACAAGCCTATATTCATAAATTATTCCATTTGAATTTCAAAAATTTAAACAAAGCTAAATGTTTATTAGGTGGGGTAGCATTTATTTATCCCCTTCAGGTACCATCACATATAAATTGGCTGCTATAACTTCAATAGGATATGAATGTTTTCCCATTCTCATCTTCCAACACAATTGTCCCTATCCAAGGTAAAATTAAATTTTGTATAACTTCTATCACTATACGATAGACTGATAAACTGATTTCTGAGCTGGTAAAAGTTATAAACTATATAAGAAATTACAGAAAATTTATATATTTGTAATTATTATCTGCTTATCAATTCAAAAAATCTGTTTTGTAAACTTAAGAATATCCAAAATTTCAGAAATGAATAAATGCTACCCCACCTATTGTATATTTTGCTTACAAAGTTTTGTTTACGTTTTTGCATTTCAAATAACGAGTTTTGAATTACAATTGACGAGTTTTGAATTTCAAATGACTAGTTTTGAATTAGAAATGATGTCTTTGAAATTTCAAATGGTGTCTTTTGAACTACAAATTCAAATTTTTGAATTTCGAATAGAATTTTTGAATTTCAACTGATATTTTTGAATTTCGAATGGAATTTTTGATTTTCAACTGATATTTTTATACACTCCACGAGAGTATTATGTGTTTGTGCATTTGTTTGTAACACCCAAAAGGAAGAGAGATAGAACCATTGTTAATTATACCGATCGACTTAGAATCACTTTTTGAATCGATTTAGCAATGTCCGTCTGTCTGTCCGTCCGTCCATCTATTCTTGTAATCACGATACAGGTCGCAATTGTAGACAGAACTAAATGAAACTTTGCACAATGAAGTTTTCCGGGACAAGGACGAACGCTATTTAATTTGAAGAATATCGGTTCAGATTTAGATATAGCTCCCATACAAATTTCGCTCCCGATTTGACTTTTTCCGCTCTAGAAACCACATATTGTATCATTGTCTTCAGATTTGGCAAAACATCTTGTATTTCAACTAGAAACACCTGTGGTAAAAATGGGTCAGATCGGTTCATATTTATATATAGCTCCCATACAAATTTCGCTCCCGATTTGACTTTTTCCGCTCTAGAAACCACATATTGTACCCGATTTTCTTTAAAATTGGCACAACATCTTATAATCGAACTAGAAACACCTATGCTGAAAGTGGGTAAGATCGGTTCAGATTTAGATATAGCCCCCATACAAATGTCGCTCCCGATTTGACATTTTCCGCTCTAGAAACGACATATTGTACCCGATTTTCTTTAAATTTTGCAGAACATCTTATAATGACACTAGAAACACGTATGCAAAAATTGGGTACGATCGGTTCAGATTTAGATATATCCCCCATACAAATGTCGCTCCCGATTTGACATTTTCTGCTCTAGAAACGACATATTGTACCCGATTTTCTTTAAATTTGGTAGAACATCTTATAATGACACTAGAAACACGTACGCAAAAATTGGGTAAGATCGGTTCAGATTTAGATATAGCCCCCATACAAATGTCGCTCCCGATTTGACATTTTCTGCTGTAGAAACGACATATTGTACCCGATTTTCTTTAAATTTGGCACAACATCTTATAATGACACTAGAAACACGTATGCAAAAATTGGGTAAGATCGGTTCAGATTTAGATATAGCCCCCATACAAATGTCGCTCCCGATTTGACATTTTCTGCTCTAGAAACGACATATTGTACTCGGTTTTATTTAAATTTGGCAGAACATCTGATAATCCAACTAGAAACACGTACGCAAAACTTGGGTAAGATCGGTTCAGATTTAGATATAGCCGTCATACAAATGTCGCTCCCGATTTGACATTTTCTGCTCTAGAAACGACATATTGTACCCGATTTTCTTTAAAATTGGCAAAACATCTTATAATCCAACTAGAAACACCTATGCAAAAATTGGGTAAGATCGGTTCAGATTTAGATATAGTCCCCATACAAATGTCGCTCCCGATTTGACATTTTCCGCTCTAGAAACGACATATTGTACTCGGTTTTATTTAAATTTGGCAGAACATCTTATAATGCAACTAGAAACACGTATGCAAAAATTGGGTAAGATCGGTTCAGATTTAGATATAGCCCCCATACAAATGTCGCTTCAGAATTCACTATTTCCGCTTTAGAAAACACATATTGTACCCGATTTTCTTTAAATTTGGCACAACATTTTATAATCGAACTAGAAACACCTATGCTGAAAGTGGGTATGTTCGGTTCTGATTTAGATATAGCCCCCATACAAATGTCGCTCCCGATTTGACATTTTCCGCTCTAGAAACGACATATTGTACTCGGTTTTCTTTAAATTTTGCAGAACATCTTATAATCCATCTAGAAACACCTATGCAAAAATTGGGTAAGATCGGTTCAGATTTAGATATAGCCCCCATACAAATATTGTACCCGTTTTTCTTTAAAATTGGCACAACATCTTATAATCCAACTAAAAAACCGATGGTGAAAGTGGCTAAGATCGGTTCAGATTTAGATATAGCCCTCATACAAATGTTGCTCCCGAAAGTTTAACGGATTTTGGCCAAATTTTACATATTATATTTCGATCCTGGTTTCAATATACCCCCATACAAATGTCCTTTCCGATTTAACATTTTTTTCAAACACTTACATTTACAGGATGCAAAAATCCTTCCCGATTTCAATTTTTTTACCGAATAAATTAATCATTATTAATTAATTAATAATTAGTTATCAAAGTGAGGTACATACGCAGGGAGTGGTGTAGGGTATTATATAGTCGGCCCAGCCCGACTTTAGCCTTTCCTTACTTGTTTTAATAAAAAATTATTCTTAATAAAATTTTTAATATAGTTTTCGCACTGAAATACATATTATATTTCGACAAAATGTGGTAGCGATATTAATAAAAATACATTCACATCTCAAACGAAGTGATGAAACATTACCACACCCCAAAAGGCTATGAGCTACCTAATATGATGGTGAGAATAAAATAGATTTTAGCTATAATAAAATGAGTATCGCAATTAAAAACGGTTGATTCGAAAATGGCAAGTCCGAAATTAAAACTATGATCTCTGTTTATTTGTTGCTTAACAATGCCTTGATAAGATATTGCAAACGCAGGCCTACAAATAAGTCGCGTACTTTTATATACACAAAAAATACAAAAAGTACCACCGGACAATACAAAATTTTATTATTGTGAATAATTCACAGACAAAGTAAACTACAACCTGTTTTGTATGCCGAAGCAGTCGTTATCAGAACTATAAATAAACACAGCTGACATATTAAACTTGGAATAGATACGCACAGACATGTTTGGTTGACTGGCTTTCGGTTCAATGCCCCCCTTAAGCCACAAACTGATAGAAGCGTAGAAGAGAAAATAAAGAAATATAGTAATAATTCGAGTAGTAAAAAACAATTTATTGATAATCTTTCTAAACACAAAACTAATTTAAAAGTGTATCATAACATACACCACTCTTCACAGCAACGCGTGATTTGAATCTTTTCAAATACGTTTTAAAGTCCAGTGGGCGATTTATGGAGCCAATATGGTAAGATGAACCGATGCGGTTTAATAGGGCTGGTTTTCTTTAAGACTGGATAACAAAAAACTAAATAAAAAGTTAAAATATTTTTTGAAGAATATAATAATAAAATCAAATTTTATGATAAAAATTTTGGACTAAGCCTGGATAATTATCCAGTGTCAATTTTGGTTATCGAGCCTAAGTCAAACAAGTAAGGAAAAGCTAAATTCGGGCGGGGCCGACTATATGACACACTCCACATTCTATCTGAATACAATTCAAATCGGTAAAAAAGTGGGAACGAGAAGAATTTTTATATTTTTCCTAATCAAAGACTAATATGACCTGGTCCAATTTGTCAATTCGAAAAGAATAATTGTATCGGGGCTATATCCAAACATGGAACAAAGTGACTAACTTTCACAATAAGTTCTTCCAGTTCAAATATAACGTGTTATGCTCATTCTAAAGCGGAAAAAGTGAAATAGGGAGCGACATTTGTATGGGGACTATATCTAAATCTGAACCAATCTAACCCGCTTTTGTCACAGGTATTTCTAGTTAGATTGTAAGGTACTATGCAAAATTTGAAGAAAATCGGGTACTATATGTGCTTTATAGAGCGGAAAAAGTCAAATCCGGTGCGACATTTGTATGTGGGCTATATCTAAATCTGAACCGATTTTCTTAAATTTAGTACCAATAGTCCTTGGCCAAAAAAAAGTAACCTCTGCCAAATTTCATGATAATCGGACCACAATTGCGACCTGTAGAGTGCGAACAAGCTTAGATGGAGTGCGAACAAGCTTTGATGGCTTACTATCTAAGCTTGTTCGCACTCTACAGGTCGCAATTGTCGTCCGATTGTCATGAAACTTGGCAGAAGTTATTTTTTCTAGCCAAGGACCATCGGTATTGAATTTGGAGGAAATCGGTTCCGATTTAGATATAGCCCCCTACAAATGTCGCTCCCTATTTCACTTTTTCCGCTTTAGAAACCACATATTGTACCCGATTTTCTTTCAAATTGGCACAACATCTTATAATCCACCTAGAAAAACTTATGCAAAAATTGGGTAAGATCGGTTCAGATTTAGATATAGCCGCCATACAAATGTCGCTCCCGATTTGACATTTTCCGCTCTAGAAACGACATATTGTACCCGATTTTCTTTAAATTTTGCAGAAGATCTTATAATCGAACTAGAAACACGTATGCAAAAATTGGGTAAGATCGGTTCAGATTTAGATATAGCCCCCATACAAATGTCGCTCCCGATTTGACATTTTCCGCTCTAGAAACGACATATTGTACCCGATTTTCTTTAAATCTTGCAGAACATCTTATAATCCAACTAGAAGTACGTATGCAAAAATTGGGTAAGATCGGTTCAGATTTAGATATAGCCCCCATACAAATATCGGTCCCGATTTGACATTTTCCACTCTTGAACAGACATATTGTACCCGATTTTCTTTAAATTTGTCACATCATTTTATAATCGAACTAGAAACACCTATGCTGAAACTGGGTAAGATCGGTTCAGATTTAGATATAGCCCCCATACAAATGTCACTCCCTCCGCTCTAGAAACCACATCTTGCACCCGACTTTCTTTAAATTTGGCACAACATCTTATAACCTAACTAGAAAGACCTATGCTGAAAGTGGGTATGATCGGTGCAGATTTAGATATAGCCCACATGCAAATGTCGCTCCCGATTTGACTTTTTCCGCTCTAAAATCCACATATTGTACCCGTTTTTCTTTAAAATTGGCACAACATCTTATAATCCAACCTATGGTGCAAGTGGGTAAGATCGGTTCAGATTTAGATATCGCCCTCATTCAAATGTTGCTCCCGAATGTTTAACCGATTTTGGCCAAACTTTACATATTATATTTCACCAATAAAGATATATGGTGAAAGCGGGTCACATCGTTCCAGGTTTCATATACCCCCATACAAATGTCCTTTCCGATTTAACATTTTTGTCAAACACATACATTTACAGGATGCAAAAATCCTTCCCGATTTCACTTTTTTACCAAATTGAATTGTAATGAGATAGAAAATCCGTCCGTCTTTAGCCTTTCCTTAATTGTTTGGGAGATGCCCATATGTCCATACTTTGGTATAACCCAAATGGTGTCCCATTCTGATCTATTACAGCTCTAGAAACTACATCTTACATCGTATCTTCATCAAATTTTGCAGATCATAATATTTTTCAACTAGGAATACCTACCGTGAATGAGAAATATATAGGCCCATTTTTTGGACCAGGCCCAAAATGTAGTTATAGGCCCCTTTTGAAATGTCGGTCCGATTCATCCTATTACTACTGTATAATTTGTATTTGTCTGCCGGATAATTGGATCAATTACCATATTATTAACCATATTCGTTAAATATGACTAAAGATTAATTTATAGTATAATTTATATGAACTACATAAAATTGCTCCCATGAAATAAATGGGTTTAGTAATCAGAGCGAGGTACATACGCAGGGAGTGGTGTAGGGTATTATATAGTCGGCCCCGCCCGACTTTTGCCTTTCCTTACTTGTTTATCCTATTTTAATTCCAAAAGTAAAAATTTTGAAAATCCATTATCACTTACACAATTTAAGATAACCTAACTCCATGATTCAATCAATTTTTGCAGTAAAATTAAAAAATACTTAATTGGAAAAATCTTTTTATTTTATTCAGAGGAATGTATACACCGAATTTCAAGATTCTAGCTGGTACAATTTTTATTTACTTTTTCCCATTTTACCCCCTTAAGAGTACGATTTCTAAAATCTCTTAATATTATATTTATAATTAGATGGATATACACACCGAATTTCATCATTCTAGCAGTAGACGTTTAGTTGGTACCATTTTTATCTCTATGTTCCCATTGTATCCCTTGAAAGTACGAATTTGGAAAACCCTTTTATTTTTCGAGTCTACGCACTTAAAGGAATGCATACTCCAAATTTCATAACTCTAGCTGCGGTCATTTTGTTGGTACTATTTTTATCCACAAAAAGTGTGAATTTCGATAAATCGTTTTATTTTACGTATCTACGCAAATAGAGGAATGTATACAGCGAATTTCATTTATATATATACAGCCGTTCGTTTCGTATCATTTTTATCCCTCTATTCCCACTTTACACCTTGAAAGTACGAGATTGGAAAAAATATTTTTATATTATGTATGTACTCAATTTGATAAATATACATACCGAATTTCATGTATTTAGCTGTTGTCGTTTGATAGGCTCCATTTTTATCCCTCTTTGCCTCATTTCACCCCCTACACATAAGAGAGAATATGTAGTTGCGAAACATAAAGCGATTTTTTATACACTCCACGAGAGTATTATGACTTTGTGCATTTGTTTGTAACACCCAAAAGGAAGAGAGATAGACTCATTGTTAATTATACCGATCGACTTAGAATCACTTTTTGAGTCGATTTAGCAATGCACTATGGTCCCAAATCAATTTTTTTGGCAGAAATTCAAATTGGAAAGTGGTAAATGTGTATATATTTTCTTTATGGTAACACTCCAAGCAATCAAGAAAATATATTGGAGAAAATTAGGTGGCAACACCGCAAGCCTGAATGGTACTTAAACTTTGCGGTTCAAAAAAGTGGGATTAATTTTGATATAAAGCAGTTTTACAAATTGATTAAAATCAAGACTTAAAAAGAAAATAATAAAGTGACTATATTATGAAAATTGACGGCAAGAGTTAGTAGTTGAAAAATTATATTTAACATTTAATGATTATTGTGGTCGTGTAAGTATTCATAGGTATTGTAATTTTGTGATTTGTATAGAACATAATCTATAAATGTCGTGGACCAAAAGTTATATGTATGACTCAACTTGACTCAAAGTGTAAATGTGAAAGTGTTCGTCTGAGGTTGCAGTTTATGGTGGAATTAATATCTCGTCAGCATATTTCGGCAAACTCCAAAAATTGTCATTTTATTTTAGCACAGTTTTTGTTATCTCTGAATTAGTTTTGTGTACGAGACCCATCAATATTTTATTTAAAACGTATTGAAAGTACCTTTAAAATGGTATACAACATCATTTACCTTTTTGTACACATGTATACATTTTACTTTATTTCTTCAAATAATTATTTAAATTGCAGTTTAATGTATAGTATTTGTATGTTATATATTTTACTTTTGTAATAATGTTTAGAAAAGCATATTTCGTCAAAATATACAACTCTTCATTCTTTTAAGCTTTCATAAAATTTTGTTTTTGGTCACCCTGTACCAATACAGGGTGATAATTATGTTGGTTATATATTGAGTTTATATGGGAGGTGGTAGTGGGCGTGGTCCGATCGGCCCAATTTTATTTTTATTTTTTGCGTATGATATGTCTAGCAAATGTGCAAAATTACAAGACTGTATGTTTAATTTTCGACTTTATGCCATAAAAAATGGATTTGGGACCAGTGTGCAATGTCCGTCTGTCTGTCCGTCCATCTATTCTTGTAATGATACAGGTCGCAATTGTAGACAGAACCAAATCAAACTTTGCGCAACGAAGTTTTTCGCGATAAGAACGAACGCTATTTAATTTGAAGAAAATCGTTTCAGATTTAGATATAGCCCCCACACGAATTTCACTCCCGATTTGACTCTTTTCACTCTAGATAACACATATTTTAACAGATTTTCTTTAAATTTGGTAAAACATCTTATAGTTCAACTAGAAACACCTGTGGTTAAAATGGGTCAGATCGGTTCAGATTTATATATAGCTCGCATACAAATTTCGCTCCCGATTTGACTCTTTCCGCTCTAGAAACCACAAATTTTGACAGATTTTCTTCACATTCGGCAAAACAGCTTATATTTCAATAAGAAAAAGCTCTGGTAAAAATGGGATAGATCGGTTCAGATTTATATATAGCTTCCATACAAATGTCTCCTCCGATTTGACTCTTTCCACTCTAGAAACCACAAACTTTGACAGATTTTCTTCAAATTTGGCAAAACAACTTATATTTCAACTAAAAACAGCTCTGGTAAAAATATAATGGAATAGATCGGTTCAGATTTATATATAGCTCCCATACAAATGTCTCCTCCAATTTGACTATTTCCACTAGAAACCTCCTAGAAACCACAAACTTTGACGGATTTTCTTCAAAATTGGCAAAACATCTTATAGTTCAACTAGAAACACCTGTGGTAAAATTGGTCAGATAGGTTCAGATTTATATATAGCTCCCATACAAATTTCGCTCCCGATTTTACTTTTTCCGCTCTAGAAACCTCATATTGTATCAGATTATCTTCAGATTTGGTAAAACATCTTATATTTAAACTAGGAACACCTATGGTGAAGATAGGATTTTTGGCAATCATTTCAAAAATTCACTTTCTGAAAAACACCTTCGGGAAAGCAAGTCTACTCTAAGCATTTGAAATTTCGCCACAATCTCTCTTTCGTTTCAAAAGTTATAGAATTAATTCCAACAAAGTTGATTTGGAACCACTGCACGACACGGCTAGACTTAGTGTAGCAAAACGAGATGACTTGCAATTAAAAAACGTTTTTATAATGTCCAATTGTGGGCTGAGCAATGAATGTGTGTTTAATGCTTTCTAATCAAGTCATTCTCTCTATCTCTGGCAAAAAAAGCAGATAGTCCGGTCACTTGACATATCAACTAACTCACGTTGTGTTAGTTTGGTTAGTACTATCGACTACCTTACTTGATAGTGTGTGCCACTGCTATGCTATCCGATAGTTTTTTTGTTGTTGTTTCTAGTGTGGTATAAATAAATTATCTCAAAATATGTTAACTGGAGAGTAATGCTGTTGTTATCGAAAAACCAAATTTATTTGCATTTATGAGTGAATTATCTCGTTCAGTGTTGCCAACTAGGTTCACATTTCGCAACAGTGTTGTCAATTAAACACCTTCAACAACTTGCCAGCGACGTTAAGAGTTTTGGATTATGAAAGCTCCGCCGGAATCATTTCTCTACCTATATCCAAGGTTCTCTTTTCTCCATTAGCGTAATAACAAATTCTCTAACATTTTATTTGGCAAAAAATAAGAAATAGGTTGTCAGTCGATAAGTTATAGTCGCGTGGAGAGATAGACCAACGCAAAAACATGTTGTCATACATTACTTTAACGCTTCTGACAAGCGTTGTTCTAACAATCTGCCTATGGTATAGAAGGAACTTCAGCTATTGGTCACGCCACAAGGCCATACCCAGTGTACCGGGCCGTATATTCAGTGGCGACTTCATGGACTTCGCCAAACTTAAGACGCACTTTGGCTTTCACCTGAAGACCATTTACGATGACCCGCAATATGCAAGTGAGGCTGTCGTCGGTGTTTACGGCCTTTACAAACCCACCCTGTTGATACGCGAACCGGAATTATTGAAATCGATCTTTGTTCGGGATTTCGATTGTTTTTCGAATCGCTTTGCTCAGCCCGATCACAGTGATCCCACGGGCCACCTGATGTTGATCTTTGCCAAGTATCCCTATTGGAAGGAAATGCGCTCGAAGCTGACGGCCTTCTTCTCCAGTGCAAAGTTGAAACAAATGTTCCCGCTGATCCAGCAAGTGGGCCAGAACTTGGACGAACATTTGAAGTTGAGAGGTGAGCGCTTTGTGGCCGAAATAAAAGATGTGTGCCTGCTCTTCACCATAGACGTTAGTTCCACCACTATATTTGGGATGTATACAAACTCCCTGGAAAATCCCCAGGAACGAATCAATGTCGAAGCTCGTCGCATGGTGGATTTCTCGTTGTTTCGAGCCCTCAATAATATGTGTATATTCTTCGCGCCTCATCTATGCGGTCCACTGGGCGTACGATCGTTTCACAAAGGAACGGAAATGTTTCTGAAATCCACCATTTCCCAGGTGATCGCCGAGCGGGAGAAATCGGGTGTGAAGCGTAACGATTTGATTGATATATTCCTTAAACTGAAGCTGGAAGCCGTGGCAAGTGGCAAGGATATGCAGGCATTTATGGATGGCATATTTGCCCAAGCGGCCATATTTTGGATAGGCGGTTTTGAAACATCCTCCTCGGCCATGTCTCATTGCCTCATGGAATTGGCGAAGGAGCCAGAGCTGCTGGAACGACTAAGGGCGGAAATTCAAGATGCCTTCGTGGAAGGAGATGGCACAATATCGTATGAAGCTATTAACAAACTGGAATATCTGGACATGGTGATCTGTGAGACAATGCGATTGTATCCGCTTTTTGCTTTTCTCGAGAGAAAATACGAAACACCTGCGGGCAGAAAGGAACCGTTCTCGTTGAAGCCTTATTATGATTTTGCACTGCCGGAGGGTCTACCGATTTATATATCTGTCTACAGTCTACATTATGATGAACGGGTGGGTTCGTGAACTATTCCAAAAAATAATAATTTATCTGTTATTTCCCCCCTTATTGTTTTAGTATTGGCCCAATCCCAATAAATTCGATCCAGAACGTTTCTCCCCGGAGAATAGACCCAAAATCCACCCCATGGTCTATGTGCCGTTCGGTGAAGGTCCACGCAACTGCGTCGGTGCACGCTTGGGAATGTTGAATGTGAAAGTGGGCTTGGTGCAATTTTTAAAGAATCATTACGTACAGGTCTGTGATCGGACGCCGACAACTCGTCAATTTGATCCCAAGGCAGCGATAGTACAAATAAAGGGTGGCATTTATTTGGAAGTGATTCGAGATGAAATGTGTGACAAAACAAAAAAAATAAAAGAATAATTTTATGGAAATTCTACACATTCTTGTTTGTAATTTCGAAAGATATAAGCAAATATTTATTAAGCTGAAAGTATTTTGACCAAAATTTAGAACCAACTTAAATCGAATTAGGTTTTAAATTAATTACACAAAAATCCATCCCTCTATTCCCATTCGGGGTAAAATACGGATTTGGAAAAAATATTTTTATATTATATTTGTTGTGTGTCATTGTTATCCCTTTTTGTCCCATTTCTCCCCCTAAGAATAAGAATCAATTTATTGTGCGCGTTTCTGCTATAGGGGGGATGCGCGTATCCAATATCAAGTAAGTACAAGCAGACATATTGAAAAAACATGCTTATATACTCTAAATATTATGGATATTTTCAGTCCTTGTAAGGCAAAAATTTTCCCCTTGGGCCGATTTCTCCCAGTTGCAATCCCCACTGATCTACGACTAGAAGACGCATTGGACGACCAAAATTTTGACGATAAAGAATATATATAGGGTCTCAGGTCGATATTACAAGGTATTACAAACGGAATGACAAATCCCCATCCTGGAGGTGGAGGGTATGAAGATATAAAAATCAGAGATTTTTTTATTAACAGAAATAATAAGAAATTTTGTTGTTTCCTAGTTTGTCCCTAATACTGTAAACTAAAAGCTAAAACGATGCATTGAAAGCTTTAAAAGTGACAAGATTCCATTCTTCCAAAAAGTCGTCTAATAGTTGAATATCAGTTGGTTTGGAAATGGGAGAAATCGTCCACAGGGACAGGAAAATAATATATAACTAATATATTTGTCATTCCGTTTGTAATACCTTGTAATATCGACCAGAGACCTTATAAAGTATATATTCTTGATCGTGAAAAAATTCTAACACCATCTAGCCATGTCCGTACGGCTGAACGAAAGGAGCCAAATTTTCCAATATTTTTCCAAGACGTATAATATTTGTAGATCGATTGGGATTGAAAATGGGCGAAATCGGTCCAGAAAAAAATTAGAGAATATCTCTAACAATTATCCCTAATATTTCGAGTATTTAAGCATGTCTTTGTGCATATACCGACCGACTTAGAATTACTTTTTTAATCGATTTATTGTTAAATCGGTACAAATGACGGATGCTATTTAATTTAAAGTAAATCGGAGCAGATCTAGATATATCCCAATACATATTTCATTCTCCATTTGAGTAAAGTGGGTCAGGTCGGTTCAGATTCATATAAAACCCAAATACGAATAAGTCCCAATTTACATTTTTCCACCATGGAACGCACATATTTTAGACGAATTTCTTTAAATCTGGCACAACACCTTATATCTTATACAGCTATGATGAAGGTGGGTTAGATCGGTACAGATTTATATATAGCTCTCATATAAAAATATTTCCCGTTTTGACACGTTTTATTTAACTAGATGCACCTATGGCGAACGTGGGTCAAATCGGTACGTGACGCATACAAAAATCTTACCTAATTTCACTTTTACCATCGGCTCGATTTGTAATGGTGTTGAAAGGGTCGCCGACTGGCTTGTTTTCGAATATGTCGACATATATTTACTTGATATTGTTATGTAAACATTCAGTATTTTTTTTTTGAGATTCGTACTCTTATGGGTGAAATGTGGAAAAAGGGATGAAATTGTTACCGACCAGCTAGAATAACGAAATTCGGTATGTACATTCCAAAATTATGTACAGTCTAAAATCAAAGCAATTTTCGAAATTTGTACTTTTGTGAGGAAACGCGGAGAAAGGGGATACAAATCGTACCAATCGTATGGCTAGAATAATAAAAATCATATTTCGCTGTGGTTGCGTGGACTCGAAATATAACAAATAACCGCGACGAGAATCATTAAATATAGCTCATTGTGTAGAAGCGCAACCAAATTATTATTTTTTTAAATTTTTACTTTTATTGAAAACGGATCGAAAGGGAGATAAAAGTGGTACCAATTAAAAAGCTGCAGCTAGAAACATGAATTTCTATTTACACATTTCTATGACTTGGTAGACGCGCTAAATAAAATTCGTACTTTTAGGGATGAAATGGCGTAAAAGATATAATACTGGTACCAAGCAAACGGCTGTAGCTAGAATCGTATAATTAGTTGTGAACATTCCATTGTGAACGCCACAATAATATCCATTTTCAGAATACCCGCAATAATATCAAATATGTACGGTATTCATGTACATTTATTGAAGATTGCTGCCTTCCTGAAGAATTTTTGATCAAGTCAAGGAGTATCAAGCAATAAAAAGCGTAGACACGCCCTATAAGTTGTTGTGGTCGCTAAAAGTAATTAAGTAATTTAAATTCAAAATTATTATAACGAAACATCACAATTTACTTAACAAATTCGCTCTTAGCAAAAAATTTCATAATTTTCCTATATGTTACTGCACTTCTACGTGAAGTCGTCAGCCTCGAATCTGTCGGTAATACTGTGGAATCCAATCCATGGTGGAGGGTATATGAGGTAAGATTCGACCCGGCCGTACTTAAAGTCTTTTTACTTTTTTATACACTCCACGAGAGTATTATGTCTTTGTGCATTTGTTTGTAACACTCAAAAGGAAGCGATATAGACTAGATTGTTAATTATACCGATCGACTTAGAATCAGTTTTTGAATCGATTTGGCCATGTCCGTCTGCACAACGAAGCCCCCATACGCATTTCAGTCTCGATTTGAATTTAACAGATTTTCTTCAAATTTGCAAAGCAGCTTATATTTAAACTAGAAACATCTGTAGTGAAAATATGAAAAATATGTCAGATCTGTTCAGATGTGTATATAGCTCCTATTAAAATTTCGCTCCAGATTTGACTTTTTCTGCTACAGATCTTCTTCAAATTTGGCAAAATATCTTATATTTCCACTAGAAACACCCATGGTGAATATAAGTCAGATCGGTTCAGATTTATATATAGTTCCCACACAAATTTCACAACCGATTTGACTGTTTTCATTCTCTAAACAAGATATTTTAACAGATCTTCCTCAAATCTGGCAAAATATCTTATATTTCAACAAGAAACATCCATAGTGAAATTGAGTCAGATCGGTTCAGATTTATATATAGCGCCCATAAAAATTTCGCTTCCGGCTTAACTTTTCCGCCCCAGAAAACACGTATTTTCACCGAATTTCTTCAAAGTTATACTTGCACTGGAAGAACCTCTTGTGCAAGCGGGTCACTTTATTCCATGTTTGGACATAGCCCCGATACAAATATTCTTTTCGATTTAACAAATTGGGTCAGGTCATACTAGCCTATGATTAGGAAACATACAAAAATCCTTCCCGTTTTCACTATTTTACCAAAATGAGTTGTATTTGGATAGAAAGTGGAGTGTATCATATAGTTGTGATTTGTATACCCTACACCATAGGATGGTTTATACAGTGCAACACGAAATAATATAACAGTACCACTACGTGATAAAAAAAAATACCCGTGTCTCCCAGTTTTGCCTACAGTTACTCACTTTTTTACGGGCCGCCAAAGATTTGGGGCCTTGTAGTCATTTTTGCAAAAACGGATCATTTCTCACACTCATATATTGCAAATTGTGATCATATAAAATCAAAAAACTTCTTCTTAAAAGTCAAGATCAATCAACTACAAAAATGTACCTAGGATCTCAGTCAACAACTTTCAAGAAAATTTGAACTACCAATGAATGTTTCTCAACTCCGTTTAGGTAGGAAAATATATCTTGCAGGACTGTTACTGTTAATGGCCAGTCCGACTACAGTGCGTATGATTCCTTAATCAAAAGCACGTATACGCTACCTGCACACCCTACAGCCTATAAGATTTGTTCAACGACATTTGTGATTTTGATTTTGGAGATGAAGTTTTTATACCCTCCACCTCCAGAATGGGGGTATACTAACTTGATCATTCCATTTGTAACACCTTGAAATATCGACTTGAGACCCTATAAAGTATATATATTCTTGGTCGTCATAAAATTCTAAGACGATTGTTCGTCCGTCCGTTTGTTGAAAGCACGCTAGCTTCCAAACGAAAGGAGCTAGGGCGTCCCAATTTTCAATAAATATGTCTTATTGTCGTAGATCGGTTGGGATTGAAACTGGGCGAAAACGGCCCAAAGTGGAAAAATTTTCCCTCACAAGGACTAAAAATACCCATAATAACCCCCAATATTTTAGAGTATTTAAGCATATTTTTTCAATATCTCTGCTTGTACACACTCGATATTGGATAAACGCATTCCCCCTATAACAATAACGTGCACCATAAAGTGATTTTTATTCGTAGGGGGTGAAATAGGGGAAAAAGGTATAAAAATGGTATATATCAAACGACAACAGCTAGAAACACGAAATTCGTGTATTTTTTCGAAATTCGTACTTTTAAGGGGTAAAATGGGAATAGAGGAATAAAAATGGTACCAACGAAACGGCTGAACCTAAAACAATGAAATTGGGTGCATACATTCCTCTGATTATGTAAGTGATTTTTCGAAATACATACTTTTTGGGGTTAAAATGGAAAAGGGGATAAAAATGTTACCAACCAAATGACAGCGGCTGGAGTCACGAAATTCGGAGCATACATTCCCCTGACTGCGTTGACACGAAAAATAGAAGATGTTTCAAATAAGTGTCTTCAAGGGATACAATGGGGACAGAGAGATAAAAATCGTACAAACTAAATGGCTACAGCTAGAATGATCAAATTCGGTGCGTACATCCCTGTAATTGCGTAGACACGTAAAATAAAGAGATTTTATAAAGTCGTACTCTTAAGGGGGTAAAATAGGGAAAAAGGGATTAAAATGGTACCAGCCAAATGGCCGCAGCTAGAATCATGGAATTCGGTGTATACAGTCATTTGACTGCATAGACAAGCAAAAGAAAAAGTTTTTTCCAAATTGTACTTTTGGAATTAAAATGGAATGGAAATACAACCAACAGCAGCACCCACTATCTACCAATATTTATGGTATTTATAATATTTATTTTTTGAATTCACTTGAAGTATAATTTCGATATGTAAACGTATTGTTAGCCTTGCCTTATAAGCGTGGTTTGCACTTCTACGAAAATCTACAGCCTCAGATCTGCTATCCTTGGTGGAGGGTATATAAAGTTCGGCCCTGCCGAACTTAACACCGTTTTTACTTGTTTTAATTTTATATATTCACAAAAATTTTGTTCTTTATGACAACTACGAGCAACGACTTTTCCTCAGAGAGTAAATCTAAATTCCAAACGGTTTGCAAGATATGACCCCGAGAAAATCATAACTTTATTTTGCAAAAATTACACCAAATCTTTGGGGCCTCTCATAAAAGAAGTACATGACTTTGGGCAAAACTGGGAGAAACGGGCCTTTTTTGTGGTCTTGTAGCACGTAGTGGTGTCCGTATATGGTTATATTACCATGACTAAAAAATGACACACAGTGTAATACAATAACCATCTTTTCCTAAAAATAAATCCAGACAATAACCGTGTTTAATTATATCAAATATATTCATTTGAAATCAAATAAAAACATAATTCGCTTAGCCACTAAGATCGCTTCACAAACCACTGACAATCTGTGCGGTTTGCACTATCCGTACCATTTTCCAATGTGACATAACGATTATTTTCATCATAAGGCAATGTGGCACACAGAAATTGCCCTGTTTTATTATTTTGGAATGCCATGGCACGTTCACCGGTCATCGAGACTGAGTCGGGGAGCCACAATACCTGCCACCATTGTAGGCTGGCCTTGGTGTCCGATCCAATCCAAAAGTATGGCGCTTGATCATCAGCATCGGCGTACAGAAATTTAAGTGTGAGCGGAAAGCGACTAGCAAATGATACCAAGCCCGTGACATTATATTCCACCAAAAAATAGCTATAGAAAAGAGTGGTATTTTTCTCTTTGCTCCAGGTTAGTGGTCTTCGCCTGTTACTGTCAGGCCCTATGTCACGAGGAGCGTACATGTACTCCAAGTGAGCTCTATTGAGAAGAGCAACCGAATGACTCTTCGACATTGAGGAATACAAAGCTTGCAACTCTTGAGGTAGCTGTTGACAGAAAGCACTAAGACTGTCCCGAACTGTGGTAGTCAAATTTTTAGATGTTAAGAGCATTTTTGCGGTATATGTTATGAGAGGTAAAATACGCCGTATCTCTGGCATATCGATCCCGCTCTTAGTTATTAGAGCTTGCCAACAGAAAACCTGTATCACACTGCTTTTCAATTGTATAATTTGAGTCAGCAGTTCGTCTTTCTCCACAAACAGATGAACCTCATCCAACGCTCTCTGCCATACAGCTTCCAAGATGCGTTTATCAGTTTTGTGGATCTCTTCGAGCAAACTATTGAGCTCTGTGTTGTCTTGCAGGGATTGTGTTATGAAGGCCCCTTCCAGCTGCTGACTCACAGCTTCGATCAGCTTCTTGCGTATCTGATGGATCAGCAGCAGACTGAAGCGATCTTCAGTGCCACCATCCCTTTCATTGAGCTGTGTGTAGAGATCGATGAGCCGCATCGGATCCAGTTCACAACTGCTAGCGGCCTCATGCCAGAATGTTTGCAGTGTACTCGAAGTTGTCGGTTGATTCAAACAGAAGGTCAGATCTTTACTTGGGGTCTGCGCCGAGGTCCCTTGTAGATAAGCAGACAAGTGTGCCAATGTAAGTGTAAAGATTAGAGAACGCTTCATAGACACGATCATCTTTGAACGAATGTTTATATTGAACTAACCAACGCTTGTTTCTTTGTAAACAACAATACTGAGATGAACAACCAGAGTTGCAAGTTTTTTTTTAAGCTTATCCCTAAGGCATCAAAAATCTCCTAAAACAGAAGAGATTTGGAATAAAAATGTCCTAACTATAATAGTATTATTACACGGTTCACATTACATGTAGAAACAAGCAAGGAAAGGCTAAAGTCGGGCGGGGCCGACTATATAATACCCTACACCACCCCCTGCGTATATACCTCGCTTTGATTACTATACCCAGGTGTTTCATGGGAGCAATTTTATGTAGTTCATATAAATTATACAATTTACTATAAATTCATCTTTAGTCAAATTTAACGAATATGGTAAATAATATGGTAGTTGATTCAATTTTCCGCAGATGTTCCGAGTAAAGTAAATATAACATGATCTGGAAAAATTGATCAAGATCCAATGACAAATACCGATTATGCAGCAGTAATAGGATGAATCGGTTGGACATTTGAAGGGGACCTATAACAACACGTGAGGCCTGTGAAAAACGTGGGCCTATCTAGTTCTCATTCACGGTAGCTATTCCTAGTTGAAATATATCATGATCTGCAAAATCAAGATCTGATGTTGGGTGCAGTTTCCAGAGTTGTAATAGAATAGAATGGGGGCCCCTTTTGGTTATACCAAAGTATGTACATATATATTTGACTTTCATAGTATGTATTCTTAGTTGAAATATAATATAATCTCAAAAATTTTCCGATGTAAAAGTGTGTCCGAGAGGGTTAATAATAAAAAATGGGGACCATTTGTAAGGGCCCTATATTAAAAAGTTGGCCCATACAGATCACTTTCACAGTAGGTATTCTTAGGTGAAATATGATATGATCGGCAAAATTATATCGAGATTCAATGCACGATGTTGGTCCAAAAGATGTAATAGAGTAGAATGGGGGCCCCATTTGATATAAGAGTTATACCAAAATATGGACCCATATATTTCATGTTAATAGTATGTATTATTAGTTGAAATATAGTATAATCTGCAAATTTTGAAAAACTTCCGATGTAAAATGTGGGTCCTAGAGAGGTAATAATTAAAATGGGGGCCCATTTGAAAGGGCGCTACATTAAAAAGTGGGCTACTTTCAAAGTAGGTATTCTTTATTGAAATATAACATGGTCTGCATAATTTTATCAAGATCCAATTTAAGATGTGGGTTCTAGAGCGATAATAGTGTAATGTGGGGGCCCATTTGTATGGGGGCTACACCAAAACATTTACCTATATAGTTGGCTTTCAAAATGCGTGTGTATAGAATAAATGTAACATTGAGTGGAAAATTTGATCAAGATCCGATGTAAAATGTGCATTTTAGAGCAGTAATATTGTAAATTTGTATGGGGGCTATACTAAAACATGGGCCCATATGATCCACTTTCCCTTTAGTTGTTTCTAGTTCAAAATGAACACGATCTTGAAAAGTTTGTCATTATTCCATGTAAAATGTGTATTCTAGAGCAGTAATAGTGTAAATTATAGGGATATTTGTATGGAGGCAATATCTAAATCTGAACCGATTTCCTCCAAATTCAATACCAATTGTCCTTGGCCAAAAAAAAGTAACTTCTGACAAATGTCATGAAAATCGGGCCATAATTGCGACCTGTAGAGTGCGAACAAGCTTAGATGGACAACAGACGGACGGACAGACAGTCAGCGTTAAATCGATTCAGCTGGTTATTCTAAGCCGATCCATATACTTAAAGGTGGGTCTAGCTCAATTATTTCTTGGTGTTACAAACATTTGGCGGAAAACTAACCCTAGTCCACGAAGGGAACTTGGATATTTTGTAGCAACTGGTTTGACTGACATACAGGGTGGCTTATAAATGCTGCTACCATGCTACCTAATTCTGCAGTTAAAGGAGTATATCTTTGCAGAACTGCATCGAAAGTGAATCCCTTTCAACACTGTGTGGTTTCAACAGGATGACTTGACAGGCGACTTGCTACATAGCCAGGTCCTGATATGGGAGAATTGCTGCGAAAGTTCCCCAATAAGTTGATTGCTAGAAACTCGTCGTTTCGTTGGCCCCAAACTTTGGGGGCCAAAGTCTCCTAACCTCACTGCAACAACCTTTTCCTTGTAGGGTTATTTCAACAGGAAATTTATAAAACAAATCAAAAATGTGGAGAGCAATGCATTCGAACAACAATTGAGACAATTCTTACTGAAACTCTGCAGGAAGTAACGAATAATGAATGTTGCACATGCGTCACCGACTATGGATGTCATTTAAATTTTATTATTTTTAAAACCCGTTAAAAAGGTTTAATAAATATGTATTAGTTGTCAAATGAACAGAGAAAAAATAATTTATATGACTTAAACAAAAAGTTATTTGAGTTTCTTAATGCTGCCACCCTGTATTACAAATTACAATTATCCTCCACCTCCAGGATGGGGGTATGTATATTCACTTTGTCATTCCGTTTGTAACACCTTAAAATATTCATCGGAGACCCCATAAAGTATATATATTCTGAGTCGTGGTAAAATTCTAACACGATATAGCCCTGCCCGTCTGTCTATCTGTTTAAAACACAATAGCGGCCGAATGAAATGAGCTAGGAGGTTAAAATTTTTCCTAAATGTGTGTTATGTTTTCAGATCGGTTGGGATTGAAAGTGGGCGAAATCGGCCCAGGGGGGGAATTTTTTCCCTCACAGGACTGAAAATACCCCTAGTATTTAAAGTATTTCAGCATGTTTTTGAACATATTAGCTTGTATTTACTTGATATTTGAAATTCGCATTCCCTTTATAGCATAAAAGGGCACCATAGAGTATTTTTTTTGTAGGGGGCGAAATGGGACAAAAAGGGATAAAAATGGTACCTATCAAACGACAACAGATAGAAACACGAAATTTGGCGTGTACATTCCTCTAACAGAGAAGATACATAATATAAAATTATTTTTTCTAAATTCGTACTTTTAAGGGGTCAAATGGGGATAGAGGGATAAAAATAGTACCAATTCAAAGGGCTGTACCTAGAATAATGAAATTCGTTGTATATATTCCTCTGATTGCGTAGACACATAAAATAAAGGAAATTTTTGAAACTCGTACTGTTAGGGTGTAAAATGAAAAAATGGGATAACAATTTTACCAAACAAATGGATGTAGCTAGAACCACGAAATTCGGTGTATACATTCCTCTGACTGATTATACACGAAAAAAGGTTTTTCCAAATTCGTACTTTCAAGGGATTCAATGGGAGCAGAGGGATAAAAATGGTACCAACTAAAAGGCTACAGCTAGAATGATGAAATTTTCGAAAGTCGTACTTTTAAGGAGTAAAATGCTACAGATAGTATCATGGAATTCGGTGCATACATTCCTCTGAGTACATAGCCACGTAAAATATTTATTTTTCCAAATTCGTACTTCATTTTGTTGCTTTTACGATAAAAATTGGGAGAATCATGAAGTTGTCTTGTCTGCGTACGTGAGAGATAAGGTATTTTCAAAATTTATACTTTTGAAATTAAAATAGGATGGAAATACAGCCAAACAAACGACTGTAGCTGAAAATACACTCTCTGCTCCCCAATATTTAGGGTATTTATGGCTTATAAATTATTATATTTAATTTATGAATTGAAGTATTATTTCCATTATATATATACATAGTATAGAAATATTGGTTGCCTTGATTTATTAATTAAATTTCTGATTTTCGTACATTTGAAATTTGTTGCGGACATTCCTCCTGTAGCTTGGAAGCACCACAATGATACGACAACAGCTAGAATCATGAAAATCGGTGGGATGTACACTTATTGCATAGACACGTAAAATAGACAGATTTTTCGAAATTCGTACTTTTAAGGGATATAATTGAAAAAGAGGGATACAAATGGGACCTTCCAAACCGCTGAAGTTTATATCATGAAATTCGGTGTATATATTCGGTATTCTGACTATGAAGACTCGAAGCAAAATGTTTTTTTTTTCGGAATATCTTTAAAATTTGTACTTTTCTTATTACAATAATTAGGCATGTTCACTGTCACAACTACAGTATTGTATTTATATATAGTAGTAGATTTTAAACAGTGCGCATAAGTATACATTATAGTATGAAATAGTAAACAAATATAGTAATGTGCATAAAAATATCACAATTTTCGAAATATGGTACTGTACTTCTATGTAAAGTCGACATCCTTGTATCTGCTGGTAATACTGTGGAATGCACTCCGTGGTGGTGGGTATATAAGATGCGGCCCGGCCGAACTTAACGCCTTCTTACTTGTTCCATTTCTCATCCTGTTGCCCCTTAAAGGACTACAAAGTTCCAGAGGATATAATTTTTCAAAAATTATTTTTAATTGTTATTCGCACCCTATGACACCGGTAGAAATGTCAAATCAAAAAAGGGAATATGTGCTAAAAATACTTTAAATTTCAAGCTGACAACCGTTTAAAGTTTTGTCTCTTAAAAAGCAAGACATTAATAAACTAGAAAAACTAAGGGGTAAACTTGGGAAGCATGATATTTGAAGTAGTGAATGGTAAATCGATTCCGATTCTAATCGAGAATCGATTCTGAGGGCTCAAAAACGATTCTTTTGGAATCGATTACTTGTGTTCAACTTTGTACTGGAATCGATTATCGATGCTTGGGAATCGAAATTTAATTTAATGAAAAACACCCAAAAAGTATGTACTAACTTTGTACGTACTTTTGGTGGTAACAAGTTGTGAAATTTAAAAGCTGCAATTCTATTAATTAATATGTACCAAACACTGGGGTTTTCGAACCATCAAACAGTCCAAGCATTTGGAAAAAATAAATTATTGCGTAAAAATACATCCAAATGCTAGATAGATCGCTTGTAATGGAAATATCGGATAAAGTAGTAGACGATAATGATTTAACATATTATACAAAATATGCATAAATAAAACTGCCAATGGAAAAGTATTTTTAAGTGCTTATGGAAATATTATTTATACAGAATTGATCCATGTAGAAAGTTTCATTCAGAATGGTGAGAGCGGCCACGTAAACCAAAATAGTTTTCAATTATAATATTATTTATATTTCGTGAAATAAAGTATTATATGTTAGATAAACACGAATTGTTAGTAACGGTTAGTTATACGGTGAATTAGTTCAGTCGATTTTTTCTTTATCATTGCTCACTACCAACAATACAATTTCCTGAACATTTGGATATCATTTACATTTTAATATCAATATCTTTGAGAAAATCTGATATATTCATACCACATCGGTCGTCGCTAAAATCGCATTTGACTAATGAAACTATCATTAGAACAATTTTTTATAGCTGTTTTCATGTTAATTAGAAAATGTTAGTTTTGATGAAATATTACACAAAACTTGATCGAATTCATCAGTACTTAAAAGACCTCAAAATAAATGACAAATGTCAAAACATAGTCTAGGCGAAAAAATGATTGAATGAAACTAACTTTAAAATGCAATATCTCAAAAACGAAGAAAAGCAATAGTTTGAAATTTGATAAACTTATAGACAACTTTATTCTAAAAATATTAAAAAAATAAAAGCGTCCGCAGATTTCGAAATGTTAAATTTATTTTTAATTCCTAAAAGTAAAGGTGAACATTAAATTATATATTTTCCGATGGTATCATTCAATAGATCGGAAAAAATCTATAAGAAAAACGTTTTCCAAAAACTATATATATTACAGATTATTAATAGTCGATTAAGGAAGAGCACTTTAGTGTCAAACAATTAAAAAGGCGTAAAGTTCGGCCATGGCGATTCTTATATACTCTCCACCATGGATTGGAGATATTTTTATGCAAATTTAAATAAATTTAAAGTCCACTCTCGCTTGTAGGGAGAGGCTATCAAAACATTTGGACAGCGTTCTTAAGTACCTTAACTTTGTTATTGTGAGCATTTTCTGTACTAGTTAGTTAAAATTATACCTCTCGAGTTTTATGGTTAAACATTTCTACCGATTCCGATTAAGAATCGATTCTCAGGTCCGATTCTTCGATTCTAAGAATCGGATTCAAAAATAGTTGATCGGGAATCGAGAATCGATTCTTGTCCTCGATTACCATTCATTAATTTGAAGTATTTTAAACAGATAATCTCCTTTTTAATTTGACACTAATACCATTATCTTAAGGTGCGATCAAGTATATAATATATTTTTTTTTTCAAAAATTGAATCCTTTGGAACTTTGTAGTCCTGTGGAGGGGCAACAGGATGAGGAAATGAAAAACTAAAAACGACAGTAAATCCATTTTGCCCATAGTTCCATACGTATATCACCCGGTTCAGGTGTAACTACTTTTTTTAAAAATTGTCGCACGAGTGATTTTTGTAGACTAAGGACTGGTGCTATTAAATTTAAAGCAAATCAGATCAGATTTAGGTAAAATTATTTTTCCAAAATTTTTTTTCATGAACTCATTGGAATTGCTGTTTTTAAATTTAAAAAAATATTTTGAGGTAAGTTTTAATTTTTTAGGATTCTAAGAGAAACAGGCCATAACACATAACACACTTTCCAGAAGCAACAAGGCTCCTTAGTTTTTCATATTTGTATCCAAAAAAACTTAACCCGTAAAATCTCCCCCACATGTATAGGAAATCCCCAATCCCTGGCAATACTGACTGAGACGATGTCTCAATTAAGAGATAATTATTTGCTTACGAATTTACTATTTTGCCTGCTTTAAAAGGCATTGAACATTTTTTAGTTAAGCATCGCAAAAACAAGCGGATGAGATTTTTTCTGACATCGAAATACACTCAAACATTGACGAACACAAACAAATTCATTCAAACACGGGTAAATCAATAAATATTTTAAACGAGTAAAAAGAGCGTTAAGTTCGGCCGGTCCGAAATGCAGTAATATTACAGGAAAATATAAATGTTTGTAATATAGCCAAACCAAATCAGGAACAAATATTGACAAAGTAATTTTATAAATAAATATAATATTTATATAATTGATAAGGCAAGGCTAAAAATACGTTTACACTATATATATCGAAATAATACTTCAAGTCAATTCAAAAAATAAATATTCTTATATTTATATTTTCAAAAAAGCTTAAATACCATAAATATTGGTTGATAGTGTGTGCTACAGTTGCTTGTATTTCCTTTCTATTTTAGTTCCAAAAGTACAAATTTTGAAAATTCATTATCTCTCTATATATATATATGGTTTCTAGAGCGGAAAGAGTCAAATCATAGGAGACATTTGTATGGGATCTATATATAAATCTGAACCGATCTGGCCTATTTTTACCAGAGCTCTTTTTAGTTAAAATATATGACGTTTTGCTAAATTTGAAGAAAATCTGTTGAAATTTGAGGTTTCTACAGCGAACAAAATTAAATAGCCTTCGTCCTTATTTCATAAAACTTCGTTGTGCAAAGTTTCATTTAGTTCTAACAACAATTGCGACCTGGACTTTGATTACAAGAATAGATGGACAGACGGACGGACATCGCTAAATCGACTCTGAAAGTGATTCTAAGTCGATCGGTATAATAAACGATGGGTCTATCTCGTTTCCTTTTGGGTGTTACAAACAAATGCACAAAGACATTATACCCTGTGATGTAGGGTAAAAATAGGCTTAAATACTCTAAAATATTTGGGGTTATTATGGGTATTTTAAGTCCTTGTGAGGGAAAAATGTTTCCCTTTGGGCCGATTTCACCCAGTTTCAAGCCCAACCGATCTACGACTATGAGACGCATTTATGGAAAATTTGGACGTCCTTTCGTTTATAAATACACCTTATAGGGTCTCAGGTCGATATTTCAAGGTGTTACAAACGGAATGACAAAGTTAGTATACCTACATCCTTGAGGTGAAGGGTATAAAAATCTGCACTGATGCTAATCGAAGTGAACACTAAAAATTAAACGGGTTTGCAATTTTTAGGAAAACCATAGCGAAAATATCATAAGCTTCAACTGAGAGTTCTTTCCCAATAATTCATTTTTGATTGCATCTAAGGGAATATCATAATGTGGAATTTCAAGTAAGGCTACCTTTAACATAGACGTGTATGCGAGAATTACATAATAATTTCTTTCTGTGCATTAAAAGAGGGAAGCTCAGACAAGCCCACAATTGTAGTTGGCAACGCTTGCTTTAAATAGCCTCATTAAGAGGTAGTTGCGGAACTAGCGAGGCTTTGATACAATACCATATATTTGCATTATCCTTGCAAACATCAACTATGATTATGATGAGTTTCGATATACACTATACCAAAAAAGTCTACAAACGTTGGTAAATATTATATTTTATTTTTCTGAATACTGGAGATTATTCTCCAACTTCGATCTTACATTATTCCTATAACAACCACACCCCAACCACATACAAAGAGTGTTTTGGGTCTATGTCGCAATTCTTATTTTATTCATAATTTACTATCGTCTGTAGACTTTTGTCACATAGTGTATATAATCTTACCCGGTAAGAAAAAGCAGTTCAACACCTTTAGTTGTGCAAGTTCTTCTACATTGAATATCCTGCAATGAATTTAATATCCCATCCGTGATGTTTGTGGGATTATTTGTTCTTAATACAAACATTGGAATGTATCCCAACTTATTCATATACAGCGTTGTCACACATATCATCTCGGACAATTTCCAAATGTATGCCTCCCTTCACTTGTAGAACAAAGGCTTTCGGTTCAAATTCCGGCTGTAGCGCAGTGTCGTCACAAACACGCACATAGTGGTTCTTCAGCACATGCAGCAGACCGCATTTAACCTCCAATATGCCCAAACGACTGCCCACACAATTGTGCGGACCGTTTCCGAAAGGTAAATAGGCCATGGGGTTTATGGACGTTTTGTTTTCGACCGAAAACCGTTCCGGATCGAATTTGGTGGGATTGCGCCAATACTGAAAAGAGTGGAAAGAATCTATATTATTTAAATTTCAGTTTACATTTGTCTTTATATATAGGACTAGCTGAACCACGCCCGCTTCGCCAGGCAAAAAAACAAATGGCAAAATTAAAATCAGGTTTCATATTGATATTATCGTGGTCGGTAATATATACTAGCTAAAAAATATATATATACTAAAAATACTAAAAATATATATATATATATAAAACACTTTCTCCACGCCCCCACCTCCCACGAAATGAAAATTCAAATTTCGGCATCATATTTATCTTTCTCGTGGTCAGTAATATACATGTACCAATTTTTAGCCTTCTAGCTAAAAAACGCTTTTGCCACGCCCCACTGCCCACGAAACGAAAATTCAAAATCTAGCATCATTTTTGTCTTTCAGTAATATATACATTCCAATTTTCAGCCTTCTAGCTCAAAGAACACTATTGCCACGCCCAATCCGCCCACAAATAGAAAATCCAAATTTCGGCATCAAATTGATCTTTATCGTGGTCAGTAATAAATATTTACCAATTTTCAGCCTACTACCTCTCAAAAACACTTTTGCCACGCCACGCTACCCACAAAATAAAAATCCAATTATCGGCATCATATTTATCATTCTCGTGGTCAGTAATATATATGTACCAATTTTCAGCCTTCTAGCTCTCAAAAAGACTATTGTCAGGCCACCTCCGCCCACAGAGCAAATTTTTAAAAATTCTATAGCCCATAGTTCCTTCCAAACCTGCATCTATCTGTACTGAAAATTTCAACACCTTCTGTTCAGCCGTTTACACGTGATTGCGGAACAAACAAACAGACAGACTTACACTAAGGTTTTATAATATTAATAGGGAAATAGGGATTCTCTTAAAAACGGATCAAAAATTAAACATTTTCATCTGTTTTGTTTTTATACCCTCCACTTCCAGGATGGGGGGTATATACACTTTGTCATTCCGTTTGTAACACCTTAAAATATTCATCGGAGACACCATAAAGTATATATATTCTGGGTCGTGGTGAAATTCTAAGACGATATATCCATGTCCGTCTGTCTGCTGAAAGCACGATAGCGAAATGAGCTAGGAGGTTCAAATTTTTCCTAAATGTGTCTTATGGTTGCAGATCGGTTGGGCTTGAAAGTGGGCGAAATCGGGTCAGAGGGAAACATTTTTGCCTCACACGGACTGAAAATACCCCAACTATTTAGAGTATTTCAGCATGTTTTTTGAACATACATTAACATGTATTTACTTGATATTTGCATTGTGCATTCCCTTTATAGCATAAAAGGGCACCATAGAGTGATTTTTATTTGTAGGTGGCGAAATGGGACAAAAAGGGATAAAAATGGTACTATCAAACGACAACAGATAGAAACACGAAACACGGCGTGTACATTCTTCTAATAGAGTAGGTACATAATATAAAAGTATTTTTTCTAAATTCGTACTTTTAAGGGGTTAAATGGGGATAGAGGGATAAAAATAGTACCAACCTAACGGCTGCACCTAGAATAATGAAATTCGATATATACATTCCTCTGATTGCGTAGACACGTAAACTAAAAGAACTTTCCAAAATTCGTACTTTTTGGGGTTCAAATGGAAAAAGGGGATAAAAATAGTACCTACGAAATGACAGCAGCTAGAATCATGAAATTCGGAATATACATTCCTCTGACTGCGTAGACACGAAAAATAAAACGTTTTTTTCCAAATTCCTACTTTCAAGGGATACAATGGCTACAGGGGATAAAAATACTACCAACTATATAGATAATATAGATATATATAGATAAAAATGGAACCTACCAAACCGCTGAAGTTGAAATCATGAAATTTGGTGTATACATTCTAACTATGAAGACTCGAAAAAATGGTTTTTTCGAAATTTGTACATTTGAGCGGAGAATGGGGCGATATCCTTAAAATTTATACTTTTTCTTATCACTTTGTCTGTATCTGAAAATGCTTCTCCCTAATGGCGACTGACAATCGCCTATTATTTAGGCATGTTCACTTTCACAATTACAGCATGGTATTTATATATAGTAGTCGATTTTAAACAGTGCGCATAAGTATACATTACACTACTCAACAAAATGAAAAAAATTTCATGTACTCCGGATGTGATAACTTTTTCTGTGTAGATAACCTTGACATGAGCTCGAAAAACGCAATAAAATTTTTTTTTCGTTTGGTTTTTGTTTTATTTTTTTTTTTTTAATTTTAAAATTTTTTTTTTGGTTAATTTGTTTCGTCCGGCATAACTCGGGAACCACTAGCCCGATTTAATTGAATTAAATTTTAAAAATTTTAAAATTACAATTCCCTTAATCTGTTCATATATAGTTTTCCTATACAAGCAACAGTTTCCAAGTTAAAAATGAATATATAAAGGAAAAAACTTATGTTTTGCCTAAAGATTTAAATGAAAAAAATGTCAAATCTTATTACTTTTACGTAAAGTCACATAACCTATGAGCAAAATGAGACAAAGATCATGAAAATCGCGTTTCGCTTTTATTCGCAATTGAGTAAAGGTATGAATTTCAAAAATTTGCTCGACATATGCACAACTTTGTCTATGGTAAGGTTTTTTCTTTTTTTTTTGATTCTCAGAATTAACAAAACGGAATAAACAAAGGGTTATTTAATTTTTATGATTGCGTAAGCAAAGTAATAAACGCTAATAAATGTGCGTGAACAATTAAAAGGAAAAAAGGAAAGGGGACTTTTTTAATTATTTGGGTTTTCCGTTGGCTACCTGTATGATTTTTTTACAGAAATGCAACCCACATTTAAGGGTGGTCATTATTCGGAAAATTTAAGACTCACACATGGTGAAACAGGTATGTAGCCACCGTAAAAAAATATACACCCATTTATAAGTACCTGTCAGTAAAATACTAAACAATACACAGTATAAATAGGTCTTCATTGATCGATTTTACTCATTCAACAAGTGTCGACGAACGCGATAGTTAAAATGAGCAAACGTTCGCGAGGATTTGAATGCAATACCAATCCAAGTAATTTTTGTTACATGTGCGGAGAATACGTTTCTGAAAAAAAAACAAGCGTTGTTTTTCACCTAAATTGAGAGATTCATTTGAAGAGAGCTTCAATTTAAAGGTCTCAAACATAGATGAGCGGTGGACACCAAGTGCTCTATGTCCAAGGTGCTACGTACAGCTAGCTGACTCAAGGTAAGTGTAGATTACGAAATTCAAGAACATATATAACTTATTATTGAAATTCTTTCAGACGACAGCCGAGAATCATCATGCCAATGCTTTGGAGAGCTCCGCTTTGCCATGTAACAGATTGCTACTTCTGTCTTAGCAAAAAAACAGGCGTGGGAAAAAATATACGATGGACTTACGCTGCTGTTTCAACAGTGAATTTTCCAGTGCCATTTTCCGAAGAACCAGTGGACCCGCAACCGTCCGTTTCAAGATGGGCATCTAATAATGAGGCGATACATCCAACATCAGATCCGGAGACAGTAGAAACCACATCAGAATGCGAGTCAACATATACATTGCATGGAGGTCAACGCTTATGTTCCCAAGCAGAACTGAACGATTGGGTTAGAGAATTGAAACTCTCCAAGGAAGATGCAGAGTTGCATGCATCGCGCATGCAACAGTTCGGTTTCTTGGCTCCTGGTGTGGTGACAACAATCTACAGGAAGCGTCATGAACCATACACAAGGTACTACACAAAAAAAGACAACATCTGTTTTTGTAAGGACATTCCCGGATTATTTGGTGAACTCGGGTACTCTTACGATCCAGGAGAGTGGCGTCTTTTCATCGACAGCAACAAGCAGAGCCTTAAAGCAATTTTACTGCACAACGGCAACAAGAAACCTTCGATTCCAATTGCTCATGCCGTTGACACCAAGGAAACATACGAAGTCATGGACAATCTACTAAAGTGCCTTAACTATGAGAGGCACGATTGGAAAGTTTGTGCCGACCTTAAGGTTATCGGTATCCTTTGTGGATTACAAGGTGGATTCACAAAGTACTGTTGTTTTCTCTGCCTTTGGGACAGCCGCGATCGTCAACATCATTACACCAGGAGGAGTTGGACAGAAAGAGTTAACTTCATCCCCGGCAGCGACAACGTGAAATATACACCACTCATAAAAAAGGAAAATGTTTTTCTCCCACCTCTTCACATAAAGCTCGGACTCATAAAAAACTTCGTGAAAGCTATCAACAAAGATGGCGAAGCGTTCGCCTATTTAAAAACCATTTTTCCTCACCTTTCATCGGCAAAGATTAAGGAAGGCGTTTTCGACGGTCCGCAAATTAAAAAGTTGTTGCAAGACCAACAGTTTGAGCACATTTTATCACCAAATGAAGCTGCAGCTTGGAACTCATTTCGGCAAATTGTTTCCGGATTTCTTGGAAACAACAAAAGCTCAAATTACAGAGAGATCGTCGAACAACTACTCCAAAATTATAAAAAAATTAGAGCAAATATGTCGCTTAAGATACATTTTCTACACTCGCACTTGGACTTCTTTCCGGACAACCTGGGCGATGTGAGTGACGAGCATGGTGAGCGTTTTCATCAGCAAATGAAAGAAATTGAGCACCGATACCAAGGATTTTGGAACGAAGCTATGATGGGGGACTATATCTGGTTCCTGATAAGAGAAACAGACCCACCCAAAGAAAAAACCTTACCATAGACAAAGTTGTGCATATGTCGAGCAAATTTTTGAAATTCATACCTTTACTCAATTGCGAATAAAAGCGAAACGCGTGCATCGATTTTCATGATCTTTGTCTCATTTTGCTCATAGGTTATGTGACTTTACGTAAAAGTAATAAGATTTGACATTTTTTTCATTTTGGATTTTTTATGGATTTTAAAAAAAAAAATTTAAATCTTTAGGCAAAAAATAAGTTTTTTCCTTTATATATTCATTTTTAACTTGGAAACTGTTGCTTGTATAGGAAAACAATATATGAACAGATTAAGGGAATTGTAATTTTAAATTTTTTAAAATTTAATTCAATTAAATCGGGCTAGTGGTTCCCGAGTTATGCCGGACGAAACAAATTAACCAAAAAAAAATTTTTTAAATTAAAAAAAAAAAAAAAAAACAAAAACCAAACGAAAAAAAAAAATTTATTGCGTTTTTCGAGCTCATGTCAAGGTTATCTACACAGAAAAAATTATCGCATCCCGATTACATTTTGACTGTTGACTAGTGTTATAGTTTGAAATAGTAAACAAATATAGTAATGTGCATAAAAATATCACAATTTTCGTAATATGGTACTGAGCTTCTATGTAAAGTCGACATCCTTTAATCTGCTGGTAACACTGTGGAATGCACTCCGTGGTGGAGGGTATATAAGATTCGGCCCGGCCGAACTTAACGCCTTCTTACTTGTTTTTACTTGATATTGGGTATGCGCATTCCACTTACAACAAAAACGTGCACCATAAGGCGTTTCTAGAGACACGATATTCGGTGTGTACATTCCTATATATTTATATTTATTTATTTAGTAGATACTTTTACTGGGTAAACTGAAAAGAAAAAAAAAAAAGAAATTCGGCGTCTATATTCCTCCGATTGCATAGACACGTAATATAAAGGGATGTTCCGAAATTCAAACTGTTAGAGACTAAAACGGAATAAACGAATAAAAATGATACCAACCAAATGGCCGCAGCTAGGATCATGAAATTCGGTGTATGCATTCCTCCGATTGCGTAGATACGAACAATAAAAGGTTTTACCAAATTCGTGTTTTCAAGGGATACAATGGGACAGGGGGATAAAAACGGTACCCACTAAACGGCTACAGCTAGAGTGATATGTGTACATTGTGTACATCCCCCTAATTACGTAGACACTTAAAATAAAAAGATTGTCGAAAGTCGTACTTTTAAAGGGATGAAAATGATACCAAACAAATGCCCGCAGCTAGAATCATTGAATTCGGTGAATATATTCCTCTGATTACATAGACACCATAACTCAAAAGATGATGTCCCCATGTTAACTAAATTGCTTTAAAAGTATTGTTTGAGAGAGGGATTTGCGTTTAATTACGTCGAGGCAGTCATAATATTGACACTGTGAGTTCTCAGACTTTACCGAATATGTTAGATATTTGAAGACATTAACAAATATTTTCTCAAATTCACATCTACTTATATATCCTCTGTAGCAATGGTCACAAATTTCCCATAGGGTAGGTGAAAATTTAAGTCTTAGTAAATTTAAAAAAAAAATAATAATAATAATTTAAAGCGGCAGAAACTTTCAATTTTCATGTGCCCAAATCTCGACTTTATTGATAGAATTTTGCAAAGAAAATTCCTATTAAGCATTTTCTAAAATATTTTAAGTTCATATATGTTCGAATAGTTTAAAATTTCATCATAAAAGAGGTTATTTTATTGGTCTGTATCTCGGGAACCATGTATCGTATTGGAATTTCGTTTAGTTCGTAGACAAAAGTAGCTGATAAAGTGTTCTTTTGCATTTAAAAAGGTTTAATTATTTTTTTCGATTCATTTACTGAAATGGTAAAACCCTTTAAGTCAAAAAAATAGGGGTGCGAGGTTTTATGGCATGCGAGCGTATGTAAATATTGAGCCGCTATATTAATATTAAGTTATTTATCAAGGTATAATAGTCATCGATTAAAAATAAAATATTTTTTATCAAAAATTACGAAAATCGTAAATACAAAAATTTGTATGTGGGCGTTGACCGTGGCACTGGCAATTTTCATTTAATTGTGGAAACAAATGAAATCGCTGGTAATGATTTGTGTTATCTATCGTATATATACTAAACTAAGAAATGTATACCTTCACGAGAGTATTATGTCTTTGTGCATTTGTTTGTAACAACCAAGAGGAAGTGAGATAGACCCAATCTTAATTATACCGATCACTTCTTGAATGGATTTAGCAGCGACCTTCTGTCCGTCCGTCCATCTATTCTTGTAATCAAAGCACAGGTCGCAATTGTAGCCAGAACCAAATGAAACTTTGCGTAACGAAGTTTTTCGGGATAAGGACGAACGCTATTTAATTTGATAAAAATCGGTTCAGATTTAGATATAGCTCCCATACGAATTTCACTCCCGATTTGACACTTTTCACTCTAGATACCACATATTTTAACAGATTTTCTTCAAAACTGGCAAAAAATCTTATAATTCAATTAAAAACACCTGTACTAAAAATGTGTTAGATCGGTTCACATTTATATATAGCTCCCATACAAATGTTGCTCCCAATTTGACATTTTTCGCTCCTTAAACCACATATTATATTTAAACTGGGAACACTTGTGGTGAAAGTAGGTAAGATCGGTTTAGATTTATATATAGCTCCCATTCAAATATATATATATATAGCTCCAGATTCGATTTTCTCTGTTCTAGAAACCATATATTTTAACAGATCTTCTTCTAATTAAGCAAAATATTTTATATTTCTACTAGAAACACCCATGGCGAAAATGGGTCAGATCGGTTCAGATTTATATATAGCTCCCATACAAATTTCCGCCCAGAAACCATGTAGTTTCACCGAATTTCTTCAAATTGAGAATGATATACTTGAACTGGAAGAACATATTGTGTAAGTGGGTCACTTCATTCCATATTTGGATATAGCCCCCATACAAATATACTTCTCTATTTGACAAATTGGGTCAGGTCATGTTATGAAACATACATAAATCCTTCCTGTTTTTACTTTTTTACCGAATTGAATTGTATTCGGATAGAAAGTGGAGTGTATTATATAGTCGGCCCGCCCGACTGTTATGTGAGAGGTAGGCGTGGTTCCGGGCGGATTTAAACAAAAACTTGTTTTTGATATAATTTGACAATATAAGGTATGTGTGCAATGTTCTAGCTCTATTCCTTCTAATTTTTGCCGCAACTTGTAAAAAGTTATTCCATTGTACGACGTGTTAAAATTTCAATGAAATAATGAACAGTTGACGATTTAGTTGTTTGATGACAAAACTGGACAGATTATTACCTGACTGTGTGTAAAGTGATGAGTACTGAACTATAGATATTGAAATCATGCACCCTAAATCTTGATGCTCTGAATCAAATTGCGGTTCTTGTTCAAAATTCGATGATTTACCCCATCACGTTTACCATTCCGATGCTATTCACACTTACCTTAGGGTCATAGTGTAAACCATATGTTGATATATAAATCGGCATACCCTCCGGGATGGCATAGTCGCAATATGGCTCCAACGGATATGGTTCTGTGTGACCCGAAGCCTTGCCATACATTCTCTCAATTTCTGGCACGGCTGGATATATCCTCAATGTTTCGCTTATAACCATTTCCAAATATTCGATTTTGTTCAGGGCTTCGTATGACACTTTGCCGCTACCCTCCACAATAGCACAGCGTATATCTTCTCTTAATCTCTGCTGTATTTCTGGCTCTTTGGCTAGTTCCAGCAGTACATTCGACATGGTCGTGGATGAGGTCTCATAACCTGCTGCCAGAAATATAGTCGCCTGCGACTCCATCAACTCCATAAACTTGTCAACATCTTCGCCGTTCTCTTTCACTTCCTGCTTGAGCTTGACAAATATGTCAATTAAATCGTTACGTTTTCCGCCCGTTCGTTCTCTTTCGGCCACCATGTGCTGTATAGAATATTTAAGAAATTGGCTGGTGTCTTTGCTGAAAAAGGTCGGCTTCAATATCGGCGTCAAGTTGGGCATGAAGAATATGATCATGACATCGAAAGCTCTTCGCCAATTGAAGGTGCCCAACTTACGTGTTGCGATACACACCTCTTCCATGGGGTTTTCCAGTGAATTTGAGCAGAATCCAAACATGGTGGTGGCAGTAACATCGGTGGTGTAGCGGCCACAAAAGTCCTTCATTTCGACCTGATATATGCGGCCCTGTTTCTTTAAGAAGTCTTCCATATTCTCGCCAACTTTCTGTACCAGCGGATACATATACTTCAATTTGCCACTTGAGAAGATCGGAGAGAGTTTCGAACGTACATCCTTCCATACGTTATAGCGTGCGAAGAACATATTCTGTGACGCATTTGCATCGTGATGAGGGTCTGGTCTGGGAAAACGATTGCAAAAGCGATCAAAATCCTTGATCAGCATGGATTTTATGAGTTCCGGTTCCCTTATCAGCAGACTGGGCTTATATATGCCATATATTCCCACCACTGCTTGGTGGGTAAATTTTGGATCATCATAGATCGTTTTTAAGTTGTAGACGAAATTAGTCTTAAATGTTATGAAATCTCGAAGATTCCCACTTAATATTCGGCCCGGAGTACTGGCAACCGATTTATGCTGCGTCCAATAATTGAAGTTAGTTCTATAGCAGTAGTACAACGCGAGGAAAGCACTCGCGAACAATAGAAATGCGATGAATATAAACATTTTTGACTGAAGCTGATTAGTACACAAGCGCAGCTGTATCGTTCGCAGAAGTTTAGAAATAATAAATACAATTTCATTATTATATTATAAATTTTTAAATGCTAACCTGAAGAGTAGACAGCGAGAGAGAGAAAACACCAAAGAGCGTAAATATACAAGAGGGCAAATCTCGCCTTTGTCTGTTATTACCGGCGCACCGTTGAACAATAACAGCGAATGTTGCTGTTAAAGCCATGTTAGTTTTTACAGCAAAATATTAAAAATGGATACACACAAAAATATACAGGAAAACAAAATGAATACATGTGTTTGATTGCTAATTTTTTGAAATTTATTGGAATTTCATAACAAAAACTTTTAAAAACAGTAAAATAACGACAAACAATTGTACTTTGCAGAAGCAAAGGTTATTGATGTTCGGTGGCATAGCTCGGCCTCTCTACAAGTTAACAGACAAAGAGCGAGATTTCCCCTCTTGTATATTTACGCTCTTTGGTAAACACTGGGCAGATATCTTAAAAGATAAACCGGTAATTTTTAAGCAATTAAATTTTGTGAAACAACAACTTTTTTGAATATTATAAATTTAACAACACTGTCCAACAAATTAAGACTTTTTGATTGAAACAGAATAGCGACCCTATCTAAAATCTGAAAGGGAATTTTGAGTAGACCATTTTTGCAGAATAAACTTGATTGAGTTTTTCTACAGTGTGTCACAATTATATTTTTTGGGCGAAAAGAGGCTTACTCTAAATGAAAACGACTTTAAGTATGGTCGGGACGAACTTTATATAACCTCCACCACGGATTGCATTCCTAGAAGTGCAGTAACATTACAGGAAAATGTTTTTTTAATATGGCCAAACCAAAGCAAATAAAAATATTGAAAAAATAATTTTATAAATAAATATAAAATTTTAATTATTTTAAACTACGCGTAAAAGGTAATGATACCAACGTGTTTACACAATATATTTGTATTATTATTTTAACTATTGATACAATTTTCATAAGTTTACGATTTTATGTATTCAATGTTCTTTATTATTTTCACAAATAGCATTCCTGAATATGTTCCTCAACGAGGGACAAAATATTGAATAAATAAAAACAACATTACAAGAAAAATTCCATACCTGGAGATAGATTAATTATTAAATTTTCAGTAAAAGTTATCAATATATATAAAAGAGTTGCGTTACTGACTGACTGACTGACTTATCATTGACCAGACCAAACGACTGAATCCTGGGTCATGAAATTTTCAGGGTAGTTCCCAAATATGACGCAGACGTCGACTAAGAAAGGGTTTTACGAAATTCGTATTTTTAGGGGGTAAAATAGGACAAAAAAGAATCGTGAAATTTGGTATGTAAATTCCTCTGACCATATAAAAGCGAAGTAAAATTGGATTTTTCGAAATTTGTACTTTAAAGGGCCAGCGGGATAAAAATGGTACCAACTAAAGTATTACACCTAGAATCGTGAAATTTGGTATGTAAATTCCTCTGACTATAAAAGCGAAGTAATATTGGATTTTTCGAAATTTTTACTTTTAAGGGACACGCGGGATAAAAATGTTACCAACTAAAGTATTACACCTAGAATAGTGAAATTTGGTATGTAAATTCATCTGACCATATAAAAGCGAAGAAAAATTGGATTTTTCGAAAATTGTACTTTTAAGGGGCGAGCGGGACCAAAAGTGATAAAAATGGTACCAACTAAAGTATTACACCTCGAATCGTGAAATTTGGTATGTAAATTCCACTGACAACGTAGTAGCGCAAATCTAACTGGATTTTTCGAAATTTTTACTTATTAGGGGTGAGTGGGACAAAAAGGAATAAAAATTGTACCAACTAAAGTATTGCAGCTACAATCGTGAACTTTGGATTGTAAATTCCTCTGGCAACGGATAAAAGTAGTACCAACTAAAGTATTGGAGCTATAGTCGTGAAAAGTGGTGTGTATGTTCCTCTGACAATTTGGAAGCGCTAATCTACATGAATTTTTCGAAATTTGTACTTATAAACGGTGAGCGAGATAAAAATAGTACCAACAAAAATATTGCAGCTACAGTTGCGAAATTTGGAGTGTAAATTCCCTGACAACGTAGAAGCGCAATCTAAATGGATTTTTTTTTAAATTTGTACTTATAGGAGGTGAGCGGGACAAAAAGGGATAAAAATGGTACCAACTAAAGTATTGCAGCTATAGTCGAGAAATTTGGAGTGTAAATTCCTCTTACAACGTAGACTTGCGACAGAAATGGATTTCTTGATTTAGTATGTAAATAGGAGGTTTCCAAACTATTTTAGATTAAGAAACAAGTAAGGAAAGTCTGAAGTCGGGCGGGGCCGACTCTATGATACACTCCACTTTATATCCGAATACTATTTAATTCGGTGAAAAAGTTAAAACGGGAAGGATTTTTGTACCCTGTATATGTATGTGTTTGACAAAAAATGTTAAATCGGAAAGGACATTTGTATGGGAGTTTATTGAAATCTAGAACGAAATAGGTGAAATATAATATGTATAGTTTGGCCAAAATTGGTTAAACATTTGGGAGCAACATTTGTATTTGGGCTATATCTAAATCTGAACCGATCTTAGCCACTTTCACCATAGATTTTTTACTAGGATTATAAGCTGTTGTGCCAAATTTAAAGAAAATCGAGTATCATATGTGGTTTCTAAAGCGACAAAAGTCAAATCGGGAGCCACATTTGTTTGGGGGCTATATCTAAATCTGAACCGATCTTACCCAATTTTTGCATAGGTGTTTCTAGTTGGATTATAAGATGTTGTGCCAAATTTAAAGCAAATCGAGTATAATATGTGGTTTCTAGAGCGGAAAATGTCAAATCGGGAGCAACATTTGTATGGGGGCTATATCTACATCTGGACCGATCTTACCCAATTTTTGCATAGGTGTTTCTAGTTGGATTATAAGATGTTGTGCCAAATTTAAAGCAAATCGAGTACAATAAGTGGTTTCTAGAGCGAAAAATGTCAATTCGGGAGCCACATTTGTTTGGGGGTTATATCTAAATCTGAACCGATCTTACCCAATTTTTGCATAGGTGTTTCTAGTTGGATTATAAGATGTTGTGCCAAATTTAAAGAAAATCGAGTATAATATGTGGTTTCTAGAGCGGAAAATGTCAAATCGGGAGCGACATTTGTATGGGGGCTATATCTACATCTGAACCGATCTTACCCAATTTTTGCATAGGTGTTTCTAGTCGGATTACAAGATGTTGTGTAAAATTAAAAGACAATCGAGTTTAATGTGGGGTTTCTAGAGCGGAAAATGTCAAATCGGGAGCAACATTTGTATGGGGGCTATATCTAAATCTGAACCGATTTGCCCCAAATTAAACAGCGTTCGTCCTTGAACCACAAAACTTGCTTGTGCCAATTTTTGTTAAGATCGGACTATAATTGCGACCTGTAATTTGATTACAACAATAGATGGACAGACAGACAGACAGACGGACAGACAGACGGACAGACAGACGGACAGACAGACGGACATTGCTAAATCGACTCAGAAAGTGTTTCTAAGTCGATCGGTATACTTAACAATGGGTCTAACTCGCTTCCTTTTGTGTGTTACAAACAAATGCACAAAGCCATAATACTCTCGTGGAGTGTATAAAAAGAAAATTAAATAAATACTATCCAAAAACAGAGACAAATTAACAGCCTTTTTCGCAAGCGAAGCAGCGGGTACTGCTAGTACTGTATATGTTCCAGTTAGTATGACAGTAGTCTAAGTCAAAAATCCAAAAAATGAGATATGCCAATTTTGTTCTTTACTTTGATCAGATCTTTAATTTAAGAACTTTTATTTTTGAGTTTTATAAAAAATGTCCTTACAACGACATTTCTCATTTTAAGCACACCAAAATTATCTAAGTCACACTATATCCATTGACATTGGAGTGTAAACAATTTCTATACCCTCCACCTCCAGGATGGGGATATACTAACTTTGTCGTTTCGTTTGTAACACCTTGAAAAAATAGACCTGAGACCCTATAAAGTATACATATTCTTGATTGTCATAAAATTCTAAGACGATCTAGCCATGTCCGTCCGTTCGCCTGTCCGTCTGTTGAAAGCACGCTAGCGTGTAAACGAAAGGAGCTAGGACGTCCAAATTTTCCATAAATGCGTCTTGGGATTGAAACTGGGCGAAATCGGACCAAAGGGAATAATTTTTCCCTCACAAGGACTAAAAGTACCCATAATAACCCCTAATACTTTTGGGGTTTAAAATGGAAAATGGGTTAAAAATAGTACCAGCCAAATGACCTCAGCTAGAGTCATGAAATTCGGACTATACATTCCTCTGACAGAGTAGACACAAAAAATAAAAGGTTTTTTTCCAAATTCGTACAGTCGGAGTGATGCAATTCGGTGTTTACATCCCTCTAATTGCGTAGACACATAAAATAAAGAGATTTTAGAAAGACGTACTCTTAAGGGGGTAAAATAGGAAAAGGGGGACAAAAATGGAATGGAATTCGGTTATATATTCCTGACTGACTGCATAGACACGCAAAATAAAAAGATTTTTCCCAATTCGTACTTTTTAATTTTTACGGTAAAAATTGGTTGAATTATGAAGTTAGGTTATCTTTCACTGTGTACGTATATATATATATATATATATATATATATATATATATATATATATATATATATATATATATATATATATATATCTTAAATAAAATCTTTCTTTCTTTTTAGTAAGGAAATATTACTTTTACGAATAAAATTAAAATTTTTATTTGTTTAATTGTTTTCAGTTATGAGAAGAATGAAAGTAGTCTAAGTCTGGTAGATGTATCAGTGTTGTAGATTTTTATAAAGGTTCGATATAGTAGTAGGATATTCTAAGAAAAAAATTGTGTGCTTCACTTGAAAATATTTTTCAATTGACTCAAACATAAGTCATTGCATATCTCAGAACGGATAAAGTGTGATCATTCTAACTGGCACATACAGTAAATATAAGAAAGCAATTTTCAAAAAAGCTTAAATATCGTAAACATTTGGGGATAGTGGGTGCATTTTCAGCCGTTTGGTTGGTTTTATTACCATCCTATTTTAATGCCAAAAGTACAAATTATGTCTCCCGTATACAGTGCAAGATAATTTTTTATCATTAGTTCATAAACAAAGGGTATAAAATCAATGAAAAATCCAAGTAGAAATAGGTTATGGAAAAATTTTTTTTTTTTCATTTTTATTGTAATTTGTAAAAAATATTTAAAATTCTAAGGTGATTGTTTTGTTTATAAAATAAATAAGAAAAAATTGCATGTGACAACTTTCTGTAAAACTAGAAGAACTTGCTTGAAATTAGAAAAAAATATATTTAAAGTATTATAAATTACTTTATAACAAAAACACTTTCTTTTCGATATAATTTCTTATTTTTTGAAAATAAAATAGAAAAATAAATACATCGATAGCTGCGATGGTTTTGAAAGTTTGTGTATGTATTCTTCTCATAAAAATATTGTGTACGTATTTGTGGAAAAAATTTGAAATTTGTTTTCACGAGTTTAGCGACTGTGGGAGTTTGAAAGTGGTGAAATGTGAATGATGGCTTCTATTTTTTACGAACTTTTTCATTTTTTACAAAATCAACCAGAATAACAGTAAAAAAATCATCAAAATTATAATTTTTTCATTAGGTCATAAACACAAGATAAAACAAGTAAGGAAAGGCTAAAGTCGGGCGGGGCCGACTCTATGATACACTCCACTTTCAATCCGAATACAATTCAATTCGGTGAAAAAGTGAAAACGGGAAGTTTTTTTGTATCCTGTAAATGTATGTGTTTGACAAAAAATGTTATATCGGAAAGGACATTTGTATGAGGATATATTGAAACCTGGAAGGAAATAGGTGAAATATAAAATGTATAGTTTGTCGAATTATCGGTTAAAGTTTTTGGAGCAACATTTGTATTTGGGATATATTTAAATCTGAACCGATCTTACCCAATTTCTGCAAAGTGTTTCTAGTTGGATTATAATATGTTGTCCCAAATTTAAAGAAAATCGGGTACAATGTATGGTTTCTAGAGCGCAAAATTAAAATCGGGAGCGACATTTGTATGGGGCCTATATCTAAATCTGAACCGATCTAGCCCGCTTTAGCCACAGGTGTTTCTAGTTCGATTATAAAATGTTGTGTCAGTTTTAAAGAAAATCGGGTACAATATGTGGTTTCTAAAGCGGAAAAAGTGAAATCGGGAGCGACATTTGTATGGGGGCTATATCTAAATCTGAACCGATCTTACCCACTTTCAGCATAGGTGTTTCTAGTTCGATTACAAGATGTTGTGCCAAATTTAAAGAAAATCGAGTACAATATGTGGATTCTTCAGAGGAAAATGTCAAATCGGGAACGACATTTGTATGGGGGCTATATCGAAATCTGCAACGATTTGACTTATTTTCACCATAGATGTTTCTAGTTTAAATATAAGATGTTTTGCCAAATCTGAAGACAATCTGATACAATATGTGGTTTCTAGAGCGGAAAAAGTCAAATCGGGAGCGAAATTTGTATGGGAGCTATATATAAATCTGAACCGATCTGACTGATATTCACCATGGGTGTTTCTAGTGGAAATATAAGATGTTTTACCAAATCAGAGGACAATCTGATGCATTATGTGGTTTCTAGAGCGGAAAAAGTCAAATCGGGAGCGAAATTTGTATGGGAGCTATATATAAATCTGAACCGATCTGAACGATATTCACCATGGGTGTTTCTAGTGGGAATATAAGATGTTTTACCAAATATGAAGACAATCTGATACAATATGTGGTTTCTAGACCGGAAAAAGTCAAATCGGGAGCGAAATTTGTATGGGAGCTATATATAAATCTGAACCGATCTGACCGATATTCACCATGGGTGTTTCTAGTGGAAATATAAGATGTTTTACCAAATCTGAAGACAATCTGATACATTATGTGGTCTCTAGAGCGGAAAAAGTCAAATCGGGAGCGAAATTTGTATGGGAGCTATATATAAATCTGAACCGATCTAACACATTTTTACCACAGGTATTTCTAGTTGCAATATAAGATGTTTTGCCAATTTTAAAGAAAAGCTGTTGTAATATGTGGTATCTAGAGTGAAAAGAGTCAAATCGGGAGTGAAATTCGTATGGGGGCTATATCTAAATCTGAACCGATTTTCTTCAAATTAAATAGCGTTCGTCCTTATCCCGAAAAACTTCGTTGTGCAAAGTTTCATTTGGTTCTGTCTACAATTGCGACCTGTATCGTGATTACAAGAATAGATGGACGGACAGACAGACAGACAGACGGACGGACATTGCTAAATCGACTCAGAAAGTGATTCTAAGACGATCGGTATAATTAACAATGGGTCTATCTCGTTTCCTTTTGGGTGTTACAAACAAATGCACAAAGAAATAATACTCTCGTGGAGTGTATAAAAACAATGAAAAATCCAAAAATCAATTTTTATGTAGTGTGAGATTGCACCACCAGAAAAAAATTAAAAAACCAGTAAGGAAAGGCTAAAGTCGGGCGGGTCCGACTATATGATACACTCCACTTTCTATCAGAATACAATTCAATTCGGAAAAAAGTGAAAACGGGAAGAATTTTTGTATGTTTCCTAATCATAGGCTAATATGTCCTGGTTCAATTTGTCAAATCGAAAAGAATATTTGTATCACGGCTATATCCAAACATGGAAGGTTCTTCCAGTTCTCAATTTAAAGTAATTCGATGAAAATACGTGGTTTCTGGGGCTGAAAAATCAAGTCGGGAGCGATATTTGTATAGGAGATATATATAAATCTGAACCGATCTGACTCATTTTCATCCTGGGTGTTTCTCATGCAAATATAAGATATTTTACCAAATTTGAAGAAAATCTGTTAAAATATGTGGTTTCTGGAGCGGAAAACTCAAATCGGGAGTGAAATTCGTATGTGGGCTATATCTAAATCTGAACCGATCTGGCTCATTTGGTCTGTTTCATGGGTGTTTCTAGTTGAAATATAAGATGTTTTGCCAATTTTGAAGCACATCTGTTAAAACATTTGGTTTCTACAGCAGAAAAAGTCAAATCGTGTGTTAAATTCGTATGGGGGCTATATCTAAATCTGAACCGATCTGGCTAATTTCACTACTCAACAAAATGAAAAAAATTTCATGTACTCCGGATGCGATAATTTTTTCTGTGTAGATAACCATGACATGAGCTCGAAAAACGCAATAAAATTTTTTTTTTCGTTTGGTTTTTTTTTATTATTTTTTTTTTTAATTTTAAAAATTTTTTTTTGGTTAATTTGTTTCGTCCGGCATAACTCGGGAACCACTTGCCCGATTTAATTGAATTAAATTTTAAAAAATTTAAAATTACAATTCCCTTAATCTGTTCATATATTGTTTTCCTATACAAGCAACAGTTTCCAAGTTAAAAATGAATATATAAAGGAAAAAACTTATTTTTTGCCTAAAGATTTAAAAAATTTTTTTTTTTAAAAATCCATAAAAAATCCAAAATGAAAAAAAATGTCAAATCTTATTACTTTTACGTAAAGTCACATAACCTATGAGCAAAATGAGACAAAGATCATGAAAATCGATGCACGCGCTTCGCTTTTATTCGCAATTGAGTAAAGGTATGAATTTCAAAAATTTGCTCGACATATGCACAACTTTGTCTATGGTAAGGTTTTTTCTTTTTTTTTTTGATTCTCAGAATTAACAAAACGGAATAAACAAAGGGTTATTTAATTTTTATGATTGCGTAAGCAAAGTAATAAACGCTAATAAATGTGCGTGAACAATTAAAAGGAAAAAAGGAAAGGGGACTTTTTTAATTATTTGGGTTTTCCGTTGGCTACCTGTATGATTTTTTTTTTATACACTCCACGAGAGTATAATGGCTTTGTGCATTTGTTTGTAACACCCAAAAGGAAGCGGGATAGACCCATTGTTAAGTATACCGATCGACTTAGAATCACTTTCTGAGTCGATTTAGCAATGTCCGTCTGTCCGTCTGTCCGTCTGTCTGTCTGTCTGTCCGTCTGTCTGTCTGTCCGTCTGTCTGTCCATCTATTGTTGTAATCAAACTACAGGTCGCAATTATAGTCCGATCTTAACACAAATTGGCACAAGTAAGTTTTGTGGATCAAGGACGAACGCTATTTAATTTGAGGCAAATCGGTTCAGATTTAGATATAGCCCCCATACAAATGTCGCTCCCGATTTGACATTTTCCGCTCTAGAAACGACATATTGTACCCGATTTTCTTTAAATTTGACACAACATCTTACAATCCAACTAGAAACACCTATGCAAAAATTGGGTAAGATCGGTTCAGATTTAGATATAGCTCCCATACAAATGTCGCTCCCGATTTGACATTTTCCGCTCTACAAACCACATATTGTACCCGATTTTCTTTAAATTTGGCACAACATCTTATAATCCAACTATAAACACCTATGCAAAAATTGGGTAAGATCGGTTCAGATTTAGATATAGCTCCCATACAAATGTCGCTCCCGATTTGACATTTTCCGCTCTAGAAACGACATATTGTACCCGATTTTCTTTAAATTTGACTCAACATCTTACAATCCAACTATAAACACCTATGAAAAAATTTGGTAAGATCGGTTCAGATTTAGATATAGCTCCCATGCAAATGTCGCTCCCGAGTTAATATTTTCCGCTCTAGAAACCACACATTGTACTCGATTTTCTTTAAATTTGGCACAACATCTTATAATCCAACTATAAACACCATTGCAGAAAGTAGGTAAGATCGGTTCAGATTTAGATATAGCCTCCAAACAAATGTAGCTCCCGATTTGACTTTTGCCGCTTTAGATCGATTTTCTTTAAATTTGGCACAACAGCTTATAATCCAAGCAAAAAACCTATGGTGAAAGTGGCTAAGATCGGTTCAGATTTAGTATAGCGCAAATACAAATGTTCCTCCCAAATGTTTAACCGATTTTGGCCAAACTATACGAATTATATTTCACCTATTTCGTTCCAGATTTCAATATACTCCCATACAAATGTCCTTTCCGATTTAACATTTTTTGTCAAACACACACATTTACAGGATGCAAAAATCCTGCCCGTTTTCACTTTTTCACCGAATTAAATTGTATTCGGATAGAAAGTGGAGTGTATCATAGAGTCGGCCCCGCCCGACTTTAACCTTTCCTTACTTGTTTTTTTTACAGAAATGCAACCCACATTTAAGGGTGGTCATTATTCGGAAAATTTAAGACTCACACATGGTGAAAAAGGTATGTAGCCACCGTAAAAAAATATACACCCATTTATAAGTACCTGTCAGTAAAATACTAAACAATACACAGTATAAATAGGTCTTCATTGATCGATTTTACTCATTCAACAAGTGTCGACGAACGCGATAGTTAATTAATGAAATTACGATGTGATCTGTCAAAACGCCGACACACGTATATTTTTTTTGGTCACCTCTTTCAGAATCCATTGTCAGAACCCCGTAAAATTAAAAATAACACTACTCAACAAAATGAAAAAAATTTCATGTACTCCGGATGCGATAATTTTTTCTGTGTAGATAACCTTGACATGAGCTCGAAAAACGCAATAAATTTTTTTTTTTCGTTTGGTTTTTGTTTTATTTTTTTTTTTTTAAATTTTAAAAATTTTTTTTTGGTTAATTTGTTTCGTCCGGCATAACTCGGGAACCACTAGCCCGATTTAATTGAATTAAATTTTAAAAAATTTAAAATTACAATTCCCTTAATCTGTTCATATATTGTTTTCCTATACAAGCAACAGTTTCCAAGTTAAAAATGAATATATAAAGGAAAAAACTTATTTTTTGCCTAAAGATTTAATTTTTTTTTTTTTTAAATCCATAAAAAATCCAAAATGAAAAAAATGTCAAATCTTATTACTTTTACGTAAAGTCACATAACCTATGAGCAAAATGAGACAAAGATCATGAAAATCGATGCACGCGTTTCGCTTTTATTCGCAATTGAGTAAAGGTATGAATTTCAAAAATTTGCTCGACATATGCACAACTTTGTCTATGGTAAGGTTTTTTCTTTTTTATTACAAAAAAAATTAAAATTTGTTGGGTGACAAAAATATATGACTTTAAATTAAAAAACAATTCGTTATATGTACAAGAAATTAATCTAAGGATATAAACATTAATTAATTATAAAAAAATTAAAAAAAAAAATATCTAAACACAAAAATAAAAACCTTCAAATTAAAAATAATTATGTGCTTTTGTCTTTCTTTTATATTGTTGTGGGTCTGTTTCTCTTATCAGGAACCAGATATAGTCCCCCATCATAGCTTCGTTCCAAAATCCTTGGTATCGGTGCTCAATTTCTTTCATTTGCTGATGAAAACGCTCACCATGCTCGTCACTCACATCGCCCAGGTTGTCCGGAAAGAAGTCCAAGTGCGAGTGTAGAAAATGTATCTTAAGCGACATATTTGCTCTAATTTTTTTATAATTTTGGAGTAGTTGTTCGACGATCTCTCTGTAATTTGAGCTTTTGTTGTTTCCAAGAAATCCGGAAACAATTTGCCGAAATGAGTTCCAAGCTGCAGCTTCATTTGGTGATAAAATGTGCTCAAACTGTTGGTCTTGCAACAACTTTTTAATTTGCGGACCGTCGAAAACGCCTTCCTTAATCTTTGCCGATGAAAGGTGAGGAAAAATGGTTTTTAAATAGGCGAACGCTTCGCCATCTTTGTTGATAGCTTTCACGAAGTTTTTTATGAGTCCGAGCTTTATGTGAAGAGGTGGGAGAAAAACATTTTCCTTTTTTATGAGTGGTGTATATTTCACGTTGTCGCTGCCGGGGATGAAGTTAACTCTTTCTGTCCAACTCCTCCTGGTGTAATGATGTTGACGATCGCGGCTGTCCCAAAGGCAGAGAAACCAACAGAACTTTGTGAATCCACCTTGTTGAGACCTTTAAATTGAAGCTCTCTTCAAATGAATCTCTCAATTTAGGTGAAAAACAACGCTTGTTTTTTCAGAAACGTATTCTCCGCACATGTAACAAAAATTACTTGGATTGGTATTGCATTCAAATCCTCGCGAACGTTTGCTCATTTTAACTATAGCGTTCGTCGACACTTGTTGAATGAGTAAAATCGATCAATGAAGACCTATTTATACTGTGTATTGTTTAGTATTTTACTGACAGGTACTTATAAAAGGGTGTATATTTTTTTACGGTGGCTACATACCTGTTTCACCATGTGTGAGTCTTAAATTTTCCGAATAATGACCACCCTTAAATGTGGGTTGCATTTCTGTAAAAAAATCATACAGGTAGCCAACGGAAAACCCAAATAATTAAAAAAGTCCCCTTTCCTTTTTTCCTTTTAATTGTTCACGCACATTTATTAGCGTTTATTACTTTGCTTACGCAATCATAAAAATTAAATAACCCTTTGTTTATTCCGTTTTGTTAATTCTGAGAATAAAAAAAAAAAAGAAAAAACCTTACCATAGACAAAGTTGTGCATATGTCGAGCAAATTTTTGAAATTCATACCTTTACTCAATTGCGAATAAAAGCGAAACGCGTGCATCGATTTTCATGATCTTTGTCTCATTTTGCTCATAGGTTATGTGACTTTACGAAAAAGTAATAAGATTTGACATTTTTTTTCATTTTGGATTTTTTATGGATTTTTTAAAAAAAAAATTTAAATCTTTAGGCAAAAAATAAGTTTTTTCCTTTATATATTCATTTTTAACATGGAAACTGTTGCTTGTATAGGAAAACAATATATGAACAGATTAAGGGAATTGTAATTTTAAATTTTTTAAAATTTAATTCAATTAAATCGGGCTAGTGGTTCCCAAGTTATGCCGGACGAAACAAATTAACCAAAAAAAAAATTTTAAAATTTAAAAAAAAAAATAAAAAAAAAACCAAACGAAAAAAAAAATTTTTATTGCGTTTTTCGAGCTCATGTCAAGGTTATCTACACAGAAAAAATTATCGCATCCCGAGTACATTTTGACTGTTGACTAGTGTTTTCACCGTGGGTGTTTCTAGTTGAAATATAAGATGTTTTCCCAATTTTGAAGAACATCTGTTAAAACATGTGGTTTCTACAGCAGAAAAAGTCAAATCAGGAGTGGGGGCTATATCTAAATCTGAACCGATCTGACCAATTTTCACCATAGGTGTTTCTAGTTGAAATGTAAGATGTTTTGCCAAGTTTGAGGAAAATCTGTTTTAATATGTGGTATCTAGCGGGAAAAGAGTCAAATCGGGAGTCAAATTCGTATGGGGGCTATATCTAAAACTGAACCGATCTGACCAATTTTCACCATAGGTGTTTCTAGTTGAAATGTAAGATGTTTTGCCAATTTTGAAGAACATCTGTTAAAACATGTGGTTTCTACAGCAGAAAAAGTCAAATCGGGAGTGAAATTCGTATGGGGGCTATATCTAAATGTGAACCGATCTGACCAATTTTCACCATAGGTGTTTTAGTTGAAATGTAAGATGTTTTGCCAAGTTTGAGGAAAATCAGTTTTAATATGTGGTATCTAGCGTGAAAAGAGTCAAATCGGGAGCGATATTCGTATGGGGGCTATATCCAAATCTGATCCGATTTTTTTCAAATTATATAGCGTTCGTCCTTATCCCGAAAAACTTTGTTGTGCAAAGTTTCATTTGGTTCTGGCTACAATTGCGACCTGTACTTTGATTACAAGAATAGATGGACAGACGGACGGACGGACGGACGGACGGACGGACGGACATCGTTAAATAGATTCAAAAACTGATTCTAAGTCGATCGGTATAATTAACAATGGGTCTATTTCGCTTCCTTTTGGGTGTTACAAACAAATGCACAAAGACATAATACGCTCGTGGAGTGTATAAATATATATTTTTCCATAACCTATTTTTCCTTAGATTTTTCATTGTTTTTTTTTATTGTTTTGTGTTTATAAAGCAATGAAAAAATTATAATTTTCATAATTTTATTCTGTTATTCTGGTTGATTTAGTAAAAAATCGTAAAAATAAAAGCCCACATTTCACCACTTTCAAAGTCACACAGCCGCTTAGAGATAGACCTATGTACACTACTTTAAAATATCAACAAAATGGATTAGTGTAATCATTTCAAAAATCAAAATAGTAGAATATAATTGCAAAAACTTTAAAAAATCTATCCATAACACTCCACATATTTTAAAATAAATTGAAAGTTCCGTCAAAACAAGGTATAACACATTAAAATCGGTCAAGTATTTCAGAAGTTACAGGCGATGGAATGAACACGTTTTTTTAAGTATTATTTTTCGACTATTAAATTGGTCATTACTCGTGAAAAAACTTTTTTCCAAAAATACATATACAATATTTTTATTAAAATAATACATACGCAAACTTTCAAAACAATCCCAGCTATCGAGGTCAATGAGTCATATACTTTATAGGGTCTTAGATCAATATTATAAACGGTAGTTTTTTCTTCTATTTTTTGGAAAAAAAATGGCAGCAGTTTGAAAAAGACACGAATTTTCATCAAAATTTTGGACAAAAAAATTTATGACTTTTGAAGAGAACCTTAAATCAAAAATGCACGATTGACAATAATGTAACGAATAAATATAAAGCAGGTAAAAAGGCATTAAGTTCGGCTTGGCCGAATCTTATATACCTTCCACCACGAAATACATTCCCAGTATTGCCGGCGGAGCACTACCATATTAGGAAATAAGTAAGGAAAGGCTAAAGTCGGGCTGGACCGACTATATGATACACTCCACTTTCTATCCGAATACATCTCAATTCGGTAATAAAGTGAAAACGGGAATGATTTTTGTATGTTTCTTAATCATAGACTAATAGGACCTGGTCCGATTTGTCACATCGAAAAGAATATTTGTATCCAAACATGGTATAAAGTGACTAACTTTCACAATAAGTTCTTCCAGTTCAAGTATAACGTGTTATGCTCACTTTGAAGAAATTCGGTGAAAATTCGTGATTTCTGAGAAGGAAAAAGTCTATTCGGGAGCGAAATTTGTATGGGAGCTATATATAAATCTGAACCGATCTGACCCATTTTTATCACGAGTGTTTCTAGTCGAAATATAAGATATTTTGAAAGATTTGAAGAAGATCTGTTAAAAAGTGTGGTTTATAGAGTGGAAAACTGAAATTTGTGTGGGAGCTATATATAAATCTGAACCGATCTGACCCATTTGCAATATGGCTGTTTATAGAACAAATATAAGATAGTTCGCTTATTTTGTAGAGGATCTGTTAAAATATGTGGTTTCTATATATAAATCTGGGCCGATTTGACCTATTTTCACCATAGGTGTTCCTAGTTTAAATATAAGATGTTTTGCCAAATCTGAAGACAATCTGATACAATAAGTGTTTTCTAGAGCGAAAGCGGGAAGTAAAATCAGGAGCGAAATTTGTATGGGAGATGTATATAAATCTGAACCGATCTAACACATTTTTACCACAGGTGTTTCTAGTCGAAATATAAGATGTTTTGCCATTTTTGAAGAAAATCCGTTGTAATATGTGGTATCTAGAGTGAAAAGAGTTAAATCGGGAGTGAAATTCGTATGGGGGCTATATCTAAATCTGAACCGATTTTCTTGAAATTAAATAGCGTTTGTCCTTGTCCCGAAAAACTTCTTTGTGCAAAGTTTCATTTGGTTCTGTCTACAATTGCGACCTGTATCGTGATTACAAGAATAGATGGACAGACAGACAGACGGACATTACTAAATCGATTCAAAAAGTGATTCTAAGTTGATCGGTATAAATAACAATGGGCCTATATCGCTGCCTTTTGGGTGTTACAAACAGATGCACAAAGACATAATACTCTCGTGGGGTGTATATATAGTAACATTTTTATGTACAAATATAATTTTCTTACTATTTCAAACTATAAGACACACTTATGCACCATTCCAGAAATATTAGCTGTATTGTCTCTCACTATGACATTTTGAAAGAAAAAGTACTAATATTGAAGATCCAATATGTTTCGCGTTCATTTTGGAATATATTGCTAATTTCATGATTTTAGCTTGAGCCTTTTGCTTGCTACCACTATATTCATGTTTTTATGTTGACCCTAAAAGTACGAATTTGGAAAAAAATTTCCTCGTCTAAACAGTCAGGAGTATGTAAGTACTTTAATTCATGATTCTAGCTGCACAGATATTAAGGCTGTTTTTCTTTAAGCCGGGATAACAAGCTGCGAAGACAAAAACGTTAATAAAAATTTAATTTTTTGCTCAAAATAAAAAATTATTGTTTCACATTGTCGCCAACTACAATCAGAAGAATTAAAAAAAAATATTTTGCGTCGACTTTATTGGACTTAGCCTCGATATCCATCATTTTGACTTACACTGGATAATTATCCAAGCTAAGTCAAAGATTTTTAACACAAAATTATTTTTTCAAAATTTGTTTTCACACACACATTGATATTGCTTTGGCGACAATTTTAAAATATATTTTTTTATTTTGAGTGAAATTTTAACAGTTTATTTAGTTTTTTGTTATCGCAGCTTAGTTATCCAGTCTTAAAGAAAAACAGCCATATTATTATTTTTCACGTCACGTCAATATTTTAGCTGCTGCCGTTTGGTTAGTACCATTTTTGTACCCTTTCTCCCCCATTTTCCCGCCTAAAAGTACAAATTTTGAAAAATTCCTTTTTGTTTCGCGTCTACAAAGTCAGATGAATGCATACATCGAATTTCATGATTTGAACTTCAGCTGTTTGGTTGGTACCATTTTTATCCCTCTTTTCCAATTGTGTCCCTTAAAAGTACGAATTTAAAAAAATTAGTGGTATGTACATTCCAAATTTCATACTTCTAGCTGTTGTCATATCATTGGTACAATTTTTATCCCCATTTGTCCAAGTTCAGCCGCTACATTTTTATTTATTTATATTTTGGTGCTTTCATGCTACAAAAGGAATGTCCGCAACAAATTTCAAGTGCATATGATACAGACATTTAAAAATTAAAAAAAAATAAATCTATATATATAAAAGAAAGTGTCCGAAGCGATGTAATCCCATAACTCGAGATTGGCCAAACCGATTTTGATGATTTGTACTTTGTTGGAAAGGTATTTTCTCAGCACGGGTTTTAAATATCAAATTAAAAAAAAAATAAAAAAGAACTTCAAAATATCAAAATTTGAAAATGTCTGATTTTTACCACCCAGCGTGTTTCGACAGGTTTATTTTCGATTTTTTTCAATTTTCTTTTTTCATTTACTCGAGATTGGACAAACCGATTTTGATGATTTATACTTTGTTAGAAAGGTATTTTCTCAGTACGGGTTTTAAAAGTCAAAAAAAACGTCAAAAAATCAAAATTTCAAAATGTCTTATTTTTACCACACAGCGTGTTACGACAGGTTTTTTTCCGATGTTGTTGAAATTTTAAGTGCAGATAGATGTAGGTCTGGAAGGAACTATAGGCTATAGAATTTTTAAAAATTTGCTCTGTGGGCGGAGGGGGCGTGGCAATAGTGTTTTTGAGAGCTAGAAGGCTGAAAATTGGAACGTATATATTACTGACCACGAGAATGATAAATATGATGCCGAAATATGGATTTTCATTTTGTGGGCGGAGTGGGCGTGGCAAAAGTGTTTTTGAGAGCTAGAAGGCTGAAAATTGGTAGATATATATTACTGACCACGATAATGATAAATATGATGCAGAAATTTGGATTTTCATTTTGTGTGCGGAGTGGGCGTGGCAAGTGTTTTTGAGAGCTAGATGGCTGAAAATTGGTACATATATATTACTGATCACGAGAATGATAAATATGATACCGAAATTTGGATTTTCGTTTTGTGGGCGGAGTGGGCGTGGCAATAGTGTTATTTGAGCTAGAAGGCTGAAAATTGGTACATATATATTACTGACCACGAGAATGATAAATATGATGCGGAATTTGGATTTTCGCTTTGTGGGCGGAGTGGGCGTGGCAAAAGTGTTTTTGAGAGGTAGTAGGCTGAAAATTGGAATTGGCTAGAAGTATTTTTAAGCTAGAAGGCTGAAAATTGGAACGTATATATTACTGACCACGGGAAAAAAGTGTTTTTTAGTTAGAAGGCTGAAAATTAGAACGTATATATTACAAACCACGATAATATCAATATGATAAGATCAATATATATTACTGACCACGGGAAAAATGTGGAAAAAGTGTTTTTTAACTAGAAGGCTGAAAATTGGAACGTATATATTACAAACCACGATAATATCAATATGATAAAATCAATATGAAACCTGATTTTAATTTTACCATTTGTATTTTTGCCTGGCGAAGCGGGCGGGGTTCAGCTAGTTTAAATATAAAATTGCTTATATAGTCCAAATATTAGGAGATATTTTCAGTCCTTGTTAGGCCTCTGAGCCGATTTCACCCACTTTCAATCTCAACCGATCTGCAACTATAAGACATATTTAGGGAAAACTTGAACCTCCTAGCTCATTTCGTTCGACGGCTAGCGTGCTTTCAAAAATCAGACGGACATTTTACCACGGCTCAGAATATTTGGATATGGATATATGGGCCGTCAAGTGTGACCATGTTTTGAAAACCCCGTACTGGTGGTGTGCATGTTTCCTCATTTTTCTTTTCTTATTCAGGGAGGTTATGGCTATCGCCCATTTCAGGATTTTTTTTATTTTTTTTAATGGTTGAAGTTAGGAAAAATTTGGAATTTTGATCATAATTTTGGGCAAAAACTTGTATAACTTTTGAATAGAGCCGTAAATCACAAATGGACGATAGACAATAATGTAACGAATAAATATAAAACAAATAAAACGGCCGAGTCGAATCCTATATACCCTCCACTTAAAATGTTAACCTCTTAGGTCATTTCATTCGGCAGCTAGCGTTCTTTCAACAGAGAGACGGAGGGATGGAGAGACAGACGGACATGGCTAGATCCTCTTAGAATTTTACCACCACCCGGAGTATATATATACTTTATGCGGTCTCCGATGAATATTTCAAGGTGTTGCAAACGGAATGACAAAGTGAATATACCCCCATACTAATGTGGAGGATATAAAACACAAGGCATAATAATTTTAGGATTTTGTCATTGGAGCTGAAAAAGATAGATCGTGCTTTGAAAAGCTGTATACTCAGTTTTCCATTCGGTGTTTATACACTCCACGAGAGTATTATGGCTTTGTGCATTTGTTTGTAACACCAAAAAGGAAGCAAGATAGACCCATTGTTAAGTATACCTATCGACTTAGAATAACTTTCTGAGTCGATTTAGCAATGTCCGTCTGTCCGTCTGTCCATCTATTGTTGTAATCAAATTACAGGTCGCAATTATAGTACGATCTTACCAAAAATTGGCACAAGTAAGTTTTGTGGATCAAGGACGAACGCTATTTAATTTGAGGCAAATCGGTTTAGATTTATATATAGCCCCCATACAAATGTCGCTCCCGATTTGACATTTTCCGCTCTAGAAACCACATATTGTACCCGCTTTTCTTTAAATTTGGCACAACATCTTATAATCAAACTAGATACACCTATGCAGAAATTGGGTAAGATCGGTTCAGATTTAGATATAGCCCCCATACAAATGTCGCTCCCGATTTGACATTTTCCGCTCTAGAAACCACATATTGAACTCGATGTTCTTTAAATTTTGCACAACATCCTATAATCCAACTAGAAACACTTATGCAAAAATTGGGTAAGATCGGATCAGATTTAGATATAGCCCCCATACAAATGCCGCTCCCGATTTGACATTTTCCGCTCTAAAAACCACATATTGTACCCGCTTTTCTTTAAATGTGGCACAACATCTTATAATCAAACTAGAAACACCTATGCAGAAATTGGGTAAGATCGGTTCAGATTGAGATATAGCCCTCATACAAATGTCGCTCCCGATTTGACATTTTCCGCTCTAGAAACAACATATACCCGATTTTCTTTAAATTTGGGACAACATCTTATAATCCAACTAGAAACACCTATGTAGAAATTGGATAAGATCGGTTCAGATTTAGATATAGCCCCCATACAAATGTCGCTCCCGATTTGACATTTTTCGCTCTAGAAATGACATATTGTACCCGATTTTCTTTAAATTTGACTTAACATATTACAATCCAACTAGAAACACCTATGCAAAAATTCGGTAAGATCGGTTGAGATTTAGATATAGCCCCCATACAAATGTCGCTCCCGATTTGACATTTTCCGCTCTAGAAACCCTATATTATACTCGATTCTCTTTAAATTTTGCGCAACATTTTATATTCCAACTAGAAACACCTATGCAAAAATTGGGTAAGATCTGTTCAGATTTAGATATAGCCCCCATACAAATGTCGCTCCCGATTTGACATTTTCCGCTCTAGAAACCACATATTGTACCCGCTTTTCTTTAAATTTGGCACAACAGCTTATAATCCAAGTAAAAAACCTATGGTGAAAGTGGCTAAGATCGGTTCAGAATTAGAGATAGCGCAAATACAAATGTTGCTCCCACATGTTTAACCGAAACATATTATATTTCACCTATTTCGTTCCAGATTTCAATATTCCCCCATACAAATGTCCTTTCCGATTTAACATTTTTTGTCAAACACATACATTTACAGGATACCAAAATCATTCCCGCTTTCAGTTTTTCACCGAATTAAATTCTATTCGGATTGAAAGTGGAGTGTATCATAGTGTCGGCCCCGCCCGACTTTAGCCTTTCCTTAGTTGTTTTTTCTCCTTTTTACAAGACTTTTAATTTCCAAAGGATGTAGTAGTTTTAATTGGTTATTTTCCTATTTCTGCAAATAATACGAAGGTGATATTGGTATCGTGTGAAAGAGAAGAATATCTGTTAAAAATACTTCAAATGTCATGCTTCTATCGGCCTTAGTTTAGCATTAAAAAATATTTAAAGTTTTTTCCCTCTTAAAAAGGTAAATTTTATTTCTTTTTATTTTAAGGGGAAAATTTCCAATGATTGTGAATGCAAAACTTAAAGGCATAGAAGCATGATATCTTAAATTTTTTAATTAGTATTCCACTCTATCATTTGATGAATGACTCGTTAAAGTACGAAAATAAATTATTATACCATATACAGTTCTCCTATATATCAAGTATAGTTTCATGTGTATATGGTTTTGTTCAGCTCCAAGAGGTACTGTCACAGGGTGAAGTAATCGAAGTAGTCAACTTTGGGATAATTTCTAAAATATGACTAATTTTCAGTGTTAATATCCGAAATAATCCTTGGCTCCTTTGCTTTGTCTCTTCCAAAGACTCACTTAATGACAATAAATGTGCGACACCCTTCTCCTCAACAGGCAATGCTGTGGTATGAATTCTATGTAGCTTTTACACAATTAATTCAAAATTACAAACATATCAAGCTTTCAGACTCAAAATCGCCGAAAAGGATATCATACATAGCACGTGTACGTAATAATAATTTCGATGTCAAATCGATTTATTTCGTTTTCGAATGACAGAATGATGTGCAGAAATTAGCAAAGCAATATTCTTCGTTTGGCAATGACTAGGCAAAACGCGATTAGGTGATAGCGCATAAGTAAATACGCTGAGTAAGGTAACACAAATACGAATGAATGCACATACGTAAAGTCATCGGACTTATTAAGCGATAGGAATAATTTGGAAAACAATGAAATGTTGAAAGCCAACGCTATCAACATTTTGCCAGACAGTGGACTTTGCAAACAAATCGTTTTCGATTTAAGTGAATCTTTTTGAAATTACACTTAAAATATTTGGTTTAGATTAAATGTTATCAGTGCTCTAATACTTTATTCGGGTTGCTATACCAAAATCAGGGTAAATATGTATGTCAGAGTTAACAGAGGACAAATGAGAATTGCTACCATTCAACCGAATTAAGTCGCCACACTAAAAACGTAGTTGTATTTTATGAAACATTTCATAAAAACTATGAATTCCTTCATTATATTTATGAAGACATTTTATAACACAAATATTTTATTGGTTATAACATATTTCATAATATTTAAGATTTTTTTCTTTAATATTATAAAATCTTTCTTTGATCTTATGAAACTAAATTTCACTAATTTAATAATTTTGTTTATGAAATATGAGAAGTTTATGAAACATTTCATTTTATTTATTGAATATGAAAATTTATGAAAAAACTTTTATGAAATCGCTTCATAAATATTATGAAGGTGTACTCTGTGCTGCCTAAACAAAATATAGCCTCGGTAATAAATTGGGGAGGGGGGTAAGTTAGTAACTAATAAACCATACCACTCATTTCGGGCTAATTAATATAACCCAGAGTGAATATTTCCTGGTTAAATGAGTCATGAGTCAAATGCAATGCCTTATCATCCACAATTCTGACGTTTAAGCTATTCCTCCCGCTAAAATTAATATCAAATATTTTCTACAGTGAGTAAACGACATTAATTAGATGTCCTTATACCAATATCCTTAAAAAAGTCTTTGTAAATTTGCCTCTTCTCCCGCAGTAGCATAACTTTTCGTTAAGATTTCATAAATCATTATAACCTTTTCCTAGCCAATGGCCCGTGAAACTTGACAAACCAAAAAAGGAAACAAAACAACCCCTCTGCGTTTAATAAAAAGGGGGAAAATCAAAAAGGAAACTTTTTAACCCACACCACACCTCTCACCACCTTTCAGCCACTTGGATAAATGTTACAAGTGTAATAAGAACATTACTAACGTCGTCGTCACCACCATCCCCTGCCCTGGTCGTTCCTTGTCCCATGTGTCAATACGTCGTGCAACGTCTGACGATGAAAGTGGGAAGTCAACCAACATTGATGTTTTTTAACTTAAACTAAAGTTGACAAATTCTTAACATTCAACAGGCCTTCAGCTCACTGGGATACGCCGCCTAACCACACACACACATACAAAAAGAACCAGGGAGAAAGTTACAATAAGCCAAGAAAAAACTTCCTAAATATCTTTTAAACAATACGAAGGCCAAAGAAAAACACCGAATAACAATCAAATTCAACCCCTCGCCAACCAAGCGTTATCCCTTTTTTTGTTTAACGATTTTAAAGTTTTTTCCTTTTAAAAGAAGATTTTTGCACCAATATTTTACCTTAGAGCACAGAAGAGAAAAACTCTTTGCAACAACAACAAAACCAACGCCATCATAAAGATGGATTTCCTTTTTCCTTGGAAAATGTGTCCTTTTTTCTTGACTGTCTGTGGACGTATGTATAGGGATGACATATGAGGAATGTATTTTCCACTGAGAAGTGAACATATCATAATCATAGTACCCAAAAAAAACCATTCCGGATTTCACTTTTTTCCTCTAATTCAATTGTAATACGGTAGAAAGTGGAGGGTAGCATATAGTCGTTCCTTAGTGGTTCATTACTCATTGAGTGATTTTACTATTATTTTTGCATCATTTTCCATTTCCCACTTGACAATTTAGCTAGAAGCCTTTATTCAATTTGCATTTATTGAAAGCACCGCTAATCATATCAATGGTACCAGCTGGATTAGAAAATTTCGAAGGATATAATTATTAAACAATTTATTGCTAGTCCCAGAAACATGATATTAGTAACAAGTGAAAGAAGGCACTTTGGGCAACATTAATAGTATTTGTTTTTTGGGAATGTGGATAATCCTTCCATATCAATATCCAATTCCATTATCCATATGCAATATATTAAAGAAATGTTCAAGAAGTTCATTAAAATCGGAATGCACAGTATTGTCATGCTGGATCTAAATTTTAGTAAAAATATGGATTTTTTTGGTAAAAATTATTAATTTTATGAAGTGAAATTTTCAGGATATATAAATAGTAGGATGGGTCACGAAAATAAATTGCAGCGGTCGCTCCCCAGAAATGAAGATTGAATTGGAAGCACTTTAAATAAAAACTTTTATTCTTGTCTTAGAATAAATAATAGGTCGTATTATTGGACGTTTATATTGATTTTTTGTGGATTTTCAAGGTGACAGCTAAAAACTCATATTATATATATATATGAAAAATAAGTAGAAGGAATCAATACCTTTCGAATGATGCATATAATACCTAAATTATGAATATCGGCTTTGTAAAATAATTTAATACAGGAGATAGATTTTCACATCCAACATTTTCACACTCTTTTTACAATTTATTTTTTATAAAGTACTAAGCCAAATACAAAAAATAAATCAGTTGACACTATGAAAAAAATTAAAAAAAATACTATAAGGCTCCAATAATTCGACCAATAAGTAACTCTAAGACAAGAATCAATATTTATATTTAGAGTGCTTCCAAGGGTCTGTTATTACAGAAAATAAATTTTGACAAAAATGCAGCACAAAAAGCACGAGAAAAACATTATTTTTAAGGATATTTTCAGGAGCATTTAGCTCACATACGGCTTGATCTAGGACGAAATATTTTGCTAATCATCGTTAAACAATCCAAACTTTATTTTGGTGGGGTGCTTTGAAATTGTTTTCCCATTTGTATGGACCGCGACCCAGCCTAATAAATAGTCGCCAGTAATTGACATATTTGGGACAATTTTGAGGCAGGTACTAGGGGCGTGGTAAAAGTACAAATGTTTTATTATTTAATGCGAATATAAAAACTTTTTCAAATATAAAATTGCAACTGATGCCTACTATTCGTATGGAGGATATGTCGTTATTATTATTTTATTTATTTTAAGAAGAGAAGATGAGAATTGAGCATTTCAAAACTAAACTTTCAAATGTTTTAAAGTATTTTAGCTCATCATCCTCCATTAAATTTGTCTAACATATTTTATTTGTGATTATTAAAATGTTTATCAAATATGAAAATATAGCTGATCCTGAATATCCGTTCGGTTTTAATTTAACATAGGAATATGGACTAACAATTAATTTTATAAAGTGAAATTTTAAGGATATATAAAAGTTGTCAGTATATATGAAACTGCTGTAAAAATTAATATAATTGGCATAGAAAGATGATATGTATAGTAGAACTGTAAGTTCCATTTATTTTTCTTGAAAAATTCCATGTCTCGAAGTACAGGGTTTTCCCACAAGAGGTGTTATTTTGAATCACCCGGTATTTCGGTAGCTGTCACGATACACGCTTCAACAAAGCACTGAAATTATTAAAATTCACTACAAAAATTGTGAAAATTTTGCACTCACAGTTCGCAAAAGTAAAGCGTTTTTGGGTCGTCGTGAAGCACCTTGTCGGATCGCAATAAAGAAATTGGTGTAAAAAATCGAGCTGTTGGGACAAGTTAGTGAGGTGAAGAATAAAACCCGTGCACGTCGCTCAAGAATGACTGAGAATAATGCTGCTGTAGCCCAAAGTGTTGAAGAAAACCCAGGTTTGTCCATTCCTCGTCGTTCTTTGGAATTGGGCATTCCACAAACGTCATTACACCGTATTTTGCATAAAGACTTGGGTCTTAAGGCTTATAAAGTTCAGTTAACACAAGCCGGCCGATCATCAACAACGTCGTGTCTTTGCTGATCGGGTCCTTGAGATGAATGAAAATGATCCGGAATTTCATCGAAAAATCATCTTGACTGATGAGGCCCATTTCCACCTCGGTGGCTATGTAAACAAGCAAAATGTCGCATCTGGGGTCGGAAAACCCAAGAGTTATTGTTGAGAAGCCTCTCCATCCTCATCGTGTGACTGTTTGGTGCGGTTTATGGTCCGGCGGGGTCATTGGACCTTACTTTTTCGAAAATGAGGTTGGATCAACAGTTACGGTGAATGGATTGCGCTATCGAGAATTGATTAATGATTTTTTATGGTCGGAGTTGGATGGTATTGATCTGGACAACGTTTACTTTCAACAAGACGGGGCTGCGTGCCACAAAAGCAACGAAACCATTGCTCTTTTACGGGAACAGTTTCCGGACCGTGTTATATCTCGAAGAGGTGGTCACAATTGGCCACCGAGATCTTGTGATTTAACACCTTACGACTTCTTCCTTTGGGGCCACGTGAACGATAAGGTCTATGCCAACAGCCTAGCGTCGTCTCAAATATAGAATTCGTGAGGCTATCGAGGATATAAGGCAGCCACTTTGTGATTTAATTATGGAAAATTTCATGAAAAGGATTTGGTCCTGTAAGCGTGGTCGTGGTGGTCATTTGGCTGATGTTCTTTTTCATTATTAACGTCATACCTTCATCTTTATTATGAAATAAACTTCCGATCATTTATGTCAAAAAATGTTATTTTTCTTTGAATACCAAAATAACACCTCTGTTTGGAAAACCCTGTATAATGAAGGAATAAGATTTCAAAGAACGACTTTTTTCTTCCACTTTCCAAACCACAAATATTATTCAGATTGCCTGTTCTCTTTCAATTGTAATAACATCGCGTTTTTCGGACAAGTAGCAAAATACAATAAGTTGTAGAATATATATCCTTCAAAAATTTCAACTGCTTTTAAACATGAACTCGATAAGAAAGAAAAAAAAAAAACAAGTAAGGAAAGGCTAAAGTCGGGCGGGGCCGACTATATAATACCCTACACCACTCCCTGCATATGTACCTCGCTTTGATTACTAAACCCATTTATTTCATGGGATCAATTTTATGTAGTTCATATAAATTATACTATACATTAATCTTTAGTCATATTTAACGAATATGGTTAATAATATGGTAATTGATCCAATTATCCGACAGACAAATACAAATTATACAGTAGTAATAGGATGAATCGGACCGACATTTCAAAGGGGGCCTATAACTACATTTTGGGCCTGGTCCAAAACATGGGCCTATATATTTCTCATTCACGGTAGGTATTCCTGGTTGAAAAATACCATGATCTGCAAAGTTTGATGAAGATCCGATGTAAGATGTAGTTTCTAGAGCTGTAATAGATCAGAATGGATCATTTGTTTTATACCAAAGTATGGACATATGGGCATCTCCCAAACAAGTAAGGAAATTCTAAAGACGGACGGACTTTCTATCTCATTACAATTCAATTTGGTAAAAAAGTGAAATCGGGAAGGATTTTTGCATCCTGTAAATGTATGTGTTTGACAAAAAATGTTAAATCGGAAAGGACTTTTGTATGGGGGTATATTGAAACCTGGAACGATGTGACCCGCTTTCACCATGTATGTTTATTGGTGAAATATAATATGTAAAGATTGGTCAAAATCGGTTAAACATTCGGGAGCAACATTTGTATGAGGGCTATATCTAAATCTGAACCGATCTTATCCACTTTCACCATAGGTTGGATTATAAGATGTTGTGCCAATTTTAAAGAAAAACGGGTTCAATATGTGGATTTTATAGCAGAAAACGTTAAATCGGGAGCGACATTTGTATGGGGACTATATCTAAATCTGAACCGATCTTACCTAATTTTTGCATAGTATTTCTAGTTGGATTATAAGATGTTTTGCCAAATTTAAAGAAAATCCGGTACAATATGTCGTTTCTAGAGCGGAAAATGTCAAATCGGGAGCGACATTTGTATGGGGGCTATATCTAAATCTGAACCGATCTTACCCAATTTTTGCATAGGTATTTCTAGTTAGATTATAAGATGTTGTGCCAAATTTAAAGAAAATCGGGTGCAAGATGTGGTTTCTAGAGCGGAGGGAGTGACATTTGTTTGGGTCTATATCTAAATCTGAACCGATCTTACCCAGTTTCAGCATAGGTGTTTCTAGTTCGATTATAAAATGTTGTGCCATATTTAAAGAAAATCGGGCACAATATGTGGTTTCTAAAGCGGAAAAAGTGAAATCGGGAGCGACATTTGTATTGGGGCTATATCTAAATCTGAACCGATCTTACCCAATTTTTGCATACGTATTTCTAGTTGGATTATAAGATGTTTTGCCAAATTTAAAGAAAATCGGGTACAATATGTCGTTTCTAGAGCGGAAAATGTCAAATCGGGAGCGACATTTGTATGGGAGCTATATCTAAATCTGAACCGATCTTACCCAATTTTTGCATAGGTGTTTATAGTTGGATTATAAGATGTTGTGCCAAATTTAAAGAAAATCGGGTACAATATGTCGTTTCTAGAGCGGAAAATGTCAAATCGGGAGCGACATTTGTATGGGGGCTATACCTAAATCTGAACCGATCTTACCCAATTTTTGCATAGGTATTTCTAGTTAGATTATAAGATGTTGTGCCAAATTTAAAGAAAATCGGGTGCAAGATGTGGTTTCTAGAGCGGAGGGAGTGACATTTGTTTGGGTCTATATCTAAATCTGAACCGATCTTACCCAGTTTCAGCATAGGTGTTTCTAGTTCGATTATAAAATGTTGTGCCATATTTAAAGAAAATCGGGCACAATATGTGGTTTCTAAAGCGGAAAAAGTGAAATCGGGAGCGACATTTGTATTGGGGCTATATCTAAATCTGAACCGATCTTACCCAATTTTTGCATACGTATTTCTAGTTGGATTATAAGATGTTTTGCCAAATTTAAAGAAAATCGGGTACAATATGTCGTTTCTAGAGCGGAAAATGTCAAATCGGGAGCGACATTTGTATGGGGGCTATATCTAAATCTGAACCGATCTTACCCAATTTTTGCATAGGTATTTCTAGTTAGATTATAAGATGTTGTGCCAAATTTAAAGAAAATCGGGTACAATATGTCGTTTCTAGAGCGGAAAATGTCAAATCGGGAGCGACATTTGTATGGGGGCTATACCTAAATCTGAACCGATCTTACCCAATTTTTGCATACGTATTTCTAGTTGGATTATAAGATGTTTTGCCAAATTTAAAGAAAATCGGGTACAATATGTCGTTTCTAGAGCGGAAAATGTCAAATCGGGAGCGACATTTGTATGGGGGCTATATCTAAATCTGAACCGATCTTACCAAATTTTTGCATAGGTATTTCTAGTTAGATTATAAGATGTTGTGCAAAATTTAAAGAAAATCGGGTGCAAGATGTGGTTTCTAGAGCGGAAAATGTCAAATCGGGAGCGACATTTGGGCTATATCTAAATCTGAACCGATCTTACCCAATTTTGCATACGTATTTCTAGTTGGATTATAAGATGTTCTGCCAAATTTAAAGAAAATTGGGTACAATATGTGGTTTCTAAAGTGGAAAATGTCAAATCGGGAGCGACATTTGTATGGGAGCTATAGCTAAATCTGAACCGAGTTCCTCCAAATTCAATACCGATGGTCCTTGGCCAGAAAAAATAACTTCTGCCAAGTTTCATAACAATCGGACAACAATTGCGACCTGTAGAGTGCGAACAAGCTTAGATGGACAGCAGACGGACAGACGGACAGACGGACGGACAGACAGACATCGTTAAATCGACTCAGCTGGTGATTCTAAGCCGATCGGTATACTTTAAGGTGGGTCTAGCTCGATTATTTCTTGGTGTTACAAACATTTGGCGCGAAACTAACTTATAATACCCTAGACCACGAAATGGTGTAGGGTATAAAAACAGAGTATAAAGTTTTGCTATTATAATTAGTGTCGCACGATGTACACACTAAAATCATAAAAAACCGTCTGGCTCAGGAATAGACAGTGATAAAGCCGACATATTTTTCGACAAAGCATAAAAAACTATAGATTAATTTTGGTTGGAAACATACACAAATTCTTCAGCTTAAAATATGTTCTTTTAATTATTTCTATTAAATGGTTTTTATAGGATTATGTAGATTATAAATATAACCCATTGAGTCTCCTTTAAATACTTTGAGGATACCATGTCTACAACTTTGTTCAAAAAATAGTTGCAAACAATCTTGCCTTAAGCTTTAGGCAGCCATGGCATCGTTTTCAAAAAATTGCTGCATTAGAGAGATTTAATTTTTTGAGATATGTCATCCCTAGTTTAAAGCTATTCGAGTGGCAGTATTCCGCGCTCCTTTTGTTTGATAGATTATGTCGTCATATTTCTTCGTCTTCACTATCGTTGATCCTTTATTTGGCTGCTTTTTTCCTAAAAGTTGTCAAAAATAAATATGTTAAGCTTCTTTTTGAATTGTCCTCTTCTTCCTGTGCCCAACCTCCGAAAAAGTAGGGAAATTCTCTCACTTCGTTTCCTCTCTCTTTCATGACGCATGCTCACCTCACCATCGACTTCATCTGTTGCTTACTGTTTGCCAGCCCATGTTTATTGTTGCTTTGTTTTCCGCTTCTTGTTCCGTTTTGTTTTCGAAAAATAGAAAGAAACACAGAAGAGTGTGCCATAAATTTGCCATTACTCGGGCCACAATGTTGTTTGTAAACATTCGTCGTCGTCCTGTTGCTGCTGATTTCGAGCAGTGGTTTTTGGGTTTTGTGGGTTAATGGGTTATGTTTGTTAGTAGCTCTGTTCCATATACTCATTGTATGTTAGTGTGAGTTTGATGTAGATTATGTGTGTTATGGGAAACATAATGCTGAACAGATATTGTCACATATATATGTAGTTAGGAACAGTGGTGTAAGGTTTTAATTTTAAAGCTGCTGCCTAAAATTCTTTTGTGGATTTTTCATACGAAATTTAACAAACAAAATCCATTCAAAGTGGATTTTGGGCGTGCTTTATTAATGGATTTAAGTATTTGAAAACTCATAGACGAGAGATAGAGGTTATTTGTTATTTTTGATGTATTTTTATGCACATTTTAACTAGCATTTAATTAACATCGGACAAAACTAGAAGGAGTGGTCAGAATACAAGGAAAATAGATTATCATGCACTGAATTTACATTTACTTTAAATGACTTCATAGACTTTCATCCCGGGATTTCCTCGGGAAAAAATTTCGAAAATTTGCATATTTCCCGTATTCCGGGAAATTTGTACGAGATTCCTGTGGGAATTCAGCAGATTTTTTCATCACGTTTTTATAAAACATTGTAAAAAGTAGCAACATTATTTAACAAAGATCATTTTTAATTAGATATGTGACAACTATGTGATAGAAATATTCCTTGAATATGGTATTTTATATTTTATAATTTACCATTATTGGTAACAATACTGTTAGTAATATTTGGAGATAATTCCATTCCATGTTTTTATTATAAAGTTGGATAAACTCTTTTCCTGATCTGTGGATAAACCGTACAGATGTTATATACAGATGTTTTATACTTTCAAAAGTTCACATTAAAATTAATTTTTTTCTCTTCCTGCAGATTTAATTTTATATTCAAATGCGTTTAATGCCGTCTCAGAATAATTTTGTTTAACTGACCTCCGAGGTAGGTCCATTCCAAAATTAACAGTTTTTCAATACAAACATTAGGTCTTTTCGATTCACTCGATTCACTTGCTTAACATGTGGCTTATTACTCTTTTAGTGATGCTTGTTGATCCATTAGTAACAATGGTGTCACCGTATCAAGTCTCTTAATAGTAAGCGAGTAAGTTCAATCGAACTATTATTATTTGGTTTATCTATATGTGAGTCATTCATTGCCAAGCGGTACGGATTTTGACCTCTACAGCTGCGATTGTTTTGAAAGTTTGTCTATGTATTCTTCGCATAAAAATATTGAAATTTTTTTTCACGAGCTTCAGTCGGCTAAATCGACTTATATACCCTCACTCTCAGAGAACATATATACGGATGTTATAAGGAATTCAACTTAACGTAGTGCAGGATAATTTGTGTGGAAGGTACTATGTGGTTCGTAACACATGGTCCCAGCTTCCACATTTATAAAACAATTGTAAAAACATTAGCAAATATCAAGTCATAGTAGATTCCATGTACCAGTATAGAAGTTATGAAGGATTTAATATTATCTAGGATATATACATTCGTGTGGGAGGTACAGAAAGGGGCATGGCTAAAGCGTAACTATTTTTTAGGTTTAAAGTGATTATAAAAACATTTTCAAATATCAAATTGCAAATGACTACCCGTATGGATGTTATGTCGGTTTTATTGTAACCAAAGTTTATGCCACTTTATGTGGGAGGTACCAGAAGGGGTGTGACAATAACGTCAAGTTTTTTTCTGCATTTCATTTGACATTTCTCAATTTCAGACTAACTCAATTTGAACCGTGGAAAGATACACAATCGAACAACGCTTTAAAGTTATTTAGGCTTATTATGTAAATGAGCGTTCAAATCTAAATGCATATCGTGCACTTCGTGATTTTTTGGTCAATTTAATCGTCCAAATGTGCGTACAATCCGAAAAATCGAGAGATGTGAAATCACCAGTGCATGCTCGTACTGCAGAAAATATTGCTGCTGTTCGGTATAGTGTGGCTGAACTCGTCGTCGTGCCCAACAATTGCACCTCTCACGCTCGTCGTTGATGAACATTATTCATGAAGACTTGTATTTACACACTTACAGGTGCAATTGACTAAGAACTAAAGCCTCTTGACCATTCCAAAAGTCGTCAATGGTCAGAATTGTGGCAAGAAATGGCAACAGTGGATGATCAATTTTCGAAGAAAATCATCATCAGTGATGTTGCACATTTTCACCTCAGTGGATTCGTCTATAAACAGAATTGCCGCATTTGGGCGAATGATAATCCAAAACCAATGCACCCACAGAGAAAGACTGTTTGGTGCGGTTTATCAGGACGTATTTTTTCCAAAATAAGGTTGGTCAGACATTTTCTGTGAATGGTCTTCGCTATCGTGAGATGATAACGAACTTTTTATGGCCCACTTGGATATGGATGTGGACAATATGTGTTTTCAACAGGACGGTGCCACTTGGCACACAGCTAACGAAACAATGGCTCTTTTGCGCGACAAATTCAATGGTCGTTCTATCTCACGTGATGGCGATGTCTATTGGCCTCCAAGATCATGTTATTTGACACCGTTGGACTTCTTTCTTTGGGGTTATTTTAAAGATCGATAATCTAGGTAATGACAGGACAAAGCGGCGTTTTACTGCCCACACAAATTATACTCCAAAATTATCAAGTAATACTCATTTGATCTTCAAAAGTATACGAAGTAGGAGAATGGGGAAGAATGAACCCGTGCAACGCCGGGTAAAAAACAGGTCCCCTCTTAAAAAATACATTTTATACTGCCCACTGTGCCCACTGTGCCCAGTATATCTATTATCATTTCATAAGGCAGCAAACATTTTTGCAAATTGTTGCTTTACATGCAGGAATTGTTATGGCAAACATACACTCACCTTTGTATGTGTGTGTGTGATAAATCTTACAGGATACCTACCTCTACCGGTGTGTACATATGTAAATGTTGCTGTGTATATTAAAGACATCCACAAACCAAACCAATTGTGTAAACTTATACAAAGATAGGTAAAAAATCCCAAAAACAACACTTCTGCTGTCAACCAAGAGCCAAACTGAAAGACGAAATCAGTGGTTTCGACCGTGGTGAGTTTCTAAAAAGGACAAAACGCCGCTCTTTCGTTGGCGAAAGGACATGAAACAGTTCTGCTGGAACTCTGACAAAAAGCGGACGGCGACGCGCGTGTTAACGTTTATCTCTGTGTCATTTTAACAATTTAATTGATAATTTAAAGAGAAAGAAACGTGAAAAGATTTGCGTCAAACGTGAATTTGTGAAATGAAAATTAAAAAGAAACAAATTCTTTTTTAGAAAAGTATGAAATGTAAAAAATAATATAAAAATAAAAAATCCAACTACTCTAGTCGTATTCATCACTACTGTGTGAATATTTAACTTAAAACCTTAAAAGCTCACTTGCTTTTTTCGTTTTAAAGAACGCCTAATGGTATGCCCTAAAAAATCCATCGATTTAGTCCCAAAGGTTTTCTGTTTGGTTTAAAATACAGGATGCTGTCATGAAAAAATATTCTAAAAATAACCATATCATATCATATCTCATTCGGCCCTTGATGTTAGTTCACTTGTTGGGTTTTTATTTTATAAACTTTACAGCATCCTTGAGGTAGGCAACATACATCCAAGGCATTTTTACTCCACAACAGTGGCTGTGGCAAGCAAGCAAGCCAGAATATCCATATATTTGGTATGAGATGTTATTAGAAATACCAACATTTTCATGAATTTTTAATTTTATTGTATTCCAAAGTTTATTGGAAGAGCATGTGAGCGAGTACCTTTTATGCCAACCACTTTGTGTTTTGCAACAAAATGAACTTTAAAGATATGGGGAAATCCTCAGAGATATTTCTTTGGTTTGTTACCTTTTGCTCGAAGTTTAAAGGATTTCAGAGTACCTACACACAGAGAGAGATTTGCCACAAGACTCCAAAGGAGTTCATTAGATTAATGGTTCAACTGTGTGTACGATGAACGATTCCTTAATGAAAGCTGGGATTAAGTTATTTTCTGAAATGCCAAGTGGATATCAAGTTCACTTTATCCTCCATTTTCAGAGTGTGGGTTAAACATTTGCCTGCCTGACCTTTGCACAGATTGCAGGGAAACTTGTTGGAGGAGGCTCGAATCCGTTACGGTGGCTGACTTTGAAACCACAAAACAAAGAAAGTTAATTCAACCATTTTTCAACAGAACGTATCGATCAGATTTCCTTATAATGGGATTGATATGCTACCAATCGACAACTTAACCATTTTATCTAACTTTCAGCAACAAGTTTTCAAAGAAACATAATTCAGTTAAATGACAGTTTCACAGTATTAATAGGAATCCCCCTCGTATTCAAAGATAAAACCAGTAGATATAAATCATCAAAGGACATTTTCAGCGTGATTGTAGCAAATAATAAACGCTTCACAAGAACACTTTCTTGTGCTCAATTAAATATTTACAAAGCTGTTCTCGGAATCGAGCAAATCACAAGATTTGCAAGTTGTGAGTTCTTTTTGAGAACGAAATAAGCATAGACTAAGGTTTGGCAAGGTCTGTGTAAAACAGCTTATGAGCAATTTCCTTTCCTTTTTGTACACTCAGAAAATGTGAACCCTATATTGAGTTAGAATTAACTAAAATTTTGGGAAATATTACTTCGTACAGCTTAAAACATTTTTTCCTTTTTAACAAATTCAAAAATGTCCTTGAAATTAGAACATGTTTTGATATTGATTCTAGTATAATTATCTTGAAACAAAAAAATGATTACTCAATCTGAAGAAAATTTCAAACCGATAAAATTTACCCGCGAGAGAATGAAACAATTCTCAAAAGTTTCATGATGTTTCTCATTATTCTAATATTGTTTAAAATAACATGTGAATAATTTATGAAATTAGCCTTGGCAAACGAACGAGAATTAATTCTTAGATTACTACTACTACAGTATTTTCTAAACATATTGAAGTGTTTGTATACCTTCCATTGTCATTGAAATATATATATATATATATATATATATATATGTAGGGTGGAGCATTTATTATTTTTATTTTTATATTTATAATTTTTTCAAATTTCCGGTTTTATTGGAAAGGTTGAACTTTGTCATTTAATAATGAAATTCATACTTTTAGGAGATCAAATGGGATAATGCGTATAAAAATAGTACCATCGAAACGGCGGAAGTTTAAATCATGAATTTTGGTTCATGCATTACTCTGACTGTATAGACGCGCAACATAATGTTAATTTACGAATTGTTCTTTGTATGTATCGTTGGTCTGTGTTGTCATTTATTTTGGTTTAAGACCAACGATTGTGCTAAAGTCTTCCGCTGAACTCAAAATTAGCAAAAAGGCCAGTGAGACCTTTATTGTTGCGCAGTTTCGATGGGTAGCGCTCAGGTAGTCGCAAAAGTAAACAATTTTCCGAATTTTTTTAATTTCATTTGTTTTTTCTTTACCTCTTCAGTGAGATCCTCTGCTATTTAGTACAAAAATACGTACTATTATTAATATTATGTCATAATAACATATACGTATCCCAGTGTTACGTTTGTTGGTATGTTTTTATACCCTCCACCTCCAGGATGGGGGTATACTAACTTTGTCATTCCGTTTGTAACACCTTGAAATATCGACCTGAGACCCTATAAAGTATATATATTCTTGATCGTCATAAAATTCTAAGACGATCTAGCCATGTCCGTCCGTACGTCTGTCCGTCTGTTGAAAGCACGCTAGCATCTAAACGAAAGGAGCTAGAACGTTCAAATTTTCCATAAATGCGTCTTATAGTCGTAGATCAGTTGGGATTGAAATGGGGCGAAATCGGCCCAAAGGACTAAAAATACCCATAATAATCCCTAATACTTTAGCGTATTTAAGCATGTTTTTTGAATATGTCTGTTTATATTTGCTTGATATTTGGTATGCGCATTCCCCTTATAGCAAAAACGTGAACCATAAAGAGATTCTTATTTGTAGGGGGTAAAATGGGGCAAAAAAGGGATACAAATGGTACATATTAAACGACAACAGCTAGAAACACGAAATTCGGTGTGTACTTTCCTCTAATTGAGTAGATACATAATATAAAAGTAATTTTTCCAAATTCGTACTTTTAAGGGGTAAAATGGGAATAGAGGGATAAAAATGGTACCAACCAAACGGCTGTACCTAGAATAATGAAATTCGGTGTATACATTCATCTGATTGCATAGACAAGTAAAACACACTGATTTTTCAAAATTCGTACTTTTTGGGGTTAAAATGAAAAAAGAGGATAAAAATAGTACCAATCAAATGACCGCAGCTAGAGTCATGAAATTCGGAGTATACATTCCTCTGACTGTGTAGACACGGAAAATAAACCGATTTTTCGAAATTCGTACTTTTTGGGGTCAAAATAGAAAAAAGGGGAAAAAAAGTACCAACCAAATGACCGCAGCTAGAGTCATGAAATTCGGAGTATACATTCCTTTGACTACGTAGACATGAAAAATAAAAGTTTTTTTTTTCAAATTCGTACTTTCAAGGGATACAATGGGTACGGAGGGATAAAAATGGCACCAACCAAACGGCTACACCTGGAATAATGGAATTCGGTGTATACATTCCTCTGATTGCATAGACACTTAAAATAAACACATTTTTCGAAATTCGTACTTTTTGGGGTTGAAAAGAAAAATGGGATAAAAATAGTACCAATCAAATGACCGCAGCTAGAGAGTGATGAAATTATAATTGCGTAGAAATGTCAAGGGGGTAAAAATGGTACCAACCAAATGCTCGCAGCTGGAATCATGGAATTCGGTGTATACATTTCTCTGACTGCATAGACACGCAAAATAAAAAGTTTTCTTGTAATTTTTCTTTTACGGCAAAAATTGGTTGAATCATGAAGTTAGGTTATTTTGCACATGTACGTCTGATAATGGATTTTCAAAATTTGTACTTTTGGAATTAAAACAGAATGGAAGTACAACCAACTGTAGCACCCACTATCTTCCAATATTTATGGTATTTAAGCTTTTTGAAAATATAATTATAAGAATATTTATTTTTTTATTTGAAATAGATAATGGTTTGATATAATTAAAATATTATATTTATTTATATAATTATTTTTTCAATATTTGTATTTGTTTTAGTTTAGCTATATTACAAAATTTATATTTTCCTATAATATTGCTGCACTTCTACGAAAACCGACAACCTCTGTGGAATACAACCCATGGTGGAGGGTATATAAGGTTCGGCCCGGCCGAACTTAACGCCGACTTTACTTGTTTTTTCATATTATTGACATTGCAGTTATATTTTGAGATTTGGTTGAGAGTTTGCACTTGCCTTATAAATACGTGGGCGTATACTTACTATTATTACATTATATTTTAATTAAGTATTCGTAATGTAAACAAATTTTTATTACAACCCGTGTCTTTTTATTTTTATATCCTATACCACTTCGTGGACTAGGGTATTATAAGTTAGTTTTCCACCAAATGTTTGTAACACTAAGAAATAATCGAGCTAGATCCACCTTTAAGTATACGGATCGGCTTAGAATCACAAGCTGAATCGATTTAACGTCTGCCTGTCCGTCCGTCTACTGTCCATCTAAGCTTGTTCGCACTCTACAGGTCGGAATTGTTGTTCGATTGTCATGACATCGGTATTGAATTTGGAGAAAATCGGTTCAGATTTAGAAATAATCTCCATACAAATATCCATATAATTTAAACTATTACTGCTCTAGAATTCACATTTTTCATGGTATCAAGACAAATTTTTCAAGATCGTGTTATATTTGAACTAGAAGCAGTTAATGCGAAAGTCGACCATATGGGTCCATTTTTTGATATAGCCCCCATACAAATGTACTTCCGATTTACAATATTACTGCTCTAAGTGCACATTTTACATCGGATCTTGATCAAATTTCCCACACAATGTTACATTTAGACTAGAAACAGCTATTTTGAAACCCAGCTGTACAGGTCAATGTTTTGTTATTGTCCCCATACAAATGGGTCCCAGTACTATCGCTCTAGAACCCACATCTTACATTGGATCTTGATAAAGTTTTGCAGATCATTTCAGTAAAGAATACCTACTTTGAAAGTGTCCTATAAGGGCCCACTTTTTAATGTAGCGCCCTTATAAATGGGCCCCCATTTTTATTACTACAACTCTAGCACCCACATTTTACACCTGAAGATTTTCAAATTTTGCAGATTTTATTACATTTCAACTAAGAATACATACTATGAAAGTCAAATATATGTGTCTATACTTTGGTATAACCCAAATCTACTTATTACAGCTCTAGAAACTACATATTTCATCGGATCTTGATCAAATTTTGCAGATCATGGTATATTTCAACTAGGAATACTTACCGTAAATGAGAACTATATAGGCCCATGTTTTGGCACAGGTATTGTTATAGGCCCGATTCAAATATCCGTCCTATTATAATCTGAATTTGCCATTGGATATTGATCAATTTTTCCAAATCATATCATGTTATATTTACTTTACTCGGAATATCTGCCGGAAAATTGGATCAATTACCATATTAAATTTGACTATAGATGAATTGCTCCCATGAAAACCTGGGTTTGGTAATCAAAGTGAGGTATATACGCAGGTAGTGGTGTAGTGTATTATATATAGACGGCTCCGACTTTAGCCTTTGCTTACTTGTTGTTTTTTATTTTTTTTTTGTTATAGGTAGCAGAGTATCTCAACGTTGAATTAAAGAAAAAACAAATGAAAAAACAAGTAAGGAAAGTCTAAAGTTGGGCGGGCCGACTATATGATACTCTCCACTTTCTATCCGAATACAATTCAATTCGGAAAAAAGTGAAAACGAGAAGAATTTTTGTATGTTTCCTAATCATAGGCTAATATGACCTGGTCCAGTTTGTCAAATCGAGAAGAATATTTGTATCGGGGCTATATAAAAACTTTCCACTTTCTATCCGAATACAATTCAATTCGGAAAAAAGTGAAAACGAGAAGAATTTTTGTATGTTTCCTAATCATAGGCTAATATGACCTGGTCCAGTTTGTCAAATCGAGAAGAATATTTGTATCGGGGCTATATAAAAACATGAAATGAAGTGATCCATTTTCACAGTAAAATCTTCCAGTTCAAATATAACGTATTATGCTCATTTTGAAGAAATTCGGCGAAAATATGTGGTTTCTGGGGCGGAAAAAGTCAATCCGGGAGAGAAATTAGTATGGGAGCTATATGTAAATCTGAACCGATCTGACCCATTGTCACCATGCTTGTTTCTGGTGGAAATATAAGATATTTTGCCAAATTTGAAGAAGATCTGTAAAAATATGTGGTTTCTAGACCAGAAAAAGTCAAATCGAGAATAGAAGCTATATACAAATCTGAACCGATCTGACCAATTTTTACCATAAGTGTTCCTAGTTTAAATATAAGATGTTTTGCCAAATCTGAAGACAATCTGATACTGTAAAAGTCTGGAGCTGTAAAAGTCAAATCGGGAGCGAAATTTGTATGGGAGCTATATATAAATCTGAACCGATGTAACTATTTAATTTGAAGAAAATCGGTTCAGATTTAGATATTGCTCCCATAAAAATGTTGCTCCCGATGTGTCTCTTTCTGCTCTAGAAACCACATATTTTAACAGATCCTCTTCAAATTAGGCGAAGTATCTTATATTTGTACTAGAAATAGCCATGGCGATTTTCACCGAATTTCTTAAAATTGAGCATAGCACGTTATAGTTGAACTGGAAGATTTTACTGTGAAAATGGATCACTTCATTCCATGTTTGGATATAGCCCCGATACAAATATTCTTCTCGATTTGACAAATTGGACCAGGACATATTAACCTGTGATTAGGAAACATACAAAAATCCTTCCCGATTTCACTTTTTCACCGAATTGAATTGTATTCGGATAGAAAGTGGAGAGTATCATATAGTCGACCCCGCCCGACTTTAGCCTTTCCTTACTTGTTTTTTATTGATTTTTATTTTTATTCAAAATGGGCCATTTTAGTCACAATATAATCGCCATTCCAAATATTCAGAATCTACGTTGGAGAATCTCATTTACTATTTGGGCCACTTTACTGTACATATACATTAGAACATCCCAAAAGATAGACATATGAAGAGGTGATATCGGGTATTCTACACGTCAAATCTTACCAGAGATGAGCAGTAGCGAGACTATGGCATATTTAATACTTCAAAAGTGAATAAAACCAGTCCATGAATATTCACCGTGTCTTTCACAATCGTCACTTTCGGTTGACGTCATGTCTCCTCCGTCTTAATACAAATCATAAAAATGCCTCTGGGAAATTCCGCAGACATCAAGTAATATTCCAAGTTATTAATATAATTTCATACTATCAAGGCTCCAGAGAATTTTTAAACGACTTCATATCAATCACAGAGTCATAAGTTACATTCGTCGAATGTAAGTGGTGGCAGTAGTAAAAGTTTAATGTGATTTATTTATATGATTTCTTTGCCTATTTTGATGTTTTAAACATTGCGAAATAGGATTATTACGTTCGTTACATTAATGGCAAATTTTGAAATTGTTTACCGGTATTGGTGAGGCACCCATTGACTTAATCTGAAATAGAATTTTGCTCTGTGATGAAAATGTTCATTTTCCTTGCCTATTGGGATTTAAGTTTTCTTTGAATTTATAAAACTCTCCAAATTCAAAATTTAAAACAAATATCAAATTTAACACTTCCACCAAACAACGAAATAATTTTAATATTTGTACTTTAAATGTATCGTCTGTACGCCAGCACGATTATAAAATCGTATTTTATTGTCTGCCTTTGGGCAAATAAAATTGCACGTTTCACAATAACTACAAACAAGAGACAAACAATTTGTATCTGAAACAACGAAATGGCATTTGCACAGATAACATGGAAAGGAACAGACATCTCCGCGCCCACTGGCAACACGTCAGACCAAAGATAATTTAAAACTGAATCTTCAAATACCGACATATTTGTTTTGAAACTTCTGTTGGCAAATTTATTTATGCTTTTGGTATGTAGTTGTAGTTAAATATTTTGAAATTCAGCGTTATGCATATTTTGTTCCAGTTGTACCAACTACAAATTAGAAGTTGCCCCACCATACTTTTTGCCATTTGTAAATCAATATTTCACTGTCTACCTTAAGGCTATGAGGATAAAGTTGAAAACTTAATGCTGAACATATTTAAGATGAAATTTAAAGCAATTATTGCTAATTAAAATTAAATTCTTCCGCACACAGGCTGAGTATGAAATGGTTTTTAGCACAGAAAATATATGTTTTGAAAGGGTATTCACGAGATAATCATACTAGCTTAGTACGGAATATCAATTTTTAGGCGCGATTGTTGATGTACAGCTGAGTTTAACAGGAAGGGTCCAAAGTGAAACATAGATTGAATTTATACACCGAATTTCTTTATTCTAGCTGATGCTAGAATTGGTATCATTTTTTCCATTTCGCGATATAGACCCATTGTTAAGTATAGCGATCGACTTAGAATCACTTTTCGATTTAGCCATGCCCGTCTGTCCGTCCACCTATTCTTGTAATCAAAGGTCGTAATTATTGTCGGATCCTAACAAAAATGGGCACAAGTGAGTTGTGCAGCCAGATGGCGAATTCTTTTTAATTTGAAGCAATTCGGTTCAGATTTAGATATTGTCCCCATACAAATGTCGCTAACGATACGACTTTTTCCACTCTAGAAACCACATATTTTACTCGATTTGCTTAAAATTTGACACAGTACTTTATGATTCACCTTGAAACGTCTATTGTGCAAATGAGTCAGTTCGGTTCAGATTTAGATATAGCTCCTTTACAAATTTCGTTCTCCATTAAACTTACACAATTAAACATACAAATTTCGTTCCCGATTTGACTTTTTTCCTCTATAGACCACATATTTTAAACGATTTTTTTTTCAAATTTGGCACAAAATCTTATACTTGAATTAGAAACATTTATTGTGATAGTGAGTCAGATCGGTTGATTTTTAAATATATCTCCCATACAAATGTCGCTCCAGTTTTGACTTTTTTCTCTAGAAACCAGACATTTATCCGACAACAGATATATTTAAACTAGAATCATCTATGGTGGAAGTTGATCAGATCGGTTCAGATTCAGTTACAACTTCCATACAAATGTCGCACTCGATTTGACTTCTTCCGCTCTAGAGTCCACATATATAGTACCCATATAAATAATCCTTCCTGATATCATTTTCCCCCGAATTCAATTGTAAAAGTGTAAAGTGGAGGGTATCCTAGAGTCGGCCCTGCACGACGTTAGCCTTTCTTTACTTGTTATCATTATACCCTACACCACTTCGTGGGCTAGGGTATTATAAGTTAGTTTCGCCCCAAATGTTTGTAACACCAAGAAATAATCGAGCTAGACCCACCTTTAAGTATACCGATCGGCTTAGAATCACCAGCTGAGTCGATTTAACGATGTCTGTCTGTCCGTCCGTCCGTCCGTCTGCCCGTCTGCTGACCATCTAAGCTTGTTCGCACTCTACAGGTCGCAATTGTTGTCCGATTGTCATGAAATTTGGCAGAAGTTATTTTTTCTAGCCAATGACCATCGGTATTGAATTTGGAGGAAATCGGTTTAGATTTAGATATAGCCCCCATACAAATGTCGCTCCCGATTTGACTTTTTCCGCCCTATAAAGCACATATAGTACCCGATTTTCTTTAAATTTGGCACAACATCTTGTAATCCAACTAGAAACACCTATGCAAAAATTGGGTAAGATCGGTTCAGATTTAGATATAGCCCCCATACAAATGTCGCTAGCGATTTGACATTTTCCGCTCTAGAAACGACATATTGTACCCGATTTTCTTTAAATTTGGCAGAACATCTTATAATCCAACTAGAAACACATATGCAAAAATTGGGTTAGATCCCTTCAGATTTAGACATAGCCCCCATACAAATGTCGCTCCCGATTTCACTTTTTTCGCTTTAGAAACGACATATTGTAACCGATTTTCTTTAAATTTTGCAGAACATCTTATAATCCAACTAGAAATACGTATGCAAAAATTGGGTAAGATCGGTTCAGATTTAGATATAGCCCCCATACAAATGTCGCTCCCGATTTCACTTTTTTTGCTTTAAAATCCACACATTGTACCCGTTTTTTTTTAATTGGCCCAACATCTTATAATCGAACTAGAAACATCTATGGTGAAAGTGGGTAAGATAGGTTCAGATTTAGATATAGCCCTCATACAAATATTGCTCCCTAATGTTTAACCGATTTTGGCCAAATTTTACATATTATATTTCACCAATAAACAGACATGGTGAAAGCGGGTCACATCGTTCCAGGTTTCAATATACCCCCATACAAAAGTCCTTTCCGATTTAACATTTTTTGTCAAACACATACATTTAGAGGATGCAAAAATCCTTCCCGATTTCACTTTTTTACCGAATTGAATTGCAATGAGAATTGTTTTGGTGATGTCCATATGTCCATACTTTGAAATGACTTTGGTATACTACTGTATAATTTGTATTTGTCTGTCGGACAATTAGATCAATTACCATACTCGTTAAATTTGACTGAAGATGAATTTATAGAATATAAATTATATGAATATAATTTATATAATTTGTATGAACTACATAAAATTGCTCCCATGAAATACCTGGGTTTAGTAATCAAAGCGAGGTACATACGCATGGAGTGGTGTAGGGTATTATATAGTCGGCCCCGCCCGACTTTAGCCTTTCCTTACTTGTTTAAAGCTAGTTTAGTTTGTTTCGAAAGTTTGTGTTTGGAAAAAACAAGTAAAAAGACTTTCATTTCGGTCGGGCCGAAGCCTTTTTTCCTTCCACAATGGATTGCATACTATAGTATTACCGGCTGTCGACTTTTTGCTAAGAGCGATATTTGTTGAATAAATTAAGATATTTTATTATTATAATTTTTAATTAAAGTTTGTAATTCTAGCAATGCAGTGCATCCACAACGAGTCACTGTTTGGTGTGGTTTTAGGGCTGGGGGTATCATTGGGACATCTACTGAAAAATTGGGTTGATATGATGAGGTACTGCCGAGCCAGTCGTGCCAGTGACCAACAAAACCAACGGCTTCGGCGGATTTTTATACCCTACACCACTTCGTGGGCTAGGGTATTATAAGTTAGTTTCGCCCCAAATGTTTGTAACACCAAGAAATAATCGAGCTAGACCCACCTTTAAGTATACCGATCGGCTTAGAATCACCAGCTGAGTCGATTTAACGATGTCTGTCTGTCCGTCCGTCTGTCCGTCTGTCCGTCTGTCCGTCTGTCCGTCTGCTGTCCATCTAAGCTTGTTCGCACTCTACAGGTCGCAATTGTTGTCCGATTGTCATGAAACTTGGCAGAAGTTATTTTTTCTAGCCAAGGACCATCGGTATTGAATTTGGAGGAAATCGGTTCAGATTTAGATATAGCCCCCATACAAATGTCGCTCCCGATTTGACTTTTTCCGCCCTATAAAACACACATAGTACCCGATTTTCTTTAAATTTGGCACAACATCTTATAATCCAACTAGAAACACTTATGCAAAAATTGGGTAAGATCGGTTCAGATTTAGATATAGCCCCCATACAAATGTCGCTCCCTATTTCACTTTTTCCGCTTTACAAACCACATATTGTACCCGATTTTCTTTAAAATTGGCACAGCATCTTATAATCCAACTAGAAACACCTGTGCAAAAATTGGGTAAGATCGGTTCAGATTTAGATATAGCCCCCATACAAATGTAGCTCCCGATTTGACATTTTCCGCTCTAGAAACGACATATTGTACCCGATTTTCTTTAAATTTGGCAGAACATCTTATAATCCAACTAGAAACACGTATGCAAAAAATTGGGTAAGATCGGTTCAGATTTAGATATAGCCCCCATACAAATGTCGCTCCCGATTTGACATTTTCCGCTCTAGAAACGACATATTGTACCCGATTTTCTTTAAATTTTGCAGAACATTATATAATCCAACTAGATATACGTGTGCAAAAATTGGGTAAGATCGGTTCAGATTTAGATATAGCCCCCATACAAATGTCGCTCCCGATTTGACATTTTCCGCTCTAGAAAAGACATATTGTACCCGATTTTCTTTAAATTTTGCAGAACATCTTATAATCCAACTAGAAACACGTATGCAAAAATTGGGTAAGATCGGTTCAGATTTAGATATAGCCACCACACAAATGTCGCTCCCGATTTGACATTTTCCGCTCTAGAAAAGACATATTGTACCCGATTTTCTTTAAATTTTGCAGAACATCTTATAATCCAACTAGAAACACGTATGCAAAAATTGGGTAGGATCGGTTCAGATTTAGATATAGCCCCCATACAAATGTCGCTCCCGATTTCACTTTTTCCGCTTTAGAAACGACATATTGTAACCGATTTTCTTTAAATTTTGCAGAACATCTTATAATCCAACTAGAAATACGTATGCAAGTATTGGGTAAGATCGGTTCAGATTTAGATATAGCCCCCATACAAATGTCGCTCCCGATTTGACATTTTCCGCTCTAGAAACGACATATTGTACCCGATTTTCTTTAAAGTTGGCAGAACATCTTATAATCCAACTAGAAACACGTATGCAAAAAATTGGGTAAGATCGGTTCAGATTTAGATATAGCCCCCATACAAATTTCGCTCCCGATTTCACTTTTTCCGCTCTAAAAACCACACATTTTACCCGCTTTTCTTTAAAATTGGCACAACATCTTATAATCGAACTAGAAACATCTATGGTGAAAGTGGGTAAGATAGGTTCAGATTTAGATATAGCCCTCATACAAATGTTGCTCCCGAATGTTTAACCGATTTTGGCCAAATTTTACATATTATATTTCACCAATAAACAGACATGGTGAAAACGGGTCACATCGTTCCAGGTTTCAATATACCCCCATACAAATGTCCTTTCCGATTTAACATTTTTTGTCAAACACATACATTTACAGGATGCAAAAATCCTTCCCGATTTCACTTTTTTACCGAATTGAATTGCAATGAGAATTGTTTGGGTGATGTCCATATGTCCATACTTTGAAATGGCTTTGGTATACTATTGTATAATTTGTCTGTCGGACAATTAGATCAATTACCATATTATTTACCATACTCGTTAAATTTGACTGAAGATGAATTTATAGCATATAAATTATATGAATATAATTTATATAATTTGTATGAACTACATAAAATTGCTCCCATGAAATACATGAGTTTAGTAATCAAAGCGAGGTACATACGCAGGGAGTGGTGTAGGGTATTATATAGTCGGCCCCGCCCGACTTTAGCCTTTCCTTACTTGTTTGTACGTGTATTAAGAATCACCCAGCAAAAAATCTCATTACCAAGTAATGTGGGGAATAAGGCAAAACCAAAAACCGTCACTACTTATTTCGGATCCGTTTCTAATTATTTTTATAAAGGGATTGTAAAAAAACTTACACGCACGTTTACGAGAAGTTAATAAATAAGTAGTTCTATAGGAGTTGTAAAATAAGTGGCCTCAGGAGAAGATTAGCCAAATAGTGCATTACCAATAATGAGCTTAATAAGTGATGAAAACAACATTTTTATTAAATTATATATTTTGTATCGACTTGTTAACAATCTGAATACAGAATTTAGGACTATTTTTCTTTAAGCCTGGATAACTAAGCTGCTATAACAACAGCACTGCTATAACAACAGCACTGCTATTCTCTGACTCACCACAAACATGTAAAAAATTAAGTTTTAAAATCTGAAGTTCTATGAAATTTAACTTACCAATAACTACTTATTTAAACCATTATAAGAAAGTAATTATTTCATAATTCAAAATAATGCATCATTACTAGGTAATGATAAAAATAATGAGGTGTTTTAGTTTTTTCGTTTGCATTTTTTTGGTCTGTAATCAATATTTGATTTGAACTGGGATATTGTCCTGGCTCAAGACCATTTTGCTTCTATATTTAATAGAATGCAAATTTATTTACGAATGGCATGGTGACATTTATTACTTGGCTGCAGACTACCACGATCATGATTTCGACCATGTCAAAAGTCTTTTCAAGTGGCTTCGCAGCGACTTTTCAACATCAAACCCGGCCTCTATAAGGAGATGATTCTCACAAACGAACGAGAATCACAACTCACTTGCCGAATTTGCGTTTAAAAAATCGCACCAAGTAATAAAGCACACATGCCATCTTACAAGCATCTCATTGAGTTGCATATGTAAGTATGTGTATATGCAGGTATAGTTACCCAGCAATACTTCTGCCGTGCCAACGCTCATTTGTTTTAGTTTTTTCGTTTGCATTTTTTTTGGTCTGTAATCAATATTTGATTTGAACTGGGATATTGTCCTGGCTCAAGACCATTTTGCTTCTATATTTAATAGAATGCAAATTTATTTACGAATGGCATGGTGACATTTATTACTTGGCTGCAGACTACCACGATCATGATTTCGACCATGTCAAAAGTCTTTTCAAGTGGCTTCGCAGCGACTTTTCAACATCAAACCCGACCTCTATAAGAAGATGATTCTCACAAACGAACGAGAATCACAACTCACTTGCCGAATTTGCGTTTAAAAAATCGCACCAAGTAATAAAGCACACATGCAACTCAATGAGATGCTTGTAAGATGGCATGTGTGCTTTATTACTTGGTGGGATTTTTTAAACGCAAATTCGGCAAGTGAGTTGTGATTCTCGTTCGTTTGTGAGAATCATCTCCTTATAGAGGCCGGGTTTGATGTTGAAAAGTCGCTGTGAAGCCACTTGAAAAGACTTTTGACATGGTCGAAATCATGATCGTGGTAGTCTGCAGCCAAGTAATAAATGTCACCGTGCCATTCGTAAATAAATTTGCACTCTATTAAATATAGAAGCAAAATGGTCTTGAGCCAGGACAATATCCCAGTTCAAATAATGAGGTGTCATTACCAAGTTTTTGCTGGGCAATAACGCTTGTAGTTTATATGTAGTCAGTCGCTGGATAGATCGCAAGAAAATTACAAAACAAAAATGTTATGCATACGAAATCATTTTAGCCATATCTCCCGCGAAAATGAAATTTTTACAAAAATATTCAATTTGTATTTTTTGTTTACCGTGCTCTACTGAAATATCAAATTTTTTGTCGAAAACGATCGATCTTACAAAAATCATGAACGTATTTTAAACCTACTATTTTTTTTTTGTATACAAAGTTGGCGTGTAATTTTGCTATTTACTCGTTAAGACCTCTATTTAAAATATTGGTATCACCAAAGATACCTCACTGAAATTTTCCGGCAAATATTTTCATAGAACTTTTTAATCCTCAAATGTCCTTTTGAAAAGGACACTTTTATTTTCTCGAAAAAATTGCCAATTTGACTCATAGAGGGTTAAGATCTTCTACAAAAATAATTCTCATAAAATTCCAGACATTAACTTACAACAATTTTTGCACTTAGTATATTGCTCCCTGCAACCAAAAAATTAAAACGACAGTGTATTTAATAATAATATTTAATAAAGGGTGATTTTTTAAGAGCTTGATAACTTTTTTTTTTTAAAAAACGCATAAAATTTGCAAAATCCCATCGGTTCTTTATTTGAAACGTTAGATTGGTCCATGACATTTACTTTTTGAAGATAATTTCATTTAAATGTTGACCGCGGCTGCGTCTTAGGTGGTCCATCCGCTTAGTCCAATTTTGGCATTTCCACGTTTTTGAGTAACAGAGACCCAATTGGTGCGAACGGCGACGAATCGAAAATTGGTGGTCATCATTAACACTGGCCGATACAGCTGCGATATTTTCTTCAGTTCGCACTCTACGTAAGCGTGTTGGTGGTTTAATGTCCAACAATGTAAATTTGGTGCGAAATTTAGTCACAATAGCCCGAATAGCCGCTTCAGTGGGTCGATTAAACTGACCATAAAATGGAAGCGCGCAATGAACTTTCTTAACAGAGCACGCATTTTGATAATAAAATTCAATAATTTGCAAGCGTTGTTCGTTTGTAAGACGATTCATGATGAAATGTCAAAGCATACTGAGCATCTTTCTCTTTGACACCATGTCTGAAATCCCACGTGATCTGTCAAATACTAATGCATGAAAATCCTAACCTCAAAAAAATCACTCTTTACTAGCAGTACCCGCTGCTTCGCACGCGAAAAAGCCAGGTATTTGTTATTATCCGTCTCTGTTTTAGAATATTATTTATTTGATTTTCTTTTGTGCACTGTTTTAGCTGAACTACCTTCGTATATATATTTCGTATCATTTTCGAAAAAATTTCGTAAAAATCCATTAGGATTTGCGCTTCTACATTGACAGAGGAATTTACACACCAAATTTCACGACGATAGCTAATACTTATTATTATTATTATTATTCCTTTTTGTCCCTCGTAACCCTTAAAAGTAAAAAAATTTAAAAATCCAATTTTAATGCACTTGTACATGGTCAGAGGAATTTACATACCAAATTTCACGATTCTTGCTATAATAATTTAGTTGGTACTATTTTTATCCCTTTTCTCCCGCTCACATCTTATAAATACAAATTTCGAAAAATCCAATTTTACTGCGCTTCGACATGTTCAGGGGTATTTACATACCAAATTTCACGATTCTAGCTACAATACTTTAGTTGGTACCATTTGTACCCTTTGTGTCCCGCCTACCACTTATAAGTACAAATTTCGAAAAATCAATTTATATTGCAAGTCTACGTTGTCAGAGAAATGTAAATCACGATTTTAGCTGCAATTCTTAAATTGGTACCATTTTCATCCCTTTTTGCCTCTTTCCTCCCTTAAAAGTACAAATTTCGAAAAATCCCTATTTGTAGCTCGTCTATATGGTCATTGCAAGGAACACACCGAATTTCATGTTTCTAGCTACTGCCGTTTAGTCAGGACGAAGGTTCGATGTTTATTCATTTTTGTCCCATTTTACCCCCTAAAAGTACGAATTTCGTAAAACCCTTTCTTAGTCGACGTCTACATCATATTTGGGAACTACCCTGAACATGTTATGACCCTGGCTTCAGCCGTTTGGTCTGGGGCTGGTCAATGATAAGTCAGTGAGTCAGTCAGTAACGCAACTCTTTTATATATATAGATGTACGGTAGTTATGTAAATTTCTTTGAAGATTGTTGTCTTTCTGCAGAATTATAGTCGGCAACATTTAATCTGCCGGTAATAGTGTGGAATGGGATCCATGGTGGAGGGTATATAAAGTTGGACCGGCCGAACTTAACGCCTTCTTACTTGTGTTTAGTTCAAGCGAGGCAATTTTGCTTATTGACACATTCTTTGAGCCAAAATGAGCCTCATCAGTGAATAGTTAAGTGGTAACCTTTTAGGTATATACATACATGTAGTTGTATAGTAAACTGACATAAAACAATACATTGTGGCTTACCTTGAGGGTTCAAAAAATAAATCGAAAGGATATTTTAAAACTTTCCTAATAAACTGTAAGCACAAACATTGAAATATCTTGAAAATGTTAACGAAAATTAACATCGAGTATAAAAAAAGATTGACGAAAAAGTATAAAACAAAGAGCGATAAAAACTTAGGATATGCAGCACGAATTATGGAGATATTCTCTTATCTGTCTGGTTTTTCTTCGTACGCCACAATTATTAATACAAATTCAGCAGCACGTTCTAGATATCTACGATAGAACTTTTACCGTTTTTCTAGCCTCTACTCCATCACTCCTAGGCCAATATTACTACTTCGAGTAAAACTGTTTTGCATTTGCTTAGGGGAAATATACATCTCCGAGAAGGTATATTGAATAACAGAAATAAATGATGATTACTTTGATACAAAATTGAAAACTTGAAAATTAAATTATTCTATTATGAATTCAAGGAATAACATAAGCAGTCGCAACAACAACGTTTCCTCACCTGACCTTTGCCGTAAAGGAAACAGACGGAAATCTGCAAATCATTGAATTCCTTATTCAATCATAATCGTTAATGACAACATACTTTATTATCGTTGTATAATGTTGTGAAAATGGCAATTATATGTGCAAATGGTTTGCTTTCCTTATTATGGGCATCCTACAATATAATTATGGATAATAGATAACATTGGCAATAATAAATTGTATCTACTATATTTGCAAATAATGTCGATTAAAGATTAAGATTATTAATACTTCTATAAACATTAAGGAGATAATATTATAATATTAGAATAATAAGAAAAGGTGATAAGCCTATAATGTATTATTTTAATTTGTATGCAATGTTTATTTATAAGTAAAAGCTACATGAGTAATTTTATGTGCAGTGATTACACACACATTTCTATAATGCGAATAATGTTGCATTTCTAGGAATTATGGTATATTTGTCATAAGGTAACCAGCAAACAAAGTGAGAAGTACTATTCCTTTTAAACGTACCGTAAGATAAAGAATGAACAACTTCATCAAATGGTATTAAAATTTACAAATTTTCTATTTCCCTTACGAGAAATTTATTTACCAGCTTTACTGCCGCCGAACCCATCTAATATTTATACACTCCACGAGAGAATCACTATTTGAATCGATTTAGCAATGTCCGTCCGTCTGTCTGTCCCTCTATTCTTGTAATCAAAGTACAGGTGGCAATTGTAGTCAGAACCAATTGAAATTTTGCACATCGGGGTAAGGACGAACGCTATTTAATTTGATCGGTTCAGATTTTGATATAGCCCCCATACGAATTTCACTCCCGATTTGACTCTTTTCACTCTAGATACCAAATATTTTATCAGATTGTCTTCAAATTTGCAAAACATCTTATATTTCAACTAGAAAAAACTGTAATGAAAATGAGTTAGATCGGTTCAGATTTATATATTGCTCCCACACAAATTTCGCTCACAATTTAACACTATCCGCTCTAGAAACCACATATTTTAACAGATCTTCTTAAAATTTGGCAAAATATCCTATATTTCAACTAGAAAGACCTATGGTGAAAATGTTGACAAATCGGTTCAGATTTATATATAATTTCAAAATAACACGTTATACTTTAGCTAAAAGCACGTATGGTGAAAGTGGGTCACTTCGTTCCAAATTTGAATAAAGTCCCGATTGAATTGTATTCGGGTAGAAAGTGGAGGGTATCATATAGTCGGCCCGTCCGACTTTAGCCTTTCCATACTTGTTTTTATTTTTCGTCCTTGACGTAGTTATAATGCGGTTCCTAATGATTACATTAAAATCACTCTTATGATCTAAATATCCTTACTTTCGCAAGAAGCAATTTTTATACCCTACACCACTTCGTGGAATAGGGTATTATAAGTTAGTTTCGCGCCAAATGTTTGTAACACCAAGAAATAATCGAGCTAGACCCACCTTTAAGTATTTAACGATGTCTGTCCGTCCGTCCGTCTGTCCGTCTGCTGTCAATCTAAGCTTGTTCGCACTCTACTGGTCGCAATTCTTGTCCGATTGTCATGAAACTTGACAGAAGTTATTTTTTCTGGCCAAGGACCATCGGTATTGAATTTGGAGGAAATCGCTTCAGATTTAGATATAGCCCCCATACAAATGTCGCTCCCGATTTGACATTTTCCGCTCTAGAAACCACATATTGTACCCGATATTCTTCAAATTTTGCTCAACACCTTATAATCCAACTAGAAACACCTATGCAGAAATTGGGTAAGATCGGTTCAGATTTAGATATACCCCCCATACAAATGTCGCTCCCGATTTGACATTCTCCGCTCTAGAGACCACATATTGTACCCGATTTTCCTTAAATTTGGTACAAAATCTTATAATCCAACTAGAAACACCTATGCTGAAAGTGGGTATGATCGGTTCAGATTTAGATATAGCCCCCATACAAATGTCGCTCCCGATTTGACATTTTCCGCTCTAGAAACCACATCTTGTACCCGATTTTTTTTAAATTTGGCACAACATGTTATAATCCAACTAGAAACACCTAAGCTGAAAGTGGGTAAGATCGGTTCAGATTTAGATATAGCCCCCCTACAAATGACGCTCCCGATTTTACATTTTCCGGTCTAGAAACCACATGTTGTACCATATTTTCTTTAAATTTGGTACAACATCTTATAATCCAACTAGAAACACCTATGCAGAAATTGGGTATGATCGGTTCAGATTTAGATATAGCCCCCATACAAATGTCGCTCCCTATTTCACTTTTTCCGCTTTAGAAAACATATTGTACCCGATTTTCTTTAAAATTGGCACAGCATTTTATAATCGAACTAAAAACACCTATGCTGAAAGTGGGTAAGATCGGTTCAGATTTAGATATTGCCCCCATACAAATGGCGCTCCCGAATGTTTAACCGATTTTGGCCAAACTTTACATATTATATTTCACCAATAAACATACATGTTGAAAGCGGGTCACATCGTTTCAGGTTTCAATATACCCCCATACAAATGTCCTTTCCGATTTAACATTTTTTGTCAATCACATACATTTACAGGATGCAAAAATCCTTCCCGATATCACTTTTTTGCCCAATTGAATTGTAATGAGAATTGTTTGGGTGATGCCCATATGTCCATACTTTGGTATAACCCAAATGGCCCTTTCTGATCTATTACAGGTCTAGAAACTACATCTTACATGGGATCTTCATCAAATTTTGCAGATCATGATATTTTTTTCAACTAGGAATACCTACAGTGAATAAGAAATATATAGGCCCATGTTTTGGACCAGGCCCAGAATGTTGTTATAGGCCCGGTCCTATTACTACTGTATAATTTGTATTTGTCTGTCGTATAATTGGATCAATTGACTAAATGACTAAAGATGAATTTATAGTATAATTTATATGAACTACATAAAATTGCTCCCATGAAATACCTGGGTTTAGTAATCAAAGCGAGGTACATACGCAGGGAGTGGTGTAGGGTATTATATAGTCGGCCCCGCCCGACTTTAGCCTTTCCTTACTTGTTTGTTATACAAATTGGTTTCTTAGAAGAAGAGAAATTGAATAACATATGAACATCGATTAAAAACGTCGAAAAGGCTCCATAAAAGAAGGACTTCCTTCCAATGACAACCCCATAACTCATAACTTTGGGATCACAAGATGGGGATACATTTCGTACCTTGGGATGGTCTTTTTTGCTGGGTAATTTAAAAAAATTAACTGTCTGTAGTACTTTTTTCTAATTTGAAGAAAATTTCTTCAAATTCTACAGAAAATTGTTAAATCTTAAAAAATATTTTTCCTTTTTTATTTTTTTTTGCATTATTTTGGTCTTTAAACAATATTTGATATGAACTGGGATATTGACCTGGCTCAAGACCATTTTGCATCTTTATTTAATAGAATGCAACTTTATTTACAAATGGCATGGTGACATTTATTACTTGACATTTATTATTACTGCACACTACCACTATCATACTGTCCACCCTGTCAAAGGTTTCGTTTAGGTGAATTCGCAGCGACTTTTCAACAAAATACCCGGTCTCGTTAAGTAAATGATTCTCACGAACGAAACGAGAAGCACAACTCACTTGTTCTAGCGATTCTATTCATCGAAGAAATTAAAAGTAAACATAAAATGTTTGTTATCGGTTAAAAGAAAAATTTATTGTATTTACTGTTTGAAAATGATGTCATGTAAATGTTGAGGACGACTACGTCTGAGGTGGTCCATTATGCAAATGCATGCAAATTTAAGTCGCTTGGCTTCAATTCTTGCACAAATTGAATTTTGTACTTTTTAAGGCCGAGATCCTTACTTAAAATACAACAAATTGTCGAATACGACGACGAATTAATTTGGTCTCCTTTCTCACAGAACACTGTTCTTCGTAATACAACTGAACAATTTAGACACGTAGTTGCGGTGTGGGTCATTCGCTTCCGTCTTAAGGGATAATTTTCCACAAAATCAATTTATATTGTGCGTCTACGCATAATCAAAATCCATCGGCCAAAATTCAGTAACTCTTGTTCTAGTAGAAATTCTGTAAAAACACATAACTAGACAAGGACCCAAGGATTATTTTAAGATATTAACATTGAAAATCGGAAAATCCGATAAATATTAGAAATCGGCCCAAAGTGAACTACTTTTCGTATTTTTCGATTTTAAAGAAAATTAAAATTTTTGTTTTTATATTTTTTAACATAATTTTGTTCATAATGCGAAGAAAAAATTTTAATTTTTTTGTATTGCAGATTTTCGTTCTGCAGATTTTGAAAATTGAAAAAACCTAATTTCTTTTGTTGGCTTTGTCGAACTGTTTCTATGTTTGATTGTAATAAATATTTTAAAAAATATCCTTTTTGAACCAATGTCTGAATTTGGACCAACACAACTTTTTCCATCAATAGCCTTCAACGAAATATATACATATTTGTAGGATAATTTTTGCCTGCACGTAATTGCACCCTTGGAAGATAGGATACATTTAGTGCAAGAAGTAAGATTTTTAGCGGGAGCGACATTTGTATGGGGACTATATCTAAATCTGAACCGAACTAGCCCGCGTTTACCACAGGTGTTTCTATAATAAGGTGTTGAGCCAAATTTGAAGAATATCGGGTGCATTATGTGGTTTCTAGAGCGGAAAAAGTTATCCAATTTTTGTTAAGATCGTACTATAATTGCCACCTGTAATTTGATTACAACAATAGATGGACAGACGGACAGACAGACGGACATTGCTAAATCCTTTTGGGTGTTACTACCTTTTGGGTGTTACTACCAAATGCACAAAGACATAATATACTAGAGGAGTGTAAACAAGTAAAATCGACCCGGCCGAACTTTATATACCCTCCACCGTGGATTGCATTCCACAGAGGTTATCGGTTTTCGTAGAAGTGCAGTATTATTACAGGAAAATATAATTTATTTAATATAGCCAAACCAAAACAAATACAAATATTGAAAAAAATAATTTTATAAATAAATATAAAATTTTAATTATTTCAAACCATTATTTATTTCAAATCAAAAAATAAATATTCTTATATTTATATTTTCAAAAAGCTTAAATACCATAATATTGGTAGAAAGTGGGTGCTACAGTTGGTTGTATTTCCAAAATAACCTAACTTCATGATTCAACCAATTTTTGCCGTAAAAGACAAGGTACGAGTTTGCAAAAAACTTTCTATTTTGCGTGTATATGCAGTCAGAGGAATGTATACACCGAATTCCATGATTCCAGCTGCGCCCATTTGGTTGGTACCATTTTTACCCCCTCGACGTTTCTACACAATTAGAATTTCATCATTCTAGCTGTAGTAGTTTAGTTGGTACTATTTTTATCCGTCTGTACCATTGTATCCCTTGAAAGTACGAATTTCGAAAAATTCGTCTATTTTCCGTGTCTACGCAGTCAGAGGAATGTATACTCCGAATTTCATGACTCTAACTGCGGTCATTTGATTGGTACTATTTTTATCCCCTTTATTCATTTTAACCCCAAAAAGTACCAATTGTATCCCTTCAACTTGCCTCAATAATGTCAATATGACGCTGAGGCTTCAAAATTATGTTTTAATAATGTTATAATATTATTATACATAATATATTTATATTATAATAATCTTAACATTTGTAATATGAATTTATAATAAATATTAAATATTAAAAAAAGTACGAATTTGGGAAAAACATTTTATTTTTCATGTCTACGTAGTCAAAGGAATGCATACACCGAATTTCATGACTCTAGCTGCGGTCATTTGGTTGGTACTATTTTTATCCCCTTTTTTATTTTGACCCCAAAAAGTACGAATTTCGAAAAATCAGTTTATTTTCCGTGTCTATACAGTCAGAGGAATGTCTCTAGCTGCGGTCATTTGCTTGGTACTATTTGTATCCCCTTTTTTCATTTTAAACCCAAAAAGTACGAATTTAAAAAATCCGTGTATTTTACTTGTCTATACAATCAGAGGAATGTATACACCGAATTTCATTATTCTAGGTACAGCCGTTTGGTTGGTACCATTTTTATCCCTCCGTACCCATTGTATCCCTTGAAAGTATGAATTTGGAAAAATACCTTTTATTTTTCATGTCTACGTAGTCAAAGGAATGCATACTCCGAATTTCATGACTCTAGCTGCGGTCATTTGCTTGGTATTATTTTTATCCCCTTTTTCTATTTTGACCCCAAAAAGTACGAATTTCGAAAAATCAGTTTATTTTCCGTGTCTACACAGTCAGAGGAATGTATACACCGAATTTCATGACTCTAGCTGCGGTCATTTGATTGGTACTATTTTTATCTCCTTTTTCATTTTAACCCCAAAAGAGAAAATCCGTGTATTCTACTTGTCTATGCAGTCAGAGGAATATATACAACGAATTTCATTATTCTAGGTTCAGCTGTTTGGTTGTTACCATTTTTATCCCTCTATTCCCATTTTACCCCTTAAAAGTACGAATTTGGAAAAAATACTTTTATATTATGTATCTACTCAATTAGAGGAATGTACACACCATTTCGTGTTTCTAGCTGTTGTCGTTTAATATGTACCATATTTATCCCTTTTTGCCCCATTTCATCTCCTACAAATAAGAATATACCAAATATCAGGCAAATATAAACGGACATATTCAAAAACCATGCTTAAATACGCTAAAATATTAGGGATTATTATGGGTATTTTTAGTCCTTGTGAGGGAAAAATTTTTTCCTTTGGGCCGATTTCGCCCAGTTGAACGTTATAGCTCCTATAGTTTAGATGCTAGCGTGCTTTCAACAGACGGACGGACATGTCTAGATCGTCTTAGAATTTTATGACGATCAAGAATATATATAATTTATAGGGTCTCAGGTCGATATTTCAAGGTGTTACAAACGGAATGACAAAGTTAGTATACCCCCATCCTGGAGGTGGAGGGTATAAAAAAGACGTACTCAATTTATTCGTCTTAAGGCCATTGGTGTACAATTTGAAAAATCATCCAGCAACTTTTCTGTTTAGGAAAACAGATTTTTTATAGCCGATTTCACAACATAAAATGCTTTTGTTCCAGTTACCCGATGATTTCAATAATTCGCACTACGGATTAGACAAAACAGTTTTTAATTTTCTATCATGAAAGCATTTCACCAAATACTTTAAAATCGGAATTAATTTTTTCTTAATTTTGGTCCATACGAAGTCAGTTGTGTATGCTTTTAAGTTAGCAGTTGTGACCGATTGATCGTTATCGGTATGTTAGAACCAAATTTTAAAGCCACCATCATGTTTCCATTTCTGCACTTTCTGTTTTTTTTTTCACGACATCTTATCACAAAACGTGTAACGAAATTTATCCGATGGGTCCAATTTCCCTCGTTCAAAAAATTTGCAATTTCAATGTCTACATATGTATTTGCCAATTTTGCTTTGAGTTCAACTGAATTCAGCACATAAGTGCTGTAATCGCACGATTACTCAAATGACGTTTAACTATTCTCGTGCTGCGTCATGAATCAACAGCTCATTAGGTTTTAATGTAATCTGTGGTAATTTTTGGTGAAATCCGATAACAAGTTTTATTGTGTGTTGTCTAACTACATTAAACTGGGTAGCAGTTAATGTGAACGAAAATTGTATATGTGTATATCCAGTATATATATATATAAACATGAGGACTTCCAATCGAGTTCAATGCTTGCTAAAATCTCTGGAATATGACTCAAAATTTCATTTTATTTGTGTGTAGAGTAGTGTGACCCAATGTTATATTGAATAGCACGAAGTAGGTGAATAATTATACCCTACACCACTTCGTGGTCTAGGGTATTATAAGTTAGTTTCGCGCCAAATGTTTGTAACACCAAGAAATAATTGAGCTAGACCCACCTTTAAGTATACCGATCGGCTTAGAATCACCAGCTGAGTCGATTTAACGATGTCTGTCTGTCCGTCCGTCCGTCCGTCTGCTGTCCATCTAAGCTTGTTCGCACTCTACAGGTCGCAATTGTTGTCCGATTGCCATGAAACTTGGCAGAATTTATTTTTTCTGGCCAAGGACCATCGGTATTGAATTTGGAGGAAATCGGTTCAGATTTAGATATAGCCCCCATACAAATGTCGGTCCCGATTTGACATTTTCCGCTCTACCCGATTCCGCTCTACCCGATTTTCTTTAAATTTGGTACAACATCTTATAATCAAACTAGAAACACCTATGCCGAAATTGGGTAAGATCGGTTCAGATTTAGATATAGCCCCCATACAAATGTCGACCCCTATTTCACTTTTTCCGCTTTAGAAACCACATATTGTACCCGATTTTCTTTAAAATTGGCACAACATCTTATAATCCAACTAGTAACACCTATGCAAAGATTGGGTAAGATCGGTTCAGATTTAGATATAGCCCCCATACAAATGTCGCTCCCGATTTGACATTTTCTGCTCTAGAAACGACATATTGTACCCGATTTTCTTTAAATTTGGCAGAACATCTTATAATACAACTAGAAACACCTATGCAAAAATTCGGTAAGATCGGTTCAGATTTAGATATAGCCCCCATACAAATGTCGCTCCCTATTTCACTTTTTCCGCTTTAGAAACCACATATTGTACCCGATTTTCTTTAAATTTTGCAGAACATCTTATAATCGCACTAGAAACACGTATGCAAAAATTGGGTAAGATCGGTTCAGATTTAGATATAGCCCCAATACAAATGTCGCTCCCGATTTCACTTTTTCCGCTTTAGAAACCACATATTGTACCCAATTTTCTTTAAATTTGGCAGAACATCTTATAATTCAACTAGAAACCCGTATGCAAAAATTCGGTAAGATCGGTTCAGATTTAGATATAGCCCCCATACAAATGTCGCTCCCTATTTCACTTTTTCCGCTTTAGAAACCACATATTGTACCCGATTTTCTTTAAAATTGGCACAACATCGTATAATCCAACTAGAAACACCTATGCAGAAATTGGGTGAGATCGGTTCAGATTTAGATATAGCCCCCATACAAATGTCGCTCCCGATTTGACATTTTCCGCTCTTGAAACGACATATTGTTCCCGATTTTCTTTAAATTTGGCAGAACATCTTATAATCCAACTAGAAACACGTATGCAAAAATTGGGTAAGATCGGTTCAGATTTAGATATAGCACCAATACAAATGTCGCTCCCGATTTCACTTTTTCCGCTTTAGAAACCACATATGGTACCCAATTTTCTTTAAATTTGGCACAACATTTTATAATCGAACTAGAAACATCTATGCTGAAACTGGGTAAGATCGGTTCAGATTTAGATATAGCCCCCATACAAATGTCACTCCCTCCGCTCCAGAAACCACATCTTGCACCCGATTTTCTTTAAATTTGGCATAATAAAGTGGGTAAGATCGGTTCAGATTTAGATATCGCCCTCATACAAATGTTGCTGCCGAATGTTTAACCGAATTTGGCCAAACTTTACATATTATATTTCACCAATAAACATACATGGTGAAAGCGGGCACATCATTACAGGTTTCAATATACCCCCATACAAAAGTCCATGCCGATTTAACATTTTTTGTCAAACACATACATTTACAGGATGCAAAAATCCTTCCCGATTTCACTTTTTTACCGAATTGAATTGTAATGAGATAGAAAGTCCGTCCGTCTGTAGCATTTCCTTACTTGTTTGGAAAATGCCCATATGTCCATACTTTGGTATAACCCAAGTGGGGCCCCATTCTGATATATTAAAGCTCCAGAAACTACATCTTACATCGGATATTCATCAAATTTTGCATATCATTATATGTTTCAACTACGAATACCTACCGTGAATGAGAAATATATAGGCCCATGTTTTGGACCAGGCCCAAAATGTTGTTATAGGCCCCCTTTTGAAATGTCGGTCCGATTCATCGTATTACTACTGTATAATTTGTATTTGTCTGTCGGATAATTGGATCAATTACCATATTATTAACCATATACATTAAATATGACAAAAGATTAATTCATAGTAACTGTATAATTTATATGAACTACATAAAATTGCTCCCATGAAATACCTGGGTTTAGTAATTAAAGCGAGGTACATACGCAGGGAGTGGTGTAGGGTATTATATAGTCGGCCCCGCCCGACTTTAGCCTTTCCTTACTTGTTTTAAAATATGTCAGATAAAAAAAGCAAGTATGCTTGCCCTCATGGCAAATTTCAACACACTAATACTATGTATAACTGCAGTGCAAACTTGAACATGTAATGAAAGGCTAAAGTCTTTCCTTAAAGTAAAGGCGGGGCCGACTCTATGATACACCCCACTTTCTATCCGAATACAATTCAATTCGGTGAAAAATTAAAAATGGGAAGGTTTTTTGTATGCTGTATCCTGTATGTGTTTGACAAAAAATGTTAAATTGGAAAGGACATATGAGGATATATTGAAACCTGGAACGAAATAGGTGAAATATAAAGTGTATAGTTTGGCCAAAACCGGTTAAAGATTTGGGAGCAACATTTGTATTTGGTCTTTATTTAAATCTGAACCGATCTTACCCACTTTCACCATAGGTTTGCTTAGTTGGACTATAAGATGTTGTGCCAATTTTAAAGAAAATCGGGTACAATTTGTGGTTTCTATAGCGCAAAAGTCATATCGGGAGCGACATTTGTATGGGGGCTATATCTAAATCTGCACCGATCTAGCCCGCTTTAGCCACAGGGGTTTCTAGTTAGATTATAAGATGTTGTGCTAAATTTTATAGAAAATCGAGCACAATATGAGTCTTTTAAAGCGGCAAAAGTCAAATCGGGATCGACATTTATATGGGGGCTATATCTAAATCTGAACCGATCATTCCCAATTTCAGCATAGGTGTTGCTAGTAAGATTATAAGAAGTTGTGCCAAATTTAAAGAAAATCGAGTACAATATGTGGTTTCTAGAGCGGAAAACGTCAAATCGGAAGCGTCATTTGTATGGGGGCTATATCAAAATCTGAACCGATCTGACCCAACTTCAGCACAGGTGTTTCTAGTTGGATTATAAGATGTTCTGCAAAATTTAAAGAGAATCGAGTACAATATGTGGTTTCTAGAGCGGAAAATGTCAAATCGAGAGCGACATTTGTATGGGGCTATATATAAATCTGAACCGATCTGACCTATATTTACCATGGGTATTTCTAGTGGCAATATAAGATGTTTTACCAAATCTGAAGACAATCTGATACAACATGTGGTTTCTAGAGCGGAAAAAGTGAAATCGGGGTCGAAATTTGTATGAGAGCTATATATAAATATGAACCGATCTAATACATTTTTGCCACAGGTGTTTCTAGTTGAAATATAATATGTTTTGCCAATTTTAAAGAAAATCTGTTGTAATATGTGGTATCTAGAGTGAAAAGAGTCTGCGCATTAATATTGATCGAAATCGAAATTGACTTCAATTAAAGAATATTTAATTTGAATTAAATTAATTAAGGTAACAAGGAAAAAACCGTCAGTCGGCTAAACCGACTTTTATATACCCTCACTCGCAGAGAACATATGTATGGAAGTTATAAGGACTGCAATTTTACTTAGGGCCGGATGATTTGTGTGTAGTGGCATATGGTTCCAGCTTCTATATTTATAAAACAGCTGTAAGAACATGATCAAATGTCAAGTCATAGTGAATTCCAGACATTAGTATAGAAGCTAAAAGGATTAACTAAGATAGGGACAATTGTGTGGATATTCTAGAAGGGGCGTGGCAAAAGCATAAAAATTTCAAATATCCAATTGCTGATTTCGACGAAAGGAAGTATATCAGTTTTATTTTAACCAAAGCTTATGTCAACTTGTGTGGGAGGTACCAGAAGAGTACCAGAACATCTTTAATTATACGTATATTAGGCTGATTTGTGTGGGAAGTACTAAATAGAAGTGACGTTGAAAAATCGTCATATTTTGTAGACTTTATGTGACTATAAAAAACTTTTTCATACACTGAAAGAAAAATTGTTCGTTGCATCAACGAATCAGATTCGTTATTGCCATTTCGTTGCAGCTACGAAATATTACGTTCCCACAACAATCCGTTACGTACTTTTTTCTTTCAGTGTATAACAAAATACATCGAATTCTGAATATTCGTGTGGAAGTTACATTGGTTTTAATTTAACATTTGTGTGGGAGGTACTAGAAGGGGCATGGAAATTTCGTCTTTGATATAATATACATATACCCTCCTACTGTACAGAGCATAAAAGGAGGTTCAGATTGTCCGGGCCGGATCTTATTGTACTTTATGTACGTATATGGGAGGAAAAATATTAGAAAAATTACGAAATTTGTCTTTGCGGACGCACAGTGGGATAGTTTCAGCTTTCGTAGACTGATGAAACTTGACACCGAGCATTTTTCGGCCACACTCTTCATATATATTTATTATTTATTCTGTTCCAATCAAAATGACATAATTTTTTGGATAGTGTTATTAAGTGACTGAATTTTTTCTAAGACAAAATATAACTTTTTACTGAAACTAGTTACGGAAATTTTAGATAAGATTTAGATTAGATTTTTGAAAATTAATTATCGAAAAATTCCTTTTTTGTCATTAAAATGGCACTGTGGGACGGGCTAACATTGCCCAAAAATGTTTTTTTTTAATTGGATATAAAACTTTATAGGGTCTCAGATCAATATTTGAATATGTTACAGACGAAATGACGTCCAGTCTATGGTGGAGGTTGAGCCATTTAAAATTTGAACTACCGATTACTCTGACTTTGAAAGGTATAATAGCATTAATTTTTATTTTCAGGTTTATGTTTGACATTTGCCAAATGGGACGCGTCCGATGCCCAATGGGCTGAAGATTGTTTGTCAGGCGATGAAGAATTTTACCGAAAATTCGTCTTTTCAGATGAAGCTCATTTCCATCTCGGTGGCTATGTCAATACGCAAATTGCCGTATATGGGATTCAGAGAACCCACACGTGATCATTGAGAAGCCAATGCATCCAAAACGAGACATTGTTTGGTGTGGATTGTGCCATTTTCTTCGTAAATGACCAAGGAGCCACCGTTACCGTCAACGGTGAGCGTTACCGTGCCATGCTCAACAAATTTGTTGTTTCCAAAAATTTAAGAGAATGGAATGGGCGACATTTCATTTCAACAAGACGTTGCCACATGTCACACAGCCAACGCCACCAAAGATATTTTACGCATTGTTTTTGAAAATCGGATAATCAGCCGAAATTTTGATGTCAATTGGCCTATTTCTAGTTTCTAGTGGAAATATAAGGTAATGCAAGGTAATTTGAAGCAAATCACGTGAAATATGTGGTCTCTAGAGCGGAAAAATTCAAATCGGGAGCGACATTTGTATGGGAGCTATATATAAATCTGAACCGATATTACCCACTTTCACCACAGGTGTTTCTACTTGAAATATAAGATGCTTTGCCAATTTTAAAGAAAATCTGTTGTAATATGTGGTATCTAGAGTGAAAAGAGTCAAATTGGCAGTGCAATTCGTATGGGGGCTATATCTAAATCAGTACCGATTTTCTTCAAATTAAATAGCGTTCGTCCTTGTGCCGAAAAACTTCATTGTGCAAAGTTTCATTTAGTTATGTCTACAATTGCGACCTGTATCGTGATTACAAGAATAGATGGACAGATAGACAGACAGACAGACGGACATTGCTAAATCGAATCAAAAAGTGATTCTAAGTCAATCGGTATAATTAACAATGGGTCTATCTCGTTTCCTTTTGGGTGTTACAGACAAATGCACAAAGACATAATACTCTCGTGGAGTGTATAAAAACGCCAAGTACCTCAATTTTGTCTATAGCATGTCTATGTAGGTAGCAAACTACCTACATCATACTGTCTAGAAATTGATTGTACTCCTTTTGAGGAATACTTCAATGAGACTTTCACGATACTAGGAAAACATTATCCTTGGTATACCCAGTGTCCACGGAAATAGTATTATAAAGTCGGTAGGCTTGCTGCCTTTCGTAAAAAGCTCTGGAAGCCAGCATTAAAGTCTTTAAGAGTTTTCGAGCTGAAAAGAACCGAAAGTTTTCATGAAATGCTAGCAACGAGGACATAATTTTGGTAACATCTGACCCACATACGTCTGCAGAAGGATAAAAAGGTCAAAGGCATGTCACCAGAAGCAAAAAAAAAACTCTTAAAGAATGTAGGTAATATAGTATAGTAAAGTATTTGTATAGTATATAATAGTATAAATATATATATATATCCTCAAATAAATATTTAGTGAAAACAAAACTCATTTTCATTAATACTTTTGCGCCACCCTGTATTAGGTACATTATATGGTGTTATACTTTATTCTTCAACAATTATTTATAAAGTCTAGCCTACACAGCTTAATTAAAAATTGTAAGCCACATTAGCTAATTCGCCATCTTGGAATAACGGCGATTTAAGGATTTCTTTGCAGTGCCATATTTGAGAGACTTACATTACATACATTTAAAAGTAATAGGGAAGAACTATTGTAAGACCTTATGCCAAATTTTAAAACAATCTGATAGAATATGTGGTTTCTATAGCGGAAAAAGTCAAATTGGGAGCAAAATTTGTATGGGAGCTATATCTAAATCTGAACCGATCTGACTAACTTTTACCACATATGTTTAAAGTGGAATTGTAAGGTACTGTGACAAATTTGAAGAGTATTGGTTAAAATATGTGATCTCTAGAGCACAAAAAGTTAAATGGTGAACGAAATTTGTATGGGAGCTATATCTAAATCTGAACCGATCTGGCCCAAATTCACCATAGATATTTTCAGTTTAATTATAAGTTAATTTATAAACAAGCTTTGGTTAAAAATCATTTTAAACACACTTAATGTGATTTTCATAAAAATATTCTATTAAGTTATGATTTTTTATACACTCCACGAGAGTATTATGGCCTTGTGCATTTGTTTGTAACACCCAAAAGGAAGCGAGACCCATTGTTAATTATACCGATCGACTTAGAATCACTTTTTGAATCGATTTAGTAATGTCCGTCTGTCTGTCTGTCCATCTATTGTTGTAATCAAACTACAGGTCGCAATTATAGTCTGATCTTAACAAAAAATTGGCACAAGTAAGTTTTGTGGATCAAGGACGAACGCTATTTAATTTGAGGCATATAGGTTCAGATTTAGATATAGGCCCCATACAAAAGTCGCTCCCGATTTGACATTTTCCGCTCTAGAAACCACATTTTGATCCAGATATTCTTTAAATTTGCCAAAAAATCTTATAATCCAACAAGAAATAGCTATGGTGAAAGTGGGTAATATCGGTTCAGATTTAGATATAGCTCCAATACAAATGTTGCTCCCAAATGTTTAACCGATTTTGGCCAAACTATACATATTATATTTCACCTATTTCGTTCAAGGTTTCAATATAGCCCCATACAAATATCCTTTCCGATTTAAAAATTTTTGTCAAACACACACATTTACAGGATACAAATATTTTTCACTTTATTACCGAATTGAATTGTATTCGGATAGAAAATGGAGTGTAGCATATAGTCGGCCACGCCCGACTTGTTTTTTTGTAAGAAATACTCATTTACTGTGATATTCACACAAAACAACAATGTAACGCACATTTCCTTATACTTTTGTGAACCATATAAAAATATCGCATGAAGCTACCTATCTTTCCATACCGTCTCTAATATACATACTCAAGCATGTTGTATATATGGGGGTTGTACAAATAAAGCTGTCAAGTGGCTGCAGAATTTACCACCCCCACCATGAACCAATCTACGCTAATAATGTTATATTGTAGTCTATCCCAACCGATACTTTATATGGCTTTATATGCGAAAGGAATTCGCAGCGAATGTTTACATTTCAAATTTGAATGGAATTCGCTCTGGAAGAAAGATTTACTGCAACCTTAAGTACGTTTACTTGGCAAATTGCTAGATTTTATTTTATTAACTCGCAGTCAAGTGTAAATAGTATAAATATTTGATGGCACACACGAAGGCTATCTCGGGGTAACCGTAGGCAACCAATTTATTTCCATTGCCTTTTTTGGCCTACTTTTCGCAAGGATTGCTTGAACGATTATTTATTGCGGACTTGTGGCAGCTAGCTAAAGAGGGTTGACATGAGGGCGTAGGCTGCTAGTCGACGATTGTATAAATCAATTGTGAGTTTTAGCTTTTTACACTTAATTTGTAATAAGATATTTATGTAGACATATTACAAATTAACTGTAGAGAGCTTCTAGGACATCATTGTGCAATTTTGGTATTATTAATTAATATTTCATAGCCTAGTTGTGGGAAAGTTGTGAAAATGGAAATATGATCCAATTTAATTAAACAAACTGAGGACATTAGTGACAACGACTTAAGGAAGCACCATGTGATGGATGTCCTGTAAAGTGATGTGAGAGAATAGAGATACAAGTTATAGAGCTGAGCAACACGTGTAAAGATCTCACTTAGAACGACTAAGTGAAGACTAAAGTCGAGCGGAGCAATTATACCATACTTAACGTGACCATCTCTTATTGGGCAAAAAGCGGGATTCATGAGTTCAAAAAGCGGGATTTGGCGGGATTTTGTAGAAAAAATGCGGGATCGTGAAAATCTAACCAAAAAGTAAAATAAAAACTAGCTGCATTACACCGTGCGACAATTTTACATTTATTGAACATGAGCAAGACAACTAGAGATTGTGTGTAGAACAACTGTGTACTCATTATACACTCCACGAGAGTATTATGTCTTTGTGCATTTGTTTGTAACACCCAAAAGGAAACGAGATAGACCCATTGTTAATTATACCGATCGTCTTAGAATAACTTTCTGAGTCGATTTAGCAATGTCCGTCCGTCTGTCTGTCTGTCTGTCTGTCTGTCCGTCCATCTATTCTTGTAATCACGATACAGGTCGCAATTGTAGACAGAACCAAATGAAACTTTGCACAACGATGTTTTTCGGGATAAGGACGAACGCTATTTAATTTGAAGAAAATCGGTTCAGATTTAGATATAGCCCCCATACGAATTTCACTCCCGATTTGACTCTTTTCACTCTAGATACCACATATTACAACAGATTTTCTTTAAAATTGGCAAAATATCTTATATTGCAACTAGAAACACCTGTGGTAAAAATGTGTTAGATCGGTTCAGATTTATATATAGCTCCCATACAAATTTCTCTCCCGATTTGACTTTTTCCGCTCTAGAGACCACATAATGTATCAGATTGTCTTCAGATTTGGTAAAACATCTTATATTTCCACTAGAAACACCCATGGTGAATATCGGTCAGATCGGTTCAGATTTATATATAGCTCCCATACAAATTTCGCTCCCGATTTGACTTTTTCCCCTCTAGAAACCACATATTGTATCAGATTGTCTTCAGATTTGGTAAAACATCTTATATTCCCACTAGAAACTCCCATGGTGAATATCGGTCAGATCGGTTCAGATTTATATATAGCTCCCATACAAATTTCGCTCCCGATTTGACTTTTTCCGCTTTAGAAACCACATATTGTATCAGATTGTCTTGAGATTTGGCAAAACATCTTATATTTAAACTAAGAACATCTATGGTGAAAATCGGTTCAGATTTAGATATAGCCCCCATACAAATGTCGTTCCCGATTTGACATTTTCCTCTGTAGAAACCACATATTGTACTCGATTTTTTTTTAAATTTGGCTCAACATCTTATAATCTTACTAGAAACACCTATGCATGGGTAAGATCGGTTCAGATTTAAATATAGCCCAAATTCAAATGTTGCTCCCATAAGTTTAACCGATTTTGGCCAAACTATACATTTTATATTTCACCTATTTCGTTCCAGGTTTCAATATACCCTCATACAAATGTTCTTTCCGATATAAAATTTTTTGTCAAACACTTTTTCACCGAATTGAATTGTATTCGGATTGAAAGTGGAGTGTATCATAGAGTCGGCCCCGACCGACTTTAGCCTTTCCTTACTGTTTTTTTTTTTTTGAGATTCGTACTCTTATGGGTGAAATGTGGAAAAAGGGATGAAATTGGTACCGACCAGGTAGAATAACGAAATTTGGTATGTACATTCCAAAATTATGTACAGTCCGAAATCAAAGAAATTTTCGAAATTTGTACTTTTGTGAGGAAACGGGGAGAAAGGGGATACAAATCGTACCAATCGTGTGACTAGAATAATAAAAATCATATTTCGCTGTGGTTGCGTGGACTCGAAATATAACAAATAACCGCGACGAGCATCATTAAATATAGCTCATTGTGTAGAAGCCCAACACAATTATTTTTTTGTAAATTTTTACTTTTATGGAAAACGGATCGAAAGGGATATAAAAGTGGTACCAATTAAAAAGTTGCAGCTAGAAACATGAATTTCTATTTACACATTTCTATGACTTCGTAGACGCGCTAAATAAAAGGTTTTCTCTAAATTCGTACTTTTAGCAAACGGCTGTAGCTAGAATCGTAAAATTAGTTGTGTACATTCCATTGTGAACGCCACAATAATATCTATTTTCAGAATACCCGCAATAATATCAAATATGTACGGTATTCATGTACATTTATTGAAGATTGCTGCCTTCCTGAAGAATTTTTGATCAAGTCAAGGAGTATCAAGCAATAAAAAGCGTAGACACGCCCTATAAGTTGTTGTGGTCGCTAAAATTAATTTAGTAATTTAAATTCAAAATTATTATAACGAAACATCACAATTTACTTAACTAATTCGCTCTTAGCAAAAAATTTCATAATTTTCCTATATGTTACTGCACTTCTACGTGAAGTCGTCAGCCTCGAATCTGTCGGCAATACTGTGGAATCCAATCCATGGTGGAGGGTATATAAGGTAAGATTCGACCCGGCCGTACTTAAAGCCTTTTTACTTTTTTATACACTCCACGAGAGTATTATGTCTTTGTGCATTTGTTTGTAACACTCAAAAGGAAGTGATATAGACTAGATTGTTAATTATACCGATCGACTTAGAATCAGTTTTTGAATCGATTTGGCCATGTCCGTATGCACAACGAAGCCCCCATACGAATTTCACTCCCGATTTGAATTTAACAGATTTTCTTCAAATTTGGCAAAGCAGCTTATATTTAAATTTAAATTTCGCTCCAGATTTGACTTTTTCTGCTACAGATCTTCTTCAAATTTGGCAAAATATCTTATATTTCCACTAGAAACACCCATGGTGAATATAAGTCAGATCGGTTCAGATTTATATATAGTTCCCACACAAATTTCACAACCGATTTGACTGTTTTCGTTCTCTAAACAACATATTTTAACAGATCTTCCTCAAATCTGGCAAAATATATTATATTTCAACAAGAAACATCCATAGTGAAATTGAGTCAGATCGGTTCAGATTTATATATAGCGCCCATAAAAATTTCGCTTCCGGCTTAACTTTTCCGCCCCAGAAAACACGTATTTTCACCGAATTTCTTCAAAGTTATACTTGAAGTGGAAGAACCTATTGTGCAAGCGGGTCACTTTATTCCATGTTTGGACATAGCCCCTATACAAATATTGTTCTCTATTTGACAAATTGGGTCAGGTCATACTAGCCTATGATTAGGAAACATACAAAAATCCTTCCCGTTTTCACTATTTTACCAAATTGAATTGTATTTGGATAGAAAGTGGAGTGTATCATATAGTCGGTCCCGTCCGACTTTAGCCTTTCCTTACTTGTTTTTTCATTTGGTCATCATTTCTCCTTCTTAATTTCCAAAGGATATAGATGTTTGGATAATTTATTTTCATATTTTAGCAAGTCATACAAAGGATATGGGTATTAAATGAAAGAGTAGAATATCTGTTAAAAATATTTTAAATATAATGTCTCTATCTGTATTAGTTTAGTATTAACAACAATTTCAAGTTTACATCATTATTTATTTTGTTTATTCATCTTTTACTATTTAAGAGGGAACATTTTAAATGATTGTTAATGCTAAAGTAATACAAATAGAGACATGGAATTTTTAGTATTTTTAACATACATTATTCTCTTTCATTTGATACCCATGTCATCTGTGTATAGCCCTCGAAAGTGGGAAAATAAATTATTAAGACAAATACGACCTTTGAAAATTAGAAGTACTGTAAAAAGGAGAAAAGATCACCGAATGGAAAACTGAGTACACAGTTTTTTAGATATTATCTCTAGTTTCAAATGTATTTGTTCTTGTTCAGGACCAAACTCTGACTTTGATTTTTTCCAAATTCGTACTTTTAGGGGCACAATGGAAAAATGAGACAGATGGCACCAAACAAATGGCTATATCAGGAATCACGAACTTCAGGCTATCTTGGTTACAGAATAGTTTAGTTAAAATTGATCGAGAGTCATCAAGTTTTTCCCTACCAAGGACTGAAAATATTTAAATAAATAAAAATATTTAAGCACATTTTGTGAAGATTGCTGCGGGAATGATCTTTAAAGATATATATTCAAGAAAGAAACATCACAATTTATTTAAAACTGTAAAAAGTCGATAGGCAAGAATCGGTAATACTGTGAAATTCACTCCATGGTGGAGGGTATATAAGATTAGGCGTGATCGAACTTATATTATTAATATATGTTTTAAATTAATTGAACAACGCAGCATTAAAATACATTTTATAAAATTATAGATTAAATTACTATTAATGATCTTAAATGTTGCCTAAAAACTAGATCTAAAATTTAGAATAACGACATTTAGTAAAATATTTTAGAAATTGTGGACTTTTGTCGGTTACTAACAAATTTTTACTCGATATCGTACTAAAAATAATGTAAAACGAAAAAGCGGGATTATGCGGGATGGAAACATTAAGCGGGACTGGGCATCAAAAAGCGGGATAGTGCCGCGAAAAGCGGGATGGGTGGTCACCTTAACCATACTCTACAGTACTCTCAACGTCCATACAATATTCAAATTACTAAACCCAGATGTATTAATATCGGTGGGACGAATTATTTCAAAACTTGGACTTTTATGAGTTGACCTTTAACCATATTTAACATAATAGTGCGAATTCAACTTTTCATAATGACACAGTGTTCACGCCTTATCATGAGCGTACTATATGAGTCATTCCATGTCAAGTTGTACGGTTTTTGACCTGGATAGTTGCGATTGCTCTGAAATTTTGAGTATGTATTCTTCTCATAAAATTATTGTATACGTATTTTTGGGAATAAAAAATTTTTTTCATTGGTCATGGCCAATTTAAAATTTAAATTAAAGTGGTGTTTTATAGCAGGGTTAGATTTTTTAAAGTTTTTGCAATTTTAATTCTTTTATTTGGATTTTTGAAATGATTACATTAACCAATTGTATTGAAATTTTAATGTAGTGTGCTTACGTCTATCTTTAAGCGACTGTGCGAGTTTGAAAGTAAAACAAAAAAGTCATCAAAATTATAACTTTCTCACTTTTTCATAAAATCAAGGTATAGAAACAATGAAAAATCCAAGAAATAATAGATTATGGAAAAATATATATTTTTCAAGTTCTTCTGATGTTGCAATCTCCCACTACAAAAAAATAAATTTTTCCATAACCTAATTTTTTGGATTTTTCATTGTTTTTATATGTTTAATTTATGAACTAGTGAAAGATTTTTTCTGTAATTCTTTTCACTGTAATTCTATTTGATTTTGTAAAAAAAATCATAAAAAATAGAAGCCTTCATTTCACCACTTTCAAACTCACACAGTTTCGTTTCTCCAAACAACGTTGGGCCACACTACTACACCTGCAAGCACACCCGTAACTTAGCGTACTCACTGTACTATGGTTTCATCTCAATGAGAATTAAGACATTTGTATATTAATTATAGGCTTACGTATAGCCATAATCATTTTTCATTGCATACATTTAGGCTAAGAGAAATCGCAATTTATTGTATAGCATATTGCAGGGCGTACATACTCCATGTGTTTATCTGGTGTTACATTCATATCGGATGTAATTATTTCAAGTCACATGTGAGTGAATTTCGACAATAAATAAAATCGGCCGGTTCTTCAGCCGCACAGTGGAATATTTTCATTCTAGTTACGGTAAAAATTCGAAGGAATAGAGCTAGGACCTCGAAATTTCGTCAAATTAGATCAAAAATATTTTTTGCTTGAATCCGCCCACAACCACGCCTACCCTCTCATGTAAGTTGAAATGAAAATGCGTCGTAAATTTCTTAGTTTAATAATTACCAGTGATTTCATTTGAGTCCACAATTAAATGAAAATTGTCAGTGCCACACCCAACGCCCAAATAAAATTTTTAGTTGTCACGATTTTCAAAATTTTTGATAAAAATTATTTTATTTTTTAATCGACTATTATTTTTAATCGATTTTAATCGGCTATTATAATTTTATAAATAACTTAAGATTAATATGCGCTCGAATGCAGTAAAACCTTACATCCCTATATTATGGATCGTGGTAAAATTCTAAGACGATCTAGCCATGTCCGTCTGTCTTATGTTGAAAGCACGATAGCGGTCGAAAGAAATGAGCTAGGAGGTTCAAATTTTCCCTAAATGTGTCTTATGGTTACAGATCGGTTGGGATTGAAAGTGGGCTAAATCGGCCTAAAGGTATAAATTTTTCCCTCACAAGAACTAAAAATACCCATAATATTCCCTAATATTTTAGAGTATTTAAGCATATATTTTCAATATGTCTGCTTGTACTTACTTGATATTGGGTATGAGCATTCCCCCTATAACAAAAACGTGAACCATAAAGTGATTTTTATTCATAGCGGCTGAAATGGGGCATAAAGGGATCAAAATGGTACCTATCAAACGACAACAACTAGAAACACGAAATGTACATTCCTCTAATTGAGTAGATACATAATATAAAAGTATTTTGTCCAAATTCGTACTTTTAAGGGATTAAATGTAAATAGAGGGATAAAAATGGTACAAACCAAACGACAGCGCCTAGAATAATGAAATGATAATGAATTAAAATGGAAAAAGGGGATAAAAATAGTACCAACCAAATGACTGCTGCTGAAGTCATGAAATTCACAGTATACATTCCTCTGACTGCATATACAGAAAAATAAAAACTTTTTTCCAAATTCGTAATTTTACTTAGTTAGTTTATTTTGCACTATGTACGTGAATGGAAAGAATGGAAATACAACCAACTGTAGCACCCATTACTACCAATATTTATGGTATTTAAGCTTTTTGAAAGTATAAATATAAGAATATTTATTTTTTTTAATTGACAGAAGTATTATATCGATATGTAAATATATTTAAAAATATTATATATATTTACTTATAAAATGATTTTGTTCAATATTTGTATTTGTTTTGGTTTGGCTATATTAAAAAAATTATATCTTCCTGTAATATCACTGCACTTCTACGAATATCGACAGCCTCTGTGGAATGCAATCCATGGTGGAGGGTATATAACGTTCTGTCCGGCCGAACTTAACGCCTTTTTTACTTGTTGTAATTAAATTGATGTTTGCAGCTATAAGCAGAATGTTCTTTTTAAAATGAAAAAATAAGACAATAGTTAACAATATTTGTAAATGCCGAGGCATCGGTCGGCCTCGCGAATATATTGTTACACTGTAGAAAATTAACAATAATAAATAAATACCACCTGCAAATACGTAATTACACTTTTTTAAATGCAAGAGAACACCTCAGAGCTCCTATTTTCTACGAACTAAACGAAATTTCAATACGATATATTGTTTCCGAGATACATCCTAATAAAATAACCTCTAATATGATGACATTTTCAACTATTTTAGCACTTGTGAACTTTAAATTCTTCCACTGCAAAATTTAGCCGTGATATTGGCAAAATATTTTAGAATATGTCGAGATTTGGGCACATGAAATTTGAGAGTTTTTGCCGCAGATAATACACCGTGCGCCGCAGCTCGACTTTGATTTTGGCTTGACTTTGCTGCGTTCTATCACTCATTTCCGCTTCGTATCACACAATTTAAGTCAGAAACAAAAACAGAAAGAAAAGTAAGGCATTTCCTAATGATTTTGCACAAGAAGAGGGAAAAAACCTTAAAAAATATAGGATCATATCCTTTGTGCCTTCGTGAATGTGCGACTACATACATTTTGGTAAATGATATGAGTGTGTGTATATGTGTGTTCTTTATGCGATGTAAAGCATATGACCTTCCGGTGGTTGTTTGTAATTTGCAGGTTGTTATGGTTGATTTAATACGTCCAATACGTGTGTGTGTGTATGTAAGAAAGTAGGCGAGTGTGTTTGTGAATGATTTCTTTTTGAGAAGTTTTTCATCCTTAGCGTTTTTCCAGCTCTCCACAAAATTTCTACATCACTGAATTCATATGTGATTTATTAAGATTCATGCTATGTTTGCTTTTCGTTTGAAGGCCCATTGATGGTATTCATAAAGGTTTTCTTTTTAATGATATCAAAAGAAACTTTGGAATAAGAGGTTATAAACTCATTAAAAATTATTAATTATAAAGAAACGGGATATTAAGTTCCTCGGGATCGAAAGCAAAGAGTACACACCATAGAATCAACTGCAGTACAGCCATTGTCATGCATATTACAAACATCATTTTAATATTTTTAGGTAAAGTCTAAGACGATGGAATTTTTAATCCTTACTTCTTTACATATGAGAACGGCGCCAAGGCAATCAGTGGTCCAGAATTACATTTCGTCGACCAAAATACAATAACTTTTGATCTAGTAACTAGTTTTCAGTTTTGCAAAAAAAAATTAAATCAGTAAAGGACCTAATTATTTTGAGATATTAATATTGAAAATCGCTACCCGATTATATTTTATAAATTAGCCAAAAGTTGAGAATTTTTCTTATTTTTCGATTTAAAAGGAAACAAAAACTGTGTTTGCGCCAAATATAGTTTGTTTATAATACATATGTAAAAACTACCTTTTTGAAAAAATTATGATATTGGGCCAATACAACTACTTTTCGGCCGGGCCGAATCATATATACCCTCCACCTCGGAGTGCATTCCACAGTATTGTCGGTAGATTAGAGGCAGTCGACATTACATAGAAGTGCACCATATTCAGAAAATTGTGATTTTTCATTATTATAATATTAATAGTCCTCTACTAATATAATTATTAGTCAGAAATCTTCAAAAAAATGTCATAAATATTATGAAGTAGAAACAATTTCACTCAAGCCCAATTTTCCCCATTTACAATTTCTTGATTCCATCTACAGTCTAAGTGTCTGTACCATTTTGATAGGAAAAATCAAATATTGAAGATCCAATAAGTTTCAGAGTGGCATGTCCACTCATAATTTCATGATTTTAGCTACATCCCTTTTATTGGTACGAGTTCCACTCCTTTTTCCATTTTACCGCGTCTATGTAGACAGACGAGTGCAAATACTGAATATCATGATTCTAGCCGTTTGATTGTAGCCAAATTTAATTCCATTTAGATCCTGATATCGGAAGATTTCTTTATTATTCGTTTCACCGCAGTCAGAGAAGTATACACACCGAATTTCATTATTATAGCTGCAGCCGTTTGGTTGGTACCGTTTTTATTCCCATTTTCCCCATTTTCCGTCTAAAAGTACAAATTTCGACAAAATCATTTTTATTTCGCATCTTCACAGCAGAGATACAAGCAGCCGCCGCTGATTTCATCGGCCTAAGTCGACTTCAACCACGCCGCCAATTTCATCGACTTCAACCACGCCGCCGAGATTTAACGGAGTTCTAACTCAGTCAAATCTTACTACCTAAATACACAAACCACTTAAAATTACAAAAGTAAATATAACTGTCGACTTAGACAACCTACTACTATGAATTTGTTGATTGTATTTTATATGTTGATTGTATTTTGATTTGAAAGTCGCATTTATATAAGTCAATTCCAGTACGCGTGGTCATATGTTCCTATAAATAACAACCCCTCTATTGTGCTTCTTTAGTGTGTCAAAGTAGGTAGAGTATTATCATTCTTTGGGAGGATTATGATATTCAAGATGTCTGGCCAAATATGCCTCACATGAAAAACTGTAATTGCAAAAATATTTATTAAATTCATCCATATTATAAATTTTGGGAATGGATTCCCACTCCCGAAAAATAATTGTATGGGATAATAATATTAAATTATGGGAACATTGGTTAATATTAACGAATATTCAACTACTTGCCAAAAATAAAGGAAAATGTATTAAAACCCAATACAAATTGCGCCCTCAATTTTCCCAAAATTGTCAAATAAATAGGTTTGATCGAATGACAGAACGAGCTGGCAAATCAGCCGAACGCCGCCGCCGCCGACACATTTCGAACAGCGCCGCCGCCGCCGACAATTATAGGTCGGCTTGTAACTCTGCTTCACAGTCAGATGAATGTACACACCGAATTTCATGATTTCTACTTTACCGGGTACCATTTTTATCCCTTTTCCAATTGTATCTCTTAAATGTATGCATTTTGAAAAATCCCTCTATTATACGTATCTACGTAATTAGTGGGATGTACTTTCAAAATTTCATGTTTTTTGCTATTGCCCTATCATTGGTACCATTTTTATCTCTTTTCGTACCATTTGGCCCGCTAAAACTTTTATTTACTTTTTGGTGCTTTCAGGCTACAAGAGGAATGTACGCAACAAATTTCAAGTGCATATAAAGCAGACATTAAAAAATGTTTAAATATTCTAAATAATATGGAGTACTTTCAGTTCTTGTTAGGGAACAGTTTTTCCCTCTCGGCCGATTTCGTCCACTTTCAATACCAACATTGGTTGCAGGTCCATAAGACACATTTTGGGAAAATTTTAACATCCTAGCTCATTTCGTTCTGAAGCTAGCGTGCTTTCAACAGACAGACAGACGGACATGGCTAGATCGTATTAGAGTTTTACTACGACTCAGAATATATATACTTTATGAAGTCTCCAATGAATATTTCAAGGTGTTACAAATGGAATGACAAAGTGAACCCATTCCTTTTTCCGTTTTTATACCCTCCTCCTCCAGGATGGGTGTATACTAACTTTGTCATTCCGTTTGTAACACCTTGAAATATCGACCTGCGACTCTATAAAGTATGTATATTCTTGATCGCCATAAAATTCTAAGACGATCTAGCCATGTCCGACCGTCTGTTGAAAGCACGCTAGCATCTAAACAAAAGGAGCTAGAACGTCCAAATTTTCCATAAATGCATTTTATCGTCTTAGATAGGTTGGGATTGAAACTGGGCGAAATCGGCCCAAAGGGAAAAAATTTTCGCTCACAAGGACTAGAAATACCCATAATATCCCGTAATATTTTAGAGTATTGAAGCATATTTTTCAATATGTCGGCTTTTACTTACTTGATATTGGGTATGCACATTCCCCCTATAACAGGAACGTGCACCGTAAAGCGTTTTTTTTCATAGGGGGTGAAATGGGGCAAAAATGGATAAAAATGGTACATATTAAACGGCAAGAGATAGAAACGCGAAATTCGGTGTGTACATTCCTCTAAGTGAGTAGATACATAATATGAAATAATTTTTTCCAAATTCGCACTTTTAAGGGGAATAGAGGGATACAAATGGTACCAACCTAATGGTACCACCTAGAATAAAGTCTTCTGATTGCGAAGACACGTAAAATAGACGGATTTTTCGAAATTCGTACTTTTTGGGGTTAAAATGGAAAAAGGGGATAAAAAGAGTACTAACCAAATGACCGCAGCCAGAGTCATGAAATTCGGAGTATACATTCCTCTGGCTGCGTAGACATGGATAATAAAATAATAAGAGTTTTTCCAAATTTGTACTCTCAAGGGATACAATGGGTACAGAGGGATAAAAATAGTACCAACTGAACGACTACAGCTAGAATGATGAAATTCGGTTGATGAATTTTCGATTTTAAAAAGTCATACTATTAACGGGGTAAAATATGAAACAGGGTGTAAAAATGGTACCAACCAAATGACCGCAGCTAGAATCATGGAATTCGGTGTATACATTCCTCTGACTGCCACGAAAATAAATAATTGGTTGAATCATGAAGTTAGGTTATTTTGCACTATGTACGTGAGATAATGGATTTTCAAAATGTGTGCATTTGGAATTAAAATAGAATGGAAATACAACCAATTGTAGCACCCACTATCTACCAATATTTGTGGTATTTAAGCTTTTTTGAAAATATAAATATTTGTAACAATATTTATTTTTTGAATTGACTATTATTTCGATATGTAAACGTATTTATAGTCTTGCCTTATATGCGTGGTTTGAAATAATAAAAATATTATATTTATTTATAAAATTATTTTTTCAATATTTGTTTTGGTTTGCCTATATTCAAAAAATTATATATTGTGTTACTAGCAACCGCTGAAAATGGTTCAGAGAATGGTCTACAAGATTTAATTCAGATAATGCGCATAAACAACAAACTGTTTCGCTTAAATTAGAAGACTTGAAGCAATAACTTGTAACATTACAAAAATATTGAAAAGAAGGGGACCGAAAATACTCCCTTGACGAATATCCTAAGTGACTTGATATATATCCGACATCGCCACAAAACAAAGTCTATTGCTTAAGTAAGACCTTAACCTCTTAAACAGAATTAGGGTTTGCATTTTTCTGTACTTTTTATTCCCAAGAAACGATCATTTTTCAATTCCCCGGTATCGGACAATTTCCCGTCCTGTCCCGTAAAGTAAATGATTTTATTTTCCTTAGTAGACAAGTGAACTTAAACAAACTATAAAAATTTGATATCAATTCAGTTTCAAAACTTTTTTCCAATGATCAGAAAATAACACTGTCCAACAAATTAAGACGGAGTTTTAACTCCGTCAAATCTTACTACCAAAATAGACAACCCACTTATAATTACAAAAAAATATAACTGTTGACTTAAACAACCAACTACTGTGAAATATACGGATTTTTCTTTGAATTTCACTATATTTATGGAGCGATTTCATAAAAGTTTTTTTTTTAATTATGATTTTTTGATTTTGTGTATTGTTGACCTTTTGTTTTATTAATTCTCTTTTGTATTTGTTCAGCTTGAAGCCATAGGAAAAACTGGTGTTGTTTGTTTTATTTTATTTTATTTTATTTTATTTTATTTTTCCCAATATTTCGGTTGCCTTCGTCAACCATCATCAGGGGTAAAAACACTAAACAAAAACATATTTAAATTATAACAAATGTAAACAATAAAAATCAAGAAACAATTTTACAAATAATTACATTAAAAATAATTAGCGTCGTCCTGTTCGTCTGCACAAGTTATTGTCAACTAAAAGTCATGGTTTGTTTTCGTCTGTATTTTTGTACAGGGTGGCCCAGACAGACCGAAGTGGTGTGAATTCCTTATAACTTTTTTATTATAATTTTTTTTTCTTTTCTTTTCAGTATTTTGTAAAGAAGACTTGGATAATTTATAATGGAGCAATACACAATTGAACAACGTGCCCATATTGTTGAAATTTACTTTTCAAATCAACGGTCCATTGTGTTGACTCAGCGTGCATACCGTCGTCAATTTAATGTGCGGGGATTTAACCGCTCCAGACTGTTTTCTTTGGGGCTATTTAAAAGGAAAAGTTTATGTTAATAAGCCTAGGACTATTGAGGAGTTAAAAACCAATATTCGAGAAGAAATTAACAACATACCACCGGAAGTTTTGCGAAAGGTCATGGAAAATGTGTTGGAAAGAGCACATTTGTGCGAAGCAGAATATGGCCACCACTTGCGGGATATCATTTTTAATAACTAATCCAAAAATATTCCCCATAAATTTAATGTATTTAAAAAAAAAAAAATTAAAAAAATATCTCTTAAATAAAAAGTTATAAACAAAACAATTCACACCACTTCGGTCTTTCTGGGCCACCCTGTACAATATGACGATAAGCTTTCGCACAGTTTTCTGTGTCCGTTTTGTAATTTATTCTCTTATCTATGGGAACGTCAATAATGTGTAATACTTCGAGAGTAAATCTTCGTTTATAGTTTCTCTCTTCTGCAAGTATTTTTACGTCTTTAAAATTCGGCGTGTGCCCTGTCAAAGTACAGTGGGCCGCAAGAGCAGTTTTTTGCTCTATTGGCTTAATTCACCATCTTACGGACTCTGTAAATACATCGTCGACATTTTAAAGAACCTGACAGATATAAAGACAATTGAAAGAAAATCGGAACAAATAGAGAATTTTACAAAAATACCAAAGGACTTATTTCTAAAAATATTAACTTTCTGCATCAAGGACACCAGATATTTCAAATATAATGACTACATTTATGAACAAAGAAAAGGAATGCCAATGGGCTCTCCAGCTTCCCCTGTGATTGCTGATATAATCATGGAAGAACTATTAGACGCTTCAATAGGAAAATTAACAATAAAACCTAGAATTGTCACAAAATATGTAGACGACTTGTTTGGGATTATAAAAATAGAAGAAGTTGACAATACCATAAAAACATGAAACGCATTTGATCGACAAGTACAATTTACCATGGAAAAAGAACTGGACAATAAACTCCCCTATCTGGACTCGATTGTTCATAGACAAGGCAACCTGCTGAAATTGGATTGGTATCAGAAGCCAACGTAATCTGGAAGACTGATCAACTTTTATTCCAATCACCATAGACGAATAATTATCAACACAGCGACGAACTTTATAAATAGAGTATTTAATATAAGTGACCAGTCATTTCACACAGACAACGAGATCAAAATTAAGAAAATTTCTAAGATCTAATGACTTCCCAAAACAAACAATCAACGACCTTATAAAATACACTAAAAGGAAACCAATCGAACATAACAATGAAAAAGAGGGGAAGATATACAAATCACTGACATATATACAAGGATTCTCAAAAAGGTTCAAAAATGCTGACGTTTATAACAAGGACAAATTTCAATTAGCACTTAAGACAAATAGTTCAGTAAATAAGTTATTCAGTAGAACTAAGTCTAAGATAAAGAATGAGGACAAGTCTAATGTTGTTTATAAGATATCATGTAATGGAGACAAGTCCAACATATGCCAAAAGGTATATGTTGGCACTACCAAGACCAAACTTAAAACTAGACTTTCCTCACATAAATCTGACCAAAAAGCTACTGACAGGCCAATAGAGCAAAAAACTGCTCTTGCGGCCCACTGTACTTTGACAGGGCACACGCCGAATTTTAAAGACGTAAAAATACTTGCAGAAGAGAGAAACTATAAACGAAGATTTACTCTCGAAGTATTACACATTATTGACGTTCCCACAGATAACAGAATAAGTTACAAAACGGACACAGAAAACTGTGCGAAAGCTTATCGTCATATTGTACAAAAATACAGACGAAAACAAACCATGACTTTTAGTTGACAATAACTTGTGCAGCCGAACAGGACGACGCTAATTATTTTTAATGTAATTATTTGTAAAATTGTTTCGTGATTTTTATACACTCCACGAGAGTATTATGGCTTTGTGCATTTGTTTGTAACACACAAAAGGAAGCGAGTTAGACTCATTGTTAAGTATACCGATCGACTTAGAAACACTTTCTGAGTCGATTTAGCAATGTCCGTCTGTCTGTCCGTCTGTCTGTCCGTCTGTCTGTCCGTCTGTCTGTCCGTCTGTCTGTCCGTCTGTCTGTCCGTCTGTCTGTCCGTCTGTCTGTCCGTCTGTCCATCTATTGTTGTAATCAAATTACAGGTCGCAATTATAGTCCGATCTTAACAAAAATTGGCATAAGCAAGTTTTGTGGTTCAAGGACGAACGCTATTTAATTTGGAGCAAATCGGTTCAGATTTAGATATAGCCCCCATACAAATGTTGCTCCCGATTTGACATTTTCCGCTCTAGAAACCCCACATTACACTCGATTGCCTTTTAATTTGACACAACATCTTACAATCCAACTAGAAACACCTATGCAAAAATTGGATAAGATCGGTTCAGATTTAGATATAGCCCCCATACAAATGTCGCTCCCGATTTGACATTTTTCGCTCTAGAAACCACTTATTGTACTCGATTTGCTTTAAATTTGGCACAACATCTTATAATCCGACTAGAAACACCTATGCAAAAATTGGGTAAGATCGGTTCAGATGTAGATATAGCCCCCATACAAATGTCGCTCCCGATTTGACATTTTCCGCTCTAGAAACCACATATTATACTCGATTTTCTTTAAATTTGGCACAACATCTTATAATCCAACTAGAAACACCTATGCAAAAATTGGGTAAGATCGGTTCAGATTTAGATATAGCCCCCAAACAAATGTGGCTCCCGAATTGACATTTTTCGCTCTAGAAACCACTTATTGTACTCGATTTGCTTTAAATTTGGCACAACATCTTATAATCCAACTAGAAACACCTATGCAAAAATTGGGTAAGATCGGTCCAGATGTAGATATAGCCCCCATACAAATGTTGCTCCCGATTTGACATTTTCCGCTCTAGAAACCACATATTATACTCGATTTTCTTTAAATTTGGCACAACATCTTATAATCCAACTAGAAATACGTATGCAAAAATTGGGTAAGATCGGTTCAGATTTAGATATAGCCCCCATACAAATGTCGCTCCCGATTTGACATTTTTCGCTCTAGAAACCACTTATTGTACTCGATTTGCTTTAAATTTGGCACAACATCTTATAATCCAACTAGAAACACCTATGCAAAAATTGGGTAAGATCGGTCCAGATGTAGATATAGCCCCCATACAAATGTTGCTCCCGATTTGACATTTTCCGCTCTAGAAACCACATATTATACTCGATTTGCTTTAAATTTGGCACAACATCTTATAATCCAACTAGAAACACCTATGCAAAATTTGGGTAAGATCGGTTCAGATTTAGATATAGCCCCCAAACAAATGTGGCTCCCGATTTGACTTTTGTCGCTTTAGAAACCACATATGATACTCGATTTTCTTTAAATTTGACACAACAGCTTATAATCCTAGTAAAAAATCTATGGTGAAAGTGGCTAAGATCGGTTCAGATTTAGAAATAGCCCAAATACAAATGTTGCTCCCAAATGTTTAACCGATTTTGGCCAAACTATACATATTATATTTCACCTATTTCGTTCTAGATTTCAATAAACTCCCATACAAATGTCCTTTCCGATTTAACATTTTTTGTCAAACACATACATATACAGGGTACAAAAATCCTTCCCGTTTTAACTTTTTCACCGAATTAAATAGTATTCGGATATAAAGTGGAGTGTATCATAGAGTCGGCCCCGCCCGACTTCAGACTTTCCTTACTTGTTATAGTTTACATTTGTTATAATTTAAATATGTTTTTGTTTAGTGTTTTTACCCCTGATGATGGTTGACGAAGGCAACCGAAATATTGGGAAAAATAAAATAAAACAAACAACACCAGTTTTTCCTATGGCCTCAAGCTGAACAAATACAAAAGAGAATTATGATTTTTTTCTTAATTTTTTTTTGTTTTGCCAAATTTGAGGAATATCGGTTTAAATATGTGGTTCCCATAGTGCAAAGACCTAGGTTAGGTTAGGTTGAATGTGTTGCCGGCTGGTAGCGAATTTCACTAGGAGGCCTATAAAGACACATTTTGTCAAAAACCTACATCGGGACCGATTTTGTATGCTGCTATATATAAATCTGAATCGATCTGACTCACTTTCGCCACATCTACTTGTTGAAATATTAAAAATATAAGGTATTGTATCAATTTGGAGCGACTTAAGTCAAATCGGTAGATACATTTATATTTATATTAATCTGAACCGATATAACCCACTTTCACAATTGATGTTTTTATAAATGAAATATAAGGTTTTGTACCAAATTTGAAGAAAATTGGCTAAAATATGTGAATTCAAAAGCAGAAAAAATGAAATCGGAACAAAAATTTGTATGAGGTCTATATCAAAATCTGAACCGATCTGGCCCATTTTTAACGTATATATTTTTACTTTAAATATAAGGTATTTTACCAAACTTGACGATAAATGCGTAAATAGTGTTGTTTCTAGAGGAAAAAGTCAAATCAGAACCGAGATTTGTATGGGGTCTATATCTAAATCTGAACCGATTTACTGCAAGTTATATAGCGTCCGTGTTTGACTCACAAAACTAACATGAGTTAATTTTTGGTATGATTGTACAATAAATGACGGACATTGCTAAATCGACTGAAAAAGTGATTCGAATCCAATATGTATAATTGACAATGGGTCTATCTCGCTTCGTTTTGGGTGTTACAAACAAATGCACAAAGACATACTAGCCTAGTGGAGGGTATACAAATAATATGAAGGTCAAAAATAAAAAAAAAACTTTTGAACTATTTTAAAATTTATGAACTTTAAATGCATCCACAGCAATATTTATCCGCGAAATCGTTTAGAAAATGCTTTACTGAAAATTCTTTGTAAACTTCAATAAACAAAGTCGAGAGTTGGGAGCGTAAAATTTGGAGGTTTTGCCGCTGATAGTACACTGTTCTGGTCCAGAATCACAATTCATAGATAACTTTTGCTTTATTCTTGAGTTTTGTAAAACAAGTAAGGAAAGGCTAAAGTCGGGCGGGGCCGACTCTATGATACAATCCACTTTCTATCCGAATACAATTTAATTCGGTGAAAATGTGTAAATGTAAATGTGTGTGTTTGACAAAAAATGTTAAATCGTAAAGGACATTTGTATGGGGGTATATTGAAATCTGGAAAAAATAGGTGAAATATAATATGTATAGTTTGGCCAAAATTGGTTAAACATTTGAGAACAACATTTGTATTTGCGCTATATCTAAATCTGAACCGATCTTAGCCATTTTCACGATTGGTTTTTTACTTGGATTATAAGCTGTCGTGCCAAATTTAAAGAAAATCGAGTAAAATATGTGGTTTCTAAAGCGGCAAAAGTCAAATCGGGAGCTACATATGTTTGGGGGCTATATCTAAATCTGAACCGATCTTACCCAATTTTTGCATAGGTGTTTCTAGTTGGATTATAAGATGTTGTGCCAAATTTAAAGAAAATAGAGTACAATATGTGGTTTCTAAAGCGGCAAAAGTCAAATCGGGAGCTACATATGTTTGGGGGCTATATCTAAATCTGAACCGATCTTACCGATCTTGCATAGGTGTTTCTAGTTGGATTATAAGATGTTGTGCCAAATTTAAAGAAAATCGGGTACAATATGTGGTTTCTAGAGCGGAAAATGTCAAATCGGGAGCGACATTTGTATGGGAGCTGTATCTAAATCTGAACCGATCTTACCCAATTTTTGCATAAGTGTTTCTAGTTGGATTATAAGATGTTGTGCCAAATTTAAAGAAAATCGGGTACAATATGTGGTTTCTAGAGAGGAAAATGTCAAATCGGGAGCGACATTTGTATGGGAGCTGTATCTAAATCTGAACCAATCTTACCCAATTTTTGCATAGGTGTTTCTAGTTGGATTATAAGATGTTGTGTCAATTTTAAAGAAAATCGGGTACAATATGTGGTTTCTAGAGCGGAAAATGTCAAATCGGGAGCGACATTTGTATGGGAGCTGTATCTAAATCTGAACCGATCTTACCCAATTTTTGCATAGGTGTTTCTAGTTGGATTATAAGATGTTGTGCCAAATTTAAAGAAAATCGGGTACAATATGTGGTTTCTAGAGCGGAAAATGTCAAATCGGGAGCGACATTTGTATGGGGGCTATATCTAAATCTGAACCGATTTGTCTCAAATTAAATAGCGTTCGTCCTTGATCCACAAAACTTACTTGTGCCAATTTTTGTTAAGATCGGACTATAATTGCGACCTGTAGTTTGATTACAACAATATATGGACAGACAGACAGACGGACAGACAGACAGACAGACAGACTCAGAAAGTGATTCTATGTCGATCGGTATACTTAACAATGGGTCTATCCCGCTTCCTTTTGGGTGTTACAAACAAATGCACAAAGCCATAATACTCTCGTGGAGTGTATAAAAATTAATTTAAACTGGGATATTGTCCAGGCTCAAGACCATTTTGCAGCAATATTTTTCAGAATTAATTATACACTCCATGAGAGTATTATGTCTTTGTGCATTTGTCTGTAACACCCAAAAGGACCGATCGACTTAGAATCACTTTTTGAATCGATTTAGCAATGTCCGTCTGTCTGTCTGTCTGTCTGTCCGTCCGTCCATCTATTCTTGTAATCATGATACAGGTCGCAATTGTAGACAGAACCAAATGAAACTTTGAACAACGAAGTTTTTCGGGATAAGGACGAACGCTATTTAATTTGAAGAAAATCTGTTCAGATTTAGATATAGCCCCCATACGAATTTCACTCCCGATTTGACTCTTTTCACGCTAGATACCACATATTACAACAGATTTTCTTCAAACTTGGCAAAACATCTTACATTTCAACTAGAAACACCTATTGTGAAAATAGGTCAGATCGGTTCAGATTTAGATATAGTCCCTATACGAATTTCACTCCCGATTTGACTTTTTCTGTTGTAGAAACCACATATTTTAACAGATGTTCTTCATAATTGGCAAAACATATTATATTTCAATAGAGATACCCACGGTGAAAATGATCAAGAACGGTTCAGATTTAGATATAGCCCCCATACGAATTTCACTCCCGATTTGACTTTTTCTGCTGTAGAAACCACATATTTTAACAGATCTTCTTCAAAATTGGCAAAATATATTATATTTCCATGAGAAACACCCAGGATGAAAATGAGTTAGATCGGTTCAGATTTATATATAGCTCCTATACATATTTCGGCTTGATTTTGCCGCCCCAGAAACAACGTATTTTCAGCGAATTACTTGAAATTAAGAACTAGAAGAAGCTATTGAGAAATGGGTCACTTCATTCCATATTGGGATATAGCCCTGATACAAATATTCTTCTCGATTTGACAAATTGAACCAGGACATATGATTAGGAAACATACAAAAATTCTTCCCGTTTTCACTTTTTTCCGAATTGAATTGTATTCTGATAGAAAGTGGAGTGCATCATATAGTCGGCCCCGCCCGACTTTAGCCTTTCCTTACTGTTTTTTTTTATACCCTACACCACTACGTGGTCTAGGGTATTATAAGTTAGTTTCGCGCCAAATGTTTGTAACACCAAGAAATAATCGAGCTAGACCCACCTTTAAGTATACCGATCGGCTTAGAATCACCAGCTGAGTCGATTTAACGATGTCTGTCTGTCCGTCCGTCTGCTGTCCATCTAAGCTTGTTCGCACTCTACATGTCGCAATTGTTGTCCGATTGTCATGAAACTTGGCTGAAGTTATTTTTTCTGACCAAGGACCATTGGTATTGAATTTGGAGGAAATCGGTTCAGATTTAGATATAGCCCCCATACAAATGTCGCTCCCGATTTGACATTTTCCACTTTAGAAACCACATATTGTACCCGATTTTATTTACATTTGGTACAACATCTTATAATCTAACTAGAAACATCTATGCTGAAATTGGGTAAGATCGGTTCAGATTTAGATATAGCCCCCATACAAATGTCGCTCCCTATTTCACTTTTTCCGCTCTAGAAACCACATGTTGTACCCGATTTTCTTTAAATTTGGCAGAACATCTTATATTCCAACTAGAAACACGTATGCTGAAAGTGGGTAATATCGGTTCAGATTTAGATATAGCCCCCATACAAATGTCGCTCCCGATTTGACATTTTCCGCTCTAAAATCCACATATTGTACCCGATTTTCTTTAAATTTGGCACAACATTTTATAATCAAACTAGAAACACCTATGCTGAAACTGGGTAAGATCGGTTCAGATTAAGATATAGCCCCCATACATATGTCGCTCCCGATTTAACATTTTCCGCTCTAGAAACGACACATTGTACCCGATTTTCTTTAAATTTTGCAGAACATCTTATAATCCAACTAGAAACACGTATGCAAAAATTGGGTAAGATCGGTTCAGATTTAGATATAGCCTCCATACATATGTCGCTCCGGAATGTTTAACCGATTTTGGCTAAATTTAACATATTATATTTCACCAATAAACAAAGATATGGTGAAAGCGGGTCACATCGTTCCAGGTTTCAATATACCCCCATACAAATGTCCTTTCCGATTTAACATTTTTTGTCAAACACATACATTTACAGGATGCAAAAATCCTTCCCGATTTCAATTTTTAACCGAATTGAATTGTAATGTGATAGAAAGTCCGTCCGTCTTTAGCCTTTCCTTACTTGTTTGGGAGATGCCCATATGTCCATACTTTGGTATAACCCAAATGGTGCCCAATCTGATCTATTACAGCTCTAGAAACTACATCTTACATCGTATCTTCATCAAATTTTGCAGATCATGATATTTTTCAACTAGGAATACCTACCGTGAATGAGAAATATATAGGCCCATGTTTTGGACCAGGCCCAAAATGTTGTTATCGGCCCCCTTTTAAAATGTCGGTCCGATTCATCCTATCACTACTGTATAATTTGTATTTGTCTGTACAATATACGTTAAATATGACTAAAGATGAATTTATAGTAACTGTATAATTTTTATGAACTACATAAAATTGCTTCCATGAAATACGTGGGTTTAGTAATCAAAGCGAGACACATACGAGGGAGTGGTGTGGGGTATTATATAGTCGGCCCCGCCCGACTTTAGCCTTTCCTTACTTGTTTTAAATAGCATGATGAGATTTATTACTTGGCTGCACACTACCACTGCCTTCGTCAGGTGGCTTCGCAGCGACTTTTCAACAATATACCCAGACTCTTATTCTCTCAAATAATTGGGAAGCACAACACACTTTCTGAATATCTGCTAAAAAGATCGCACCAAATATTAAAGCACACATACCACCTTATAAGCATCTCATTTTGTTGCATATGTAAGTATGTGAAGCAATATACTTCTGCCGTACCAATGCTCATTTGTTATACCCTACACAACTTCGTAGACTAGGGTATTATAGAAATAATCGAGCTAGATTTAAGTATACGGATCGGCTTAGATTCACTAGCTGAATCGATTTAACTGTGTCCGTCCGTCTATGCTTGTTCGCACTCCACAGGTCGCAATTGTTGTCCGACTGTCGTGAAATTTAGCAAAAGTTATTTTTTTGGCCCAAGGACAATCGGTATTGAATTTGGAGGAAATCGGTTCAAATTTAGAGATAGCCCACATACAAATTGGGCCCCCATTCTCATAATTTTTCAGATCATGTTATAATTCAATAAAGAACATCTACTTTGAAAGTGATCTATATGGGCCCACTTTTTAATGTAGCGCCCCTTACAAACGGCCCCATTTTAATATTACTCCTCTAGGACCTACATTTTACATCGAAAGTTTTTCAAATTTTGCAGATTAAATTATATTTCAACTAATAATACATACTATGAAAGTCAAATATATGTGTCCGTACTTTGCTATAACCCAAATGTGGCCCCCATTCTACTCCATTACAGCTCTAGGAACTAGGAATACCTACGGTGAATGAGAACTATAGCGACCCATGTTTTGGCACAGGCCCCAAGTGTTGTTATAGTCGCCCTTCAAATGTCCGTCCGATTCATCCTATTACTGCTGTATTATATGCAATTATCATTGGATCTTGATCAATTTTCCCAGATTTTTATATTTACTTTACTCGGAATATCTGCCGGTACCAGTTATAATATTATTTACCATATTCGTTAAATTTGACTAAAGATGAATTTAAAGTATATATATGTGATATAAATAAAATTTCTACCATGAAACACCTGGGTTTAGTAATAAAAGCGAGGTATATACGCGGGGAGTGGTGTAGGGTATTATATAGTCGGCCCCGCCCGACTTTAGCCTTTCCTTACTTGTTTCGTTTGTTTTATTTCGGTCTGTGATCAATATTTGATTTGAACTGGGATATACTCCTGGCTCAAGACTATTTTGCATATATATTTAATAGAATGGAAATTTATTTACAAATGGAATGGTAACATTTATTACTTGGCTGCACACTACAACTATCATGATTTCTGGCCCGTGAAAGCCTTTGTACAAAATTTAAATTAGGTATTCTTTTGAGATATTAATACTGAAAATCTGACAATCGAAATGAGCAAATATTTTTGAAATCAGCCCAAACTGACGGATTTTATTATTTTCGAATTTTTATTTTTATTTATTTTTGTTTTTATTTTTTATAAATTTGTATGTATTTGTTCATAATGCGAAGGAATTTACCTTACTTTTTTCGTAGTACAGATTTTCACCTTTTTTCAGGTGTCATCTTTTCGGTCTTATCATTTAGCTAAAATTGAACTAATGTTTCAATTTTGTTCGAGATAGTGCCACATACAAATCAGTAGAGGTCACATCTAAGTCCATGTTGAACATTTTTTTGCATCGATGGCCTTGAATATTTGCATGGCTGACACACGATTGATGCCAGCAACAAACCTTCGTCAACTTTATTGCTCTTAATTGCTACTCCCACCAACATCGAGAGTCATGTCACGTCTATCATGGCTCTGACCGTTACAGCAAACAAATCGGAATGTCCTAAGGCACCGGACACAAACATAACAAATTGACAAATGGCTTCACGGCAATTCATGATGAAAGTTTTTCTTGTACTAGGCCCAAAAGAGAAAAGTGTGGTAGTTGATGTTATGCTTAAGTACCATAAATTATAGAGGATAAAATTCAAGCAGCCATTCAACCCATCATCAACCTCTCGGTGGTTTATAGTTTTATGAGTCACTAAATGAATCCCCGCAGAGCTCTCAGCGGAGGAGGCGAGGACTCGGGCCAGTGTTAGTGCTGCTCATAAAATCATTAAAATGTTGTTCTTTATTTTTGCGAGTTGTTTTGGTGTCTTAAGAAATGCTTCCAGTAAAAAAGTTAAAGTTAATTTCTTATTGTTGATATAGTGGTTTTTTGCTTTTGTTTTTCTTGGCTTTCTAGTCGTTGCCGTTGTCGTTGTCGATGTCCTTGTTATTGCTTTCGCCGGTGCTTGTGTCGTAGACTAATGGCTCCAAATAACGCGATTTGCAATTTCGGTTTGTCGTCAGGCTGCCACGCACCAAAAAGTTTATCGGCATTTCTTTGGGCGCCATGTAATAGCAGCCACTTTATGTTGACATTACTGCTGTTGTTTTTGTTTTGGTTTTTGGTTCTTTGTTTATTTTGACATTTGGTGAGCCGACTACATGAAAGGAAAACTCTTCAGAGTATATTACGGCTGGAGCAGTAGATTATAATTTCATGTTAATTAATCTTAATTAGAGTGCTGATTTCTGCCATGTTTGACATTTGAGTTTGTTAATGCCTTAAGTTCATACTAACGTCAGTTACGGGCCTAAGATGAAGCGCCGAAACGTCCTTGATTGCAAGGCAAAAACAACACACAGAGATGCAGAATGCCTCTAAGAGCCATTTAAGTGATTGTTGTTGTCCTTCACTTGGATGGCATTTGATTGATGACGCTCGTTAAAAATTGGGGGCTACTATTCTCGTCAAACTTGGTGACCATTTAATCTGCTTGACGACTTGTTATCCCTTCCATCAGGGAATTTTAGTTTAAACCCAAAATAAAACGAGATAGACGATAATTTATCGGCGAGTCTAAAATGCACGTACTGAAATTAAATGTGATCATCTGTGTGTCCTTTTATTCTAGTAATACAAGTGCAGATTGTTATTTTTGTCCGATGTCAATGAAATTTGATTTTTAGTAGGAGACAGATGATATTTTGAAAATTGTAAATGTAACCCTCATGTTTCCCACAAATTGACTTTAGAAGCGCTAAGAAGCGATTTTATAGCTGACATCCAGAACAAAGTTGAAGAAAATCTATAAATAAATGTATGCAATAACTTTTGATTTAGTAAACAGTTTTTAGTTTTGTAAAAAATTTAAAATAGCAATGGCCCATTGTAAATCAGTTAGTCAGGCATAGTTAAGAAATTTTCTCGAAGTTGATTATTTCTCGATTTAAAATAAATGTACAATTTTCGTTTTTATGTTTTGACTAGCAGTACCCGCTGCTTCGCACGCGAAAAAGCCAGTTATTTGTTAATTTTATCCGTCTTAGTTTTTGGATAGTATTTATTTAATATTCTTTTGGTGGATATAGATAAATCTAAAATAGTAATTTGGAAACCTCCTATTAGCTAGCACTCACACACGATGTCTACGTTGTCAGAGAAATTTAAACACTAAACTTCACGACTATAGCTGAAATATTTTAGTTGGTACTATTATTATCCCGCTCATTGTTTATAGGTACAAACTTAGAAAAATTCGTTTAGATTTGCGCTTCTCGTTGTCAGTGGAACTTACACACCACATTTCACGACTATAGCTCCAATACTTTAGTTGGTACTACTTTTATCCCTTGTTGCTCACCCCCTATAAGAAAATTTCAAAAAATCCATTTAGATTGCGCTTTACAAACAGTTTACACTCCAAATCTCCCGACTATAGCTGCAATTCTTAAATTGGAACCCTTTTTGTCCCGCCTACCTCCTAAAAAGTACACATTTCGAACAATTCAATTATACTGCGCTTCTACATGGTCAGAGGAATTTACATACCACATTTCACGATTCTAGCTGTAATACTTTAGTTGGTACCATTTTTATCCCTCTCGTCCCCTAAAAATACAAATTTCGAAAAAAGCTATTTTACTTCATTTCTATGTGGTCAGAGGAATTTACATACCAAATTTCACGATTCTAGCTGTAATACTTTAGTTGGTAAAATTTTTATCCCTTTTTGTCCCGCTTGCCCCTTAAAAGTAAAAATTTTGAAAAATCCAATTTTACTTCGTTTCTATATGGTCGGAGGAATTTACATACCAAATTTCACGATTCTAGCTGTAATACTTTAGTTGGTACCATTTTTATCCCTTTTTGTCCCGCTCTCCCCTTAAAAGTACAAATTTCGAAAAAACCAATTTTACTTCGTTTCTATATCGTCAGAGGAATTTACAGAACAAATTTCACGATTCTAGCTGTAATACTTTAGTTGGTACCATTTTTATCCCTTTTTGTCCCGCTTGCCCCTTAAAAGTACAAATTTCGAAAAATCCAATTTTACTTCGTTACTATATGGTCAGAGGAATTTACATACCAAAATTCACGTTTCTAGCTGTAATACTTTAGTTGGTACCATTTTTATCCCTTTCTGTCCCGCTCGTCCCTTAAAAGTACAAATTTCGAAAAATCCAATTTTACTTCGTTTCTATATGGTCAGAGGAATTTACATACCAAATTTCACGTTTCTAGCTGTAATACTTTAGTTGGTACCATTTTTATCCCTTTTTGTCCCGCTCGTCCCTTAAAAGTACAAATTTCGAAAAATACTATTTTACTTCGTTTCTATATGGTCAGCGGAATTTACATACCAAATTTCACGATTCTAGCTGTAATACTTTAGTTGGTACCATTTCTATCCCTTTTTGCCCCGCTCGTCCCTTAAAAGTACAAATTTCGAAAAATCCAATTTTACTTCGTTTCTATATGGTCAGAGGAATTTACATACAAAATTTCACGTTTCTAGCTGTAATACTTTAGTTGGTACCATTTTTATCCCTTTAATAGTACAAATTTCGAAAAATCCAATTTTACTTCGTTTCTATATGGTTAGAGGAATTTACATACCAAATTTCACGTTTCTAGCTGTAATACTTTAGTTGGTACCATTTTTATCCCTTTTTGTCCCGCTCGACCCTTAAAAGTACAAATTTCGAAAAATCCAATTTTACTTCGTTTCTATATGGTCAGAGGAATTTACATACCAAATTTCACGATTCTAGCTGTAATACTTTAGTTGGTACCATTTTTATCCCTTTTTGTCCCGCTGGTCCCTTAAAAGTACAAATTTCGAAAAATCCAATTTTACTTCGTTTCTATATGGTCAGAGGAATTTACATACAAAATTTCACGTTTCTAGCTGTAATACTTTAGTTGGTACCATTTTTATCCCTTTAATAGTACAATTTCGAAAAATCCAATTTTACTTCGTTTCTATATGGTCAGAGGAATTTACATACCAAATTTCACGTTTCTAGCTGTAATACTTTAGTTGGTACCATTTTTATCCCTTTTTGTCCCGCTCGTCCCTTAAAAGTACAAAGTTCGAAAAATCCAATTTTACTTCGTTTCTATATGGTCAGAGGAATTTACATACCAAATTTCACGATTCTAGCTGTAATACTTTAGTTGGTACCATTTTTATCCCTTTTTGCCCCGCTCGTCCCTTAAAAGTACAAATTTCGAAAAATCCAATTTTACTTCGTTTCTATAGGGTCAGAGGAATTTACATACCAAATTTCACGTTTCTAGATGTAATACTTTAGTTGGTACCATTTTTATCCCTTTTTGCCCCGCTCGTCCCTTAAAAGTACAAATTTCAAAAAATCCAATTTTACTTCGTTTCTAGATGGTCAGAGGAATTTACATACCAAATTTCACGTTTCTAGCTGTAATACTTTAGTTGGTACCATTTTTATCCCTTTTTGTCCCGCTCGGCCCTTAAAAGTACAAATTTCGAAAAATCCCTATTTGTAGCTCGTCTGCATGGTCATTGCAAGGAACTCACCGAATTTCATGTTTATAGCTACTGCCGTTTAGTCAGGACGAAGGTTCGATGTTTATCCCTTTTTGGGCCATTTTATCCCCTAATAGTACGAATTTCGTAAAACCCTTTCTTAGTCGACGTCTACGTCATATTTGGGAACTACCCTGAAAATTTCATGACCCTAGCTTCAGCCGTTTGGTCTGGGGGCTGGTCAATGATAAGTCAGTCAGTCAGTCAGTCAGTCAGTCAGTCAGTCAGTCAGTAACGCAACTCTTTTATATATATAGATATATTTTTACGAAATTTTCCATCAACATTTGTTTCCGTATTACGGTTTTCTACCCTTTTCAGATTTATTTACAGGTTTCAGATCAAAATTGAAATAATTGTTAATTATACCGATCGGCTTAGAATCACTTTCTGAGTCAAACCAAAGAACCAGCACCAAACGAAACTTTGCACAACGAAGTTTTTCGGGACAAGGACGAACGCTATTTAATTTGAAGAAAATCGGTTCAGATTTAGATATAGCCCCCATACGAATTTCACTCCCGAGTTGACCCTTTTCACGCTAGATACAACATATTTTAACAGATTTTCTTCAAAATTTGCAAAACATCTTTTAGTTCAACTAGAAACGCCTGTGGTAAAAATGTGTTAGATCGGTTCAGATTTATATATAGCCCCCGTACAAATTTCGCTCCCAACTTGAATTTTTCCGCTCTAGAATCCACATGTTTTAACAGATTGTCTTCAAAATTCGCAAAACACCTTATATTTCAACTAGAAACAATTGTGGTAAAAATGTGTTAGATCCGTTCAGATTTATATATAGCTCCCGTACAAATTTCGCTGCCAATTTGAATTTTTCCGCTCTAGAATCCACATATTTCAACAGATTTTCTTCAAAATTGGCAAAACACCTTATATTTCAACTGGAAACATCTGTTGTAAAAATGTGTTAGATCGGTTTATATTTATATATAGCTCCCATACAATATTTGCTCCTTATTTGACTTTTTCTGCTCTAGAAACCACATATTTTAACAATGGGTCACATCGGTTCTGATTTACATATAGTTCTCATACAAATTTCGTTCCCCCAGAAACTGCGTATTTTCAAAGAATTTCTTAAAATTGAGCATAACACGTTATACTTCAACTTATTCCATGTTTGGATATAGCCCCGAAACAAATATTATTCTCGATTTGACAAATTGGACCAGGTCATATTAGCCTGTTATTAGGAAACATACAAAAAAATATCCCATTTTCACTTTATATTATTTTATATATATATAGTTTTTTTATATTTAATTTTTATATAGTTTTTATATATTTATATTTCATGGAAACTTTTTGTAAGAGATTTTATTAAAAATAAATAGAAGCAATCAATACCTTTCGAATGATGCTTAAATGATGAATATTGGACGAAAAATGACGTCTTGGACTCCATGTTTTTAAAATAATTTAATACAAGAGAGGGTTTTTGAGAGCCAAAAATGTCAACCCCTTTTTACAAAAATGAGCGCTGAGGCATCAATTTCCTTCCGATGTTCATCATTTAGGCATCACTCGAAAGGTATTGACTGCCACTATTTATTATTTATAAAACAAAATACGAAAAAATGTTCAGTTGTCATTATGAAAAAACACGAAAAAATTGCTGTAAAGATCCAATAATTCGACCAATAAGTTACTTTAAGACAAAAATCAAAATTTATATTTAATGTGCTTTCAAGAGTCTATTATTTCTACAATTTGGCGACAATTGCGACCTGAACTTTGATTACAAGAATAGATGGACAGGCAGACAGACGGACATTGCTATATCGATTCAAAAAGTGATTCTAAGTCGATCGGTATAATACTCTCTCGCTTCCTTTTGGTTGGAGTGTATAAAAAGGGAGTTTTTGAAATTCGTACTTAATTTTTTTTTACTTTTGCGGAAAAGGGGAAAAAATTGTGGCGAGCAAATGGCTATTGTGCAGGATGGAAGCGGGATAAAATGTATTTTCTAAATTCGTACATTTGATATCAAAATAGGATGGAGGAAATATAACCAACAAAACGCCAGTAGCTAAAAATACACCCAATAATAATTGTTTGCAGATTGTATCCTTATATTTACTTTTTTAATTAACTTCAAGTATTATTTGATGTTGTATAAACAAATTGATAGCTTTGCTTATACGCGGACATGACCTGGTTTAAAATAATTAGAATTATATCTATTAATAATAAATGTTTTGTTTCGACTATATTATAAAACAAGTAAGGAAAGGCTAAAGTCGGGAAATTCTGAACCGATCTTACCCACTTTCTGCATAGCTGTTTCTAGTTGTATTATAAGATATTGTGCCAAATTTAAAGAATATCGGGTACAATATGTGGTTTCTAGAGCGGAAAATGTCAAATAGGGAGCGACTTTTGTATGGGGGCTATATCTAAATCTGAACTGATCTAGCCCGCTTTTGCCACAGGTGTTTCTAGCTAGATTATAAGGTGTTGAGCCAAATTTAAAGAATATCGGATACAGTATGTGGTTTTTAGAGCGGAAAATGTCAAATCGGGAGCGACATTTGTATGGGGGCTATATCTAAATCTGAACTGATCTAGCCCGCTTTTGCCACAGGTGTTTCTAGCTAGATTATAAGATGTTGTGCCGAATTTAAAGAATATCGGGTACAATATGTGGTTTTTAGAGCGGGAAATGTCAAATCGGGAGCGGCATTTGTATGGAGACTATATCTAAATCTGAACCGATTTGCCTCAAATTAGATAGTGTTCGTCCCTCATCCACTATAATTGCGACCTGTATCGTGATTACAACAATAGATGGACAGACGGACAGACAGACGGACATTGCTAAATCGACTCAGAAAGTGATTCTAAGCCGATCTGTATAATAAACGATGTGTCTAACTCGGTTCCTTTTGGGTGTTACAAACAAATGCACAAAGACATAATACTCCCGTGGAGTGTATAAATATAACTTTTACCTATATATCTTCCACATTTTTGTTTTGATTTGTGTTTTTGAGGGCTTGCCAACATTCATTTAAATCAGAGACCCTAAGGAGAAATTACGTTTTCTCAATTTTCAAAATCTGGAAAACGTGAAAAAAATTAAAAAGAAATTAATTAAAAAAAACATAAACACAAAAAAATAAACATTTTAATCTTCTTAAAAATTGGAAAATACGAAAAGTCGTCAACTTTGGGCCGATTTCTAAAATATATCCGATTTTTAATGTTAATATTTCAAAAATCCTTGGGCCCTTGTCTAATTTTGATTTTTTACAGAACTAAAATATGTCTACTAGAACAAAAGTTATTGATTTTTGGCCGATGGATTTCGATTCTGAACCACTGTGCGTACCATGGATTTAATGCGGTTATTTCTTAGAGAGAAAAGGTCACACAATTTCAATCGCTTTCGTGTATGGTTCACTATCATATCAGACAATTAGGTCTCCCCTATCCCATTTGTTCTTTGTGGGTAATTTGACCATGATGACCTTTCCAAATTATGTCTAGGAGTATCGAAGACTTAAGGAGTTTGAAGTGTGTGTGAAAGTGTCGAGATATTCTGCATGCTTTCGTGTCCACGATGTACATGTCATAAAGTGTTTTTTTGATGGATGATGTCAGCGGCTATGGTGGTCATTCGCCCCATAGTAAGTGATTATAGGGCATTATTTGGCTTGAATCATAGTGGCTATGAAACATTTTTGAACCACAAAAACTGGACACAGTAGCTTTCTTCACTCGATATTTAGCGCTCCGCTTCCAGGATGGTTGACGATGTGTATTTGGTATCTTGGACAGTGCTTTTGATATCTTAGACAAGTTTGGTTTCAAAAGAAATAGTCTTAATATCGAAACTTAGTTATTGGGGCTTAAAATCAAATACTAACCGCTATTGCAAGGTACACTCCGCAGCTCTGGGCATTGAATAACATCCTTTAGTTTCCATAAATTCAATGAACAGATGAAATCTTACCGCAAAAGTGCCGGCATAACTCACTACATGCACATTGTTTCTGAGGCGGCGGCGGTAATCTGTTATCTGGGAGTAAAGCTGCTTAAACCGCCCTTAACATCAAAACACCCGACCCCTAAAAAATATACATCATGCCAGACAAATGAACTATTAATGTCTTGTTGTTCAGCTATTGCTGAAAGTTTCTTTGCCAGCGGACAACACACTTAAGCGTTAAAGTACACAATATGCATAGAACGCTGTAAGGCGTCCCAGCCTCCCTCTCACGTAACATACCCTCTTTCCCAGAAAATCTTTATATCGATACAATGGCTATTGTTGGGTTTGGCGTTCTGTAAGCCCTCGTAATAAACCTTCCACAAATTATGAATGAATGGATATTTACAACTTTAGCCTTGGGCAGCAATGGACGGGAGTCTGGGGGACAGAGAGCCAGTCAGTGAATGAAATGAGTTCGTACTATTTCGTATAAACGTTTAATTAGTCGTTCGAACGTATTGCGTGTTCAGTGATGAAATATGATTTTTGCTTTTATTTCTTTTTGGCAGAAGAAGGCGAACAATTCTAATTAAATTCATTTTCAAATACAACCGAGAACACAACACCATACATCGCAACACCGTCAGCTGCTGCTGACGGCTGGACTATAAGTTCTGTCTTCTATAATCAAGCTGTTATTGTTGGCAATGAATGAATTGGATGTAAACGAATTAACTAAAAGTCAAAATAAACGTCAAAAGTGGACAGACCTTTCGGCAGTAATCACAACGATAGTCTAGTCGCAGCCAAGAGAGATAGAGAAGAAACAAGTTTGCAATGAATTCATTGGTAAAATAAATATGTATAAACTGCTGGAAAGAAAGGCTTTAGATTCAGGTGCGCGGAAGCTAGAACCATTTTTTATCCTCTTCCAAGCACTAAATGAAAACACAAATTTTCTCATTTTAAACATTCTTTAAAAACAAGTAAGGAAAGGCTAAAGTCGGGCGGGGCCGACTATATAATACCCTACACCACTCCCTGCGTATGTACTTCGCTTTGATTACTAAACCCATTATACAGTTACTATAAATTCATCTTTAGTCATATTTAACGAATATGGTAATTGATCCAATTATCCGACAGACAAATACAAATTATACAGTAGTAATAGGATGAATCGGACCGACATTTCAAAAGGGGGCCTATAACTATATTTTGGGCCTGATCCAAAACATGGGCCTATATATTTCTCATTCACGGTAGGTATTCCTTGTTGAAAAATATCATGATCTGCAAAATTTTATGAAGATCCGATGTAAGATGTAGTTTCTAGAGCTCTAATAGATCAGAATGGGACCCCATTTGGCTTATACCAAAGTATGGACATATGAGCATCTCCCAAACAAGTAAGGAAAGGCTAAAGACGGACGGACTTTCTATCTCATTACAATTCAATTCGGTAAAAAAGTGAAATCGGGAAGGACTTTTGCATCCTGTAAATGTATGTGTTTGACAAAAAATGTTAAATCGGAAAGGACATTTGTATGGGGGTATATTGAAACCTGGAACGATGTGACCCGCTTTCACCATATATGTTTATTGGTGAAATATAATATGTAAAGTTTGGCCAAAATCGGTTAAACATTCGGGAGCAACATTTGTATCAGGGCGATATCTAAATCTGAACCGATCTTACCCACTTTCACCATAGGCTTTTTAGTAGATGATGTTGATTATAAGATGTTGTGCCAATTTTATAGAAAATCGGGTGCAAGATGTGGTTTCTAGAGCGGAAAATGTCAAATCGGTAGCGACATTTGTAAGGGGGCTATATCTAAATCTGAACCGTGTTTTAAGTTGGATTATAAGATGTTGTGCCAATTTTAAAGAAAAACGGGTACAATATGTGGATTTTAGAGCAGAAAAAGTGAAATAGGGAGCGACATTTGTATGGGGCTATATCTAAATCTGAACCGCTCTTACCCATTTTCAGCATAGGTGTTTCTAGTTCGATTATAAAATGATGTGCCAAATTTAAAGAAAATCGGGTACAATATGTGATTTCTAAAGCGGAAAAAGTGAAATCGGGAGCGACATTTGTATGGGGGCTATAACTAAATCTGAACCGATCTAACCCGCTTTCGACACAGGTATTTCTAGTTGGATTATAAGGTGTTAAGCCAAATTAGAAGAAAATCAGGTACCATATGTGCTTTACAGGGCGGAAAAAGTCAAATCGGAAGCGACATTTGTATGGGGGCTATATCTAAATCTGAACCAATTTCCAAATTCAATACCGATGGTCTTTGGCCAGAAAAAATAACTTCTTCCAAGTTTCATGACAATCGGACAACAATTGCGACCTGTAGAGTGCGAACAAGCTTAGATGGACAGCAGACAGACGGACAGACAGACATCGTTAAATCGACTCAGCTGGTGATTCTAAGCCGATCGGCATGCTTAAAGGTGGGTCTAGCTCGATTATTTCTTGGTGTTACAAACATTTGGCGCGAAACTAACTTATAATACCCTAGTCCTCGATTTGGTGTAGGGTATAATGATTATTATATTCATTTGCGTGGCTCTGAACCATTTTCTTGAAAATGAGTTTTTCATGCCAAACTATTCTCAGATTTGGATGTCATCTGTCATTCAAATTTGGAGAAGAATTTTTTTCTAAAGCCATTTTTTTTAATTTTCTGATTTGGCTACTCTTAATAAAAATAATATAAATAATATAGTTCAAAAATGGAGCAGCATATAACTGAAGGTTGTAATTCGCTACAACGATTTTGTTTAAAGCATTTTCTAGATTTAGGGCATATCGCATTATCAAATTCCACCATTTCACGGTTAATAGCACTTTGGTTCCCAAGTTATCAGGCTAAAATAGAATAAATAGTGGCTGTAAAGTCAAAAATTGTGAAAAGTATCTTTAGAAAAACCCGCGTAACTTTTTATCATATTGAGTATACCAAAATATTTTTATGGCATATGACTGCTGACTTCTTTCGGAATATTTGTGTCAGAAAAGTTTCAGAATCCTGAACAGAGAAAGTTTAACAAAAATGTCATGTGTGAAAATAATTTTAGCCATATTGGCCGCGAAAATGAAAATTTTCCAAAAATATCCAATTTGTATTTTTTGTTTACCGTGTCCTATCGCAACATCCACTTTTTGTAAAAATCTTGGAAAAAGGGATAAAAATGGTACCAACCTGACGGATGAAGCAGGAATCTTTAAATTCGCTGTGTACATCCCAGAAAATGCGTTTTCTACATAACATTGCTAAAATAGGATAAATAGTGGCTGTAAAGTCGAAAAATTGTGAAAAGTATCTTTAGAAAACCCGCGTAAATTTTTATCATATTGAGAATACCAAAATATTTTTATGGCATATGACTGCTCACTTCTTTCGGAATATTTGTGTCAGAAAAGTTTCAGAATCCTGACCTGAGAAAGTTTAAATATAAGCAATGGTAACCGCGAATTTTGGGGTTTTCAACAATTGCAGCGATTTTCGAGACTGGCTACATATGTATATGTTACAAGCGACATTGGTTCTTAATACACAAACAAAAATTCAGTCGGATCCGTTGGCTAGATCGCGAGAAAATCATAAAACAAAAATGTCATGTGTGAAAATAATTTTAGCCATATTTGCCGCGAAAATGAAAATTTTCCAAAAATATCCAATTTGTATTTTTTGTTTACCGTGTCCTATCGCAACATCCACTTTTTGAAAAAATCTTGGAAAAAGGGATAAAAATGGTACCAACATGACGGATGAAGAAGGAATCTTTAAATTCGCTGTGTACATCCCAGAAAATGCGTTTTCTACATAACGTTGCCAATATTTCATGAAAAACGTTATCAAGTTTACAATAAATCTTATTTATATATTTGTGCATAAATGGCTATGTGCTTATTTCAAAATTCATAGTACTCAATTTTAAACGTGCAAAAGCGGTTATGAACCATAAAACCGTGAACAATAGAAAATTTCGAAAACTTTTTAATGGTTCATAATTACTCTTAAAAAAATTAAAGAAAATCAGTTTTTTTCGCTCTCCTGAAAAGTTGTTTTTTTGTTCATAGCCACTTATGAATATAAGCCCTCGATATGTATTTACATGAATTTAATTAGAAGAAGAAGTGTTTGCCATTTGTTCATAACTTAAGCAGAATGACAGAAACAGTAACTACAATTCATGAGAATAGTCAGAAGAAATATCACAAAAAATATTCTAAACTTCAATGTAGTTTTTACTCTCCTGGACACAGCGACAACTGTGCGTATGAGTAATATTATATTTAATAATGATGACTAATACGCCACCTAGCTAGCGGTAGGAAACTTGCATTTTAACACTTCAATGTTATTTTAACCTCACCCTTAGGATGGAGTGTAAATTTATTTTATCACTCCGTTTACAACACTTCGAAATATTCATTAAAAACCACAAACCGTGGTAATATTCTAAACCAAATATTATCAAGTCCGTTCGTCTGTCAGTTGAAAGCACATTACGTTGCAAACGAAATGAGCAAGAGCGTTAAAATATTCCACATATATTGTAGCGTAAACGAGAAGCAAAAAGTTATTTTTGCTAAATTCATACTATTAGGGAGTAAAATGGGGAAACATATGGTACCAATAAAACAACAGCAGCGGAAACATGAAAATCAGTTTGTACTTGTCTTACTTGGCGATTTCTCGCCAAATATGTTTGGCGACTTTATTTTCGATTTGGCGACATGTCGATTTTTTTGGCGATTTATAAAATAGCTATGGTGATTTTCTTGGCTAATTTTAGAAAATTTTAAATCAGTCCTTCGATTTTATTATATTGCGTTACTTTGTAGGAATATATATTACAATTTGTATGCAAGTCATAGATATAGTCGTAGATATTAGAGTGGCTTCAAAAAAAATTGTGGATGTTTCCGACTAAAATTAAAGATTGGTTTGTTTTATGTGTTCTCACAAAATATTTCGTTCAAAATAACCTCTATAAATCAGGATTTTCTTGAATAAAATTCTCGGTGAGAATGCTGTTTAGAAAAACCCTGCTAGAAATTAAAATTTGGACCGAGCCTTATCAAACCATATCAAAAACTTGCATTTTAACCCAGAATTGAGGGTAGAACCGCAATAACTTCCATATTTATACACTCCACGAGAGTATTATGCCTTTGTGCATTTGTTTGTAACACCCAAAAAGAAACGAGATAGACCCATTGTTAATTATACCGATCGACTTAGAATCAATTTTTGAGTCGATTTAGCAATGTCCGTCCGTCCATCTATTCTTGTAATCACGATACAGGTCGCAATTGCAGAGATAACTAAATGAAACTTTGCACAATGAAGTTTTTCGGGACAAGGACGAACGCTATTTAATTTGAAGAAAATCGGTTCAGATTTAGATATAGCCCCCATACGAATTTCACTCCCGATTTGACTCTTTTCACTCTAGATACCACATATTACAACAGATTTTCTTTAAAATTGGCAAAACATCTTATATTTCAAGTAGAAACACCTGTGGTAAAAATGTGTCAGATCGGTTCAGATTTATATATAGCTCCCATACAAATTTCGCTCCCGATTTGACTTTTCCCGCTCTAGAAACCACATATTGTATCAGATTTGGCAAAACATCTTATATTTAAACTAGGAACATCTATGGTGAAAATAGGTCAAATCGGTTCAGATTTAGATATAGCTCCCATACAAATGTCGCTCCCGATTTGACAATTTCCGCTCTAGAAACCACATATTGTACCCGATTATCTTTAAATTTGGCACAACATCTTATAGTCCAACTAGAAACAGCTATGCAGAAAGTGGGTAAGATCGGTTCAGATTTAGATATAGCCCCCATGCAAATGACGCTCCCGATTTGACTTTTGCCGCTTTAGAAACCACATATTGTGCCCGATTTTCTTTAAATTTGGCACAGCAGCTTATAATCCAAGTAAAAAACCTATGGTGAAAGTGGGTAAGATCGGTTCAGATTAAATTATAGCCCAAATACAAATGTTCAACCGATTTTGACCAAACTATACATATTATATTTCACCTATTTTGTTCCAGATTTCAATATACAAATACAAAATATACAAATGTCCTTTCCGATTTAACATTTGTTGTCAAACACATACATTTATAGAAGTAAATTGTATTCGGATAGAAAGTGGAGTGTATCATAGAGTCGGCCCCGCCCGACTTTAGCCTTTCCTTACTTGTTTTAGTTCGATTTGTTTTTTTGTTGGATCGTTGAAGAGGTACTGATCACCAATTGCAATTCTTGGAACTTCCTAACCCATTAAGGGTCGACATTTTTTCTTACTGTTGGTTCTCAGTGGGTTAAATGTGACGCAAAAACTGAAACATGGGTTTATTTGCATAGTAAACACATTCTAGTCTTACAAAAAGCTAATTCTTGAAAAAAACTTCTGAAATTTTGGTCTTTCAATAGATAAATTGGGAGGAAAACTTCACACAAGATGTTACAATAAAACCTCCCAAGAACGAGACTATATAGAAGTGAAACTATAGGTCACTAATAAGAAAACGCGTACTCGGTTTTTTATTTCGTGGTCGTTTTTTCTTTTTATAGGACTTTCAATTGCCAAAGGATGTAGATGTTTCAATAACTTAGTTTCGTATTTTTGAGTGTCACACAATGACGATATGGGTATCAAATGAAAGAGAAGAATATATGCTAAATATACTTTAAATGTCATGCGTCTATCTATGTTAATTTAACATTAACAACCATTTAAATTTTTCCCCTTTGTATGTAGATTATTCATGTTTTAAATTTCTCTCCAAAAAATAGCTCTATATAAAAATAGAATGCGTATACGATGCAAATTTAACCCACTGAGTATCAACAGTATGACAAAAATTTGCGGCCCTAATGGGTTAGAAAATTCTGCGGTTTTAATAAAAAATGTATCAAAATGTATCAGCCATTTATACTGGGTCATATTGCAAGTTCGAGGTAGGAACATTGAAAATGGTATTGTGTGAAAACGCGTAGGTACATTTCAAAGAATGAAGGCTTGTTTTAATGATAATTGTTATCTTTTGTGTTTTTTTAAGTAAAAAATAGTCGTATATCCGTCGATTAAAAATAAACCATGTACATTTTAGAATTGAGAAATAATAAAAATTTAAAAACTGTAAAAAATGTATAGTTTGGCCAAAGTCCGTTAAACTTTTGGGAGCCCCATTTGTATTTGGGCTATATTTAACTATTGATGTTGTGCCAATTTTAAAGAAAATCGAGTACAATATGTGGCATTTAAAGCGGAAAAAGTCAAATCGGGAGTGACATTTATATGGGGGCTATATCTAAATCTGAACCGATCTTACCTAATTTCAGCAAAATTTAAAGAATATCGAGTACAATATGTGGTTTATAGAGCGGAAAAGACAAATCGGGAGCGTCATTTGTATGTGGGCTATATCTAAATCTGACCCGATCTTACCCAATTTCTGCATAGGTGTATCTAGTTGGATTATAAGATCTGAACCGATTTGACCTATTTTCACAATAGATGTTCCAAGTATAAATACAAGATGTTTTGCCAAATCTGTAGACAATCTGATACAATATGTGGTTTCTAGAGCGGAAAAAGTCAAATCGGGATCGAAATTTGTATGAGAGCTATATATAAATCTGAACCGTGGGTGTTTCTAGTTGAAATATAAGATGTTTTACCAAATCTGAAGACAATCTGGTACAATATGTGGTTTCTAGATCGGGAGCGAAATTTGTATATATATCTAAATCTGAACCGATTTAATCCATTTTCAACACAGATCTTTCTAGTAGAATTATAAGGTAATGCAACGTAATTTGAAGAAAATCAATTGAAATATGTGGTCTCTAGAGCGGAAAAAGTCAAATCGGGAGCGAAATTTGTATGGGAGCTATATATAAATCTGAACCGATCTAACACATTTTTACCACAGGTGTTTCTAGTTGAAATATAAGATGTTTTGCCAATTTTGAAGAAAATCTGTTGTAATATGTGGTATCTAGAGTGAAAAGAGTCAAATCGGTAGTGAAATTAGAATGGGGGATATATCTAAATCTGAACCGATTTTCTTCAAATTAAATAGCGTTCGTCCTTGTCCCGAAAAACTTCATTGTGCAAAGTCTACAATTGCGACCTGTATCGTGATTACAAGAATAGATGGACGGACGGACATTGCTAAATCGACTCAAAAAGTGATTCTAAGTCAATCGGTATAATTAACAATGGGTCTATCTCGTTTCCTTTTGGGTGTTACAAACAAATGCACAAAGACATAATACGCTCGTGAAGTGTATAAAAAGGTACGAATTTTTTAAAATTTACTCATGACAAAATTCTTCATCAACGATCCACCCTAGTGTCTACAGTTAATATTTTTGGAAATGTAATATATATTGGGAGATCTTAATGTTTTATTTTTCAAATAGGCATTGTTTTATTCTTTATGATGTTGGCGTACATATCCTCGATTTTTCCGTTGATTTAAAATGTTTACGGTCTTTGGTGTATATTTCGATAAGTTGCAATCGTTTTGGTAAAATGAACAAACCCCATAATATGGAAGATGGTCTCGTAAACACTTGCTATCACGCAGTCTGTTCCCGGAGACCACTCCTTTGCCTTTGCGTGTTAGTGTATGTGTGCTTGGAATACATTAAAACTACACAACAACCAAAATCAGCATACTTCAAAGCTTAACAAAGCCAGATAATGTGTTGCCAACTTTTCGGGTTGAAAATGTGCGTACTGACCTTTTTCAGTTTCAGCGAGTTAATATCGCATCATGTACAAATATTTCTGGATATTAATCAATTGCAATATGTTGATTAAATTTAACAAAGGTCTACAACAAAAATGAACTTTAATCTACGTCTTAATTATGACCTTCAATATGAAGAGGCTTCAAATAAAAAAGTTATCGGTCAGTATTTTCTTATTATAACGATTGATTTACTACGACGTAGTGCATAAGGTAGGAAATCGGATCGGAGATTTCATGTTACCAAGGACATCCGCTTTCCTTTAGGATCATTGGAATTAAGATTCATTGTTTCGAGGTCGTTATGAAGTCATAAACTAGAGTGACAGCGACTTCGCAAAAAATGGCGTAAAATTAAATGAAAATAGTTTACGTGTCCACTCCAAAGATATGGCTGTATTTAATGAATACGTGATATTATATTTATTATCTGTGTAAAAGCTAGTAAGTAAATTTCTTTGAAGCCATTTTCTTATACTCGTACTTGTTATCTTTCTACCGCCGGAAGGATTTTAATATTTATTGCATTTAGGACAGTAAAACAAACCAATTATCGATAGTGCCTAATGTACTTACCTACATACCACGGAGACAACTGCGATTAAGAGCAGCCATTGGCACAGCCAGCACAGCGGAAATTCTAAACGAAACCCCAAATGCTTGAAATCCGATTGACATTTACTGAAGGAACTGTAGGCACTGTCAAGCACCAATAATGGGTTCTCAAGGCCATCTATGTGTATAATTAATTATCCAGCTGGTTTCTCCGCTTACTTCCACGTTATGAATTTCCGAGATAATACACTCGCTCGTACATGCTTAACAAAGAGATAAACTTGCCATTATTTCTATTGCCCCCCATTATGCTTGTGTACATGTGAGCAGACAAGTTGCTATCCTCTCGCACAGCTAGCTGGTGGCACACTGAGGCAACCAACACTAACCAATTTATGTTGTAATTGACCTTTTCCATTAGCCAAAGTCAAGTAGGAAATTTAGCTTTGTCCCGGTTCTCTTTTATTGCTTTATTTTGCTTAACAAAGCAAATATTAAAACACTTTATAATAGGAAAAAAGTGAAAAAAGAAAAAAAACGAGAGCAAAGAACAAAGGCAGACAGCAACTGAAAACCTTTTTCACATTCCGCTTTAGCCATTTAACACTTCATCGGTTTTCTGAAGATGGTCAACACAAGCAACCGCCCACAAACCACCATACATTCATACACACATGTATATAGAGACACAGATCCGCTGAGAACAATCACAGACAGATATGGGATAACCACCCAACCGCGCCACTACACTTACACAGACACCCCATAAAGTATGGCCATCCACGAAGAAATCTGACTCAACCGGATGTGGAAATGGTTGAAAAAGTGTATGTTTGTCTGTAGTAAGTGTTTTAGGTCCACTTGTATGTGTGTGCACGTATAGAAATCGTGGTAATCGCACACATTATTCTAAGCACGTTGATATTTTAGGCAAAGGCAAAGGCAATAAACAATAACTATAACAAAACCAGGAACAAGAAAGGGGGCTTTACGTTGTATCTAATACGCGCTACAGCCTGCAAGACATTCGCCAAAGGATTAAATGGAAATAAAATAACACTATAAAACAAAAATGAATAAAAAAATTGTGTTCGAGATCTTAAAATTTATTTTTAGAGCCATATTCATTCCTCAAATCGTTCGAGACATTTTTTTTTCTACTTAAATTCTCATTTTCGTCGAAGGTACCTTTATGATTTGTACTATAATTAAACTTTAAATTAAAGGCTGCGAATATTGTAAATGTCACTTTCTCGTGGAATAGTGGGTTAAAAGCAGTCAAAAAAATAAAAGAAGTAAAAATGGGGTTAAGTTCGGCCGGGCCGAACTGAGCAATCAGAGGAATGTATACACCGAATTTCATTATTCTAGGTGCAGCCGTTTGGTTGGTACCATTTTTATCCCTCTATTCCCATTTTACCCCTTAAAAGTACGAATTTGGAAAAAATACTTTTATATTGTGTACTTACTCAATTAAAGGAATATAAGCAAAATATTGAAAAAAATGAATATATTCGGGTGTTGCAAACAGAATGAAAATATTAATATATTACCTCCCTTTGGTAGAGGAGAAATCTGGCATATTGTTACTCACACATATGGTCTAACTCATATACATCCATACATACACATATCCTGAATATACATGTACATATACGTAGTCAGATCACACCTCAGACATGTATGAGTGTATGCGTTAACACATATACTTATATGTGTAGTGTCTACGTGTGTTGGCTATAGAAATGGCTGAAATGTGAGCCGCAATCGTATAAACTGCGATAAATTTTATTGATAGTGATTGTTGTTGTTGTTTGTTCCGTCTATGGTAAACGAGAACGCTACAAAAATAAATAAACCTTATAGTCATATTAGGCAATGGCTAAGGGTGTTGGTTGGGCTTCTTCCATTACCAAGTTTATATGAAATAGACCATAATTTGTGTCTGATTCTTTGTTGCCTTCGTTAAGAGGAGGTATTCAATCATCGAGCGACTCTTGCGTTGTTGTTGGTGTTATTGTTTGTGAAGGATCATAATCCCCAAATAAAATTATAGAACAATTTGTTTATTTTATTTATGGTGCTACCGACCCTCTGTCATACATACCTAAATATGTGTTGGCTGTTATTTAGTTTAATGGCATTAACGTAACGCAGAATGGAGTACAGACCCGTGAAGTAGACTTTTAGGCGTTATTTTCATTGTGCAGATATACTAAAATACATTCTGCCGTGGTTCCAAGTGAAATTCTGTTGATATTATGCTTTGAAGAGACACATTTGAGATATCAAGCGATATATATTGATATAAATAAGTTTTCGGAGACAAAAATTTAACCAAAGTCAAAGGCAATTTTCTTAGATGTACACCGAAAAATGCTTCGTTGCATAAATGAAATCGTTTCATTAAAAATAATTTTAATTTACTATATTATATTTATTATTATAGCACTTGTTTAACCAGTAAAATAATGATACCACAAACAAAATAATGATACTTGAAAACTGGAAACTCATTGCCAGAATAAACTGAATTGGCTATAGTGCAAACTTGTTGTAGACAATGTGAGCCAAGTAATGTATGTCACCAGATCATTCAAGTATATTCTGTATTAATAACTTTTTTTCATTACAATAATGAAACTATATAATTCAAACATGCAATCAATGAACATTAATACAATGACAATATTTCATTAACCATTTCTCTTGACTATCAATTTAATGAGACTTTGTACTTTAAAAAACAATGTCATGTTTCAAAATTGATACACAGGTTGAAACTTTAAGATCATTTTGAAAATTAAGAGATCCAAAAGCTAAGTAATTATTAGATAGCGGTTTTTTGTGTAGACACAAAACGCAGTTTTGCGCAAATTCAGAATCAAAATCCATCGATAAAATTCGATATCTCTTGTTCTAGTAAACATTTTTTTATACACTCCACGAGAGTATTATGTCTTTGTGCATTTGTTTGTAACACCCAAAAGGAAGGGAGATAGACCCATTGTTAATTATACCGATCGACTTAGAATAACTTTTTGAATCGATTTAGCAATGTCCGTCTGTCTGTCCATCTATTCTTGTAATCACGATACGGGTGCAATTGTAGCCAGAACCAAACGAAACTTTGCACAACGAAGTTTTTCGGGATAAGGACGAACGCTATTTAATTTGAAGAAAATCGGTTCAGCTTTAGATATAGCCCCCATACGAATTTCACTCCCGATTTGACTCTATTCTCGCTAGATGCCACATATTTTAACAAAATTTCTTCAAAATTGGCAAAACATCTTATAATTCAATTAGAAACACCTGTGGTAAAAATGTACTAGATCGGTTCAAATTTATATATAGCTCCCATACAAATTTCGTTCCAATTTGAATTTTTCCGCTCTAGAATCCACATATTTTAATAGATTTTCTTCAAATATCGCAAAACACCTTATATTTCAACTGGAAACACCTGTGGTAAAAATGTGTTAGATCGGTTCAGATTTATATAGCTCCCATACAAATTTCGATCCCGGATTGACTTTTTTCAACTCAGAAACAGCGCATTTTCACCGAATTTGTTCAAATTGAGCATAACACGTTATACTTCAACTGGAAGAACTTTTTGTGAAAGTTAGTCACTTCATTACAAGTTTGGATATAACCCCAATACAAATATTCTTCTCGATTTGACAAATTGGACCAGGTTATATTAGCCTACAACAATTCTTCCCGTTTTTATTTTTTTACCGAATTGAATTGTATTTGGATTGAAAGTGGAGTGTATCATATAGTCGGCACCGCCCGACTTTAGCCTTTCCTTGGAGCCTTTATTCACTTTTATCGTCTTTTTGCTATCACCGCTAATTATATAGAGTGATTTTTTTGAGGTTAGGATTTTCATGCATTAGTATTTGACAGATCACGTGGGATTTCAGACATGGTGTCAAAGAGAAAGATGCTCAGTATGCTTTGACATTTCATCATGAATCGTCTTACAAACGAACAACGCTTGCAAATTATTGAATTTTATTATCAAAATGCGTGCTCTGTTAAGAAAGTTCATTGCGCGCTTCCATTTTATGGTCAGTTTAATCGACCCACTGAAGCGGCTATTCGGGCTATTGTGACTAAATTTCGCACCAAATTTACATTGTTGGACATTAAACCACCAACACGCTTACGTAGAGTGCGAACTGAAGAAAATATCGCAGCTGTATCGGCCAGTGTTAATGATGACCACCAATTTTCGATTCGTCGCCGTTCGCACCAATTGGGTCTCTGTTACTCAAAAACGTGGAAATGCTAAAATTGGACTAAGCGGATGGACCACCTAAGACGCAGCCGCGGTCAACATTTAAATGAAATTATCTTCAAAAAGTAAATGTCATGGACCAATCTAACGTTTCAAATAAAGAACCGATGAGATTTTGCAAATTTTATGCGTTTTTTTTTAAAAAAATGTTATCAAGCTCTTAAAAATCACCCTTTATTAATGGTACCAGCTGGACTTGAAAAATTTGAAGCAGATAATTATTAAATAATTTATTTAATTTTCTGCTAGTCCCAGAAACATGATATTAGTAACAAAGGAAAGAATGTACTTTGGGTAACATTAAGAGTATTTATACACTCCACGACAGTATTATGTCTTTGTGCATTTGCAACATTAAGAGTATTTATACACTCCACGAGAGTATTATGTCTTTGTGCATTTGTTTGTATCACCCAAATGGAATCGAGCTAGACCCATCGTTTATTATACAGATCGGCTTAGAATCACTTTCTGAGTCGATTTAGCAATGCCCGTCTGTCTGTCCGTCTGTCCATCAAATTACAGGTCGCAATTATAGTCCGATCTTAACAAAAATTGGCACAAGTAAGTTTTGTGGATCAAGGACGAACGCTATTTAATTTGAGGCAAATCGGTTCAGATTTAGATATATCCTCCATACAAATTTCGTATTGTACCCGATTTTCTTTAAATTTGGAACAACATCTTATAATCTAACTAGAAACACCTGTTGCTAAAGCGGGCTAGATCGGTTCATATTTAGATATAGCCCCAATACAATTGTCGCTCCCGATTTGTCTTTTTCTGCTTTAGAAACCACATATTGTACCACATATTTAAATTGGGTACATCATCTTATTATCCAACTAAAACACCGGATCGGTTCAGATTTAGGTATAGCCCCAATACAAATGTTGCTCCCAAATGTTTAACCTTTTTTTGGCCAAACTTTACATATAATATAAGTGAATTTCGTTCCAGGTTTCAATAGAACCCCATACAAATGTCTTTTCCGATTTAACATTTTTTGTCAAACATATACATTTACAGGATACAAAAATCCTTCCCGTTTTCACTTTTTTACCGAATTGAATTGTATTCGGATACAAAATGGAGTGTATCATATATTCGGCCCCACCCGACTTTAGCCTTTCCTTACTTGTTAAGTTCTGAGTTCTGGACCCAAGGATTATTTTCAGATATTAATATTGAAAGTCGGGCAATAATATATATTTTACAAATTAGGCCAAAGTTGAATACTTTTCCTATTTTTCGATTTCAAAGAAAAGTACAATTTGTATACCCTCCACCATAGGATGACTGAATTTGTCTTTCCGTTTGTAACACCTTGAAATATCGACCTGAGACCCTATAAATTATATATATATATATTCTTTATCGTCATAAAATTCTAAAATGAACTAGTCATGTCCGTCGGTTAAAAGCACGCTAGCATCTAATCGAAAGAAGCCAGGACGTCCAAATTTTCTCAGAATACGTCTAATAGTAGTAGATCCAGAGGAAAAAAATTCTCTAACAAGAACAGAAAATATCCTAATATTTCGAGTATTTAAGCAAGTTTTGTGAATATTTCCCATTATAGCATAAACGTACACCATAAAGCAAAAATGGATAAAAAATAGTACCTATCAGCTAGAAACCCGAATTTCGGTGTGTACATTCCTCTATTTGAGTATACACATGTAATATTTTTTTTTTTCAAATTTATACTTTTAAGGGGGAAATGTGGAAAAAGGGATAAAATTGGTACCCACCAAATGGCTGCAGCTAGAATCATGAAATTCTATTTATACATTTCTGTGACTTCATAAACGGGCAAAATAAAAGTCTTTCTTCAAATTCGTACTTTTAGGGACAAAACGGGGTAAAGGCTGTTAACTGGTACCGAGCAAATGACAGTAGCTAGTATCGTACATTCTACTGTGAATGCGGAAGATAATGAATTTTCGAAATTCGTAGGTTTAGGAAACAATGCAACGAAATTTGATATGTATGCTCTGAACTGTGTGGAAGGTTGGAATTAGAGATGGGCGCGTGAGTGATTATTGGCTCACGTTCACGCAGGCTCACGAAGGAAAAATATTGAATCACGCACGTTCACGCAAGAAGAGTTTTTCGTTCCTCACGTTCACGCACGCTCACGTGAGTAAAATAAATTTTGCTCACGATCAGGCGTGATTCACGCGTAAATCACGCAAAGAAAATAATATTCCTATTCTAAATCGAAATGAGAAACGCCGCGCAAATCTGAAAATTATATTATTTAAATCGCTTTACGTTTGCGATGTTTGTCTTAAATTCATATTTTTATATAACGTATAATTTAAAGCAAACTAAGTTTAAATCGGACACTGACATAAAATCAAAGTAGAAAAAAAGCATATAAAATATATAAATTGAACTAACACTAAGGGGGTTTCCATATAAATGCAGTGCCTAGTGTTGGCGCATGGAATGCTTACTTAAATAATAGAAAAAATAGAAATTATACGACGCACTTTGTTTTAGAAATAAATATACATAATTTTTATAATATTATACTTTGAATGAGAATATTCACTTTTTTGAACAAAATATAATGAAAAAAAAACACGTGAATCACGCAGAAATTAGACTCACGCAATTCACGTGGGTCGCGCCCATCTCTAGTTGGAATTGAAATTAGGCAGAACCGGGCCGAAGGGAAAACTTTCTTACTAACAACAAATGAAAATATTAATTAAATAATTATAATATTTAATATGTACGGTATTACATATTGTTGTCTTTATGAAGAATTATTTTGGTAACGATATGGGAATCTCCCAAAAAAGGTCTACCAAAAAATGAAATCAGACAATACTAATAGCTTTTATTTCGACAACTTTTTTATTATGAAACTTGAAGTGGACTTATTCTCTTTTATTTTTATCAAAGGTTGAAGTATTTATACCAAATCCAGACGATATATTTTTAAAATGTATTTTTTTGCGAAAACTTTTAGATAAAGTTTCATTATTATATAATTCTATATATTAATTGCGAAAAAACGGAAAACGCGACATAAAAAATTATATTGAGGTTTTTAGCTGTATTTTCGAATCATATACAGGGTTTTCCAACAAAAGGTGTTATTTTGAATCACCCGGTATTTCGGTAGCTGTCACTTTTGAAGCTTTTATTCTTTGAAATTTGACATTTGACAAGTAGAAACTACGCCAACGTTTTTTTTCAACTATTCAACTGTTGGGCTATTATTTGTGGGGTACCCTCAGCAGCCATTTGAATGAAATTATTTTCTATTATTAACCGGAAGGATTGTACTTTCAAATAAAAAAGAAATTTGAGAAAATATTCAGTAGTTTTTTTATATAGCATTTTAAAAAAAACAAGTAAAAACGGCGTTAAGTTCGGCCGGGCCGAACTTTATATACCCTCCACCATGGATTGCATTCCACAGAGGTTGTCGGTTTTCGTAGAAATGCAGCAATATTACAGGAAAATATAAATTTTGTCATATAGCCAAACTAAAACAAATACAAATATTGAAAAAATAATTATATAAATAAATATAATATTTTAATTATATCAAACCATTATCTATTTCAAATCAAAAAATAAATATTCTTATATTTATATTTTCAAAAAGCTTAAATACCATAAATATTGGAAGATAGTGGGTGCTTCAGTTGGTTGTACTTCAGTTCTATTTTAATTCCAAAAGCACAAATTTTGAAAATCCATTATCAGACGTACATGTGCAAAATAACCTAACTTCATGATTCAACCAATTTTTGCCGTAAAAGAAAAAGTAAGAATTTGGAAAAAAAACTTTTTATTTTGCGTGTATAAGCAGTCAGAGGAATGTATACATCGAATTCCATGATTCCAGCTGCGCCCATTTGGTTGGTACCATTTTTACCCCCTTGACATTTCTACACAATTGGAATTTCATCATTCTAGCTGTAGTCGTTTAGTTGGTACTTTTTTATCCCCCTGTACCATTGTATCTCTTGAAAGTACGAATTTCGAAAAATTCGTTTATTTTTCGTGTCTACGCAGTCAGAGGAATGTATACTCCGAATTTCATGACTCTAGCTGCGGTCATTTGATTGGTACTATTTTTATCCCATTTTTTCTTTTTAACCCCAAAAAGTGCGAATTTAGAAAAATCTGTTTATTTTAGATGTCTACGCAATCAAAGGAATGTGTACACCGAATTTCATTATTCCAGGTGTAGCCGTTTGGTTGGTACCATTTTTATCCCTCCGTACCCATTGTATCCCTTGAAAGTACGAATTTGAAAAAAAAAACCTTTTATTTTTCATGTCTACGTAGTCAAAGGAATGTATAGACCGAATTTCATGACTCTAGCTGCGGTCATTTGGTTGGTACTATTTTTATCCCTTTTTTATATTTTGACCCCAAAAAGTACGAATTTCGAAAAATCAGTTTATTTTCCATGTCTACTCAGCCAGAGGAATGAATACTCCGAATGTCATGACTCTAGCTGCGGTCATTTGATTGGTACTATTTTTATCCCCTTTTTCATTTTAACCCCAAAAAGTACGAATTTTGAAAAATCCGTGTATTTTGCTTGTCTATGCAATCAGAGTAATGTATACACCGAATTTCATTATTCTAGGTACAGCCGTTTGGTTGGTACCATTTTTATCCCTCTATTCCCATTTTACCCCTTAAAAGTACGAATTTGGAAAAAATACTTTTACATTATGTATCTACTTAATTAGAGGAATGTACACACCGAATTTCGTGTTTCTAGCTGTTGTCGTTTAATATGTACCATTTTTATCCCCTTTTTGTCCCATTTTACCCCCTACAAATAAGAATCACTTTATGGGGCACGTTTTTGCTGTAGTGGGAATGCGCATACCAAATATCAAGCAAATATAAACAGACATATTCAAAAAACATGCTGAAATACGCTAAAATATTAGGGATTATTATGGGTATTTTTAGTCCTTGTGAGGGAAAAATTTTTCCCTTTGGCCCGATTTTGCCCCATTTCAATCCCAACCGATCTACGACTATAAGACGCATTTATGGAAGATTTGAACGTTCTAGCTCCTTTCGTTTAGATGCTAGCGTGCTTTCAACAGACGGACGGACGGACGGACGGACATGGCTAGATCGTCTTAGAATTTTATGACGATCAAGAATATATATAATTTATAGGGTCTCAGGTCGATATTTCAAGGTGTTACAAACAGAATGACAAAGTTAGTATACCCCCATCCTGGAGGTGGAGGGTATAAAAAGTTATTTGGCGGACCCTATAGAAACTACGTCATTACTAAAAATGGAACGATACACGCTTCAACAACGCATTGAAATTATTAAAATTCACTACAAAAATGGTGAAAATCTTGCAGTCACAGTTCGCAAAACTAAAGCGTTTTTGGGTCGTCGTGAAGCACCTTGTCGGACCGCTATACAGAAGTTGGTGGAAAAATTCGAGCTGTTGGGACAAGTTAGTGAGGTGAAGAATAAAACCCGTCGACACCGTTGGAACAGTGAATCGCCTGTGAGACAACAAGGAGCACTGAGTCTTACGTGCATTCAAATCTACTCTATTCATTCGACTCAATTTAGAAATGTACAGCAAATCCTGGCTAAGTAACTTGTCCTCAATTTCTTGACGACTTGGTCTATGATCGAATGAGTATGAATGACAGAGGTTGCTGTCATCCGAGAATGAGTATAATGAATTCGAAGTCCGATCCAAGAGTTCGTCGATGAAAATAAGAAAAAGGGAGGGGGAAAGGACAGAGCCCTGTGGTACTCCTGCTGTTAACCTATGCTCGTCGGATGAGACCCATCTACAACAACACGTATAGTGTGATCTCTGAGGAAGCTCGATATAAATCCAGAGAAGTCACTACCAACACCAAAAGCGAAAGCAAAAATTTTACTTTTGAGGTGTAACTGGATTTGTTTAATTGTATGGACAGCGGCCCAGCCTAATGTATACAAATACGAGAGATAGGCAGGGTTCTGGTCTTGTGCGGGCTTAATTTTCATTTAATTTGCCAATTAGAGTGATTTGTGCAAAATTTCAAAGATTCGAAAAGGAAAATTCTTTTAGTATTGGTCGAACTTACACTGAAATTATTTTCCTACATAATATTTATGAAGCTATTTCATAAAAGTTTTTTTATAAATTTAGTGAAACTTTTCTTAATATGTATGAAAATTTCATAAATAAAATGAAATGTTTCATATAATTTTTTCATAAACATTTCATATTTGATAAAATAAAATTGTTAAATTAGTGAAACTAGGTGTCATAAAATCAAAGAATAATTTCATTGTATTAACTGAAAAAATCTTATCTTATTATGTAAGTCATAGTCAATGAAATATTTGTGTTATGAAATGTCTTCATAAATCCAATGAAGGGTTTTGAAACGTTTCATAAGTTACAAAGATATTTTCTGATTTCAATTCTGATTTCTGACATAAGTATGTACCCCAGATTAAGGTTGTAGACATATTCATCGCAATGATGTTATGTGTCGACGGGTTAGTCAACAAGCAAGATCTTGCTTTGCTTTTTATTTATATTGGATACTTCAGTATAAATTATTAATATTTATGAAACTTTTTCATAAAATTAATGAAGTTTCTTCATAAAATCTATGAAACTTTTCATAAATCATATTGTGAGAAATAATGAACTTGTATGAAAAGCTGATCATTAAATAAAGAACTGCATTTCATAGTTTCTAAGAAATGTTTCATAATTTTTATGACACTTTTTTTTTGATTTTTGGCAACTTTTTCATGAATTTTTTCACTGAGATTACGAAATACTATGAAGATAATTCTTTCAGTGTACAGTAAAAGTGCTCCATACTGAAATACAGGGCCACGTCTGACCTAAGCGTTTCCTTACATGTATAAAACATTTTTTTAATATAATTCGTTTTAGACATTAGCTAACGGGAGTTTAATGTCAACCAATCTTTATATTGTACACCTTGTTTGAATGACAATTTAACACAATCTGTCATCAATAACAAACAACGATAATTTGATTAACAATAAAAGTTTATGACTTTATACAACCATTTCCAATATTGAGCCGATCTGTGTCTCAAGTTCAATTTTGTTGAAATGTTTAGATGCCAAGAATCATTCTAAATATATAAAATATATTTTCAATATGAAGGACCACTTCAATCCAAACCCTAACTGTCTATATGATCCAATAATTTTCAAACGATATATGTCTGAATTAAATGTAGTAAAATATAAATTTGGTATTTCAATATCTTTCATATACTCCAAATATGCCCATTAATTAACAACCGCCTTTTCTCAGTATTTTACTCCCACCACAGAACGGAAGGAAGCCATAATGTTGGCAATACAAATTAAAGCATATCCGATTAAAGAACAAGAAAAAATTCTGTATCTTTCCCATCAGAAGCCATAGTATCCAACCACGAAATTTGATTATGAAAATCATAATTCATGTTTCGACCATCCTCCATCCTGCCTCCCCCATTTAAAAATAAACGCTTTTTTTCGACGGCACTCTGCAGCACTTCTCAGAATCTATTCATTGTATCATAATTTGCTCAAAATGTATTATTGGACTTAATAAGCGTAAACAACAAGCAAGGCGAAACAACACAAGCAAATGGCGTGAATGGGAATAGGACGAGGGGTCAGCGCATGAGCAGGCAGGGCGTGTGAGTGAGGGTGTGAATGAAGTATTGAATAATAAAAACATCATTTTTCAATGGATATTTTCTATGTGTAAACATTTTTCATCGTCATTGGATGGATGGTGTGTCCTGTAACAACATCAAGGGCAGCACCAACCTATTTTTTGTTGCTTCTTTAAATTTATTATGGATTATTCGTGTTGAGCAGTTGTTTACGCAGAGTAAAAATTAGATTACATGGAGATCACTCCATAGAATTTGCTTTGGCAACCGACAACCAGCATCCATAATTAATTGTCGTGGCGGGAATTATGTCTGGACTTCTATTAATAATCATGAAAATGGAATCATGCTTCAGTGGGCTGGACAAACGTTACGAACACGTCAATCGGCTGAATCGGCTTTATAGGAATCGGCTTTATAGGAAGGATGCGTTATTATTAAGCCTGACGACCAATTGGATGATTTACATGGGAAATACACAAGCAACAGGACAAGGAATATGATTGGATGGATCCACCAAAGGATATTGAGGGGTACCAGTAATTGTAATCTCCTACACAATAGGGTTGGAGAATATATGCCATTTGGGACATTGATAGAGTGTCACGCCCTTTGTTGTACCTCCCACACAAACTTCCCTAATGTAGGTGGAATTGAAGCCATTCTAACTTCTCTACGAATAGTTGGAATACCTTGCAATTTGATACCATGTTTATTATTAGATTGTGTACAACAATCTAGATATGGGCGAAATTGCCAAAAACTTTCTTGCGATTCTTATACAAATTGCCAAAACATTTGGTTAAAATATAAGCAATATAAATTGTATTCGGATAGCCAAAATTAATTGCAAATTCCTATTAAACATATTCTAAAAGATTTTGCCTATATCGTGGTTAATTTTACCTGTGGAAGCATTTAAAGTTCATAAATGCTAAAATAGTTGCCAATTTCTTCATAAGAAAATATATTTTATTGGGATGTATCTCGTGTAGATCGTAGAAAATAGGAGCTGTAAATACGTTTTTAGTTTCCTTTTTATGGCATGCAAGCGCATGTAAATATGGTATATATATAGGTATTTCATGGGAGCAATTTTATGTAGTTCATATAAATTATACAGTTACTATAAATTCACCTTTAGTCATATTTAACGTATATGGTTAATAATATGGAATTGATCCAATTATCCGACAGACAAACACAAATTATACAGTAGTAATAGGAGCGACATTTCAAAAGGGGGCCTATAATAACATTTTGAGCCTGGTCCAAAACATGGGCCTAAATATTTCTCATTTTCGGTAGGTATTTCTAGAGCTGTAATAGATCAGAAGGGGGCCCCATTTGGCTTATACCAAAGTATGGACATATGGGCATCTCCCAAACAAGTAAGGAAAGGCTAAAGACGGACGGACTTTCTATCTCATTACAATTCAATTCGGTTAAAAAGTGAAATCGGGTAGGATTTTGCATCCTGTAAATGTATGTGTTTAACAAAAAATGTTAAATCGGAAAGGACATTTGTATGGGGGTATATTGAAACCTGGAACGATGTGACCCGCTTTCACCATGTATGTTTATTGGTGAAATATAATATGTAAAGTTTGGCCAAAATCGGATAAACATTCGGTAGCAACATTTGTATGATGGCAATATCTAAATCTGAACCCATCTTACCCATTTTCACCATAGGTGTTTTTAGTTCGATTATAAAATGTTGTGCCAATTTTAAATAAAATCAGGTACAATATGTGGTTTCTAAAGCGGAAAAGTGAAATAGGGAGCGACATTTGTATAGGGGCTATATCTAAATCTGAACCGATCTTACCCAAATTCTGCATAGGTGTTTCTAGTTGGATTATAAGATATTGTACCAAATTTAAAGAAAATCGGGTAAAATATGTGGTTTCTAAAGCGGAAAAGTCAAATCGGGAGCGACATTTGTATGGGGGCTATATCTAAATCTGAACCGATCTTACCCACTTTCACCATAGTTGTTTCTAGTTCGATTATAAAATGTTGTGCCAATTTTAAAGAAAATCAGGTACAATATGTGGTTTCTAAAGCTGAAAAAGTGAATTAGGGAGCGACATTTGTATAGGGGCTATATATAAATCTGAACCGATCCTACCCAAATTCTGCATTGGTGTTTCTAGTTGGATTATAAGATGTTGTACCAAATTTAAAGAAAATCGGGTAAAATATGTGGTTTCTAAAGCGGAAAAAGTCAAATCGGGAGCGACATTTGTATGGAGGCTATATCAAAATCTGAACCGATCTTACCCAAATTCTGCATTGGTGTTTCTAGTTGGATTATAAGATGTTGTACCAAATTTGAAGAAAATCGGGTAAAATATGTGGTTTCTAAAGCGGAAAAAGTCAAATCGGGAGCGACATTTGTATGGAGGCTATATCTAAATCTGAACCGATCTTACCCAAATTCCGCAAAGGTGTTTCTAGTTGGATTATAATATGTTGTGCCAAATTTAAAGAAAATCGGGTAAAATATGTGGTTTCTAAAGCGGAAAAAGTCAAATCGGGAGCGACATTTGTATGGAGGCTATATCTAAATCTGAACCGATCTTACCCAAATTCCGCATAGGTGTTTCTAGTTGGATTATAAGATGTTGTACCAAATTTGAAGAAAATCGGATAAAATATGTGGTTTCTAAAGCGGAAAATGTCAAATCGGGAGCGACATTTGTATGGGGGCTATATCTAAATCTGAACCGATCTTACCCAATTTCACCATAGGTGTTTTTAGTTGGATTATAAGATGTTCTGCAAAATTTAAAGAAAATCGGGTACAATATGTCGTTTCTAGAGCGGAAAATGTCAAATCGGGAGCGACATTTGTATGGAGGATATATCTAAATCTGAACCGATTTCCTCCAAATTCAATACCGATGGTCCTTGGCCAGAAAAAATAACTTCTGCCGAGTTTAATGACAATCGGACAACAATTGCGATCTGTAGAGTGCGAACAAGCATACATGGTCAGCAGACGGACGGACGGACAGACAGACATCGTTAAATCGACTCAGCTGGTGATTCTAAGCCGATCGGTATACTTAAAGGTGGGTCTAGCTCGATTATTTCTTGGTGTTACAAACATTTGGCGCGAAACTAACTTATAATTTTCTGTAAAATAACCCCAAAAAAAGAAGTTCAACGGTGTCAAGTCACATGAACTTGGCGGCCAATTGACATCGCCACCACGTGAGATAACACGGCCGTTGAATGTGTCGCGTAAAAGAGCCATTGTTTCGTTAGCGGTGTGGCAAGTGGTACCGTCCTACTGAAACCACATACCGTCCACATCCATATCTTCCAATCCGTCCATAAAAAGTTCGTTATCATCTCACGATAGCGAAGACAGTAATTGCCTGACCGGCCTCATTTTGGAAGAAAATACGGCCCGATGATGCCGCCAGCATTGGTTTTTCGACATCGCTCTTGGATTATCATTCGCACAAATGCGGCAATGCTGTTCATTGACGAATCCACTGAAGTGAAAATGTGCCTCATCACTGAAGATGATTTTCTTCGAAAATTGATCATCCAATTGTTGGACACAAAGACGAGTTCAGGTGGACGGCTCTTCAGGCACACTATCCCGAACAGCAGCAATTTTTTCTGCAGTACGAGCATGTATTGGGGTTTCACATCTCCTAAAGACACGGTTTGCTAAAATTTTTGCACGATTTTTCACCATATGCATTTTGATTTTAACGCCCATTTTCACAATAAGCCTGAATAACTTCAACGCGTTGCTCGATTGTGTATTTTCCATGGTTCAAATTGAATTAGTCTGAAATTGAGAAACGTCAAATGAAATGCAGAAAAAAACTTGACGTTTAGGTGTGGTTCACATTCAACATCGGCCATTACAATTTAACAACCCGTTATAATATGTAAAGTTTGGCCAAAATCGGTTAAACATTTGGGAACGACATTTGTATGGGGCTATATCTAAATCTGAACCGATCTAATCCGCTTTCACCACAGGTGTTTCTAGGCAGATTGTAAGAGGTTGTGCCGTATTTAAAGAAAATCGGGCACAATATGTACTTTCTTTAGCGAAAAAAGTCAAATCGGGAGCAACATTTGTATGTGGGCTATATCTAAATCTGAACCGATTTGCTTAAATCAAATTAAATAGCGTTCGTGCTTAACCCACAGAACTTACTTTTGCCAATTTTTATTAAATCGGACAATAATTTCGAACTGTACTTTGATTACAACAATAGATGGACAGACAAACAGCCATTGCTAAAACGACTTAAAAAGTGATTCTAAGCCGATCAGTATGATTAATGGGTCTAAAACGTTTCCTGTTGGGTATATTATAAACAAATGCACAACGTCATAATACCCTAGAGGAGGGTATAAATATTATATAGGTTTGAGGGCAGTAAAGCTGACAAAATAAATTCATCGGAGGGAAAAATTAAAAAAAATTTAAATTTTAATAACAAATATGTTTTTCCTGCATCTTAGGAAGTTGAAAGTACTACTCAGTTTTTTTGCTTTCGATTTTCAATTAATCGTTTATTTAAAACAGAGAATGTTTGATTAATCGAATAATGCCCCTAATCGATTAACCAATTAATCATACAATTGTCCAACTCAATAAATCATAATTAATTAAAGCTAAATAGACAAGAAAAATTTAATTCAATGTTAGTCAGTACTTTTCTACAATGAATTACAATCATATGTTTCAATAACGGAGTTCGAAATAAAGTCAGAAAAAATGTCTATAAAGAGTTTGCGAGTAGTCCAGCTATATATTTACTCTAAATAAATATCACACGAACGATTGTCAGAATTTGAAATTAAAAATAAGATAAAAAATTTTTTATAAAGAATACCTTTAGACAGGGTGGAAAATAAATTTGCATTCTATTAAATATAGATGCAAAATGGTCTTGAGCCAGGACAATATCCCAGTTCAAATCATATAAAGAATATTTTTAAAAATTTGTATAGTATATATACATAAATAAATTTGTATTGTTATTAATAAAATTGTATTGTATTTAGCCGATGGATTTGTTGGTTAATGTGGCCGTCAAGTAATGCCTTAAGGTACTGTTTTTAGTCGATGAAATTAACAGATTATAATTTCAAAATTCAAATTTAATAACATTGCATGTCATATTTTATATGTGTACGTTGGATTCGTTCGAATTTATAATTTAATAAAGCTAACTGCTTAGATCATTGATGGACCTTTCTAAACCTGTCCAAATTTCCTTCGTTAACTTTATAACAATATCAAATGAAGGCAACATATTATTCTAAATCAATTTATTTATATAGGTACAATTTCTAAATCAATTTATTTATTTGCAATGTATATTTATTTTTAATGCAAAATTTATAATATTGATTATTTGTTGCAATTTATTCGAATTATTCGTTATTCGAAATTGATGATTTTTTCATTATTCGACCAAATATATGAAAAGTATTATTCGATTAATCGAATAAAATTTAATCGGTTGGATACACTACTGGGTACCTTATGAGAAAAATACTTTATTTTCGATCCACCCTAGTATCTACAAATTATTTTTTATGCACTCCACGAGAGTATTATGTCTTTGTGCATTTGTTTGTAACACCCAAAAGGAAACGAGATAGACCCATTGTTAATTATACCGATCGTCTCGACGATCGACGAACGCTATTTAATTTGAAGAAAATCGGTTAAGATTTAGATATAGCCCCCATACGAATTTCACTCCCGATTTGACTCTTTTCACTATAGATACCACATATTACAACAGATTTTCTTTAAAATTGGCAAAACATCTTATATTGTAACTAGAAACACCTGTGGTAAAAATGTGTTAGATCGGTTCAGATTTATATATAGCTCCCATACAAATTTCTCTCCCGATTTGACTTTTTCCGCTCTAGCGACCACATAATGTATCAGATTGTCTTCAGATTTGGTAAAACATCTTATATTTCCACTAGAAACACCCATGGTGAATATCGGTCAGATCGGTTCAGCTTTATATATAGCTCCCGATTTGACTTTTTCCGCTCTAGAAACTACATATTGTATCAGATTGTCTTCAGATTTGGCAAAACATCTTATATTTAAACTAAGAACATCTATGGTAAAAATAGGTCAAATCGGTTCAGATTTAGATATAACCCCCATACAAATGTCGATCCCGATTTGAATTTTGGGCTCTAAAAACCATATATTGTACCCGATTTTCTTTAAATTTGGGACAACATCTTATAATCCAACTAAACAAAACTATGGTGAAAGTGGGTAAGATCGGTTCAGATTTAAATATAGCCCAAATTCAAATGTTACTCCCATAAGTTTAACCTATTTTGGCCAAACTATACATTTTATATTTCACCTATTTCGTTCCAGGTTTCAATATATCCTCATAGAAATGTCCTTTCTGATTTAACATTTTTTGTCAAACACATACATTTACAGGATACAGAAAACCTTCCCGTTTTCACTTTTTCACCGAATTGAATTGTATTCGGATTGAAAGTGGAGTGTATCATAGAGTCGGCCCCGCCCGACTTTAGCCTTTCCTTACTGGTTTAAAAATCGACAAATGCAGAAACATTCGCAAAATGTGTGTGTACTCATGTAGCTTTTATATAAACATTACATACAAATTAAGATAATACATTAAACCTTTAATGTCTTTTGTTATTATTCCAATATTATCTATTAAATGCGTCAATAAATCAAATTCTAATCTTCAATCGGCATTATTTGCACATATAGTAGATACATTTTATTATTGCCAATGTTAAGTATTATCAATAATTATATTAGAAGACGTCCATAATAAGAAAAGCATTTACTCATATAATTGCCATTTTCACAACATTATACAACGAAAATAAAGTATGTTATCATTAACGATAATATAATTGAATAAGGAATGCAATGATTTGCAGATTTGCGTCTGTTTCCTTTACAGCATTATTAACGTCTGTGCGTAGGTTGCAGGTAGTGCAAAGGTTAGGTAAGGGAACGTTGTTAGGCTTACTTTATTCCTTGAATTCATAATAGTATTATTTTATATCTAAGTTTCTGTCAAAGTAGTCATCAATTTTGTTACTTAAAATACTTAGAGATTTTTATTTTTCGTAAAAATATGCAAAACAGTTCTCCTCAAAGGAGTAATGTTGGCCTCGGATTAATGGAGTAGAGGTAAGAATAATGGTAAAAGTTCTATCGGATATATGTTAGAACGTTCTGCTGAATTTGTATACCCTCACTGTACTGAGTAGGTGGGTATATATCATTTGGGACAGAAAAAAAGTGTAACGCATTGAAGGACTGACTGAAGGAGTGACTTAATACCCTAAGTATGTTGGGACCAAATTCGTTTCACGATTTAAGGTGTTTGAGCCATGTCCTTCCGTCCGTCTGCGTGGCTGGCTGGCACAATAACTCTCGAAAGGAGTTAAGGCATCGATTCAAACTTTGCAAAGGTAATATTTTTCTCAAAGTTAGTTTAAGTTCGAAGATGTGCGAAAGTGCTACTCCCCTTCTGGTAACTTCCACACAAATAGCCCATATTCCAACGTTAAATTAAAATCTATAGAACTTGCACACGGATATAAGGAATCAGGTATATTTTGGTATTTGAAAATGTTTTTATAATCGCCTTAAGTGTTCTAAATATTATGGGTTTTGTCACGGCCCTTCCAGTACCTCCCACAAAAATCACGCAAAACTACGTAAAACAAGTAAGGAAGGTTAAAGTCGGGCGTGGCCGACTATATGATACCCTACGCTTAGTCATTATACCCTATGGTGTAGGATATAAAACCGGATGATATACAGGGTTGCCCATATTCGACGCACCCATCTGGCAACGCCATAACTTTTGACAGAGATGTCAGATCGCTTAATGACATACCGCGTTTGAAGCGTCAGTCCAAGCAGATTTTTACCATGCAACAATACACGCCACGTGAGCGCTCTGAATTAGTTGAAATTTACATTCAACAGAACAAGTCAATTGTGAAAACTCAACGTGCTTTTAAAATATTAAAAAATGTGAGAAGTGCGCCTTCTAAGAACACCATTAAGCGTTTATACGAAAAATTTTCGACTGGTGAGGCTCTTTCTAATCCGAAGAGGCCAAATAAAAGTCGACCAAGGCGATCGGCCGAGAATATCGCTGCCGTACGAGCCAGTGTTGAGAGGTCCCCAAGAACATCCCAAAAACGCCGTTCTCAGCAGTTGGGCATGGCTCGGTCCACTTTACAACGGATTATTCGCGTTGATTTGCATTTGTTCCCGTACAAAATTCAATATTCGTCGAGAGCATATGAGGCAGTTCTGGTTTCAACAAGACGGCGCTCCACCGCACACAAGTCGCATAACAATCGATTTTCTGAAGAATTTGTTTCCGGGCCGTTTGATGACGAAAAGTGGTGATTTGGACTGGCCACCGCGTTCGCCCGATTTGACGCCGCCTGACTTCTTCTTGTGGGGATATTTGAAGTCAAAGGTTTACGTTAACAAGCCAAGGACCGTAGAAGAGCTCAAGGACAACATTCGTGAAGAAATAGCCTCTATTCCGGCCGAAATGTTGGCGAAAACGATGGAAAATGCTGCAAAAAGGGCACAATACGCCATCAACAACAAATCTACTTGGAACAAATTAAATGATTAAGATTGCCAACCGCCAAATTTTTATTTTTTCTTTGATTTTTTTAAAAAAAACATGGGTCCGTCGAATATGGGCAACCCTGTGCGATGCAGCTATAAGAGGAGAATATACTACAAATTTCATACTTCTATCTGTATTTGTAAGAAAATTTGAACACAAACTTTGAATCCGAGCTATATACAAATCTGAACCGATGTGACCAATGTTTAGCAAAGGTTTTCTAGTTGAAATATTAGACGCTTTCCCACATTTTATGGAGTGTTAAATATGCGGTTTCTAGACCGGAAAGAATCAAATCGGGAGCAATATATAATCTGAACCAATGTGACCCACTTTCGCTGTAGTTGTTTATATTTGAAACATTAGCTGATGTGCCGAATTAGAAAAAAATCTGTACAAATATATATATATACATTTCGTTACTGAATTGATTATTTCCGCTCTAGAAATAGCATTTTTGTACAGATTTTTTTCTAATTCGGCACATCAGCTAATGTAATTTGAAGAAAATCTGTCAAATTTTTTGGTTTCTAGAGCGAAAAGGTTAAATCGGATGAGACATTTGTATGGGAGCTATATATAAATCTGAACCGATCTATCCTATTTTTACCAGAGCTATTTTTAGTTAAAATATATGTTGTTTTGCCAAATTTGAAGAAAATCTGTCAAAGTTTTTGGTTTCTAGAGCGAAAAGAGTCAAATCGGATGAGACATTTGTATGGGAGCTATATATAAATCTGAAACGATCTATCCTATTTTTACCAGAGCTGTTTTTAGTTGAAATATAAGCTGTTTTGCCAAATTTGAAGTAAATCTGCCAAAATTTGTGGTTTCTAGAGCTGAAAGAGTCAAATCGGAGGAGACATTTGTATGGGAGCTATACATAAATCTGAACCGATCTATCCTATTTTTACCAGAGCTGTTTTTAGTTGAAATATAAGCTGTTTTGCCAAATTTGAAGAAAATCTGCCAAAGTTTGTGGTTTCTAGAGCTGAAAGAGTCAAATCGGAGGAGACATTTGTATTGGAGCTATATATAAATCTGATCTATCACATTTTTACCAGATCTGTTTCTAGTTGATATATACGGCATTTTGCCAAATTGGAGGAAAATATGTTGAAATATGTGGTTTCTAGAGCGGAAAAAGTAAAATCGGAAGCAAAATTTGTATGGGAGCTGTATCTAAATCTGAACCGATTTGCTTCAAATTAAATAGCGTTAGTCCTTATCCCATAAAACATCGTTGTGCAAAGCTAAATCGACTCAAAAAGTGATTCTAAGTCGATCGGTATAATAAACAATGGGTCTATCTCGTTTCCTTTGGGTGTTACAAACAAATGCACAAAGACATTATACCCTGTGGTGTAGGGTATAATTAAAGCTATTATAACTTTTATAAAAATGATCCGAATCCTGTGATATTTGATATTTAGAAATGCTTTTATAGTTGTTACATTCATGTGGAATATGGGCGATATTACCACACGCCCACTGAAAATATCAAAAATTTATATAGCCTATTTTCACCATGGTTCAGCATGAACATACTGTAAAAATTTCAAGAAGATCGGTTCAGTAGTTTAGACTGCTATAAAGGACAAAAAAAAACACACAAACTTACAAACACAGATTCACTTTTATATATTTAAATATTTTTATATATAAATTGGATATATGTATGTTGATTTCACAGATACATTGCACAGATACATAATAATCTATGTCTACCTCGGTGTGTTCTACAACACACAAGTGGAACTTAAACATACTATGATATATATTTCTTTCTCGTCCTTTAAAGAGAAATGTTTAACGAAAATCTTTGCCAGATGGAAGGCATTGTTTTCCATTCGAGTCTAATAGTTTTCCCAGCAATCCTATTGCCACATTCTTTTGTTTGAACTCCCAGGAAAAGTTCAAACATCGTTAACGATTGTAATCTCAAATCTACCAAAAGGGGCGGGTTGATCCTTTTTGTTTGTTTTCTACTTTCTTTGTCTCAGCAATTTCGTCCTGCTCAACACTTTAATGTTGCTTTAATGAAACTGTAAGGTGCAGAAGGAAGCTGCTTCAAAAAAGTTACCAACTACATTCACGTTCAAAGGAGGAAAACAAACAAAAAGGTAAATCACAAAACCTGTAGAGGAAACATAACTAAAACAAAAGAGAACTGTGAGGAACGAAACTTCTCGGCATGTTTCTTTATTGATGCCAACAATAAAAGTTTTTCATTTCCGGCTGTAATTTTTGTTCCGTCTTCTTTGTCGCAACTATCAACAGGAGAATAAAGTGAAGAGAAAGATTGAGATGACGAGATTGGGACAATAACGAACTTGTATAAAGTGTATGGAACTTTCGTGCAATACAGGATGTAATTCTATGTTCTGCAATATTTAATATTATTGAAACTAAAAATTGTGTCTTCTACTGTTGGACGATTGTCGTCGGGTTATGTTGTCAGATTTAAATAATTGGATAAGTTAAATGTTAGCTTAGGGCCAACTTACAGGAGATCATGGTCCCCTTTCGTACATGACCCCCATTTCCCATCAAAAGTAATTACGAATAATGTCATTATTTTCCGCGTCTACACAGTCAAGGAATGTACACACTAAATTTTCAGATTCTAGTTACAGCCAGATAGCTGGTACCAAATTTATCCCCTTTCCCATTTCCACCCTAAAAGTACAAATATAAAAAATCTGTTATTTTTTTTACACAGTCAGAGAAATGTATACGCCTAGTTACGGTAACCTAACTGCATTCGTTTAGTTGGTACTATTTTTATCAAGTTTCGTCACGTTTTTCTCTAAAAGTGAAAATTATCCCTTTTCCCCATTTTTACCATAAAAAAACGAATATCGCACGTCCTCTTATTTATGACGTCTACGTAGTAAGAGAAATATATACGCCGAATTTTAGTATTCTAGCTGCATCCGTTTGGTTGGTACCATTTTAATCCCCTTTCGCTCTAATTTTCTATAAATGTATTTTTTGAAAAAGCATTAATGTTGAGCGTTAAACATACAATCTACACGTGCAGTCATTTGCGCGTGCAGTCATTTGGACGGTACCATTTAAATCCCTTTTCCCAATTTTTACCCTAAGCGTGTCGCAAGTTCTCTCATTTTTCACGTCTACGTAGTCAGAGAAATTTATACACTGAATTTCAGTATTCTAGCTGCATCCGTTTGGTTGGTACTATTTTTATCCCTTTCGTCTCGTTTTCCTCTAATGTAAAAATTAAAAAAAAAAAACATTACAACAAATGCACACTGAATTTTATGATTCTAGTTAGAACCATTTGGTAGTACCATTTTTATCCCTTTTCCCCACTTTTGCCTTAAAAGTACGAATAAAACAAGTTCTCTTATTTTTCACGTCTACGTAGTCAGAGAAATGTATATGCCGAATTTTAGTATTCTGGCTGCCCCTATTTTCTCTAAATTAAAAATTTAAAAAATCATTAATGTTGAGCATGTAAACATTCAGAGGAATATATTCCGAATTTCATGAATTCACACTCGGCCGTTTGGTTGGTCCCATTTTTATCCCATTTCTCAATTTTCACTCTAAAGGAACGAATATGGCTAGTTCTGTTATTTATCGCTTCTACGTAGTCAGTAAAATGTATACAGCGAATTTCAGTAATCTTGCTGTATCCATTTGGCTGGCAATGGTCCCCTTTTTCCCATTTTACCCATTAAGAGTACGACTTTTTAAAATCTCTTTAGTTGCATTGTCTAAGCAATTAGAGGGATGTACACCCCAATTTTCATCATTCTAGCTGTAGCCGTTTAGTTGGCACCATTTTTATCCCTCTGTTCCCATTGTATCTCTTGAATGTACGAATTTGGAAAATCTTTTTATATTTTGTGTCTACGCAGACAGAGAAATGTATACTCCGAATTTCATGACTCTGGCTGCAGTCATTTGGTTGGTACAACTTTTATCCCCTTTTTCCATTTTAACACCAAAAAGTACGAATTTCGAAAAATCCCTTTATATTATGTGTCTACGGAATCAGAGGAATGTGTACACCAAATTTCATTATCTTAGGTGCAGCCGTTTGGTTGGTACCATTTTTATCCCTCTATCCCCATTTCACCCCTTAAAAGAAGGAATTTGGAAAAAATCCCTATTAATATTATAAAACCTTAGTGTAAGTCTGTCTGTTTGTTTGTTCCGCAATCACGTGTAAACGGCAGAACCTATGTTGTTGAAATGTTCAGTACAGATAGATGCAGGTCTGGAAGGAACTAAAGGCTATAGAATTTTTAAAAATTGGCTCTGTGGGCGGAGGGGGCGTGGCAAAAGTGTTTTTGACAGCCAGAAGGCTGAAAATTGGTACATATATTTTACTGACCACGAGAATGAAAAATATGACGCCGAAACTTGGATTTTCATTTTGTGGGCGGAGTGGGCGTGGCAATAGTGTGTTTTTGAGCTAGAAGGCTGAAAATTGGAACGTATATATTACTGACCACGAGAATGATAAATATGATGCCGAAATTTGGATTTTCGTTTTGTGGGCGGAGTGGGCGTGGCAATAGAGTTTTTTGAGCTAGAAGGCTGAAAATTGAAACGTATATATTACTGACCACGAGAATGATAAATATGATGCCGAAATTTGGATTTTCGTTTTGTGGGCGGAGTGGGCGTGGCAATAGTGTTCTTTGAGCTAGAAGGCTGAAAAATTGAATGTATATATTACTGACCACGTTTTTGAGAGCTAGAAGGCTGAAAATTGGTATATATATTACTGACCACGAGAAAGATATATATGATGCCGAAATTTGGATTTGCGTTTGGTGGGTAGTGGGCGTGGCAAAAGTTTTTTTGAGGGCTAGAAGGCTGAAAATTGGTACATATATAGTACTGACCACGAGAATGATAAATATGATGGCAAAATTTGGATTTTCGTTTAGTGGGGGTGGCAAAAGTGGTTTTGAGAGGTAGTAGGCTGAAAATTGATACATATATATTACTGATCACGATAAAGATCAATTTGATGCCGAAATTTGGATTTTCGTTTCGTGGGCGTTGGGGCGTGGCAAAAGTTTTTTTGAGAGCTAGAAGGCTGAAAATTGGTACATGTATATTACTGACCACGAGAATGATAAATATGATGCTGGATTTTGAATTTTCGTTTGATGGGCAGTAGGGTGCGGTAGTAGTGTTTTTGAGAGGCAGTAGGCTGAAAATTGGTACATATATGTTACTGACCACGAGAAAGATCAATTTGACGCCGAAATTTGGATTTTCGTTTTGTGGGCGGAGTGGGCGTGGCAAAAGCGTTTTTGAGAGCTAGAAGACTGAAAATTGGTACATGTGTATTACTGACCACGAGAATGATAAATATGATACCGAAATTTGGATTTTCGTTTCGTGGGCGTTGGGGCGTGGCAAAAGTGTTTTTGAGAGCTAGCAGGCTGTAAATTGGAACGTATACATAACGAGCAAGATAAATATGTCGGATTTTGAATTTTCGATTCGAGGGTGGTGGGGGCGTGGCAAAAGTGTTTTTTAGCTAGAAGGCTGAAAATTGGAACGTATATATTACTGACCACGATAATATCAATATGAAACTGATTTTAATTTTACCATTTGTTTTTTTTTTTTTGCCTGGCAAAGCGGGCGGGTTTCAGCTAGTACTTTTATATTTTGTATCTACTCAATTAGAGGAATGTATACACCGAAATTAATGATTTCACCTTCATTCGATTGATTTGTCCCATTTTAATCCCTCTATTAATATTTTACTCTACAAAAGTACAGATTTCGAAATATCCCTCTGTTTTATTTGTCCACGCATCTAGAGAAGACGAATTTTATGTTTCTAGCTGTTGTTGATTGATTAGTACCACTACTCCCCCTAATGGTATTATTATGGGACGTGTCACACTATAAGGAGAATGTTCACATCACATATCGGATACAAATCTTCAAAATTTTTGAAGTAAAACTCTAAATATTAGGTATTTTCTGTCCTGTTTAGAAATATTCTCTCCTCTGCACGGATTTCGCCCATTCTTGGAATATTTGGACCACTTTGTACTTCCTGCAAACGGACATGGCTAAATCGTCTTAGTATTTTATAAAGACCAAAACTATATATAATTTAGAGGGTATTGTGCTCAGCTATCAGCGTGGGGTTTGTGGGTTCGATTCCCACCAGAGGCTCTGGTCTATCGTTGCACTAACTACCTACAATGGTCTTAGTCACCCCGGCTCAATCCCTGGACCCAAAATTAGAATATAAATTTTAATAAATAAATACTTTATACAGATGATAAACTTCGTATACATCCATTCTAATCGCGTTGATACGTAAAATGAAATGATTTGTCCAAATATTCTCTGTAGAACACATTGAAATCAATCGTCCATGTATTGCAAGTTTTTCATGAGTATTTTGTTCCAAAACTCATCAAATTTAAAACAATAGATAATTAAAGTTCAAAGAAGTTTCATTCTGTTGCATGCAAAATTACTTCGAGTACATTTGATACATGGTCTCCGGTCTGTGTGGTTTAGCAAAACATTAAATTCTCAACACATTTCAAATATTTTTATTTTACAAGTTTCCCCCTGGGTTCTCAATTGTTTGGCATTCACATTCAAATTTATAGAGATGTTTCCTTTCGAAACCACAAAAGAGTTCAAAATACAAGGATTTGTATACGTCTGGGTTTTACATGTTGAATGAAAATATGTTGTTTCGTAGAGCATGACATTCTTTACTTAATATCTTAACAAATGATATTGAATGACATTGTAAAGATGTTACTTACACATGTTCGCCCTACAATGTCAGCACTGGCAAGGACTCAGCATGAGCATGAGCGATACAATGATTGTCAATTGTAGATGGATGGTGAATTGTTGGGAGAATTTATTTTTGGCATTTGAAATTAAGTAATGACTTAACTGATGAATGTGCCAATGTGAAATTTCTGTGATATAATTTAACTCTGAAGTGTATAAAACGGGTGTACGAAAAATGATCAAAACGAAATATAAAATTCAATACATATTGGATAATATTTCAATCAAATATTGTAAATATTGTGTATGTGCTTTAGGGCGTACCTCAAAAAAAATGTTCGCCGTACACCTTCGAATATGAAGTATTATTGAAAGGTAGTTTCAACAATTTTTTTTTTTATATTTTTATGCCGAACGTAGGGGTCGCGCTTTTACATTTTTCTATATAACTTCTGCATTTATAAACGGATTTTAAAGTGTGATACATCGATGTTTTTGTCTCGACGAGGCCGATTTTTTTTGTCTTTGAAGTCGTTGAGCTCAAGCACCCCCTTCTGGTACTTACCCATCATATCTCAGTTGCTACTACCCTAATGTACCACTCTAATATCAGAAAATTAAAGCTCGCATAAAATCATGAATCATGCTTGAGCTCAATGACTTCAAAGACAAAAAAATCGGCCTCGTCGAGACAAAAACATCGATGTATCACACTTTAAAATCCGTTTATAAATGCAGAAGTTATATAGAAAAATGTAAAAGCGCGACCCCCACGTTCGGCATAAAAAAAAAAATTTTGAAACTACCTTTCAATAATACTTCATATTACGGCGAACTTTTTTTTTTTTACTTTTACTTTTTTTTACGCTCTAATGTGCTTAGTTCCTTGTTAGGAAAAAAATTTGGTGTCTCTCGATCAATTTTAAATATTTAAAATCCTAACATTCCACATAATCTGGGAAGCCTGAAGTTCATTATTCCAGTTAGAGCCGTTTGATTGGTACCATCTGTTTCTTTGTATAACCTCCACTAGGATGATGGTATATTCATTTTGTCATTCCGTTTGTAACACCTTGAAATAGTCATTGGAGACCCCATAAAGTATATATATTCTGAATCGTGGTAAAATTATAAGACGATCTAGCCATGTCCGTCTGGCCGTCTGTCTGTCTGCCGTCCATCTGTATGTTGAAAGCACGCTAGCCGCCGAACGAAATGAGCTAGGAGGTTCAAACTTTCCCTAAATGGGTCTTATGGTTGCAGATCGGTTGGGTTTGAAAGTGGGCGAAATTGATACACAGAGAACAAATTTTCCCTAACTTTATACTTTTATTATATTTAGACTATTTAAGCATTTTTTTCAAATTTCTGATTTACATGAACTTGAAATTTGTTGCATTCCTCTTGTACCGTGAAAGCCTCAAAAAGTAAATAAATGTTTTAATGGGCGAAATGGGACAAAAAAGAATAAAAATTGTACCAATGATACGACAACTGCTAGAAAGGTTAAATTTGGAATGTACGTCCCTCTAAGTGGGTAGATACGTAATCTAGAAAGATTTTTCAAAATTTGCATTTTTAAAGGATACAATAGGAAAAGAGGGATAAAAATGGTACCAACCAAACCGCTGAAGTTGAAATCATGAAAATCGTTGTATACATTCATCCGACTGAGTAAACGCGAAATATAACAATTTTTCTAAATTTGTACTTTTAATTTGAAAACTCATACTCATCTATTAAATGTCGATGAGGCCTATAATCTGCTTGTAATACTGCTGAATGCACTACGTGGTGGATTCGGCCCGGCCAAACTTGAAGCATTTTTACTTGTTTCCGTTTATAACGCTAAAAATACGAATTTAGGAATTTTTTGCACGCCCACAAACTCAACCAGTCACAAATATTCTAAACACAACCATTTTAATTTATAATACATTATATAGCTTAGTTTTGTACGTTAACTTTTTTTGGTTAGACTTTCACAATCCCACTTTTTTCTACAAAATCCAGCCAAATCCCTCTTTTTGAATTCAAAAATCCCGCTTTTTAACCAATAAGAGATCAAAGAATGAAAATTTTGACCCACTGTAAAAAAAACTCAGACCATCTGGACTATATGCTTATTCTACAAACATGCCCTTTCAAAAAGTTTTAATTTGTTGGACAGTGTATTCATACATTTAATAAATAGCAGAATGCAACAAAAAAGTTTTGTAGCCGATAACGTTTACCAAAAAATCTAGATATTTTCTAAATCATTTTTGGTGGTATGAAAAAAACCATAACAATAGAATATAAATCGGAAATAATATACTGTAACACTAAGAAATAATCGAGCTAAACCCACCATTAAATATACCGATCGGCTTAGAATCACCAGCTGAATTTTATCAGAATTATGATTTATCAGTCCGTCCGTCTGCAGAAAGTAACTCTTATAGTCCAACGACCGGTATTGAATTTGGAGGAAATCGGTTCAGATTCAGATATAGCCTCCATACAAATTACCATATTTCTGCTCTAGAATACACATTTTACATTGGATCTTGATACAATTCTTAGGTTCGTGTTATATATGTATAGAAATGGGGCCCCAAATTTACACTATTACTGCTTTAGAACCCACATTTGGATCTTGATAATATTTTGCAGATATTCAAATAAGAATACCTACTTTGATACCACTTGTTAATGTAGCGCCCTTACAAATGGACCGCCATTTTTTTACTTTTACCACTCTAGTACCCATAGTTTATATTAGAAGTTTATAAAATTTTGCAGATCATATTATATTTCAGCTAGAAACATATACTATGAAAATCCTACCCCTGCAAATTGGGCCCTCATTTTACTCTATCACCGCTCTAGAACCTACATCTTACATTGAATCTTGATCAAATTTTGCAGATCATGATATATTGCAACTAGGAATACCTACCGTAAAGAAAGAGAACTATATTGGCCCATGTTTTTAGCACAAGCCCCAAGTGTTGTGATTCTAATACCGTTGTAAAATCTGCGTTTGACATTGGGTCTTGATAAATTTTTCCACATCAGGTTATATTTAATCTCGGGACATCTGCCGGAAAATTAGATCATATGGGTTCATATTTCCAAGTACAACTGTCCCACCAATTTTCATTCAAACCTTCATATTACCATGGACCATATAAGTATATAGTATATAGGTTCAGAGACCTTCGTCAAAACGGGTTTTAAACTAGTGTAACGATACCTAAGGGAAATGAGTCATATATAACCCAAATTCCATTTAAAAGCACCAATTTTAATGAGAAATCGCTTACTTGAGAGACTTGGGCAGTAATAAGCTGTCATTTAAATTCTATCAAATTTTTGAAAAAAATTAAAAGACTAGTTTAATAGAGTTTCTGTATTTAAATTTGAAAATTTGGAATTGTGTCATTTTGTCAGCTTTTTAGATGATATTATACGTCTTGGAGATTTATATCACAACCACTTTTGGATAAACTGATATTAAACCTGTGTGCATGGAATTTACTCGCTTATCAAGAAAGTAGCTTGCTACTCTCTTACTTATGTTGCCATATTTTTGTTGTTAATCCATTTAAGAAAAACAACTCGGTAACAACGCTGCCACCTTATCAAGTCTCTTAATTGTAAGCTAGTAAGCCCAATCGAACAGGCCTATTGTCGATATGAATTTCAAATTGTATATGTCTCAAACAAAATATTAGGGTATTGTAAATATGTTTGGTCGAGAAAACATTATCTGAAATCCTATTTTTTGTCTTATAATAAGAAACGTTTTCCCACGAATCGTATGCGGTCGCCGGACATAAACTTTACTCTGCGTAACCGAATTATGGCGTACTCCAGATGAGAACATTTTAAAGCCTGTCCTAAAGCCGCCAATGCATAAAACCTATACAAAATATTGCATCCTTATATTTTGCTTAAATAATTTTAGTGGGTGGTGTGCGAACCCCCAAAATCGATTTGGGGTAATGCCCGGTGGGGGTTATGTCATGACACCCCTTTCTATGCTGGAATTATATCAATTTCGTAGATACTGATAAGGAAAGTATTCAAAATGTTTAAGAGGCTTAAAATCCAAAGGTTATATCCATCCTATCTTAAACCATTTCCATACTGACTATGATAATTGGTTATCCAGGCACGCCCTGACATATTCTGCTACCTTCATGTTCTGACTGTTTTTATGGATTTGCTGTCAAACCATAACACTCGAGTGTATAAAAGTAATTAAAGTTTTGTATAACTTCTAAATTAGATCATGTAACATGATGAGCATACACACTGTTTTTCCGATAAAATTCTTAAATAAATATATACCCGTGTATCGCATGAAATGGTAGCAACTTCCTGCAGATCTTGGTTTAATATGCTGCTGCATGTGTGAGCAATACCAACTTCCATGAAAACTTTTTTAAACATGCTTTCGTAGGGAATTCTCTTCAGCTAGACAAACTATGCATGCAGTTGTCAGTTGCCTGGATTACTAGTTTGTATGTGCATTACAAGTTGTCATAAATATAAATATGTGCTCAAAACAAACCATGGTACGGAGGGTTAAACAAAATAATGCAACAAGGACAGTTAGTCCCGCTAGTCTAATTCCGCAGTCAACAATATTGGAGGTGAATACGAAATGCGAAAACGACCTTGGCATCAAAATATAACGCTTGGTCTTTCCCAGAGATTCGCTATAAAATATAAAATTCGAGGTACGTGGTAAATTTTCATAAATTGACATCGCTCAAACGGCAACAAGAATTGTAAATTCAAAAAACACCACCTTAAACAAAGCCATAAAACCTATAACCTTTATGTGACAGATTTATCTACGAACTAGTGATTGTAGACGGATTTGCCAAATCCTATGTACCATCTAGAATGGAAAGCATTCCATAGTATTACCGGCAGACTCGAGGCTGTCGACTTTACAAAAAAGTTCAGTGCCGTATTAGATAAATTGTGACTTTTTACGTATTTTGTCATAACACTATTCCTTTAAAAGTCTTCATGATGTTTGATTAAAAGAATAGGTGGAAAAGTCGTTGTTACAGTAATGCTACTCCCATATAGTTATGAATTAAATTCATAATAAGGTTCATTATACCCTCACTCTATAGATATATATAATATGGGAAAGAAAAAAATTTAACACATTGTCCGTCCATCCGTCTGGTTGGCTGGTAGACATGATAACTTTCGAAAAGAATAAAGGAATCAACTCAAACTTTTCCCCAAACTCAGTTTAAGTTCGGAGACGTGCGAAATTGGCATGTCTCATCTGGTTCCTCCCACATAAATGACCCATATTCATATGCTAAATTAAAACCAATGTAACTTTAACACGGATATTCGGAATACACAATGTTTGGATATTTGAGTTTTTTAAAGTTGTTTTTTTTTTTTGAAGTTTCATCACATTAATCGTAATCCTGACTTCATATACAAGTTGGAATTATAATAAAGGGTATTTGCAAATATATTTATTAAGAACAAGTAAGGAAAGGCTAAAGTCAGGCGGGCCGACTATATAGTACCCTACACCACTCCCTGCGTTTATACCTCGCTTTGATTACTTAACCCAGGTATTTCATGGGAGCAATTTTATGTAGTTCATATAAATTATGCAGTTACTATAAATTCATCTTTAGTCAAATTTAATGAATATGGTAAATAATAAAGTAATTGATCCAATTTTCCAGCAGATATTCCGATGATCTGGAAAAATTGATCAAGATCCAAAGACAAATCCAAATTATACAGCGGTAATAGGATGAATCGGACGGACATTTGAAGGGGTCCTATAACAACACTTGAGGCCTGTGCCAAAACATATATATATATTTCAAATTCACGGTAGGTATTCCTATTTGAAACATAGAATGATCTGCAAAATTTGATGAAGATCCGATGTAAGATGTAGTTTCTACAGCTGTAATAGAGCAGAATGGGGCCCCATTTGGGTTATACCAAAGTATGGACATATGGGCATCTCCCAAACAAGTAAGGAAAGGCTAAAGTCGGACGGAGCCGACGATATGATACACCCCACTTACTATCTCATTACAATTCAATTCTGTAAAAAAGTGAAATCGCGAAGGATTTTTTTATTATGTAAATGTATGTTTTTGACAAAAAATGTTAAATCGGGAAGGACATTTGTATGGGGGTATATTGACCCTTTCACCATGAATGTTTATTGTTGAAATATAATATGTAAAGTTTGGCCAAAATCGGTTAAACATTCGGCAGCAACATTTGTATTGGGGCTATACCTAAATCTGAACCGATCTTACCCACTTTCAGCATAGGTGTTTCTAGTTCGATTATAAAATGTTGTACCAATTTTAAAGAAAAACGGGTACAATATGTGGTTTATAGAGCGGAAAATCGGGAGCGACATTTGTATGGGGACTATATCTAAATCTGAACTGATCTTTCCCCATTCTCAATTATAAGATGTTGTGCCAATTTTAAAGAAAATCGAGAACAATATGCGGTTTCTAGAACGGAAATGTCAAATCGGGAGCGACATTTGTATGGGGGCTATATCTAAATCTTAACCGATCTTACCCACTTTCAGCATAGGCGTTTCTAGTTCGATTATAGAATGTTGTGCCAATTTTAAAGAAAATCGGGTACAATATGTGGTTTATAGAGCGGAAAAAGTCAAATCTGTAGCGTCATGTGTATTGGGGCTATATCATAGGTGTTTCTAGTTGAAAGCAGGCTAGCTTGCGAACGAAAAGAGCTAGGAGGTTCAAACTTCCCTAAATGTATCTTATAGTTGCAGATCGGTTAGGATTGAAAGTGGTCAAATTGGCCAAGAGGAAAAACTTGTTTCCTAATAAGGACTGAAAATATCCCCAATATTTAGACTATATAAGCTTTTTTTGGACATTTCGGTTATTTCAGCAATGCGAATTCAAAGACTGTTATAACTTCAACATTTATTTTTTAAAATATTGACATTGTTTTCTGCGTTAGAATGTTTGCTATTAAAAATAGAATGCAATATATTTTCTAATTTTTTATGAGCCAGTAAACAAGACTTTTCGTATAAATTGTCCTTCTATGAACAATTTTGATGTTATTAGGAGCAAGTCAATAAATCTCTTTAAATCTTTGGACTTCTATTTTGTCACGTGGGTTGATATATTAGAATAGATTTCACAGTTTGATCATGTTCACAATGAATAATGATAGATTTATTAATACATTTCTGACAGCTGCAACTAGACAAGGAATCGGAATGATTATTCCAATAGCATAAAAGTCAATCAATACAGAATTCGATACTTTCAGTTCAAATAAATTTAAAAATCAAATATTGATTAGAGACCAAAATAAAACAAAGGAAAAAATTTAAAACAAATGAGCGTTGGCACGGCAGAAGTATTGTTGGGACAACTCAATGAGATGCTTGCAAGGTGGTATATGTGCTTTATTTCTTGGTGCACATTTTTAGACGGATATTCGGAAAGAGAGTAGTGTTTCTCATTTAGTGGAAGAGGCCGGGTATGTAGCCATTCCCAGTGGTAGCGTGCAGCCAAGTAATAAATGTTACCATACCATTTGTAAATAAATTAGCTTTCTATAAAATATAGATGCTAAATTGTCTTGTACCAGGAGAATATCCCAGTTCAAATCAAATTTAAAAATATTTAAAAAACACTTATAAAGCGATTTTCAAAAAAGCGTTTATTAAAAAATATTTGCCAGAAAAAATAAAGGTGAAATGTACTGTATTGTGAAATGTTAATGAAATTTCCCCTTAATCTGAGTCTCTTCTACCTTTTATAAATACTCAAAGTGAAAAAATACATTATATTACGTGATTTGTCTCAAAACCTAAAATAATTGTACAACGAGCAGTGCACGCTGGTAACAAATCCATATTTGTGGCAGAAATTTAAAAAATTAAAAGGAAATTCTTAAATAAGTATATATTTTTTATAAAAACACTTCAAGCAATCAAGAAGAGAAAATTAGGTGGCAACACCGCAAGTCTGAAAGGTATTTAAAGTTTGCAATTCAAACAAGTGGAATTAATTCGGGTCTAAAGCAATTATAATACTTGGTATTAAAGCGTAAAAAGAAAATATATGATAATAGCCAGCGTAAGCAGTTGAAAAATTATATTTAAGATTTTGCGATTACATAAACTCTAACATGAGCATAACCTCTAAATATAGGACGCAAAGTGTAAATGAGATTTTACGGTGGGATTAACATCTCGTCAGCATTTTACGGCAAACTCCTACAATTGTTACTTTATTTTAGGACAATTTTCGATTAGCTATAGCACACATATCTGATCATATCTCTGAAATAGTTTTGTCCAGGAGACTCATCAAAATCTTATTTTAAAGATATGGCAAGTACCCTGTAGTAATACAGGATAATAAATATATATTGGTTATATATTGAGTTTATATGGAAGGTGATAGTGGGCGTGGAACGATTTTATTTTTATTTATGCCCTACACCACTTCGTGGACTAGGGTATTATAAGTTAGTTTCGCGCCAAATGTTTGTAACACCTAGAAATAATTGAGGTAGACCCACCTTTAAGTATACGGATCGGCTTAGAATCACCAGCTGAATCGATTTAACGATGTCTGTCTGACCGTCCGTCTGTCTGCTGTCCATATAAGCTTGTTCGCACTCTACTGGTCGCAATTGTGGTCCGATTGTCATGAAAATTGGCAGGATTTACTTTTTTTGGCCAAGGACGATTGGTATTGAATTTGGAGGGAATCGGTGCAGATTTAGATATAGTCCCCATAAAAATGTCGCTCCCGATTTGACTTTTTCCGCTCTAGAATCCACATATTGTACCCGATTTTCGTTAAAATTGACACAACATTTTATAGTCGAACTAGAAACACCTATGCTGAAAGTGGGTAAGATCGGTTCAGATTTAGATATGCCCCATACAAAATTTCGCTACCGATTTGACTTTTTCCGCTCTAGAAACCACATATTGTACCCGATTTCTTTAAAATTGGCACAACATTTTATAATCTAACTAGAAACATCTATGCTGAAAGTGGGTAAGATCGGTTCAGATTTAGATATAGCCCCAATACAAATGTCGCTCCCGAATGTATAACCGATTTTGCCAAACTTTACATGTTATATTTCACCAATAAACATACATGTTGAAAGCGGGTCACATCATTACAGGTTTCAATATACCCCCATACAAATGTCCTTTCCGATTAAACGTTTTTTGTCAAACACATACATTTACAGGATTCAAAAATCCTTCCCGATTTCACTTTTTTACCGAATTGAATTGTAATGATATAGAAAGTGGGGTGTATTATATAGTCGGCTTCGTCCGACTTTAGCCTTTCCTTACTTGTTTGGGAGATGCCCGTATGTTCATACTTTGGTATAACCCAAATTGGGACCCATTCTGCTCTATTGCAGCTCTAGAAACTACATCTTACATCGGATCTTCATAAAATTTTGCAGATCATTCAGTGTTTCAACTAGGAATACCTAACGTGAATGAGAAATATATAGGCGCATGTTTTTTCACAGGCCTCAACTGTTGTTATAGGCCCCCTTCAAATGTCCGTTCGATTCATCCTATTACCGCTGTATAATCTGTATTTATCATTGGATCTTGATCATATTATGTTATATTTACTTTACTCGGAATATCTGCTGGAAAATTGGATCAATTACTTTATTATTTACCATACTCATTAAATTTGACTAAAGATGAATTTGTTGTATAATTTATATGAACTACATAAAATTGCTCCCATGAAATAACTGGGTTTAGTAATCAAAGCGAGGTATATACGCAAGGAGTTTAGCCTTCCCTTAGTTGTTTTTTAAGTATGTTATGTCTAGCAAATGTGCAAAATTACAAGATTGTATCTTTATTTATCGACTATATGCCATAAAAAATAGATTTGGGATCAGTGTGCAGTTGTACAAACAAAATTTATAGATAGCGTGCTAGTCCTCCTCAAAGAATACACTCAAGTCAAATCCAAAATATCCGGTGTTAATGGGGATATTTTCAGTCCACGTTAGTTGATACTATTTTTATCCATTTTTCCCATTTTGCTACACAGCTAAAGGAATGCAGTCCACGAATTGCGATTTTATCCTTTAAATTTGTAAAATTATTTTATTTTACGAATCTACGCAATGATGTTAACCGAATTTCATGTCTCATAAATTGGATAAAAAAACAAATTTTTGGTAGCCATTCACGCTATAAAAAATTTACGTATCAAATTTCTACAAAAGAAACTTTCAAAAATCGCTTAAATATTCCTTGTTTTGGAAAATATAGACACATGTGTGGCTCCAGCTCTCTCTCTCTCTCTACCGACATTACAAAATCTTTTTAGAAATTTTCCACGATCCAGAATTTATGGGGTCTCCGATGCATTTTTCAAAGTGTTGCAAACGTAATGACAACATGACTATACTCTCTCGTATTGTGGAGGATATTAAAATACAATTCGGGTAACAGTGACACATAATACTACAGATTAGGTGGAATGAAAAATAAGTAGTTGTGAAACATTTCAGCTTGAGATATCGCCAGCAAATTCTCGTTGTATGTATATTCAACCTGACAGACAATCAACTTTAATTTCCAAGAAAATGTTGGTCACCCTGTTCATTACTACGGTTGGCGATGAGAGGTAGCCAGGGTATTGGCAATGTTTTCCAGGAAATGTTATATAAATTTTAGTCCGAAGAAAATTGATAACATAAATAACTGAGACAGTTAATGGTGCCACAGCCACTCCTACCTTCGAAAACGAAACCAAATCAATGAATATCTGACACCTGTCCCACCCACATTCGTCGTCTGTAATCACAACATAGATATTCCTTAAAAATCCTTATCTTGTGCGGTGTCACTTACAATCTGCTCCACTTTAAATCTGTTTCCGACATACGACACACAAGAAAAAACGAATTTTTTGGATTCCACAAAAAACAGACAGAAAACCAAATCCATATAAAACACCACGTTCCAGCATAACACTTATTATTTCTAATGTCTATGTCGACGGTTGGCCCGGCCCGGCTCGGCCCGCAAGGAGCAAATGTTCTATGAACCAAGTTTCTTTAGGCTAAAACTTATTTAACATGCAGTTCAAAGGAAACATAAAGAGGAAACAAGGCTCATTCCGTGCCACCTTCCGCCCAGGGGAGGCAGGATGGACGGATGGAGTGAAGAAAAAACCACCAGTAGGTGGATATTTTATGTCTATGGCTGGATGACTGGCTGGCTGAATGTCTACAATCGTTTGTGTTTCTTTGGCCATCTTCGTAGTCGTGTTTTTTCTGTTCACTTTCTTCTCTAAGCCGGTATGAGGGAAAGTGAGCATATCACAAACACACATACATACACAACATAAAGAAAATAAAAGGACCTGAACGAAATGTAACGAAGCCATAGGCTGCTTCTTACACGTTGTTGCCAACAAATATTTAAAAGAAACCGTCAGACTGAGCGGCAGACAAAATGAGGTATTTTTTCTATTTTGATGCTTGTTGTTGCTGCTGTTGTTATTACAACTTAAGTGGTGCGAGTAAATTTACTCGCTGCTGCGACAGTAAAAAAGTAACTTCAACACGACGACTAAAGCCACAAGAAAGATAAATATTGGCCATGATGGTGACCGAGATGCTGACGAGATGAGATGATGGTATTACTAGCACAAGTATGATTGTGAATTTTCCTGTTGTCCGGACATTGATATTGATTGATTTAAACTGATATCAGAAACAATAATTGCGTTTCAGAAACTAGTATTACGGACCAGGTGCCATAATAGGAGGGCATTACAATCGCAAGTGGCAGTTTATGGTTTAGAGGCGCGTAATTGGTAACGAAGTGTAGTGTAGCCTGGGGGGTTTATGAATTCTACGTAATTTAGCTAGGAGGCTTCTGGGATGCCGTAATATATCGCCATTTAATAGGAAAGCTTGTCACATTGTTTGAGATATCAGTTATAGATGTCGAGATATTGTGGAAAAATTTAGAAAATACTGTCTAAGGTGATCAAACCCGAGACCGAGACAGATGAAAAACCCGGTTGACCCGGGGTTTTCATCTATCATCAACAACCGGTTTTTCACATTGCAAAAAATGTCTCTGTTTCGGTGTTGTTTGTTTATAATATGCCACTTTTTATATTATCACAAGCATCATATAATGTTTTTTATTAGGGATATCAAATTAACTAAAACAAGTGAAAAGGCGTTAAGCTTGGCCGGGCCGAATCTTATATACCCTCCACCATGGATTGCATTCCACAGAGGTTGTCGATTTTCGTTAAAGTGCAGTAATATTACAGGAAAATATAATTTTTTAATATAGCCAAACCAAAACAAATACATATATTAAAAATATAAATTTATAAATAAATATAATATTTTCAGAGGAATGTATACACCGAATTCCATGATTCTAGCTGTGGCCATTTGGTTGGTACCATTTTTATCCCTTGTCTACCATAAAGGTAGACATTCTAAAATCTTTTTATTATGTGTTTACGCAATTAGAGTGATGTAGACACAGAATTTCATCATTCTAGTTGTAGTCTAAGCTGGTACTATTTCTATCCCTCTGTACCCATTGTATTCCTTGAAAGTACGATCAAAATAGTACCATTTGGTTGGTACTATTTTGATCGAATTTCAAAAATCCGTTTATTTTACGTGTCTACACAATCAGAGGAATGTATACACAGAATTTCATTATTCTAGATGCAACCGTTTGGTTGGTACCATTTTTATCCCTCCTTCCTTCCCATTTTACCTCTTAAAAGTACGAATTTGGAAAAAATACTTTTATATTATTTATCTACTCAGCTAGAAGAATATACACGCCGTGTTCGTGTTTCTAGCTCCTGTCGTTTAATAGGTACCATTTTTAATCCTTTTTGCCCCATTTCACCCCATTCGAATAAAAATCACTTTTAGGTGCACGTTTTTGTTATAGGGGGAATACGCATATCCAATATCAAGTAAGTACAAGCAGACATATTGAAAAAATATGCTTAAATACTCTAAATTATTATGGGTATTTTTAGTCTTTGTGAGGGAAAAGTTTTTCCCTTTGGGCCGATTTCAATCCCAACCGATCTACGACTATAAGACTCATTTATGGAAAATTTGGAAGTCCTAGTTTAGATGTTAGCGTGCTTTCAATAGATGGACAGACAGACGGACATGGCGAGATCGAATTAGAATTTTATGAGGATCAAGAATATATATATATACTTTATAGGGTCTCAGGTCGATATTTCAAGGCGATACAAACGTAATGACAAAGTTAGTATACCCCCATCCTGAAGTCTGAAATGACAATGTTCGTCCTAGATTTCACATGAATTTCGCTGCGGATGTCGACCAGCCATATACGAATATTTGTGATTATTTTTAGAGGTGTTTTCAGGAGCGTTTAGCTCAGCCGGTTTGGTCCAAAGACGAAATACTTTGCAGATCATCATTAAATAATAATTCCTGGGAATGATCGCAGCCTTTTTTCGCGATGCAGGCATATACGTATATTATACTTGTCCTTGTATTTTGTATTATTGTCTATAAGATATCAGAATCGCAGAATGGGGTAATTGGTCCAGAAATAATAGCTGTTTTTCAAAACGATTTACCATTTGAACAAGATAAAATTTGCAGTTTTTACAGTGTTTACACAATTATGAATTGTCCTATCCCCAAGAACGAGTATGCACAATTGGTCAACATTTTGTGGAATTACCCATAATGAAAAATTTCACAATTTTTTACTATTTCAAGAAAATAGGAAAAACCCTGTTTCTTATAAAAAGAAAACCGGGCAACCTTCAAAATTCGCAAAACACCTTATATTTCAACTGGAAACACCTGTTGTAAAAATGTGTTAGATCGGTTCAGATTTATATATAGCTCCCATACAAATTTCGTTCCCAATTTGAATTTTTCCGCTCTAGAAACCACATATTGTAACAGATTTTCTTCAAAATTGGCAAAACATCTTATATTTAAACAAGGAACACCTATGGTGAAAATGGGTCAAATCAGTTCAGATTTACTTATAGCTCCCATACAAATTTCGTTCCGCCAGAAACCTCGTATTTTCAGAGAATTTCTTAAAATTGAGCATAACACGTTATACTTCAACTGGAAGAACTTATTGTGAAAGTTAGTCACTTCATTTCATATTTGGATATAGCCCCGATACAAATATTATTCTCGATTTGAAAAGTTGGACCAGGTCATATTAGCCTGTGATTAGGAAACATATAAAAATTTTTCCCGTTTTCACTTTTTTACTGAATTGAATTGCATTCCGATAGAAAGTGGAGTGTATCATACAGTCGGCCCCGCCCGACTTTAGCCTTTCCTTACTTGTTTTCAATTGTATCCATTAAAAGTACAATTTCGTAATATCCTTCTCTTTTACGTGTCTACGCAATTAGACACAGAATTTTAGGATTCGATCTGTTTATGTATCTTTGGCACCATTTTTATCCCTTTTTGTTCCAAAAGTACAAATTTGGTAAAATCCCTCTATTTTACGTATCTACGCAATTAGAAGAATGTTCATTTCAAATGTCATGTTTCAAGCTATTGTCGTATCATTGGTATCATTGTTATCCAATGTTGCACCTTTTTCAGCAAAAGGGTACAAATTTCGAAAAAATCCTTTACGTTTTGCTTCTACACAGTCAAAAGAATTTCATGATTTAAACTTCAGCGATTTAGTTTTTATCCCTCTTTTCCGATTGTACCCCTTAAATGTACAAATTTTGTAAAATCCCTCTACATTACGTATCTGTTGTTGTATCATTGGTACCATTTTTATCCCTTTTTGCCGCATTTCGCCCGCTTAAACTTTTATTTACTTTTTGTACTTTTACGCTACAAGAGGAATCTATGCAATAAATTTCAAGTGCATATAAAGCTCAAATTAAAAAAATGCTTAAATAGTCGAATTAGGTGCTACAAACGAAATGACAATGTGACCATCCATCCTTCCTTTGGTGGATGGTATAAAAAATTGCTTAAATAGTCTAAACATTAGGTGGTATTTTCAGTCTTTGTTAGGGAAAAAATTTACCCTCTGGGCCGATTTCGCCCACTTTCAATTCCAACCGACCTGCAATCATATGACACATTTAGGGAAATTTTGAACTTCCTAGCTCACATCCCTCGGCGTTTAGCATGCTTTCAACAGACAGACGGACAAACAGAAATTTTAGACCCAGAAAATATATACTTTATGGATTCTGCGATGAACAGTTCAAGGCGTTATAAACGGAATGACAAAGTGTAGTTACGTGTAGAGTATAAAAACATGATCAAATATCAAGTCGTAGTGGATTCCAGGTACCAGTAAAAAATTATAAAGGATTTATTTTTTCCTAGGATAGGCATAATTGTCTGTCATTTTATAGGTTAATACTATTATAAAAATATTTCCAAATATCAACTAATTACGACAAATCCGAATGGTTAAAGTTATATCAGTGAAATGTTTACCAGAACTTATGCTAATTCGTGTGGGAGGTACCAGAAGGGGTGTCACAATATCGTTCATATTCGAGGTGAATACAACATCTATAAAAACATTGCCAAATATAAAATTTTACAGTATTCCGCTCATCCGTATATAAGCTGTAACAGCTTTAATTGTCGTAGGTTTAAGTGATTTGTATGGGATGTAGTTAGTAGAATAGGCGTGGTAAAACCCGCCATATTTTGTGCGCTCAAAATGATTATAATAACATTTATCACATTCCAAAATGTAGCTGATTCCGAATATCCGTGCGGATGTTATACCGGAGTTAATTTAACATTGGAATATGGGTTATTTGTGCGGGAGGTATCAGTAGGTTAACGTGTATACCAGCTAGACAGACGAATGGGCGGACAGATGGGCGGAAGGGTAATGCTCAAACAGCTTGAAAAGTCGTACAACGAATTTATTCCAAACATACTTATGGCCGCCAATCACTGCTTCAATGCGTTATACTTTTTTTCTGTCCCAAATGATATATACCCTCCTATCCTGTAGTGTGAGGGTAAAAAATATGGTTACTTTGTTTTTCTAAAAAAAAAACAAATTTTTATGAAATGTGATACGATATTTACTGCCTGGCCCACGATGTCGAACGTTAACGTTCGCATGCCTCTCATGCGACAAACAGCTGATTTGGGACCCACTAACAGGCACTAGAACGACAAAGCGAACGAAAATCTATGCGAAAGAAAACGTAAGCATTTCAGTGTAAATTCGGGGCCCACTAACTTTTTCTTCTGTCATCTGAGCGAATGAAAATGTCAAAATCACTCACTTGTGTTTTGTCTGTCGCTAGCATAAATATATAGAATACAAAACAAATTTGTTTTATATTTTTATTGCTCTCATCTCTATTTCATACTTCTTCCTCGGCGTTCGAGATAATCTCGCCACGAACTTCCTAGGCACCAATTGAGTTGTCGAGACACATATTGTGCAGAACGCATTTATACTTTCCGTTGCTCCGTGCACCGGAGTGTTTTTGTTGTAGGGTCTTTCAATAGCGTTCCTTTTATTACTAAAGGGGATCTTCAGGAATGGCTTTAATTTGTGGCTCCTACCTCCTGAAACCCAATCGTATATGTATATGCATATACATATACATGTGAAATTAGTATATTCTGGTCATCTCAAAAACATTAGAGATGACCAGTAGCTGCCTACGGGGGTCTATAAATTAGCATTCATCCAAAAATGTGCGCGTTGGAAAAATTTATATTTTTCGACAACACACAAAAACAACCCCAAATATTGATTGTTTACATTATTTTTTTGAATTTTGTTTTCAGTTATTTCAGCTGAGAAAAAGTTGTGTCAACTTTTTTATTATGTGTTAGAATTTGGATATTTAACTCTTTTTTCTCGGCATATTTGCAATTATTTGAGGATTTTTTGATCTGGCAATATTTTCATTCACTCACAACACGTAAGGCTATGCGAACGAAAAGTCAGAAGATAGTGGGTCGCTTTTTGATGCGAAAGTGAGTGGGTGGCTTTCGTTCGCATAGATTTTCTTTCGACATCGTGGGTCTGGCAGTTAGTGTCTATTACATATTATTAAAGCCCTTGCTCTGCCCTTTCCAAAACGGTGTAAGTTTTTTGTAAAAAGTGTATTTTTCTCATAAAGTCGCCTGCACCTGACTTTAGTCTAGCCTTGTTACTTCAAATTAGAAATGTGATGGAAAGCATATTTTGAACGAAATCACAAAAAAGCATAACAAAACCAATAACCTAATCCTAAGATTATATCTCCATTGTGATCTTTAATTGGACTTTCATGTCTACCATTTGTCTTCATTTACAGAAACGAATATTCAAGACCACGTTATTCCTATGAGCATATGAGGTGGAGGGGGCGTGTGTGGTCCTCTGTGGCAAATGCCCCAGGCATATGTGTATTTAGGCTGTATGGTAGAAAAGACAGCAGCATTGTTACTCGTATGTCTGGACGTTTACAAATGTTTCTATGCTTAACACATGTCGAAAAGTTCATCGAAATAAGGTTTGTCTGTAACTTATGCAGAAGTTGCACCTTCTGTATATAAATACACAAAGGTTATGAGACATTTATCCTGTGTATGTATTGTTTAGGGGGAACAACTAAAATATAAATGTTCATATTTATTTTCGTATACATAGTAGTATTACACAGCTACGTACTTAATAATAACTGAGTCATTTTGTATCGGTGGACTTATAATTAATTGCTAAATTTCATATTCAAGAAGTATTTTTTTTTCGCCCACAAAAGTTCGATAAACTGAATTTGCGCCCCTGACCATGTTCAACATGTGATGAATTGACGAAGCTTTGTGTCCGAGACCAAAAAAATTATTTGTTCTGTGCATTGGCCATACAGCATTCATAAAAATGTTTATTAATAATTTATTAAAACAAGTAAAAATGGCGTTAAGTTCGGCCGGCCCGTTCGTTCGTTTTTGAGTAACAGAGGCACAATTGCTGCGAACGGCGACGAATCGATAATTGATGGTCATCATTAACACTGGCCGATACAGCTGCGATATTTTCTTCAGTTCGCACTCTACGTAAGCGTGTTAGTGGTTTAATGTCCAACAATATAAATTTGGTGCGAAATTTAGTCACAATAGCCCGAATAGCCGCTTCAGTGGGTCGATTAAACTGACCATAAAATGGAAGAAGCGCGCGATGAACTTTCTTAACAGAGCACGCATTTTGATAATAAAATTCAATAATTTGCAAGCGTTTTTTATCGATAGCGTACCAAAAGTAATGAGAAACAAAAAAACGGGACTTTTTGCAAAAAGCAGGATTATGTGGGATAGAAAATTTAATCGGTACTGGTCATCAAAAACCGGGATAGTCCCGCGAAAAGCGGGATGGATTATAACCTTACCCATACAAATGGGCCCAGGTCACATTATTATTGCTCTAGAACCCACATCTTACATCGGATCGTGACAAAATTTTCAGGATCATGTTATATTTGAACTGGAAACAGCTGATGGGAAAATAGGCTATAGGTTTTTATATAGCACATTTGATACCCCCATACAAAGCACATCATGTTAGTTTTCAACTAGAAACACACACTATGAAAGTTTACTATGTGGGTAAATTTTTTTTTGTTTGGCCCCATATTATCGCTCTAAAACTCACATCTTATATCGGATTTTATAAAATTTTGCTGATCGCGTTATATTTCAACTAAGCATATCTACTGTGAAACCGATCTATATGGGTGCACTTATTGGTGTAGTCCCTTTAAAATGGCCCCAATATTTAGTATTATTGCTCTAGAACCCACATTTTACATCAGAAATTGATCAAATTCCAATTTGTTTGCATAATATTGTACTTAATACTGCCAATCTTGATGGAAATGATTTTATATTTTTCCATAGGCGCAGCTATAGTGAGATCACACCGATTTTGTTTGTGAATGGGGCCCTCACATAATGCAAAAATGTTCATAAATTGTATAATTACACACATAAAACCTTATCGATTCTATAACACTTGTAAAATATCTGGAATAGACGCAGGGAGTGGTGGTCGGACTCGCCCGTCTTTAGCCTTTCTTTATTTGTTTTCATATGGCTTTTAACAGACATAGAACTGTTCCACTATATATGGAATGGACATGTAATTGGGTCTGTACCAAAACATGGATCCATATGATCCGCAGATATGAAGATCTACAAAATATTTCGTCATGAAAACACCTCTAAAAATCATGTTTTTCCCGTGTAATTTTTTTATGTTACATTTTTTTCTGATTTAATAGACCCTTAGAAGCACTTTTAATAAAAATTTGTATTCTTGTTTTAGAAGAACCCATTGGTAGAATTATTGGTCGTTTATATTTTTTTGCGGGTTTTCAATGTGACAGCTAAAAACTCATATTTCTTGGAAATATTTTATAGGAGGTGTAATGAAAAATAAATAGCAGGCATAAATACCTTTCGAATGATGTCTAAATGATGAATGACGGACGAGAAATGACGTCACTGACTCAATTTTTTTTTTTAAATAATTTAATGCAGGCGATGGTTTCACAGCCAAAATGTTCAAACACTTTTTACAAAATGACCCAGCCTAATGTAAGCGCTCTAAATACTCTTTACATTACGGAGTGAGATTTTCCATAGTTTCCAACATATGAACAAAAATGTATGTAAATTTTTTAAAGCTGTAACATTAATGAAAAATACTAAAAAACATACTTGTTTCTCATGAAGCTTAAAAAATTCCGTGGGACACCACAACATCGTGCTAGGATTTTGCCCAAACTTTTCAAAAATTGTCCTCTATACATGTGCGTACTTTAAGATTCCTAGGCTACCTTAAAGACGTGTAAGGTCATAGCAGTCATTTAATGACAGAACAAGGTACAAGAAAACCACCACGACTAAAAACAGCAGCACTTGACTTTGTTGCAGCAACACGTGTTCCAAAACTAACATAAAAGCACATAAAAAGCAACACGGAAAACAGAAATCATCGTAAAACCATTCTATCCTGATGCGGACACATTAACACCTTTGCCCACGAGCACAGAATGAGCTCTAACGACGGCGAATTGCTTAGGGACCAATGAACTGCCGCAAAGTAACCAAGTTAAGAGAGCGAAACTTTGTCAGGAACAAATAACAAATATCCCCCTATTGTGGTGAACAAGAGAGCACGCACACACAATGACAGAAAACTCACCACCACCACACAACTAACGTTCACAAGAGTGTGGAAAACTAAAGGGAAATTTAGAGTCAGTGTGTGTTTGTGCCATGGTTTCAGCGCCAAAGTGTAGGCAACAGAATATTTCGGGATTTCAGTTTTATTTCAACACTGAACGTTAACGGTTGCAACAAACGGGCAAAGTGAAAGCAAACTAAACAAATGAAATAATGAGAAAAAATTGAATATATATTCAAGAGTTTGTGAATATTTAAGTGAAAAATAAATAAATAAACAAAAATTTAAAAATTCACCGAATAAATAAAAAAAGAAATTTAAAACAGTTCTCGCGAATTTTCATGCTCAGTTAAACATCTTCTCTGTGTAGCCGTAGTAATCCCTAGGAAATTCCATAACTGTGTGTTTGTGGTTCCGGTTTATCTTTCGACTTGAATTGTGTTCATGGTCTGCTGGTGCGAAATCGTTTAAAGTGAGTCTTTTGAGTGTCACCGAGAAAAAAATTGTCAATTTTAAACAATTTTCATGAACACAAACGCCATGCAATGTCGTACAGAGTTTTTGGATAATAGAAATTGGATCGAAAGGATGAACGTTTGCTGTCCAAAGAGGAAAAGAAATTTTGTGTTTTGTGCGATTAAAGTTTCTGAATAGTTCGTTGTGTTAGTGACAAACTTTAAGATATTAATTTAATGATAAATATTAGATACATTCACTTGTACAACTGTATATTTTGGAAAATTATAAATGTGATCAAAACAATATATCGTGATAATACATAATAAGTGAATTACTTTGTATGTGTAAATTGTGATTTATATCTATTCTCTACTTAACTCATAATAAGACTATGTTAAAAAAATAAAAATTGTGTCCGAAAGCTAGAAAAATATTTTTTGTATGCAATGAGTTATACTAATTCATAAAATCATACAATTTTTGTGGATGAATAATTTTTTATTTTTTATTTTTTAAGACACCATTTTTTCGGAAAAAAAAATATTTTTTGTTTAAATGGAAAAAATAATAAAAAAAAAGAAAATATATTGTTTATTAGCTAGTGTTTGAACATTAATAGTTAACATTTTAATGCAGTAAAAACTTTCTAAGTGTAAAAGATCTATGACTAAATTTCTGAAAATATTTTTAGATTCAAGATATTTTTTAAAAAAATATAATTTTTAAATACCGCCAAAAAACTTTTATTTTATTAACTTAACTTTAACTTTTCATTTTATTTTATTTTCTTAACTGGGGTTTTGGCCTAGTTGATAAAAATCTATGGAATTTTAAAAAAACATGTCATTTCTTCTACAAGAAAGTCCATAACTTCAACATTTATCTATAGATTTTTTGCAACTATGTTTAAGATGTCGTCTATTACAAAATAAAATATTATTTTACGTAATTTGTGAAGGAGTTTCACACTATTTATAAAAAATAAAAACGTATATTTTTAATTTTATCGTTTGATTTATTTTGGTCCGTATTCAATATTTGATTTGAACTGGGATATTCTTCTTGCTCAATATCATTTTCCATCTATATTTTATAGAATGCAAATTTATTCGAAAATGGCATGATGACATTTATTACTTGGCTGCTCACTTGCTCTATCATGATTTTCGGCCTATGAAAGCCTTCGTTAGCTGACTTCGCAATGACTCTTTAAAAAAATCGTCTACAAAGAGTGTCACATCTTCTATTTTTATCCATGGATCTTCTACATTGTTTCCTGCGTTAGAATGTTAGCTATTACAAAATACAACAATATTTTTTCCAAGCATTTGTTTGGGATTACTAAGTGTGGAAGATGTGCCAGTTTTATTTTATGCCAATTTGTGTGAGAGGTACCAGCAGGGATGGGGCAATATCGCCAATATTCCGGTTGGGTATAATGATTATATTAACATATATCAAATTACACAGTATTCCGATCATCCGTATATAAGTAATACCAGTTTTAATTTTAGGTATGTTAGAGTGATTTCTATGGGAGACAGAGGGTAGAATGAGGGTAGAAAAACAATAAACATAAAACAATTTTTTTACAAAGGAAAACAAAGTTTTTCGAACAAAGGTATTTTTCCGGCAATTTTTCGGAGACTGTTCCCAAAACACAGTTTCTATACATTTGTAGCCATCATACTTACATTTAATAGAACATATAAGCGTTTATGATTGGAATATTCAAAGATAAATGATCGGATCTTTATTTCATAATAAAAAGGAAAGTATGCCGTTAATAATGAAAAACAACATCAGCCAAATGGCCACCACAACCACGCTTACAGGACTACATCTTTTTCATGAAATTTTCCATAACCAAATCGCCCTATGTCCTCGATAGCCCCACGAATTCTATCTTTGAGGTTTTGAATCGACGTTGGGCTTTTGGCGTAGACCTTATCTTTCACGGGCCACGTGAAAGATAAGGTCTACGCCAAAGAAATCGCAATGTGTTATATCACAAGATCTCGGTGGCCAATTGTGTACAATTCTCTTTGAGAGATAACAAGGTCCGGAAACTTTTCCAGTAAAAGTGCAATGGCTTCGTTGCTTGTGTGGCACGTAGCGCCGTCTTGTTGAAATTAAACGTTGTCCAGATCAATACCATCCAACTCCGACCATAAAAATCGTCTCTCGATAGCGCAATCCATTCACCGAAACTGTTGATCCAACCACATTTTCGAAAAAATAAGGTCCAGTGACCCCGCCGGACCATAAACCGCACCAAACAGTCACACGATGAGGATGGAGAGGCTTCTCAACAATAACCCTTGGGTTTTCCGAGCCCCAGATGAGACAATTTTGCTTGTTGACGTAGCCACCGAGGTGGAAATGGGCCTCATCAGTCAAGATGATTTTTCGATGGAATTCCGGATCATTTTCATTCATGAATTTTAATAATTTCAATTCGTTTTTGAAGCGTGTATCGTTCCATTTTTAGTAATGGCATAGTTTCTACTTGTTAAATGTCAAAGAATAAAAGCTTCAAAAGTGACAGCTACCGAAATATCGGGTGATTCAAAATAACACCTCTTGTTGGAAAACCCTGTACAATTCTTACAGGTGAATTCGGCGAAAACTGGAATAAACAATTTTTTAATATCGTCTTAGAGTTTAGAATGCCAAAATACATCAGAAAATTTTATACATACCGCTTCAGGAAAATTTGTTGTTGCATAGTGTAATCAAACCAATTTTTGGCCATTTTCAATTTATTACACTGTCCGACAGTCCACATTACACTTGAACCAAAAACTATAGGTGAAGTAGTAGTTAATTGGCGTTTTTAGTTTTTCATTTTCTTATCCTGTTGCCCCTAAAAGGGTACAAAGTTCCAAAGGATACAATTTTTCAAAAATTATTTTTAATTCACATTCGCACCCTATAACACCGGCATAGATGGCAAATTAGGGCTTACCAGAAAACACCTGCAAAAATCATGTTTTTCCGCTGTAATTTCTTTATGTTGCATTTTTGTCCAAACATTTTTTCTGAATTAATAGACCCTTAAACCACTTAAAATATCAAATTTTATTCTTGATTTAAAACTGCTTTAAATATATTTTTTTGTTTTATAATCCATTGGTCGTGATAGTGAACGTTTTTATGTAGTTTTCAAAGTGACTGTTGAAAAACTCATTTCAAGGAAATATGTTTGTTAAATGTGCATCAGAAAAAATTTTGGACCAAACTGCAATATAAAATATTACGTTCGAAAAACGTGAATTTTAGAAGTATTTTCAGAAGAGTTTAGCTCACAGCCGCATACGGCTCCATCCCCAAACTAGCATTGGACATATTTAGAAAGAATTGTCAGAATACAATGAAACTTCATTTCTAAATGGTTTTTATGTACCATATACGGTTTTCTTGTAATTCAGAAAATTTTCCCGGAAAAGTAATAGTAGCAAATATTTTTAGTAGGAAATACTTAAATTAAGTAAATCAACAAAAAATTATTAATTTTTGATTTACGATTAAAAAATATATTTTTTGACACCTTTTCAAAAATTAAAATAGAAGAGAATCAAAAAAATCTGAGATGATTTAGCTTTTTTCAAATAGATTATTATGAAAAATTTCATCAAATATTATGACTTTTTTGGCCATTAAAAATTGGGAATTTTTTCAAATATTCATCATAAAATTAAATATATAAATAGCAATTTAAAATAATATTTTTAAGATATAGAAAAAAATCAAAACTCGTACCACTCCTCAGCTATTCAGAAACTATAAAAAAATTATTTCGTCTAAAAAATATTTTCCTTCAACTAATCACGAAAGAAACTACAAAATCAATTTATTTTACATACAAACCGTGCACTCCCTGAAGTCCAAAAAACTATTTCTCTAAAAATATCTTTGCGATTTTTTCTTAGTTGAACTATTATTACCTTTAAAACTGTATCAAAAACATCAGTTGTGTGGTGTTTTTATATGAAACGTTGCACTGTGAGACGGTATTTTGTAAATCATCATTAAACAATCCATGCTTTATTTCCTTAGGTTGACAGGAAATTACATCTTATTTGTATGGACCGCGCCTTATACAGCCTTATATATATATTTTTTCGTCGAAATTACATTTAATTATTTAGTTGCGTACAATTTATATAATTTTATTCCATATATTTTTTGGATGGGTCTCAAACGTAGTGTGACTGATATTTTTAAATGGGGTAATTTATCTGACCAACAGATAATTTACATAACAAAATGACCAATTACCTATACCAAAACATGTAAGGAATGGCCAAAGTCGGTCGGGACCGACTATATGGTACCCTACACTTTCTACTCCATATACACTTTCTATATATAAATCTGAACCGATCTCATCCACTTTTACCACAGATGTTTCTAGTGTAAATATAAGCCGTTCTGCAGAATTTTAAGAAAATCGGTTAAGAAATGTGGTTTCTACAGCGGTTAACCTCAAATCGGAAGCGAAATTTGTATGGGAGCTATATCTAAATTTGAAACGATTACAGACATTCTTACCACAGAAATTCTTACTAGTTGAAATATGAGGTGTTGTGCCAAATGTCATCAAAATCGGTTAAAATATGTGGTTTCTAAAGCAAAAAAGTCAAAATGGGAGCAACATTTGTATGGGAGCTATATATAATTCTGAGTCGATTTGACCCATTTTCACCAGAAATGTTTCTAATTGAAATATAACGTGTTACGCCAAATTTGAAGAAAATCTGTTAAAATTTACGGTTTCTAGACCGAAAAATGTCAAATTTTTGAAAGTTGCTGTGCGAAATTTGATCGAAATTGTTTAAATTATGTGGCTACAAGAGCAGAAAAAGTCAAATCGGAAGCAACATTTGTATGGAGGCTATATCTAAATCGCATCTAATTACTAAAATTTGTATTACTTTTTATGGATATTTTTTTATTAAATATTTTTACTGGAAATACAATTCCGATTTCTAGAATTTTTTATTTTTAATTAAATTAATTTTATTTTTTATTTTATTTAAATATTGCAAACTTTCACATAGAAACACAACACAAAAAATCCACAATAACTTTCAATTGAAGGGACTTACGAGGTGGGACTTACATTTCCAATATGTGTTCGACGAAAATTGAAATTTTAGTAAATATATGTTATAAAAAATATCCATAAAACCAATACAAATTTTATGAATCAGTAAAAAGTTTATCCATGAAAAATTTTATTATCGTTTTCGAGCTTAGAAAGCTAAAATACGTCTGAATATGTTATACAAAAATGGACAAAAAGTAAAAACTTCAACATCATTCTCATATTTTGGTGAATCATTAAATCTATACGTTTTTATATTTTCAATCTTGTATTTATTTTCGTATAATAAAATAAATATGCGAAATCGTATCAATTTATTAATTTTTTGTTGACAAAAATCGTATATTTTGCATCAAAGATGTGCACTTTTTGGGCCATATTCAAAAAAAATTCACCTTCAAAAGAATTGGGTGATGTGAGTGCGGACGATTTTCAACAAGACATATGGAATACAGCCTGTGAATTAATTCTATTACTTCATTAGTATTAAAACGTATGACCTGGGCGACTGTGGCACTTTTCTCCTTCCAGAAAAAAGTAAAATTTTCAAGGAATCTCATAAAATAAGTCCACTTTTGCTCTGGCACCACTAAACCAAACAACCTACAAAATCGCATTTTAATGTCCATTGAGAGTAACCAAAGACCCACTTACTACGAATCAATAACAAAAATGTGTCAATTTTCCCACAACACAACTCGTTGACAGCAGTTGCAGTTGGAAATGCAATGGAAGTCTTGCGTATTATTGAATATTTTATGCTTCAGTACTCGTGCATTGTGCATTATATTCTCATTAATGTGGCTGAATACTGGAATCAACAGGCAACCATGTGGCAAATATGAGTAATTCCATGAAAAGCCGAAGACGTCGGTTAAATCAATTTTGCTGCTGTGTGTGGATCTCACGGTTAATAGCTGTCCATGTAAGAGACACGATTAAATTAAACATATATAAACAATAATTGGCTTCGTTACAATTGCTCCTGGAAAAAGGTTTAAGTGGAATGCAGTGGAACATTTTCCTACAAACCGCAGCAAAAGTTCGAAGGACAAAGTGACCAATAAAGAGAGGAGGTAAAGGATTAAGAACTTCAACAAAAATGATCCTCATAAAATTCCACAATATAAGTGGAATGCAGTGGAACATTTTCCTACAAACCGCAGCAAAAGTTCGAAGGACAAAGTGACCAATAAAGAGAGGAGGTAAAGGATTAAGAACTTCAACAAAAATTATCCTCATAAAATTCCACAATATAGTTTTGACAATAAGAACTCTTTCTTTGTGCATTTATTTGTAACACCCAAAAGGAAACGAGATAGACCCATCGTTTATTATACCGATCGATCACTTTTTGAGTCGATTTAGCGATGTCCGTCCGTCCATCTATTGTTGTAATCAAATTACAGGTCGCAATTATAGTCCGATCTTAACAATAATTGGCACAAGTAAGTTTTGTGGATCAAGGACGAACGCTGTTTAATTTGAGGCAAATCGGTTCAGATTTAGATATAGCCCCTATACAAATGTCGCTCCCGATTTGACATTTCTGCTCTAGAAACCACATATTTCAAAAGATTTTCTTCAAATTTAGCAAAACATCATATATTTTAACTAGAAATAGCTCTGGTAAAAATAGGTCAGATCGGTTCAGATTTATATATAGCTCCCATACAAATGTCTTCAATGATTTAACTCTTTACGCTCTAGAAACCACATATTTTAATAGATTTTCTTCAAATTTTGCAAAACAACTTATATTTCAACCAGAAACAACTCTGGCCATATCGGTTGAGATATATATATATAACAGATTTCCATCACATTTGGGCAAGCGTTTTATATTTCAGAAAACCAATGCTAAAAATGTGTCAGATCGGTACAGATTTATATATAGCTTCCAAAAAAACTGAAAACTGTAAAAAGAAACTCTGACTAGCTGGATTATAAGTTTATTCTAAAAAAAATTATCTACTCAAAATGATCTTTCAAAATTATATGGTAGCTAATCCGTTCCAAAAATGCTGCTGGAAGTGTTATCGGACACAAAATCGGAATTATATTTCTAAAATGAGAGTACAAATTTTAAAGAAACTTTCGACGAAAATTGGAATTTTAGCAAAAAAAAGCATACAAAAAAATATTCATAAATTGTATCTCGCCGTAAAGGAATTATTGTACGATCCATTAGTGGGAGGGATAGAAACTGGGAAATATTTGAGAAGCCGTTCGAACTATACTTGCAAGTATTGTTCACTTTACTTCAGTTTAACTTACAATCTTATATCCGACATCTAACAATTATTCCTAACAATTTTCCATCAAAACTTATATTAACAAGAACCAGTAAGGAAAGGCTAAAGTCGGGCGGGGCCGACTCTATGATACACTCCACTTTCAATCCGAATACAATTCAATTCGGTGAAAAAGTGAAAATGGGAAGGTTTTTTGTATCCTGTAAATGTATGTGTCTGACAAAAAATTTTATATCGGAAAAGAAATTTGTATGAGGATATATTGAAACCTGGAACGAAATAGGTGAAATATAAAATGTATAGTTTGGCCAAAATCGGTTAAACTTATGGGAGCAACATTTGAATTTGGACTATATTTAAATCTGAACCGATCTTACCCACTTTCACCATAGTTTTGTTTAGTTAGATTATAAGATCTTGTGCGAAATTTAAAGTCAATCGAGCACAATATGTGGCTTTTAAAGCGGCAAAAGTCAAATCGGGAGTGACATTTATATAGGGGCTTTATCTAAATCTGAACCGATCTTACCCAATTTCTGCATAGGTGTTTCTAGTAAGATTATAAGATGTTGTGCCAAATTTAAAGAAAATCGAGTACAATATGTGGTTTCTACAGAGGAAAATGTCAAATCGGGAACGACATTTGTATGGAGGCTATATCTAAATCTGAACCGATTTGACCTATTTTCACCATAGATGTTCTTAGTTTAAATATAAGATGTTTTGCCAAATCTGAAGACAATCTGATACAATATGTGGTTTCTAGAGCGGAAAAAGTCAAATCGGGAGCGAAATTTGTATGGGAGCTATATATAAATCTGAACCGATCTGACCGATATTCACCATGGGTGTTTCTAGTGGAAATATAAGAAATATAAGGATATATTGAAACCTGGAACGAAATAGGTGAAATATAAAATGTATAGTTTGGCCAAAATCGGTTAAACTTTTGGGAGCAACATTTGAATTTGTACTATATTTAAATCTGAACCGATCTTACCCACTTTCACCATAGTTTTGTTTAGTTAGATTATAAGATCTTGTGCGAAATTTAAAGACAATCGAGCACAATATGTGGCTTTTAAAGCGGCAAAAGTCAAATCGGGAGTGACATTTATATAGGGGCTTTATCTAAATCTGAACCGATCTTACCCAATTTCTGCATAGGTGTTTCTAGTAAGATTATAAGATGTTGTGCCAAATTTAAAGAAAATCGAGTACAATATGTGGTTTCTACAGAGGAAAATGTCAAATCGGGAACGACATTTTTATGGAGGCTATATCTAAATCAGAACCGATTTGACCTATTTTCACCATAGATGTTCTTAGTTTAAATATAAGATGTTTTGCCAAATCTGAAGACAATCTGTAACAATATGTGGTTTCTAGAGCGGAAAAAGTCAAATCGGGAGCGAAATTTGTATGGGAGCTATATATAAATCTGAACCGATCTGACCGATATACACCATGGGTGTTTCTAGGGGAAATATAAGATGTTTTACAAAATCTGAAGACAATCTGATACATTATGTGGTCTCTAGAGCGGAAAAAGTCAAATCGGGAGAGAAATTTGTATGGGAGCTATATATAAATCTGAACCGATCTAACACATTTTTACCACAGATGTTTCTAGTTACAATATAAGATGTGTTGCCAATTTTGAAGAAAATCTATTGTAATATGTTGTATCTAGAGTGAAAAGAGTCAAATCGGGAGTGAAATTCGTATGGGGGCTATATCTAAATCTGAACCGATTTTCTTCAAATTAAATAGCGTTCGTCCTTATCCCGAAAAACATCGTTGTGCAAAGTTTCATTTGGTTCTGTCTACAATTGCGACCTGTATCGTGATTACAAGAATAGATGGACGAACGGACGGACGGACAGACAGACGGACATTGCTAAATCGACTCAGAAAGTGATTCTAAGACGATCGGTATAATTAACAATGGGTCTATCGCGTTTCCTTTTGGGTGTTACAAACAAATGCACAAAGACATAATACTCTCGTGGAGTGTATAAAAAAGGCGTTAAGTTCGGCCAGGCCGAACTTTATATATCCTCCTCCATGGATTGAATTCCAAAGAGGCTGTCGATTTCGTAGAAGTGCAGTAATATTACAGGAAAATAAATGTTTTTAATATAGCCAAACCAAAAAAATATTGAAAACATAATTTTATAAATAAATATAATATTTGATTTGAACTGGGATATTGTCCTGGCTCAAGACCATTTTGCATCTATATTCAATAGAATGCAAACTTATTTAATTAAGAAAAAAATTATAAATAAATATAATATTTTTATTATTTCAAACCACGCTTATAAGGCAAGGCTATCAATACGTTTACACTATATATATATATCGAAATAATACTTCAAGTCAATTAAAAAAATATATTCTTATATTTATACTAGCTGAACTCCGCCCGCTTTGCCAGGCAAAACAAGTAAGGAAAGGCTAAAGTCGGGCGAGGCCGACTACATGATACACTCCACTTTCCAACCGAATACAGTCTAACTCGGTAAAAAAGTGAAAACGGGAAGAATTTTTGTATGTTTCCTAATCATAGGCTAATAGGACCTGGTTCGATTTGTCAAATCGATAAGAATATTTGTATCGGGGCTATATCCAAACATGAATTGAAGTGACTAACTTTCACAATAAGTGCTTCCAATTCATATATAGCTTGTTATGCTCACTTTGAAGAAATTCGGTGAAAAATCGTGGTGTCTGGGGCGGAAAAAGTCTATCCGGGAGCGAAATTTGTATGGGAGCTATATATAAATCTGAACCGATCTGCCCCATTTTTACCACAGGTGTTTCTAGTTGAAATATAAGATGTTTAGCCAAATCTCAAGACAATATGATACAATATGTGGTTTCTAGAGCGGAAAACGTCAAATCGGGAGCGAAATTTGTATGGGAGCTATATATAAATCTGAACCGATCTAACACATTTTTACCACAGGTGTTTCTAGTTGAAATATAAGATGTTTTGCCAATTTTGAAGAAAATCTCTTGTAATATATGGTATCTAGAGTGAAAAGATTAAAATCGGGACTGAAATTCGTATGGGAGCTATATGTAAATCTGAACCGATCTGACCCATTTTCACTATGGGCGTTTCTAGGACAAATATAATATATTTCGCCTAATTTGAAGAGCATCTGTTAAAATATGTGGTTTCTAGAGCGGAAAAAGTCAAATCGGGAGCGAAATTTGTATGGGAGCTATATATAAATCTGAACCGATCTGACCCATTTTTACCACAGGTGTTTCTAGATGAAATATAAGATGTTTTGCCAAATCTGAAGACAATCTGATACAATTTGTGGTTTCTAGAGCGGAAAAAGTCAAATCGGGAGCGAAATTTGTATGGGAGCTATATATAAATCTGAACCGATCTGACCCATTTTTACCACAGGTGTTTCTAGTTGGAATATAAGATGTTTTGCCAATTTTGAAGAAAATCTGTTTTAATATGTGGTCTCCAGAGTGAAAAGTGTCAAATCGGGAGTGAAATTCGTATGGGGGCTATATCTAAATCTGAACCGATTTTCTTCAAATTAAATAGCGTTCGTTCTTATCCCGAAAAACTTTGTTGTGCAAAGTTTCATTTGGTTCTGTCTACAATTGCGACCTGTATCGTGATTACAAGAATAGATGGACGGACAGACAGACAGACAGACAGACAGACAGACAGACAGACAGACAGACGGACGGACATTGCTAAATCAATTCAAAAAGTGATTCTAAGTCGATCGGTATAATTAACAATGGGTCTATCTCTCTTCCTTTTGGGTGTTACAAACAAATGCACAAAGACATAATACTCTCGTGGAGTGTATAAAAAGGTAAAATTAAAATCATGTTTCATATTGATTTTATCATATTTATATTACCGTGGTCAGTAATATACATTCCAATTTTAAGCCTTCTAGCTTAAAAAAACTCTATTGCCACGTCCACGAAACGAAAATCCAAATTTCGATATCATATTTATAATTCTCGCGGTCAGTAATATCCATGTACCAATTTGCAGTCTTCTAGCTCTCAAAAACATTTTTTCCACGCCTACTCCGCCCACTCTGGCCACAAAACGAAAATCCAAATTTCGGCATCAAAATGATCTTTGTCGTGGTAAGTAATATACATGTACCAATTTTCAGTCTTCTAGCTCTTAAAAACGCATTCGCCACGCCCACTCCGCCCACAAAACGAAAATCCAAATTTCGGCAACAAATTGATCTTTCTCGCCTTTCAGCCTTCTAGCTCAAAGAACGCTATTGCCACGCCCAATCCTTCCAGACCTGCATCTATCTGTACTGAAAATTTCAACAATATCGGTTCAGCCGTTTACACGTGATTGTGGAACAAACAAACAGACGGACAGACAGACCTATATACCAAAAATATTGGTGGATAGTGGGTACTACAGTTGGTTGTATTTCCATTCTATTTTAATTCCGAAAGTACAAATTTTGAAATGGATTTTCTCACTGCATAGTGCAAAATAACATAACTTCATGATTCAACTAACTTTTGCAGTAAATGTAAAAAAGTACGAATTTCGTAAAATCTTTTTATTTTTCGTGTTTATCCAGTCAGAGGAATGTATACACCGAATTCTATGATTTTATGATTGGTTCCATTTTTATCCCTTTTTTCCTATTTTACCATCTTAAAAATACGACTTTCTAAAATCTCTTTATTGTACGTGTCTACGCAATTAGAGGGATGTTCACACCAAATTTCGTTCGGTATTCGTTTAGTTGGTTGTATCCAGGGCCGTGCGCAGGGGGGGGGGGGGTTTGGGGGTTCAAACCCCCCCCAGAGAGGTTTCGAACATATATTTTTAAAACCTTCTAAACTTTCTGAAGCAATAAAATATAGAATTTTAAGATTTTTTTAAAATAACTCGTCTGAAATGGTAATTTTGCAGTAAAATCATGAAAACACGAAAATTACATAGAAAATCGTGGACATTTTCTTGAATTTCGGACAAAGGTTATGAAAAATACAAACTAAACGAATTGTGCCAATTTCAAGATTGTGTAGTGCTAATTTCGCTAATGGACACCCAATTGTTCGGAAAATTTTTATTTTTATTAACCGATACCACTTCTTGACATTCGACTAGAGCTATATCTTATGAACTTTTAATTATGTACTGCAATACAGATTTGGAAATTTAATAACAAAATCGTTTAGTAATTTTAAAAAAGTGTAGATAAGAATCATAATGAAATCTAAAATATTCTTAATAAAAGCAAATAATTTTTTTGATGCTTGTAGAGCGCTAGAGCTATGTAACATGTGCGATTGGACATTTTTATGGAGCTGTATCTAAATATGAACCGATGTGTCCTATTTTCATCACAGATGCAACAACAACGGTTTCTGTTACTTCCAATGTTTTGGGAGTTTGCAATTATAATACAAATCCATTTCGACAAATGAAGAAATGAGTTTTAACTTACTAAAATTTTTGTTATATTTATCACTTATGTCAAATATTTTTTGTACATATGTAACAAGTATTATTCAAAAGAGAAACAACAAATTCAGTAACTTGGATCTACGTAGGAAAACGAAACTCTAAAATACCAGTTATTTGGTTTTTTGGAATTAAACTTTCTAGTTTTTTCTTCTTGCATTTCATCGAATACAAAAAGCTGTATTTGTTAATTGAATTTATACATATTTAAGATTTTAAAAATGAAGAAACATTTCCAAATATTTTTTATTTAATCGGAATATGCGTATAAAGATTTTGAGTAAACATCCTGTTACGCATGTTATGTATAAATTAAAACCCCCAAAACTCTTTAGACATCCTATTTAAACCCATACTTTGTCAAAAAGCATATCCAATTTTCTGCATTTATCATAGAAAAAATGCGGGACTGAAGGGTTTATCGCCGAGGAATTTGATCGTTTTTTTGTGTAATATTTCTTCAAAATATATATCGAGGGCTTATATTCAAAAGTGGATATGAACCATTTTCTCGAAAATGAGGTTTTGATGCCAAACTATTCTCAGATTTGGATGTCATCTGGAAAATTTGGAAAAGATTTTTTCTAAAGCCATTTTTTTAATTTTCTGATTTGGCTATCCTCTCGCACGTTAGTTTGTGACTGCATAAGTGGCAATGAACTTAAAAATAATAGAAACAAAATATTTCAACAAAGGAGAGCATAAAACCGAAGGTTATAATTTGCTACAACGATTTTGTTTAAAACATTTTTCTAGATTTAGGGCATATCGTACTATCAAATTCCATCATTTCGCGTTAATAGCATTTTGATACCCCAGTTATCTGGCTAAAATAGGAAAAATGGTGGCTGTAAAGTCAAAAATTGTGAAAAGTATATTTAGAAAAACCGGCGTAACTTTTTATTATATTGAGAATACCAAAATATTTCTTTGGCATGTGATTGCTGACTTCATGGGGAATATTTGTGTATGAAAAGTTTCAGAAATATGAATGAAGAATGTTAAAATATAAGGAATTACAACGGCGAATTTTGGATTTTTCATCAATTGCAGCGATTTTTCGCGACTGGCTACATATATGATACAGGCGACCAATCTGACGGATGAAGCTGGAATCTTTAAATTCGCTGTGTACATCACAGAAAATGCGTTTTCTATACAACATTGTCAAGATTTCATGCAACAAGTTATGGAGTTTACAATAAATCTTATTCTTATTTCAACATTCATAGTGCTCAATTTTAAACATACAAAAGTGGCTATGAACCATGGAAACGCGAATAATAGGAAATTTCGAAAACTTTTTAATCGAAGCAATTAGTAATCCTTTTTAGATTAAACTGTAGAAGAGCGATTCATAATTTCTCTTCAAATTAAGAAGAAAATCAGTTTTTTCGCTCTCCTGAAAAGTTATGTTTTTTTTTCATAGCCACTTACGAATATAAGCCCTCGATATGTATGTATGTAATTTCAAGCAACTATTTAAAAAAGTTCTACATTTAGAGAACAAGTCTGTTAATAATAGCAGCGATTGTCTGCTGTCTATCAGCAGGCACTTTCTGCTATTACAGCAGTTTTTTTGACATAACAGCAGTTTTCTACAATCTTACATCACCATTCACACTTTTAAAGAGTTTGCAGTCTGCTAAAATTGGCTGTTGTTAATTAAAATATAAAAAGATAAGCGTTCATAAGCGAGTTTAGGTCGAATTTTCTTTTATATTAGCTTGGGACAAAATGCGTATCATATATATTGCTAAAAACAGCAAACGGCTGTTTACCATCTCAGCAGATACAACTCTGCTGTGTCTTTTTTAACAGCAGAAAATCTGCTCTTTCAGTAGACTTTCTGCTTTCTTTTACTGACATATTCCTTTGAATGTACTGATAGATGGATTACTGAAATGCAATTTTGCCGACAATGAGAAAAGTAAAAAAAATCTGAAACTTTTTGTATGGAAAAAAATTAAAATTTACTTTAACTTAAAAATGTGTTTTTTCCTAAAACGAAGTTAAAATGTTTACTGAAATTTAAATTTTAAGTATTAATGAACTTAAAAAAACATTTGAAATTGTTAAGAAAATCTTCAATATTAATCTAAGAAGATATTCTCGTTCGTTTGCAGAGACTTATTTCTTAAATACTTTATTAATTATTCTAAACAACCACTGTGAAGGCGCCTATCTTGCCTTCGTAACAATCATGAAGTAATAGCTCAACTCTTTATGGCAGAGGTATCATGAAACTTTTGAGAAATATGTCATGTTGTCATTTTTTGTATCAGTTTTGCATACTCTGAAGCAAAACTATTTGTTTGATTTTTTAGTTAAAAAGAACTTATTTTAATTTCACCTTTTTTCTTGTATAAAATTAACTTTTCCTCAGTTTAAGTAAAAATTTACTCGTTTTGAGGAAAAAATCAGCAAAATTGTCCTCAGTTTGAGTAAAAATTTACTTGATTTGAGTAAACATTCACTTAGTTTTAGGAAATTTTTTTTCAGCAAAATTTTACTAACATTTACATGTTTTAGGAAAATTTTACTTGTTTTTAGGAAAAATTTACTTAGATTTAGGAAAATTTCAGCAAAATTCTACTTATGGTTTCCTAAATTTTAGTAAATTTTTACTCATTATAGGGAAAATTTTTTTGAGTGTAGATGAAAACCCCCCCCCCCCAGAGGAAAATCCTGCGCACGGGCCTGGTTGTATCTCTTGAAAGTACGAATTTGGAAAAAAAACCTTTTATTTGTCGTGTCTACGCAGTCAGAGGAATGTATACTCCGAATTGCATAACTCTAGCTGCGGTCATTTGCAGCCGTTTGGTTGGTACCAGTTTTATCCCTATATTCACATTTTATCCCTTAAGAGTACGAATTTGAAAAAAATAATTTCATATTACGCATCTACTCAATTAGAGGAATATGCACAGCTAATTTAGTGTTTCTAGCTGTTGTCGTTTGATTGGTACCATTTTTATCCCTTTTTGTCCCATTTCACCTTCTACGAAAAAAATCACTTTATGGAGCACGTTTTTGTTATAGGGGGAATGCACATACCCAATATCAAGTAAGTACAAGGGAAACAGTTTTCCCTTTGTACTGATTTCGCCCAGTTTCAATCCCAGCCGATCTACGACTATAAGACGTATATACAAATTTTGGACCATCTATCTCCATTCATTTAGATGCTAACGTGCTTTCAACAGACGAGCATGGCTAGATCGTCTTAGAATTTTATGACGATCAAGAATATATATACTTTATAGGGTCTCAGGTCGATATTTCAAGGTGTTACAAACGAAATGACAATGTTAGTATACCCCCATCCTGGAGGTGTAGGGTATAAAAATGGTACTAATGGCCACAGCTAGAATCATGGAGTTCGGCGTACACATTCCTCTGACTATATACACACGCAAAATAAAAAAGATTTTCCACATTCGTACTTTATTTTTTACTTTTACGGCGAGCTAGAATCATGAAGTTAGGCACTATGTACGTAAGATATAATGGATTTAGAATTGGATAGACGGATGTAGCTGTAGCATTTTTAGAGGTTTGCTGCCATGTACTGACTTGAACTATTATTTAGATATACATATATAGTATAAATATGTTGGTAGCCTTGCCTACTACAAGCGTGGTTGATACTAAAAAATAATTAATATTTTATTATTTATTATTTGTTTTTTTATACCCTACACCACTTCGTGGTGTATTTGTATTTTTTTAATATTTGTATTTGTTTTGTTGGGCTATATTTAAAAAATCAAAATTTTCATATAATATTGCAGCGCTTGTGTGAAATGGACTGCCTCGGTGGAATGCAATTCATAGTGGAGGGTATATTAGGTTCGGTCCGGCATTCGATAATTTTTATTCGATATTTCGAACCACAAGAAAAACGATTTTTTTCTTAAAAAAATATTTTTTTAAATTTTTGAGATAGTTCTTAAATCAATGTTTCTATGTGAAAGTGAAAGTCGCTACATTTTTAATAGAACAAAAATTTTAAAAGGAAGTAAGGAAAGGCTAAAGTCGGACGGGGAGTGTATAAATATCCATACAATTTTTCGTGTATTAGTATGTCTCTATTCGCCGAATATTGAAATAAAAAAAAATATTCATAATTTTAATTTAATCAGGAATTCTACATTCGTTATTTTGTATGTACGTACTTGCATTGCCAACTTCCGAACTATACATAAACAAAAACAGACTGTTATCAGCCTCTTTCCTCGTCATCTGTTGTTAAATCAATGTATTGGTTTTCTTTTCCCAATCAGAAGTTTATAACTCTGAGCGAGATTTCCTTGGTCTGTTTTCACATTCATATCAACGTTCATTCAAAAATATCAAAAAAAAAATGATTATATGAAACGGTAGCCTGCACAAAAAATATTTTTAAGTCTCGACAAAATTCATATTTTTTGTTACATAGTATAATACACTTTCTTGCACAGTGCATCAAACAATCGATATTTTGCAATTAATTGTCACTTCGACGTTATTAATTTGCTGCCGCGGAGTTGCGATTTGCCTCCAGATAGATACAGACCCATAAAGGAGATATTTTGGGAAAATTTGGATTTGAATGATATGGCTGTTTTTCTTTAAGACTGGATAACTAAGCTGCGATAACAAAAATCTAAATAAAATGTTAAAATTTCACTCAAAATAAAAAATTATTTTTTAAAATAGTCGCCAAAAGCAATATCAATGTATGTATGAAAACAAATTTTGAAAAAATAATTTTGTGTTAAAAGTTGTTGACTTAGCCTGGATAATTATTCAGTGTAAGTCGAAATGATGGATGTCGAGGCTAAGTCCAATAAAATCGACACAAAATATTTTTTTGAAAATTTCTTTTGATACACATATTTATATTGTAGTTGGCGACAATGTGAAGAAATAAGTTTTTATTTTGAGCAAAAAATTTTTTATTAACGTTTTCGTTATCGCAGCATGTTATCCCGGCTTAAAGAAAAACAGCCCTGATATTTATTCAGTTTTTGTTCACTTTAAATTATATACATTGTGCTCATGTCAATACAATTCTCTTGTGCTACTGCCGGCAATAGGCCGCTAATATCTTACAACCATCCGCAGAAAAAAACTCCTTCAAAACTTATATTAACAAAAAACTCTATGACATACCATCTAGGAGTTTAATGTTTAAACAAACCTGGTCCGTTCGCTGTTGCCTATTTTAAGGGATGGTTGAGGGTGAACCATGAGTTGTGCATACGAAACTTTTCCATAAACAATATTCAGAAATATTTATGAACAACTTCTGAATTATTTAAAACAACATTAACTTTAATTTCTGTTTGTTGTTGTTTTCTGTTTTATTTTCAGATCTGAACACATGTTTCCTCCACACCAAGAGCAGATGATGATAATGATGCTGCTGTTGCTGAATGAAAAGTGAACAGGATGTTGGTGCTGACAACAAATGTGCGCCTGGATGATAGACTAAACATTTGAGCTGAATACACATACACACACCTACACAACACACATACATATTTAAAGCCTCCCCGACCAACACACCCAAAACAAATAAACATACATTTAAAGTTAACCAACAACAACAAGGAGGCAGCAACAACATCGGCTGTGACGGAAATTTAAAAGTTGGAAATAAGTTTTTTCAACAAAAATATGTTCATCGGCAGAATGAAAAGTTTGTTCGGTTCAATATTCAAGTGAAGTGAATCCTGCCTTCCGCCAAAGCGGGACGCTAAAGAAACGGTCAAGTGACTGCCGTCGTTGTTTGTCTGTTGCTAGAGCAATTTCCGTTCCGTCGGTGCTCTTAATGACGGAAAGTGTGAATGACAGCTGTGTCAAAATAGGAATTCTCCATTAAGTACGACGAGCATTATCTGTTGTTACAGCCACTAAGGAACACAACATTAGTGACAACATTGAAAGTAATCTAAAAATCCCCAAAATACCCCACACTAACCAACAAAAGGAGGCATTGTTAAATCATTTATAAAAATCACACAAAAGTACGAAATTCGGTATTCCTCGTTTACGTGCTCATACTCGCCAAAGTTATTTGCTTTTTATGCAATTTCATTAAATTTTACGACATAGCTCAAGAAAGAGATACCGAAGCAAAAAAAAAAGAAAATCAATAAAAGTGCGATTAGAGAAAAGTGTTTGTTTTACTCTCGCAAGCGTGTATCTTCCGTTCACATTTATCGATTTGGTACGTGTTAATGTTTTGCGATTTGTTTTGGTGAATAAGATAAGTTTATAAAAATTCTTTCGTGCTGGTGCAAGGATCGCAACGAAAACGTCAACATGGCTATGGAATGGATAACGGCTATGGACAAGAGGTAAGTGGCGGCTTCAGTTCAAATTCAGTTATTTTCACAGGAAGACATTTTCCATTAGCTTGGGAATCATCCAAAAAGAATTATTATTAGAAACTAGCTCACCCGACAAACGTTTTTGTTTTGTTATGCGGATTTTTATAAAAATTTAATTTTTACTTCGATTTCAGCCAAATTTCGTATTAAGGCTAATATTAACACAACTAAATGCCAATTTTATGCTGAAAATATGCTAAACAATTAAAGTATATTTTTCCAATGATCACCAAAATTTTATTATTAGATTATGGAAAGCAAAAAGAGATGTTGTTACAGTTTTGTCCGCAGATTCTCGCTAAATTTTCCATAGGAGCCTACGATTAATGTATTTTGCCATTTTCCAATAATTTAAATTATTTCTTAAGTTACTTCGTTAATTCTTCAAAACTTTTCAAAAATAATAAAAGAATTTTGCAGAAATAAAAAAAAAATACAATGAAACAAGTAAGGAAAGGCTAAAGTCGGGCGGGCCGGGCCGACTATATGATACACTCCACTTTCTATCCGAATACAATTCAACTCGGTAAAAAAGTGAAACGGGAAGATTTTTTATATGTTTCCCAATCATAAGCTAATATGACCTGGTCCGATTTGTCAAATCGAAAAGAATAGTTGTATCAGGGCTATATCCAAACATGGAATGATGTGACCCACTTATACAATAGGTTCTTCCAGTTCAAGTATAACGTGTTATGCCCAATTTGAAGAAATTCGGTTAAAATTCGTGGTTTCTGAGGGCGGAAAAAGTCTATCTGGGAGCGAAATTTGTATGGGAGCTATATGTAAATCTGAACCGATCTGACCCATTTTCATCATGGTTGTTTGCAGTTGAAATATAAGATGTTTTGCAAGATTTGAAGAAGATCAGTTAAAATATGTGGTTTATAGAGTGGTAAAAGTGAAATCGGGAGTGAAATTTGTGAGGGAGCTATATATAAATCTGAACCGATCTGACCTATATTCACCATGTGTGTTTCTAGTGGAAATTTAAGATATTTTGCCAAGTTTGAAGAAGATCTGTAAAAATATGTGGTTTCTAGACCAGAAAAAGTCAAATCGACAGCGAAATTTGAATAGGAACTATTTACAAATCTGAACCGATCTGACCTATTTTACCACAAGTGTTCCTAGTTTAAATATAAGATGTTTTGCCAAATCTGAAGAAGATCTGTCAAAATATGTTGTTTATAGTGTGAAAAGAGTCAAATCAGGAGTGAAATTCGTATGGGGGCTATATCTAAATCTGTACCGATTTTTTTCAAATTAATAGTAAGTATTAGTGAACAATTTCCTCAGTTTAAGTTCAATTGTAAGTTAAGTAATTTTCCTCAAATATAAGCTTGAAAGCATTTCGTACTTTCAAGGAAAAGTTAAATTTATCTAAATTTTATTTAATTTTTACTCACTGTAGGGCTCCCTTTTTGTTTAAACATCAATTGATAAAGTGAACCTCGTATGTCCATGATGGGGGTGACATAGACATGTTCCTTGCGATTTGACTTCTTAGCGGACTTTTAAGTTGTGCTCGAATTATCGTTTATTCGAAAACATAAAATTTCCAATTATTCGATTATTTGGAAATTTTATTTTATCTGAGGAGTTATAAGACCTAATTAATAAGAGTATCTGGTCAATTCAATATAGACAATTATATTTTTTAATAATTTAGATAGAAGATACAAATCTCCTACCTTGATTATAGTAATTTACTATATATAATTGATATGAAGTGAATATAACAGAATATACATTTACTAATGTATTGGTAAATTATAAATAAATATTAATATTTAATATAATTCAATAATATTTTGAGATAATTCAATTTCAGAATTTTTTATATCTGTATGAATAAAGTTCTATAGGGTAATACCAACAGAAAACGACCTAAAATCCATAGGTTTGGATTTTCATCCTTTCCGATTTTGATGAAATTTGACACATACATTCTACTAATGGTTGCGGGTAATAAAGAGTGATTTTTTTGAGGTTAGGATTTTCATGCATTAGTATTTGACAGATCACGTGGGATTTCAGACATGGTGTCAAAGAGAAAGATGCTCAGTATGCTTTGACATTTCATCATGAATCGTCTTACAAACGAACAACGCTTGCAAATTATTGAATTTTATTATCAAAATGCGTGCTCTGTTAAGAAAGTTCATTGCGCGCTTCCATTTTATGGTCAGTTTAATCGACCCACTGAAGCGGCTATTCGGGCTATTGTGACTAAATTTCGCACCAAATTTACATTGTTGGACATTAAACCACCAACACGCTTACGTAGAGTGCGAACTGAAGAAAATATCGCAGCTGTATCGGCCAGTGTTAATGATGACCACCAATTTTCGATTCGTCGCCGTTCGCACCAATTGGGTCTCTGTTACTCAAAAACGTGGAAATGCCAAAATTGGACTAAGCGGATGGACCACCTAAGACGCAGCCGCGGTCAACATTTAAATGAAATTATCTTCAAAAAGTAAATGTCATGGACCAATCTAACGTTTCAAATAAAGAACCGATGAGATTTTGCAAATTTTATGCGTTTTTTTTAAAAAAAAAAGTTATCAAGCTTTAAAAAAATCACATTATACATCGTTTACCGTAGCTCAAAGTAGTGTGTGGTTTAAGTTTTACAGTGGTCCAAATTTGGTTATCTCGGGGTTTTTTGAAGAGATGGCTTACTTATCGATATCATAACTTTGGATGGCGTTATCAGATTGTAACAATATTGATATCATCTGAAAGACTTACACCTCCTCTTTCCGAATCTGTATGAAAATATAAATGTCCTTGTGGTTCAAGGACTCCAAAATTTAAATTAATTTTAATCCTTCAATATCCTGAAAAACATCTCTTTAATTTTCTTTATTTTGTTTTGTATTTTAGTTTATTTTATTCGCTACAAAATATCAAAAATTTGGAGTGGGGTGGCCATAGGTTAAGAAATTACGGCTGTTTTTCCAAAGTATTGCGTTATTTCAAATAAAAGTCATCTAAAAAGGACAACCGACCACGAAATAAAAAACTGTGTATGCAGTTTTGCTATTAGTTATCTATAGTTTCAGTTCTATATAAATAACGGGTTTTTTCTTTTTAAGAAAAACCTGTTTGATAGAGTTTTTTTGAACGCGTTCAGCTCACGGACAATGATAAAAGCGATATATATTGGGAGAACCCGTGAAACAAACGAATCATTAATTTAGTCGGGAACATCGACAACTTTTATTTTGAAGCCACTCTAATGAAAAATTTTGGGCTTGGTGAAATAACGCAATACTTTGAAAAAACAGCCGTAATTTCTTAACCTATGGCCACCCCACTCTGAATTTTTGATATTTTTTAGCGAATAAAATAAACTAAAATACAAAACAAAATAAAGAAAATTTAAGATATGTTTTTTAAGATATTCAAGGATTAAAATTATTTTTAATTTTTGGAGTCCTTGAACCATAACGACATTCATATTTTCATACAGATTCGTAAAGAGGAGGTGTAAATCTTTCAAATGAAATCAATATTGTTACAATCTGATGACGCGATCCAATGTTATCGATAATCATCGATAAGGAAGCCATCTCTTCAAAAAACCCCGAGATAAGCAATTTGGACCACTATAAAACTTAAACCACACACTGCTTTGTGCTACGGTAAACGGTATATTATCCGCAACTACTAGTAGAATGTATCATCAAAATCTATGAGGGTCGACATCTTATGGAATTACCCTATACGATTTTCTCCTGATATGCTAATATCTGTGGAGAAATCGTACAGGGTTTATATACAATTTTACTAATAAATTGAAAAATATATCCATGCAATCTTAAGTAACAACTATGTATTGAAAAAAAATAACAATATTGCTGCAGCAGAATATAAATTTAGATTTTCGAAGCTACTGGAAAGGGGACTGATAATTTTAGATTTACTAACAATTTTTCTATCGCGCTCACCTTCTCCAACAAAACTAGAAATAGACTATCTGATGAGTCTATAAATGCGATATATGCTTTAAAAATGATTATTATGATTCAAAAAAATTAGGTTGCACGATATGTCCTTCAGTTGTGGCCACAACCGAAGATTTCACTCGATGCCAACTAAATTCGGCCCATTGGGATTCCCGTAAGTAGTATACGAGATTTAGGAGGTAGTGTGAAGGAATGAATGATGAGTGAAGGGAAAGTTAGGGTTATTTCATATTCTATATTCCCACTGATTCCTTTGAACCAGGAGGATTTCTCTACAAATCGGATAAGGGTTATTACTATAAATCCTTTAAAATTTGATTTCAATATGTTTTTTTATGAGAAATTTAATGATTTACTTTATAATTTCATTTATTTAATTTCTTTTCAAAAATTTTCATAATATAAATTTCATAATATTTAGTTTAGTAATTTAGGAAATACATTTGAAAATTATCAAAATATCACGAAATCCCGCCTCAAAATGATGTATACATACGTGTATGGTGGGCATTATTGCGTTAAAGTTCGAATGTTTTATTCGGAAAAAAGAAAAAAACAGTAAAATATTATAAAATCGATTAATCAATTGTTTGGTCAAATTATTCGTTATTTAAAAATTACGATTTTTTCATTATTCGAACAAATATTCGAGATAAATAATAATTGTATTGTGTTTCTGGTGCTTAAGTGGATTATGTCATCCATGTTTTGATATAACCCTCATATAAATGTCCCACAAGATTTAAATTTTGTTAATGATGAACTTAAAGTACTCTGGGCCAAAAACCACAATAGGTGTCCGAAATTAAACTTTCACTCATATTTAAAATGTTTATAGACTTCGCGCGCCATACGAAGCTCAATTTTCTTAAAAGTTAGATAATTTTAACTTCAGATAGTGGGAGGTGTAATATTGTCGACCCGTAGTACTTTAGCTTTTCCTACTTGTTTTTGTAAATATGATTTTTTTCTCCAGCTGCAATTAAGCTACTGAACAACTCTGTTAACAATCTACTTAAATATTGAACCAAATTCATGATTTTACCATAAGGAATATCTAATACATATTCCAAATAAAAATGAAAATAATTCTTCTCGCATGCATTTTGTAGCTTTATTCCGCCCTTAATAATCACCACATTGTGGCAATCGGGCCAGACGGTTTATCCCTCAAATTAAACAAAACATTGTCAATTAAACCGTTAACAAACAACAAACATGTTTGGCCAATACCCTATTCTAATCGGCAGAACTCATTAAAATTGACTGATAACACAAATGTTTATTTGCCTTGCCTTGCCGGCTGTCTTTTTCTGCTCCCGAAAATGTTGTTCGTCCCCCATAATGAGACAGGCAGACAGACACCCAGCGAGCAGAGAGAAAGCCGGCACAAAGACAAATGATGTGTGCTTCGCACACGTAGGCCTCTTGTGCTGTTTGTGCCTTTGTAAATGTTCTTAATTAACCTTTTCGCCTTTCGAGCACTTAACTTACAAAACAATTCCTCAAAACCTCAACAAGAACAAGAGCAACAAGAATAACAGATACAGCTACAACAAGGACAACAACATGGACAGCAAAATGCCATTGTTGTCAGAATGTTTGTGTGTATGTCCTTTTGCATTATCCCTTTCGGCCATATGCGGGTGATATAATATTTTAACACAACAGCAACAGCTTCGGTAGCAACAACGGCAGCAGCAGTTCTAACAAAAAGGGCACTTCCCCATGCTGACATGGATGTGGTGAGCAGTGTAACAGACACCTTTTCAGTTTTGGTTTAATCCTGGTCCTTTAGGCAAACAATAAATTACCTCTCTCTCTCCACTTCCCCACCCGCCAGCAAACAGGCCATTGACAAAAAGTTAATAGAATACGAAATGTGAGAATGAATGTCTTTATAGGGAGGCACACAAACACATAAGCATACATGTGAACGGGAACACTGGCCAGTTACAAACACACACATGCTCATGTATGTATACATCCCCAAAAACGTTATCCTTAAATAACACATGCATGGCATGGCCTGCCTACCATTATTAATCAATGGCTGGTAATGTTTGGAAAACAGTTGGGACGGCGTAAAGTCGGGTGAAGTTCAAGGATTTCATTTGTTTCTCTCTTTTGAGTTTGTTATTTGCTTTGGTTCCCAAATGCGTGTAAGAAAAGTAAATAAACCTAATTTAAAGCCAAGAGAAATTGGTTTGTTAAAATGACCAAAATTTATTCCAACTCAAATAGAAAGCTACTGTCTCGACCTTCCGAATAAGAAAAACAAAAGATTGCGCACAAAAGTCATAGGCTGCCATTGATTTAATACGTTTGACTTGGACTATCTTAAGGCAAACATTCGAATTATTAAAACTTTTCAATGGAAACATTGCCGGATAATATATACAAGGTGATCGGACTCTAAAAATAAATATGCAATTAAATTGGAAAGAATTCAACCAAAAATTTAACAAAATGTTGGTCTAAAACAATGGAACTTCTAAAGGGTGATTTTTTAAGAGCTTGATAACTTTTTTTTTTTAAAAAACGCATAAAATTTGCAAAATCTCATCGGTTCTTTATTTGAAACGTTAGATTGGTCCATGACATTTACTTTTTGAAGATAATTTCATTTAAATGTTGACCGCGGCTGCGTCTTAGGTGGTCCATTCGGAAAGTCCAATTTTGGGCAACTTTTTCGAGCATTTCGGCCGGAATAGCCCGAATTTCTTCGGAAATGTTGTCTTCCAAAGCTGGAATAGTTGCTGGCTTATTTCTGTAGACTTTAGACTTGACGTAGCCCCACAAAAAATAGTCTAAAGGCGTCAAATCGCATGATCTTGGTGGCCAACTTACCGGTCCATTTCTTGAGATGAATTGTTCTCCGAAGTTTTCCCTCAAAATGGCCATAGAATCGCGAGCTGTGTGGCATGTAGCGCCATCTTGTTGAAACCACATGTCAACCAAGTTCAGTTCTTCCATTTTTGGCAACAAAAAGTTTGTTAGCATCGAACGATAGCGATCGCCATTCACCGTAACGTTGCGTCCAACAGCATCTTTGAAAAAATACGGTCCAATGATTCCACCAGCGTACAAACCACACCAAACAGTGCATTTTTCGGGATGCATGGGCAGTTCTTGAACGGCTTCTGGTTGCTCTTCACTCCAAATGCGGCAATTTTGTTTATTTACGTAGCCATTCAACCAGAAATGAGCCTCATCGCTGAACAAAATTTGTCGATAAAAAAGCGGATTTTCTGCCAACTTTTCTAGGGCCCATTCACTGAAAATTCGACGTTGTGGCAGATCGTTTGGCTTCAGTTCTTGCACGAGCTGTATTTTATACGGTTTTACACCAAGATCTTTGCGTAAAATCTTCCATGTGGTCGAATAACACAAACCCAATTGCTGCGAACGGCGACGAATCGACATTTCACGGTCTTCAGCAACACTCTCAGAAACAGACGCAATATTCTCTTCTGTACGCACTGTACGCATTCGTGTGGTTGGTTTAATGTCCAATAAAGTAAACTGAGTGCGAAACTTGGTCACAATCGCATTAATTGTTTGCTCACTTGCTCGATTATGTAGACCATAAATCGGACGTAAAGCGCGAAACACATTTCGAACCGAACACTGATTTTGGTAATAAAATTCAATGATTTGCAAGCGTTGCTCGTTAGTAAGTCTATTCATGATGAAATGTCAAAGCATACTGAGCATCTTTCTCTTTGACACCATGTCTGAAATCCTACGTGATCTGTCAAATACTAATGCATGAAAATCCTAACCTCAAAAAAATCACTCTTTACAAGTCTTTCAAGAATGCAAAGACTGAAAATGTTCATAGAAGCAGCGGCAAAAAATGCAAGGAATTGGAATATTTCTTTGAAATTGCACAAATATTTGGTATTGGTAAATTAGATTAATATCACTACCTCCCATGAAAATGAAAAGCTATTTCTTATCTATCTATATATATAAAACAGTTGCGTGATTGAGTGACTGACTGACTGATCACTCCCAAGACCAAACGGCTAAAGCTAGAATCATGAAATTTGGTGTGTACATTTCTCTTACCGTGTAGAGGTGTGATAAGAAGGGATTTTTCGAAATTCGTACTTTTAAGGGGTAAAATGGGGTAAAAAGGGATAAAAATAGTACCACCGCAATGACCAAACGGCTGGGCCTAGAATCTTGAAATTTGGTATGGACATTCCTCTTGCAGCATGAAGACATCCCAAAAAATTTCATTTGCAAAATTCGTATCTTTGGGGGTCAAATGGGACAAAAAGGGAAAAAAATTGTACCAACATCAGACTGAAGCCAGAATCATGAAGTTTGGTATGTACATTTCTCTTACAGCGAAGAGATCAGATTTGAACGGAGTTTTTCGTAATTCGTACTTTTAAGGGATAAAATGGGTTAAAAAGGGATAAAAACTGTACCACCGCAATGACCAAACGGCTGGGACTAGAATCTTGAAATTTGGTAAAAAAATCCTTTATACAGGGTGATTTTTTAAGAGCTTGATAACTTTTTTTTTTAAAAAAACGCATAAAATTTGCAAAATCTCATCGGTTCTTTATTTGAAACGTTAGATTGGTCCATGACATTTACTTTTTGAAGATAATTTCATTTAAATGTTGACCGCGGCTGCGTCTTAGGTGGTCCATCCGCTTAGTCCAATTTTGGCATTTCCACGTTTTTGAGTAACAGAGACCCAATTGGTGCGAACGGCGACGAATCGAAAATTGGTGGTCATCATTAACACTGGCCGATACAGCTGCGATATTTTCTTCAGTTCGCACTCTACGTAAGCGTGTTGGTGGTTTAATGTCCAACAATGTAAATTTGGTGCGAAATTTAGTCACAATAGCCCGAATAGCCGCTTCAGTGGGTCGAATAAACTGACCATAAAATGGAAGCGCGCAATGAACTTTCTTAACAGAGCACGCATTTTGATAATAAAATTCAATAATTTGCAAGCGTTGTTCGTTTGTAAGACGATTCATGATGAAATGTCAAAGCATACTGAGCATCTTTCTCTTTGACACCATGTCTGAAATCCCACGTGATCTGTCAAATACTAATGCATGAAAATCCTAACCTCAAAAAAATCACTCTTTAGCTTCAACGCGCCCAAGATTTTTTTCGGGTAAAAAGGGATAAAAATAGTACCAATCAAACGGATGAAGCTGGAATAATAAAATTCGGTGTGTAAATACCTCAAAACCCTTAGAAACGCAAAATGACCGCATTTTTAAAAATTCGTACTTTTAATAGGTAAACGGGGAAAAGGGGATAAAATAAGTACCAACAACACGGATGACGCTACAATAATGAAATTCGGTATGTATATTCGTTTTACAGCGCTAGCCACTGATAAGAAGGCATTTTTCGAAATTTGTAATTTTATGGGATTAAATGGGATACAAATTGTACCACAGCTCAGACCAAACAACTGGTCCTAGAATCATGAAATTCGGAACGGGCATTACATTACAGCACGAATGCGACTAAGAAAACAATTTTTCAAAATTGCGTACTTTTTGTGAGTGAAACTGGGTAGAAAGGGATACAAAATAGTACCAATCAAACAGACGGAGCTGGAATCATGAAATTCGGTGTCTGCATCCCTGAAAATGCTTACAAACGCAAATTGAAGGAATTTTTCGAAATTCGTACTTTAAAGAGTAAACGGGGGAAAAATGGTACCAAGAACACGGTTGACGCTACAATCATGAAATTCGGTGTGTATATTCGTTTTATACCGCAGAGCACTGAAGAGAAAGAATTTTTCGAAATTTTTACTTTCAAGAGATTAAATGGGATTAAATTTGTACCACGGCTGAAGCTAGAATTGTGAAATTCCGTGTGTATATTCCTCTGACCGTGTATACGCGAAGCATCACCTAATTTGTAAATATATACTTTTAAGTAGAAATCGGAACAACAAACGATTAAAATGGTACCCGCCAATGTATCAAATAAGGTATATATTACTCTGACGTGCAATACAGAAGTATTGCATCAAAATGTGTATTTTAAAGGTGGAAGGATCAAAAGTGATAAAAATCGAATAAACCAAATTGGGGAAATTGGGATAAAGATGATACTAATCAAAGTTTTTAGCTGGAATATGAAAATAATGTTAGAAATTTGGTGTGTACATTTCTCCGAGTAAGTAGTTGCACAACATAAAATAATATTTCTAAATGTGTACGTTTAAGAGCGGCACAAAAAGTGGTAAAAATGGCACCCACATAAAAGAGTATACAAATAGTACCTACCAAAATATTGCAATGGAATAGAAGTATAGAAGTTATATGTAAAGTATTTAATTTGACAAAGGGCGTGGCAAAGCATACACAGTTTATAGGTTTAAAGTGATTATAAAAACATTTTAAATCTAAAATGGCAAATGATTTCGACTACACGTATGGAAGTTTTATCAGTTTTATGTTCACAGCGCGATGGTGGCAAAGATTCCGATCACCCGTATAGAATTTATAAAATGTTTGTGTGGCAAAAACGGAACACTGCAAATTCATGCATATTTCGTACACTCTAAGTGATTATTAAAACTTTATCAAATATCAAAATCAACTGGTTCCGAATATTTTACTAGGAATATGGACTATATGTGTGGGGGTACCATAACGGGTATATCAATTTCATCCATCACCGAATTTAAACTAAATCTGAGAAAAATAATACTTTGTTCATAGTTTGAATAAATTACTTAACTCCCTTCGAGAGTTATCGTGTACACCAGAGATACAAGCCGACCGATTTTAAGCCGACAAGCCGCCGCCGCCGCATGGATCTGCACGAGCCGCGGCGCCGCCGATTTCGTCGACTCAAATCGACTTCAACACGCCGCCGAAATTTGACGGAGTTCTAAGTTCTATAAGTCAATTCCAGTACGCGTGGCCATGCAAACTGCATAATAAGACTGCATAACTAAGCTGCGATAAGAATAAACCAAATAAAAAGTTAAAATTTAACTCAAAGTAAAAATTTCTTTTTTAAAATTATCACCAACAGCAATACAAATGTGTGTATAAAAACAAATTTTAACAAAAATATTTTATGTTAAAAATATTGGACTTAGCATGGTAGTTATCCAGTGTAGGTCCAATTTATGGTTATCGACCATAAATCGACCGAAAAAGTCAACAGAAAATATTTTTTTTTTTAAATTTGTTTTGATACAAATATTTATATTGTTGTTGCCGACAATTAATTTTTTATTTTGGGTAAAAAATTAAATTTTTATTAACGTTTTTGTTATCGCAGCTTCTTATCCCGGCTTAAAGAAAACAGCTTTATTAAACAACAGCTTCTCTATTGTGCTTATTTAGTGTGTCAAAGTAGGTATAGTATTATCATTCATTGGAAAGATTATGATATTCAAGATGTCTGGTCAAATATGCCTCACACGAAAAGCTGTAATTGCAAAAATATTTATTAAATTCATCCATATTATAAATTTTGAGAATGGATTCCCACTTCCAAAAAATAATTGTATTAATTGTAATTGTAATATTAAATTATGGGAACATTGGCTAATATTATCGAATATTGAACTATAATATATTTATATACATTGAATAAAAGAAATGGTGTTAAAAACCAATACAATTTATTCCTTCCATTTTCCCAAAATTGTCAAATAAATAGGGGTGATCGAATGACAGACAAATCAGCCGAAAGCCACCGCCGCTGACCCATTTTGAACAGCGCCGCCGCCGCCGATAATTATGGTTCGGCTTGTAACTCTGGTGTACACCAGCAAGCCAGACAGACAGACGGACGTGAAAGGGATTTATTACATACTTAGGGTATTAAATTACTCTGAGTTACACTTTTTTCTATCCCAAATGCATATATATCTACTCCGTAGATTTAATTTAATCACTTGACTGTGTATAAATTGATGCACAAGCTACAAGGGGGACAAAATTCGGTGTATAAATTCCTCCAGCTACGTAGGATCTGGAATCGAGAATTTGGTGGGAATACGTAGTTGGGAAACATAAAGCATGTTTTCAAATTTTGTGAGCATTTACAAGCGATTTACCCTGAAATAAATATCCTTACGCCGCATACGAAGTAGCGGGTATTTGCTAGTTTTAATATATAATTCAATACAACTCACTACTAGTGACTTCATTAGAGTTCACAATTATATGAAAATTGTGAAGCAAATTTTTATTTTTTTGCTATTTCCGAAATCTCAGATAAAACCATTTGTATCATTTAATAGATGGTCATCAGTTCTTATAACTACATAAATAACAAGTAAAAATGTTGGTAAGTTCCGTCGGGCCGAAACCTATATACCCTCCACCACGAATTGTATTCCGCATAGGCTGTCGAATTTCGAGAAGTGCAGGCAAATTACGGGAAAATGTTACATTTTTTAATATATCCAAAACAAATATTTAAAAAATATAAAATTTTAATTAATAATCCAAGGCTACCATTATGTTTATTCTAAATATATATATCGAAATAATACTTTAAGCCCATTCAGAAAGTAAATATAAGGCAGCAGTCATAAATACCCTATATATTGGGGTGTAGTGGGTGCATTTTAAGCTACAGCCTTCTGGTTGGTTATATTTCCATCCTATTTTAATTTCAAAAGTTTACATTTTGAAAATCCATAAACTCTCACGTACACAGTGCAAGATAACATAACTTCATGATTCTACCAAGTTTTGTACACACCAAATTTCGTGTTTATAGCAGTTGTCGTTTGATATGTAGCATTTTTATCTCTTTTTGTCCCATTTCGCCCCCTACAAATAAAAATCACTTTATTGTGCGCTTTTATGCTAAAGAGTGATTTTTTTGAGGTTAGGATTTTCATGCATTAGTATTTGACAGATCACGTGGGATTTCAGACATGGTGTCAAAGAGAAAGATGCTCAGTATGCTTTGACATTTCATCATGAATCGTCTTACAGACGAACAACGCTTGCAAATTATTGAATTTTATTATAAAAATGCGTGCTCTGTTAAGAAAGTTCATTGCGCGCTTCCATTTTATGGTCAGTTTAATCGACCCACTGAAGCGGCTATTCGGGCTATTGTGACTAAATTTCGCACCAAATTTACATTGTTGGACATTAAACCACCAACACGCTTACGTAGAGTGCGAACTGAAGAAAATATCGCAGCTGTATCGGCCAGTGTTAATGATGACCACCAATTTTCGATTCGTCGCCGTTCGCACCAATTGGGTCTCTGTTACTCAAAAACGTGGAAATGCCAAAATTGGACTAAGCGGATGGACCACCTAAGACGCAGCCGCGGTCAACATTTAAATGAAATTATCTTCAAAAAGTAAATGTCATGGACCAATCTAACGTTTCAAATAAAGAACCGATGAGATTTTGCAAATTTTATGCGTTTTTTTTTAAAAAAAAGTTATCAAGCTCTTAAAAAATCACCCTTTATAAGGGAAATGCGCATTCCAAATATCAAGTAAATATAAGCAAACATATTCAAAAACATGCTGAAATACTCGAAACATTAGAGATATTTTTAGTCCTTGTGAGGGAAATTGTTTTCCCTCTGGGGCGATTTCGCCCACTTTCAATCCAAACCGATCTACAACTAGTAGACATATTTATTGAAACTTTTAACCTCCTAGCTCATTTCGATCGGAAGCTAGCGTGCTTTCAACAGACAGACAGACGGACATGGCTATATCTTCTTAGAATTTTTCCACGATCCACAATATATATACTTTATGGGGTCTCCGATGATTATTTTAAGGTGTTACAAACGTAATAACAAAGTGAATATACATACCCCTATCCTTAGCTCCACACTTGCTAAAAATCAATGAGTTATAACTTACAGTTTTCTGCTAATTAATCAATCATTCCAAACAACCATATAAAATCTGTATATCGTCAATCAACACAATCTGCAGTATTTCTTAGAGTTCACTGTTTTGGTATAGATTTTTACTTTCAATTTTAGCTTGTATATCATAGAAACTTACATCCCTAAAGTATGCTTTAAACAAATACCGTAATATATTATAATTAACTGTAATTATGTTGTATATTTGACTAGGAAGGTTTTACCATTCCTGTAATTAAATCGATTCTTGCAGCTATAGGCAGATTTTTCTTTTTGCAATGATTAACTAAGACCCCAGTGTAACAATATTTGTAAATGTCGGTTGGACTCGCGATTATAGTTTTATATTGGAGAAAATGAAATATACTAAATTTTTACAACTTGCGGGTAAACCACTATTTGAATTTGTATTAAATGAAATAAAAGAAATTCCAATACGATACAAGATTTCCGAAACATATGCCAATAAATTATGATAAACTTTGTAAGTGTTTTAACATTTATGAAACCAATATTTTGCCACGATATAGTCAAAAACTTTTAGTTTATGCTTAATTGGAATGTTCTTTGAAGAATTCAATCATAACAAGTAAAAGCGGCGTTAAGTTCGGTCGGGCCGAACTTTATATACCATCCACCATAGATTGCATTCCACAGAGGCTGTCGATTTTCGAAGAATTTTCCTGTAATGTGAAAATTTAAATTTTTTTAATATAGCCAAACTAAAACAAATAAAAATATTGAAAAAATAATTTTATAAATAAATATAATATTTTTATTATTTCAAACCACGCATATAAGGCAAGGACACCAATACGTTTACACTACTTATATATCGAAATATCAAGTCAATTCAATATATTTTGAAAAAAGCTTAAATACTTTATAAATATTAGTAGATAGTGGTAAATATTGGTAGATGTTGGTTGTATTTCTTAAAGTACGAATTTGGAAAAATCTTTTTATTTTGCGTGTCTATGCAGTCAGAGGAATGTATACACCGAATCCCACGATTCTAGCGCCGGTCATTTGGTTGGTACCATTTTTGTCCCCTTAAGAGTACGACTTTCTAAAATCTCTTTATTTTACGTTTCTACGCAATTAGAGGGATGTACACACCGAATTTCAACATTCTAGCTATAGCCGTCTAGTTGGTACTATTTCTATCCCTCTGTACCCATTGTATCCCTTGAAAGTACGAATTTAGAAAAAACCTTTTATTTTTCGTGTCTAGAGGAATGTATACTCCGAATTTCATGACTCTATCTGCCGTTATTTAGTTGGAACTATTTTTATCCCCTTTTTCCATTTTACCCCCTCAATGCAAAATTTTTGAAAAATCCCTTTATTTTACGTGTCTACGCTAGGCGCAGTCGTTTGGTTGGTACCATTTTTATCCCTCTATTCCCATTTTATCCCTTAAAAGTATGAATTTTGAAAAAATACTTTTATATCTTATGTATCTACGCAATTAGAGGGATGTACACATCGAATTTCGTGTTTCTAGTTGTTGTTGTTTGATAGGAACAATTTTTATAGCTTTTTGTCCCATTTGACCCTTTACGAATAAGAATAACTTTATTTAAGGCGAGTGCAGATATCCAATATCAGGTTAATAAGCAGACATATTGAAAATCATGATAAAATACTTCAAATATTATTCAGTCCTTGTGAGGGGAAACATTTTCTTTTTGGACCGATTTCGCCCAGTTGCAATCCCAACCGATCTACGACTATAAGACGCAGTTATGGAAAATTTGGACCTCCTAGCTCCTTTCCTCCTTTTTCTAGATTGAACAAGTTTCATACAAAATATGTTTTCAATGAAATTGAGATGTTAGCTGTAGAGTCTTTCCTAGCTCCTAGTACAGTGGTTCAGAATAAAAATCCATCGGCCAAAATTCAATAACTTTTCTTCTAGTAAACATATTTGAGTTATGGTAAAAATTAAAATTATACAAGGACCTAAGAATTAAGAAAATACAACAAAAGCGGCCAAATTTGAGATCCATTGATGCGAATATAACGTGAACCTTGAGCCACTGCGAACTTTAGCGGTAGAATAATTGAACACGGGTCAAACAACTACTCCATAACCTTATTTACGACATGACATTAAAAACTCCTTTACAACCTGTGCGCTTATATTGAGATAATTGGTTCAACAATATACATATTTTTCCTTACCCCAAGGACAAAAGAAAAAAGTTTATAATCCCCTAAGCGTTTTCGGGCTTAAATTGGCAAATAACCATAACAAGGGAAATATAAACACTTGCGCGACCCTTTTTCCAAATTATTAATATTCAAATTTGTGGTAAAAAACAATTACGCAACCATAGATTATGAATGTTAACCAGTTTTCGCATTAATCTCCTGCTGACAAAGAGCCAACATTTGAGTCCTTTATCCCACTGACATCCTCAAATACTTGAAGTGGAAATTTATTGCCGTTCAATGGGTACCATAAATCTGTAACATTTTTATGCACTCACACAATCTCGCTCTCTCACTCACACTCTCTGCGCTCAAAAGTATACTTTATAATAAAATATATTTTAAAACAAACAACCACCCACAAATGTAGGCAACGTGAAACGTATAAAGCGGCCACAACCAAGCCCCAAATGAGGTAATTGAAGAACATCTCTCCTTTTTTGGCAAAGAAAAACAAAACGACGAAGGGTATGCTGAGAGGAATAACAATAATAATACAGAAAATAACAATTATTATAAAAAATAAATGCACCAAGGACCCAGACAATCCAGTATCGAGTATCCTTGGTGTAGCTCGCCAATAGCAACAGCCAGTTCCAAGCACTTACGGATGAATGGAAAAAATCAAAAAGGAACAGCACAATAATAGCAACATTGTGAACGCCACAGCATTTTTCTATCACTCAATTACTGTGCTACTGTGAAGGATAAACACACACTCAACTCATGTGTAAATACTCGTGTTGGCTTTTCATATGGAAAATAAATTAAGAGCTTATTATTAATTGCTGTGTTCTCCGATAAATAATCCGATGTGAACAATGTGTTTATGTTCGAAATGTGTGTTTTATATGCCAACTTAAATTTTTCTTTGTCGTAAATGTTAGTGTTGACGATCCATCATATGATCAGTCAGTGCCTCCTACATCTCGAAATAAAAACACATGACTGGTATTGATGGTAATGCCCCCACTGCCATTCTTGGGCTTCCTTAGTTGTCAATTCACCTTGTACTGAAACAGATGGCAGTCCCTGTCCAAATAAATAAAATATTAAAAATCTAATTTGTTTTATTTTTTTATAAATTATCTCCTCTAGACTCCGTCTAGGGGAGACTGACAGGGATTCTGTTCAGTTAGAATGTTTTAACCTTTCGGATAGTCCTGGAATGTATGTTGTGGATTTATAACTTTTACTTGGTCTTTCGTCAGTGTTGTTATGCTTTTCTTCCGCCGTTCGCTTGATTAGATTATTTATTAATTTATCGGAAAAGACGTTCGTGCGTGTTATATGTCTAGCTTGGAACTTGGTTGTTTCGTGGAATTCCTTATATATTTGTTAAATAAATTGTGATGTTTCATCATTACAATTTTAAAATAAAATAAATTAATTAATTAATTTAAAGACAACGCATACTTATAGACCGTATTAGGTGGGTCACGAAAATAAATTACTGCGGTTTCCCCCAGATATGAAGATTGAATTGTTTAATGATGATCTGCAATATATTTCGTCACTGGGTTAAGCCGTCTGTGAGGTAAACGCTCCTGAAAACACCTCTAAAAAGCATGTTTTCCCGTGTAATTATACCCTACACCAGTTCGTGGACTAGGGTATTATAAAAATGTTTGTAACACCAAGAAATAATCGACCCACCTTTAAGTATACGGATTGGCTTAGAATCACCAGCTGAATCGATTTAACGATGTCCGTCTATCCGTCTGCTGTCCATCTAAGCTTGTTCGCACTCTACAGGTCGCAATTGTTGTCCGATTGACGTGAAATTAGGCAGAAATTATTATTTTGGTCCAAGGACGATTGGTATTTTGGAGAAAATCGGTTCAGATTTAGATATAGCCTCCATATAATTATCCCTATATTTTTATTACTGCGGCAAAATTTTCAGGATTATATTATATTTGAATTAGAAACAGGTAACGGGAAAGTGAACCACATGGATCCATGTTTTGTTATAGCCCCCATACAAATGTACCTCCGGTTTACAATATTACTGCTCTAAAATGCACATTTTACTTTAGATCTTGATAAAATTTCCCACACAATGTTACATTTAGACTAGAAACACCTATTTTGAAAACAAGCTATATAGGTCAATGTTTTAAATAGAACCCACATCTTACATTGGATCTTGACAAAAATTTTGCAGATTTTAGTATATTTCAATAAAGAATACCTACTTTGAAAGTGATCTATAAGGGCCCACTTTTTAATGTAGCGCCCTTACAAACATTTTTATTATTACATTTTTATTATTACCCCTCTTGGACCCACATTTTACATCGGAAGTTTATCAAATTTTGCAGATTATATTATATTCTTAGTTGAATACATACTACGAAAGTAAAATATATGAGTCCATATTTTGGTACAACACCCATACAAATTGGGCCCCCATTCTACTCTATTACAGCTCTAGAACCCACATCGCGCGTTGGATCTGAATACAATTTTGCAGATCATGTTATATTTCAGCAATGAATACCTACGTTGAAAGTGGTCTATATGAGCCCACTTTTTGATGTAGCGCCCTTACAAATGGGGCCCCATTTTAGTCTTACCCCTTTAGGACCAACATTTTACATCGGAAGTTTTTCAAATTTTGCAGATTATGTTCTATTTCAACTAGCAATACCTACACTCAGAAAACATGCATTCCTAAATCTGAGTAAAATCCATACTACAATTTAGTTCAACAATTTTACTCCAGTTCAGTAAAAATTTCATTAAATGTAGGAAAATTAACTAAGTATGAGTAAAGTTTCCTTCTTTCAAAGTCATAGTATATAGCTCATTTACTAGAAATAGGGTATCAAATTTGCTTAAAAACATGCCTTTGGATCTAATCAATAATTCTTACAATTGAGTGAATTCAGACTTATGTGGAAGAATATTTCCAAGATTTTAAGTAAGAAAAAAAATCAGAAATTTTTTGTATGGAAAAAATCCATTTAGGAAATTTTTACTAAAAAATAAGGTTTTTCCTAAAATCAAGTTAATATGTTTACTGAAATTTATGCCGAGTTCTTCATACATTTAAGTATTAAGGAACTTATAAAAAACCAATTAAAATTAAAATTTAGAAAATTCTTGAATATTAATCTAAGAGTGTAATATGAAAGTAAAATATATGTGTCCATATTTTGCGTCGTATCGTATATATATTTATAAAATTTTGCAGATTTTGCATGTCCACCAGGAATGCCTAAAGGGAACTATAATGTCCGTCCAATTTATTTAAAATCTGCATTTGTCATCGGATCTTGGTTACATTTTCCAGATCATATTATATTTATTCTCGGAATACCTACCCATAAATTGGACCTTATCGTTTTAAATAATTCATATTACATCGGATCTAGATTAAATTTTCCAGATCATGGATTATTTCACATAGGAACACTTACTGATGAAGTGGACCATGGAACCCGATTTTAGACGTTTTTCCACATCACGTTATATTTCAGTTAGGAACACTTACGCAAAGAAATTGCCAATTACAACCAATCAATTTTGCCATATTAGTTAAATTTGACTAAAGACATTTATAGTAAAATTTATCGCCCCCATATGTTTAGTAATCAAAACTAGGTATATACGCAGGGAGTGGTGTAGGGTATCATATAGTCGGCCCCTCCCGACTTTAGAATTTCCTTAATTGTTTTTATACCCTACACCACTTCGTGGATTAGGGTATTATTTTATGTTGCATTTTTGTCCATTTTTTCTGAAATTTTTATTCTTGTCATAGAATAACTCATTGGTCGTATTATTGGACGTTTATGTTGATTTTTTTGTGGTTTTTCAAGGTGAGAACTAAAAACTCATATTTCGTGATTTCTAATAAAATAAATTTTTGGAGCAAAATCTTTTAAAATGTGTGAGAAACAGTTAAAAAAATAACAAAATAAGTTTTTTCAATTTTCAAAATCTGAAAAAGGTGAAAATATTTAATACAAAAACAAGTAAGGAAAGGCTAAAGTCGGGCGGGGCCGACTATATAATACCCTACACCACTCCTGTGTTTTGATTACTAACCCCAGGTATTTCATGGGAGCAATTTTATGTAGTTCTTATAAATTTTACAGTTACTATAAATTCATCTTTAATCAAATTTAATGAATATGGTAAATAATAAAGTAATTGATCCAATTTTCCACCAGATATTCCTATTATTTCTTGGTGTTACAAACATTTTGCGCGAAACTAACTAACTAGTCCACGAAGTGGTGTAGGGTATAAAAATAAAATTTTTTCTTCGCATTATGAACAAATACGTAACAATATGTTAAAAGCATAAAAACAAAAAATAAAAATTTTAATTTTCTCGTTTGTATTTTTTTGGTCTGTAATCAATATTTGATTTGAACTGGGATATTGTCCTGGCTCAAGACCATTTTGCATCTAAATATATTAAATAGAATGCAAATTTATTTACAAATGACATGGTGACATTTATTACTTGGGTGCAGACTACCACGATCATGATTTCGACCATGTCAAAAGTTTTTTCAGGTGGCTTCGCAGCGACTTTTCAACACCAAACCCGGCCTCTATAAGGAGATAATTCCCACAAACGAACGAGAATCACAACTCACTTGCCGAATTTGCGTTTAAAAAATCGCACCAAGTGAGTTGAATTTTCATACCACCCCCAATGTTTTCCACAGAATCTCCTCTACAATCGTGCATATGGGAATTAGTATTTTCTACACCCATACATCTTCATGCTAAGTCTCTTCATACATCTGCATGTTAAGTCTTTAGATGCAAAACAAAAAGTAAAATTCTTCACCATTAATATTGGTACAAACAAAAATCTCCCATTAAAGTTTTAACATAATTCGGCAACACAACACAACCGGTAGCATGAATGAATACTCATGCTTGTTGTTGATTTAAAATTGTTCACGAAATTTAAAATATGCATTAAATATTCTCCTGTCGTGCTGATGCTGCTGTTACTTTACCGGCAGTCGAAGAACAACAATTTTAAATTATGTAAAAATATGTTGTTGCTGTTCTCGTTCTCCTCCGTTCTTGAAGGCGCATTTGCAAGTTTTGAAGTTGTATTTTCGTTGGCTTGTTTCACTCTGGCTCGTTTTGTCCTCTTTCTGTCCGAATGAAATGTTTATATTCTGCTGCTGAAAGTACTTCCGTTCGAGTATTGCTTTTAGAATTTGGAGCAAAAGCTTTTAGGATATTAAAATACTTTAGTGATACTATACTGACTCCTCAAATGCTCTCCACACGTCTTCTGCTACTTCGTTGGGTTTGTTTTCGCCGTTTTCATAAATGCCATTTAAAATTTACAGCATATTTTTAGTGGCAAAGTTAAAAGAAATCTTTAAAATTGCCAAGTATACTTTGGAGAATTAATTTGTATATAAACATTCTCTAGCGCACTTTTAGGTTTTGAAAGGAGAAAAAACTCTAAATGATTATGTCTAGCATGTACGGGAAACTTTTAGGCAAGAACTATAAGAATATTAATGAAGTTTAAAAGATTCTGACTGTAGCGAACAAAGCAAAAAACCATCAATGAGAAAAATCGAAAAATGTACTCCTCTGCACACTGGAGCTGAATGAGGGTGCATTCACCATCGATAAAAGCAGGGCGTTGGAATTTGTCTTATATTAAAATATAAAAAACTGAGGCTATTTGATAAAGCTGATACACATGAGACTGATTAAAGAAAGAAAGCCCGAAAACACATAACACTAAAGAAAAGACTAAAACCGGATGATGTCGACTATAAGGTACCCAACACGTACTAGTACGTAACAGCTACAAAACTTAGATATCATAACGAAGTTGTGGAATTTTGTAGAAAAAATGTTTCCGAAAATAATAAAATATAATAAATCAAGTAAGGAAAGGCTAAAGTCGGGCGGGGCCGACTATATAATACCCTACACCACTCCCTGCGTATATACATCGCTTTTATTACTAAACCCAGGTGTTTCATGGGAGCAATTTTATGTAGTTCATACAAATTATATAAATTATATGAATATAATTTATATGCTATAAATTCATCTTTAGTCATATTTAACGAATATGGTAAATAATTGATCCAATTTTCCGGCAGACAAATACAAATTATACAGTAGTAATAGGATAAATCGGACCGACATTTGAAAGGATACCTATAACAACACCGGCTCAAAACATGGGCCTATATATTTCTCATTCACTGTAGGTATTCATAGTTGAAATATATCATGATGCGATGTAAGACGTAGTTTGTAGAGCTGTATTAGAGTAGAATGGGTTATTGGGTTATTCCAAAGTGTGGACACATATATTTGACTTTGTATTCTGAAATATAATAATTTCTGCAAAATTTGAAAAAAAAAATCCGATGTAAAATTTGCGTTCTTGAGGGGTAAAAATTAAAATGGGGCCATTTGCAAGTGCTCTACATTAAAAAGAGGTTCCATATAGATCACTTTCAAAGTAGGTATTCTTAGTTGAAATTTGACATGATATAAAAAATTATATCGAGATTTAATGCACGATGTGGGTTCTAGAGATGTAATAGAGTGGAATGGGGGCCCAATTTGTATGGAGGTTATACCAAAATATGGACCCATATATTTGACTTTCATAATATGTCTTCTTAGTTGAAATATATGAGGGCTATATCTAAATCTGAACCGATCTTACCCACTTTCACCATAGGTTTTTTAGTTGGATTATAAGTAGTTGTGCCAATTTTAAAGAAAATCGGGTACAATATGTGGTTTCTAAAGCGGAGAAAGCGAAATCGGGAGCGACATTTGTATGGGGGCTATATCTAAATCTGAAGCGATCTTACCCAATTTTTGCATACGTGTTTCTAGTTGGATTATAAGATGTTCTGCAAAATTTAAAGAAAGTCGTTTCTAGAGCGGAAAATGTGAAATCGGGAGCGACATTTGTATGGGGGCTATATCTAAATCTGAACCGATCTTACCCAATTTTTGCATACGTGTTTCTAGTTGGATTATAAGATGTTCTGCAAAATTTAAAGAAAGTCGTTTCTAGAGCGGAAAATGTGAAATCGGGAGCGACATTTGTATGGGGGCTATATCTAAATCTGAACCGATCTTACCCAATTTTTGCATACGTGTTTCTAGTTGGATTATAAGATGTTCTGCAAAATTTAAAGAAAGTCGTTTCTAGAGCGGAAAATGTGAAATCGGGAGCGACATTTGTATGGGGGATATATCTAAATCTGAACCGATCTTACCCAATTTTTGCATACGTGTTTCTAGTTGGATTAAAAGATGTTCTGCAAAATTTAAACAAAATCGGGTACAATATGTCGTTTCTAGAACGGAAAATGTCAAATCGGGAGCGACATTTGTATGGGGGCTATATCTAAATCTGAACCGATCTTACCCAATTTCTGCATTGGTCTTTCTAGTTGGATTATAAGATGTTGTGCCAAATTTAAAGAAAATCGGGTACAAGATGTGGTTTCTAGAGGGCTATATCTAAATCTGAACCGATTTCCTCCAAATACAATACCGATGGTCCTTGGCCAGAAAAAATAACTTCTGCCAAGTTTCATGACAATCGGACAACAATTGCGACCTGTAGAGTGCGAACAAGCTTAGATGGACAGCAGACGGACAGACGGACGGACGGACGGACAGACAGACATCGTTAAATCGACTCAGCTGGTGATTCTAAGCCGATCGGTATACTTTAAGGTGGGTCTAGCTCGATTATTTCTTGGTGTTACAAACATTTGGCGCGAAACTAACTTATAATACCCTAGACCACGAAGTGGTGTAGGGTATAAATATGTTCCAAGATTTGGGAATTTTTACTAATATGGTCGTCATTTCTTTATTTACCCCAGAGATGTGATAATGATTTCTGAGTAGGATGTCAATATATGGGGCTATAAAAATATACTAAACACGTTCCAATCGGTGCTCTGACAGAGATATACCGGTGAAGTCCGTTAACTAAAATGACTCAGAAAGGCTTTCAACAAATATAAAGTAGTTCTTTTCCACGAAAAAAAAAACGAAACAAAGTTGTCGCCTTTTAGGGGAAAAACTATGAAAATTGAAGATTCCCAGCAAAAACTCGGTAATGCCACCTTATTATTATTTGCATTACCTAGTAATGACAGCCCATTACGCCCTGCATTATTTTGAAGTATGAAATAATGGCCTCCTTATAATGGCTTAAAAAAGTACTTATTGGTAACAACACATCCATGTTTTGCTACACATAGAGTTGTGTGTAGCTTTGTCATCCAGCCATTTCGATGTTGCCGCGACCGTCATTCGAAGATATTTTTGATTCATGAAGAAAATTTAGTTGCTTCATGTCAAGCGAAGCGTTCGCATGTTACGCGGAATATGAGTTATTTCTTTGCAGAATCATAAAGTTAACTGGTTGAACTATATTGGAATTAAAAAATGTTTTGTTAAAATAGTATTATAATACTATCTATATATCAACACAACAACAATAAGAAAAAAGGAAAACACATTCACCATTCTTCTTATTGTTCTGTTCCTTTTGTTACAACAAGAAAACTGTACTTTTTTGTACATACGTTCGCTTGCCGTGGTGTCGTTGTTTATCATACAAAATTTGAAATATAATGAAGTTGCTAGAAATGTTTTTCTGTGTGTGTTCAAACTTCCAACCACAACACACAACAACGTCAACCAACATACTTACCAACCAGTACTTATATATTAACTTTTTGTAAGCGTGCGTGGAAGTACTTATTTCTCAACTTTTTGTAAGCCTGCGTGGAAGTACTCATTATTTTACAATCCTTTTATAAAAATAATTAAGAACGGATCCGAAAAATAAGTAGTGAAGGTTTTTGGTTTTGCCTTATAATTTATAATAAATCTGAAAGGCATGTTGAGTAGATCAGTAGATCTTATAGTCAGCTGAACTGAGTTTTTTTACAGCGGGTTAAAGTTTTATTTTTTTGGTCGAAGGGAGCGAAAAAAAGTGTTGTAGACTAATGTATGAAAGAAATCTTATTGTCAGAACTATATTGTGGGATAATTTTTGTGGAGATCTTAACCCCGTCCTCTAGCTCACCACTTTATGGGTCAATGTTACCCTTTTCGAGAAAATCAAAAAAGTCATTTCATAGAGGACATTTACGGATTAAAATGTTCTACGAAAAAGATTGTCGGAATCACTTATCTCTTGCCGTGAGCGGACGTGTTCTCTTTGGCTCTCGTAGGAAAAAAAATCAAAATAATCGAATATTATTATCAATTATAATAAAGAATTGAGCGACTGAACGCTAACATAAAATAAAAGTGTTGTGTACCCGATCTAATTTGATTGTTGTGTACAAACAAAAAAAATCAAAAGAATAAAATACAAAAAATAAACAATCAAGGCAGTGTTGTGCGTGTTGTTGTTGTGCAAATCGAAAAACAGCCAACAACAAAACCTCAGTGTGTGTATGAGTTTAACAAACTCAAGTGAGCAACGGCGGCTAAGCCTAAACGGGAGGAATGCATACATTCATCTGACAACAGATGAGAGTGTGAAAAATAACAAAAAAGAACGTGATGACAGTTTGTATTTAACCGCGAAACCCCTTGACCGAGCGCGCTCTTATTCTCCACAATTGTCTGACCAAATGTCAGAGAAAAGAAACGAAATTACGAAAAGAAATACAGGCTTAAATATCGAAATGTCTAAAAGTATGCTTTTAAATAAGTGTAGTAATGTGGATACACAGAAAGAAAAGAGTGCTGATATAAATGTGTCAAAGGGCGCGATCCCCAAAATAAATCTGACAGCCGGAAATGTCGATAATAAAATCCAAACGGGTATAGATAGATACGTACTCGTCAATAAACGTAAGTCCAGCCCTAGGTCCTCACGACAAGAACCATCCTCAAAAATGCATAAAGGATACATTCCGGTAAGTCAAAACCGTTTCTCACTTCTCAGCACTGAGGACGCCACTGACCAAGGAAATGAAATTGTTAAGGAATTCAAACCTCCTCCAATATACTTACGAGAGCAGACATCGAATGTGCTCGTTAATAAGCTTTCCCAGCAAGTAGGAAAAAATAATTTTCATGTAACTACTATACGAAGGGGAAATGTCCAAGAGACGAAAGTACAAACGTACTCTGAGTCCGTCTACAGGAAAATGGTCGAACTATTCGACAAAGAAAAGAAAAATTATTACACTTATCAACTTAAAAGCTCTAAGGGGTTAGTTGTAATAATAAAGGGAATTGATAGTTCTGTATTACCAGAAGAAATAAAAAAAGAACTCGAAGAGGAAGGATATGAAGTAAAGTCGGTTATAAATATCCTTAACAAAAATAAAATGCCACAGCCCATGTTTAAAGTGGAATTAACATTTGAGTCGTCAAGAATAAAAAAGAAGGGTGCGACTCACCCAATATATGATCTGCGGTATCTGTGCAGTCGTAGAATAAGAGTAGAGGAACCGCTAAAGCGCAGGGATCCTCCTCAATGTACCAATTGCCAGGAATTCGGACACACCAAGACCTACTGTAAGTTGCCTTCAGTGTGCGTCAGGTGTAGCGATGTGCATAAATCTTTGGAATGTCCACATTCCAAAGAAGTAACTGTAGTAACTGTGGTGAAAATCACACGGCAAATTATAGAGGCTGCCCTGTGTACATCCACATGAGAAAAGCCACCAACGTAACTAGACCAAAGCCTGTGTACTTACAGTACCAGCCTGCACCCTAGCCGAACCTGAAGACCATAGCCCCTATGGTAAATGCTAGCTCTAGCAACAAGACTCTGTCCCGAGTCCAATCTAACACAAATCCTACTAATTTATCATACGCCCGTACGCTAAAAGAAGGTACTTCCGTAAGTCAAAATTTTCCCTCGGAAAATTCAAAGTCTGTGTACTCACAGTACCAGCCAGTACCCAATCTAAACCTGAAGACCAGATCTCCTATGGTAAATGCTAGCTCTAGCAACAATCTCTCGTACGCTTGTACGCCGCAAGAAGATGCTCCCTTAACTTCAAATTCCTCCCTGGAAAACTCAATTGAGAAAATGATAGAAACCATGAATAACTTTATGTTGAGTATGCAAAATATGATGCAAGAAATGATGAGAAATCAGAGCATGCTAATGCAAATTGTACTGAATCAAAAATAAATCCATTGCGAATTTGTTTTTGGAACGCAAACGGCCTAAGCCAGCACAAACATGAAGTAGATAATTTTCTTCGACACCAAAAAATCGACATACTTCTTGTCTCAGAGACACATTTTACTATAAGGAACTGTTTTAGAATAAACGGATATTGTACTTACGACACAAAACACCCGAGCGGTAGAGCCTGTGGTGGCACAGCTGTTATTGTGCACAATAGGGTAAGGCATTGTCCAATACAGGAATATAGAACAGAGCACATACAGGCTACGTCAATCAACCTCACAAATATGAACATTGTGATATCAGCAATTTATTGCCCTCCGAGATATAATATAAACAGTGCTCAATTTGTAGACTTCTTCTCTACACTAGGGTCGAAATTTATAGCAGCTGGTGACTATAACGCCAAACATACCTATTGGGGTTCACGAATTACCCTTCCAAGAGGTAGGCAATTATTAAGTGCGATGTCACGCGCTAAACTAGACGTTATTTCTAGCGGCCAGCCGACACACTGGCCCTCAGACTTAAGCAAAATACCTGATTTAATCGACTTCGCTATAGTCAAGAATATAAGACGTGATCAAAGTTCCATATATACTTCATTCGATCTTTCTTCTGATCACTCCCCTTCAATTATGACATTGTTCAATATCAAGTCAGAAAATGAGAACGAAGTCCATAACTTTCCTAACAGACGCACCAACTGGATGAAATACAAAAAGTATGTTAGTACACATATTCCTCAGGACATTTGTTTAAAATCTGAGGATGAAATAGAACATGCCGTTAACCTCTTTACTGATATTGTGAATAATGCAGCTAAGGTGGCAACACCGAAAGACATTAATGGAGGTGGCAACCCTGCAAACTGCCCAAGGGATATTGAAGCCCTTATTAGAGAGAAAAGAAAGCTTAGAAGGGAATGGCAGAGATATCGCTCCCCAACTCTGAAGTGTCGACTCAAGCATTGCCAGAAAAGATTAACGTCTGCCCTTAAGGCAAAGGAGGAATCTGCCCTCAAAATCTACCTGCAGAATTTAGATCCAACAGAGAGAAGTGATTTTAGCCTCTGGAAGGCCACAAAAGATATGCGAAGCCCTATTGCGCATGAATCCCCGCTACGCCTTCAGAATGGCAGTTGGGCAAAAAGCACTGAAGAGAAGGTCAATGCATTTGCCAACCACTTGGAAGAGGTATTTACACCAAATAGTGGACCATCTTCTGTCAATCCGCCCGAGATAGACGAAATGGTCCCTCACCCACTGCGTCTCAGGTTTAAGATCATAGAAGAATCTATTAAAGACCTCGAAACTAAAAAATCCCCTGGTAAGGATGGAATTACAGCGAGAATGATTAAAGAGCTTCCTCATTCAGCAATGAAAACTATTCTATTTATCTTTAATAGTATTTTGCGTACGGGCTACTTTCCAACATCTTGGAAGAGGTCTGAGATAGTAATGATTCCAAAACCCGGAAAGGACTTAACTCAGGTTAAGTCATACCGTCCGATAAGTCTACTGTCGATATTGTCAAAAATGTTTGAGAAAATTCTATTGATGAAGATTACACCATACATAGAAAATAGCGGAATTATACCCGATCACCAATTCGGGTTTCGTAAAAGCCACAGTACCATAGAGCAAGTACACCGTATTGTTACTGTTATTAGAAGGGCGTTTGAGAACAAGCAGTATTGTTCCGCCCTCTTCATAGACATTTCCCAGGCGTTTGACAAAGTTTGGCATGATGGACTTGTGCATAAAATAACTCGTTTGCTGCCAAATAACACACACAAATTGCTCAAAAACTATTTAACAGATAGATCGTTTGAAGTAAGATTGAAAGGCAAATTTTCTAGCCCTAAGAAAATAACTGCAGGCGTCCCTCAAGGTAGTATTCTGGGACCCATCTTGTATATCTTATACACGGCAGATATGCCGACGAGTTCTCTTACACATACTTCCACGTTTGCAGATGACACTGCTTTCGTTAGTGTCCACAAAGACTCAACAATTGCGTCTTATCAATTGCAGTCACACGTCCGTGTGCTTCAAACGTGGTTAGTGAAATGGAGGGTAATGGTAAATGCAACAAAGTGCACACATGTCACGTTTACCCTAAGAAGAGACACTTGTCCACCAATTGATATATTTAATAACAGTATACCTCAAAAGGCAAACGTAAAGTACCTTGGAATTCATTTGGACCGCCGTCTTACATGGGCATACCATATTGATTCCAAAGTAACCCAGATAAAGCTGAAATTGCTACAGCTACAATGGCTTATTGGACCACGGTCTGCTCTAGACCTTGAATATAAAGTCCTTATTTACAAATGCATTATAAAACCCATATGGACATATGGTATCCAGCTTTGGGGTTCAGCGTGTGCATCTAATGTCAATAAGCTACAGAGAAGCCAGTCAAAAATTCTACGATTGATTACGAGCGCCCCTTGGTACATCAGAAATGGAAACATTCATAAGGACCTTAACATCCCAATGATCAAAGAAGAAGTCAAGAGATACTGCCGGAGCTACGTTTCTAAGCTACACATCCATCCAAATACACTCGCTCGAGAGCTGCTAAATTATGAAGGACACAGCCGTCTGAGGAGAAGAAATAACCTAGATCTAGTTTAGAATTTTGAATTGCCACAATGCTAATGTAATATTTTGATAAAACTTTTATTACATACTTTTGCAAACTCTTGCTGGTTATATACTGTAAATAACCTTTAGAATAAGAATCCTAGGTTAAGATTTGAATACTTATTGTTATTTTCACAAGTTATGAAAGATACAATAAATAACAAAAAACGTAAAAAAAAAAAAAAAAAAAAAAAATTTCAGTGGGGGTTACCGAAGACACTAATGCTGTAAATAACATATACAACACAATTACTGGGCTTAAAATGGGTCCACCTTTATTAAACACTCCACGAGAGTATTATGTCTTTGTGCATTTGTTTGCAACACCAAAAAGGAAGCGAGATATACCCTTTGTTAATTATACCGATCGGCTTAGAATCACTTTTTGAATCGATTTAGCAATGTCCGTCTGTCTGTCCGTCCGTCTGTCTTTCCATCTATTTTTGTAATCACGATACAGGTCGCAATTGTGGGTAGAACCATATGAAACTTTGCACAACGAAGTTTTTCGGGATAAGGACGAACGCTATTTAATTTGAAGAAAATCGGTTCAGATTTAGATATAGCCCTCACTCCCGATTTGACTCTTTTCACTCTAGAAACCACATTTTTTAACAGATTTTCTTAAAAAAAAACTAGAAACACCTGTGTTGAAAATATGTTAGATCGGTTCAGATTTATATATAGCCTCATACAAATTTCGCTCCCGGCTTGACTTTTTTCGCTCTAGAAACCAGATATTTTAACAGATCGTCTTCAAATTTGGCCAAATATCTTGCATTTCCACTATACATACCCACGGTGAATATGGGTCAGATCGGTTCAGATTTATAGATAGCTCCAACACAAATTTCATTCCAGATTTGGCTTTTTCCGCTCTAGAAACCACATTTTTAACAGATCTTCTTCAAATCTTGCAAAACGTCTTATATTTCAAGTAGAAACACCTGTGTTGAAAATATGTTAGATCAGTTCAGATTTATATATAGCTCCCATCCAAATTTCGCTCCCAATTTTACTTTTTCCGCTCTAGAAACCACATTTTTTAACAGATCTTCTTCAAATCTTGCAATATGTCTTATATTTCAACGAGAAACACCCATGGTGAAAATGGGTCAGATCGGTTCAGATTTACATATAGCTCTCATAGAAATTTCGCTCCCGGATTGACCTTTTCCGCCCCAGAAACCACGTATTTTCATCGAATTTCTTCAAAATGAGCATAACACGTTTACTTGAACTGAAAGAACTTATTGTGAAAGTTAGTCACTTCATCCATGTTTGGATATAGCCCCGATACAATTATTCATCTCGATTTGACAAATTGGACCAGTTCATATTAGCCTATGATTAGAAAACATATAAAAATCCTTCCCGTTTTCAATTTTTACCGAATTGAATTGTATTCGGATAGAAAGTGGAGTGTATCATATAGTCGGCCCCGCCCGACTTTAGCCTTTCCTTACTTGTTTAAACTGCGAAAGATGTTGAGACGGCTATATTTTGTAGGAAAATTGCAGAAAAAGTTAAAAAACATGTTTTGAATTTTTGTAGATCGGATGAGATTGGAAATTGGTCCAGTGGGATTTTTTCCCTTAAAAAGGACAGGAAATACCCACAATAAATATAAAAACAGTTTTTGCAAATTCGTACTTTTAAGGGATAAAAAGGAATAGAGGGGTAAAAATGGTACCAACCAAACCACTGCATCTAGAATAATGAAATTCGGTGTATGTATATTTCTCTGATTACGTAGAAACGTAAAATAAACGGATTTATCGAAATTCACACCTTTTGGTGGTAAAATGAAAAAAGGGATAAAATTCGGGGTATAAATGCATCTGAATGCGTAGACAAGAAAAATAAAACGTTTTTCAAATAAAAACATAAAATTGGTATAGAGGGATAATAATAGTACCAACTAAACGGCAACAGCTAGAGTGATGAAATTCGGTGTGCAAATCCCTCTAAATATGTAAAATAAAGAGATTAGGAAAGTCATAATCTTAAGTGGGTAAAATAGGTAAAGAGGGATAAAAATGGTACCAACCAAAATGCTGCAGCTAGAATCATGGAATTCGGTGTATACATTCATTCATATGACTGAAACATTTTTTTAATCATGAAGTTAGGTTATTTTGCACTATGTACGTGAATAATGGATTTTCAAAATTGGTACTTTTGAAAATAAAATAGAATGAAAATACAACCAACTTTAGCACCTACTATCTACCAATATTTATGGTATTTAAGCTTTTTTGAAAATATAAATAGAGGAATATTTATTTTTTTAATTGACTTGAAGTATTATTTCGATATATAGTGTAAACGTATGGTAGCATTGGCTTATAAGTGTGGTTTAAAATAAATATTATAGTTGTTTATAAATTTATTTTTTCAATATTTGTATTTGTTTTGGCTATATTAAAAAATTATGTTTTCCTGTAGTATTACTGCACTTCTACGAAAATCGACAGAGTCTGTGGAATGCAATAGATGGTGGAGGGCATATAAAGTTCGGCCCGTCGGAACTTAACGCCGTTTTTACGTGTTTCCTTTTAGGCCGATTTCAAAGGCTATGTGTGGTGAAATTTAAAGAACTATTTCCAATATAAATCGATTTAAAGCGGAATCCCAGCGGCTAATGTTCCGACATTTATATTTTCAATAAATAAAAATACAATTTTTGATTAATTAGTTTAAAGTAAATGTATCTGCAAACTCCAATAAATGCCCTTAACATGGTGATGGGGTGGGGAAATGGCTTTAAACTAGTGTTTGCTCGGGATCTTTGTGTGACTTATTTGTTCATTTAGACGGACAAAGGGACACATTTACATGGTATGGTGTATGGAGAGACTTAATATACCAGCCTTGTATTTGCCCCTCAAACTTAAGGATACTTTTAAATGCAGCACACACACACAAATTGTTGTAGTTTGCCAAGTTTGAATTCATTCCACGTAGTCGTGCCGTGGCTGGTACACTCCACTATAATTTGTAATTGAGTTGAACTGTTGTTGGGACAAACTTTAATCGTAACATTTTTTGCCAAAGATCAGTTTCAAAGTTAATTAAACGTTATTTTAGCTATCTGAGCATAACGAAAAATCAACGAACATTTTTTTGGGAGGGGAGAGGTCTGGTCTGGCACAAAACTCCCTTATTACTCCTGATTGGCGTTTGGCGGGGCATGTGGTATCTACATATAAAACTCGTTGACTTGTAAACCATTAACCTTAATTATGCGAACGTAGTGTATATATTTTTACAACCTCTCCGAAAAAAAAGGGTCAATTCCATTCATGTTCAACAGACCGTAAGGTTTATGTTTTTCACCGAGAAAATGACATAATATTTTGCCATTTGCCCATTTGCTAATAGAATCTATTAAATTTATATTATTATTAATTTCCTTTGGAAAGAAAAAACTAAATTGAACAGAAACCCATAAAAATAACTGACATAATCATTTAATACCCGCAGAGCGTTTTTTTTTCGCACAAAAAAGCTTCGATACATTGACACGTGTAATTAAAATGTCCACAGACACCATCTGGTTGTTATTTATGAGCAGATTTTATTGCTGATATTTTTCTCATTAATGGTGTCCCATCGACACTGCCAAAGCAATGATCCCCACCCCCTCTCCGAAAAAATAATTATTAACTGGTATTAAGTATAAATATGAAATTAAATGAACCCCCGCAAAAGCAAATAAGCGAAAAAAGGGTGGCACCAAATGCACGCAATATTTGTGCGGTAAAGTTCTGGGCAACCACAAACGGGGAAACAAGTGACAAGCATGTAATAACTGTTTCTGTTAATGGCCTGTTCGACTACAGTGCGTATGAGTGATATCATCCTTAATCAACAGCACGTATACGCTACCAACACACAGTACAGCCTATAAGATTTGTTCGGCGACATTTGCGATTTTGACCATGAAGATGACGTTTTTGGATTTTATATGTTCACAATATTTGTTCTTTATGACAAGAGCTACAACTTTGCCTCAGAAAGTAAATCAAAATCAAAATCTTTGGCAAAACTGGGAGACACGGATCTTTTCTTAGTCTTTTATCACGTAGTGGTGTGGGAGAATAATCATAATTTATATTAATTTTATTATACTTTCCCATATCAATCTGAAGTAAAATATTTTATCAATATTCTCATTATAAATTTAAGTTTTTTCAATATGATTTTTTATTTTCTCATTATGAATTTATATTTTCTGAATATGAAAATATATTTTCTCATTACGAATTTGGATTTTCTGATTAAGAACATGTATTTCTCATTATGAATTGTTATGTTCCTATTATTGATTAATATTTCTCATTATTAAATTACAAATCTCATTATGAATTAACATGTGTCTATTATAAATATACATTAATCATTATGAATTTATATGTTTCTAATATGAATTTACATTTCCCAATATAAATTTGTATGTTCTGATTATAATCTTGAAAAGGTGTAGTATTAATAAAAACTTCAATAACTCAGTCAATAATTAACGAATTTTTAAAAACAAAATAAAATGTTACGGTTGTAAAACAAAATAATGTACAAAAACATTGCTTGAACATGGCTAAAAATTGTTGAGCTTTTGTTTGCTGTGTAAATTCAAGTTTTCTTAAATATGCTATGTATCGATCGAAAGTTGCAGGTTTCTTATTTTCAATTCCAATGAGAGTAAAAATCGGTTGATAGCCAACTAAGTTACAGTTTTATAAGTATGCAAAGGTACGAAACCCCGGTTTTTTACCTGTAACTCCAGATTTTTGGAACTGCAGCACAGTGTAATCTGAATAGTACAGGGTATTTTTATACCCTCCACCTCCAGGATGGGGGTATATTATCTTTGTCATTCCCTTTGTAACACCTTGAAATATCGACCTGAGACCCTATAAAGTATATATATATATATATATATATATATATATATATATATATATATTATTCATCGTCATAAAATTCTAAGACGATCTAGGCATGTCCGTCCGTCTATCCGTCTGTTGAAAGCACGCTAGCATCTAAACGAAAGGAGCTAGGACGTCCAAATTTTCCATAAATGCGTTATATAGTAGTAGATTTTTCCCTCACAAGGACTAAAAATACCCATAAAAACCCTAATATTTTATAGTATTTAAGCATATTTTTTAAATATGTCGTCACAGTACTTCCTTGATATTGGGTATGCGCATTCCCCCTATAACCAAAACGTGCAACATAAAGTGATTTGCATTCGTAGGGGGTGAAATGGGACAAAAAGGGATAAAAATGGTACATATCAAACGACAACAACTAGAAACAAGAAATTCGGTGTGTATATTCCTCTAATTGAGTAGATACATAATAAATAAAAATGGTACCAACCAAATGGCTGCACCTAGAATAATGAAATACGGTGTATATATTCCTCTGATTGCGTAGACGCGTAAAACAAACGGATTTTTCGAAATTCGTACAATTTGGGGTAAAAATAGAAAAAGACCGCAAAAATGGACCAAATGACCGCAACTAGAGTCGTGAAATTCGGAGTATACATTCCTCTGACTGCGTAGACACGAAAAATAAAAGGTTCTTTCCAAATTCATACTTTCGTACAGAGGGATAAAAATAGTACCAACTAAACGACTACAGCTAGATTGATGAAATTCAATGTGTACATCCGTCTACGTAAAATAAAGATATTTTAGAATGTCGTACTCTTAAGGGAGTAAACTAGGAAAAAGGGGATAAAAATAGTACCAACCAAATGAATTCGGTATACATGTCTCTGGCTACATAAACATGCAAAATAAAAATTTGTTTCCAAATTCGTACTTTTTTACATTTACAGCAAGAATTGGTTGAAGTTAGGACATTTGCACTAAATACGCAATTTGTACTTTTGAAATTAAAATATAAAGGAAATACAATCAACTGTAGCACCCACTATCTAGCAATATTTATGGTATTTAAGCTTTGTGAAAATACAAATATAAGAATGTTTATTTTTTGAATTAACTAGAAGTATTATTTCGATATGTAAACGTATTAGTAGCCTTGCCTTAAAAGCGTGGTTTGAAATAATAAAAATACTATATTTATTTATAAAATTATTTTTTCAATATTTGTATTCGTTTTGGTTTGGCTATATTAAAAAAAATATATTTTCCTCTAATTTTACTGCACTTCTAAGAAAATCGACAGCCTCTGTGGAATGCAATCCATGGTGGAGGGTATCTAAAGTTCGGCCCGCCCGAACTTAACGCAGTTTTTACTTGTTTGTCATTGAAAATTCGTGCGATTTCGCCCACTTCCAACCCCTATCGATCTGCAACCATTAGATACATTTATGGAAATTTTCATCCTGCTAGCTCATTTCGTTCGGAAGCATGCGGACATGTCCAGATCGTCTTAGAATTTTACCGCGACCCATATATATACTTTATGGGGTCTACGATGAACAGTTGATGGTATTGCAAACGGAATGAAAAGAAGAATATACACTCCATCATAAGGTGAAGGGTATAAGAATAAAATTATTTTTTGTTTATGAGAAATTAAACTTCTAACCGACAAGTAAGTAAGCTTCAGTCGGCTAAACCAACTTATATACCCTCACTCTCAGAGAACATACGGATGTTTTAAGGAATTAAATTTAACGTAGGGCAGGATAATTTGGGTGGAAGGTACTAGGTGGTTCGTGTCACATGGTCCCACCTTCCACATTTATAAAACAATTGTAAAATCAAGATCAAATGTCAAGCCATTGTGGATCCCATGCACCAGTATAGAAGTTATGAAGGATTTAATATTACCTAGGATAGAGACATTTGTGTGGGAGGTACTAGAAGGGGCGGCTTAAGGTGATTATAAAAACATTTTTAATTATCAAATTGCAAATGATTTTGACTACCCGTATGGAATTATGTCGGTTTTATTGTAACCAAAGTTTATGCCGCTTTGTGTGGGAGGTACCAGAACGGGTGTGGCAATATCGCTCATATTCCATACGAATGTAACCTCTATAAAAGCATTGCTAAGTACAAAATTTCACAGTATTCCGATCATCAGTATGGAAGTTATAACAGGTTTAATTTTGCGTAGTTTTGCGTGATTTGTGTGGGAGGTACTGGAAGGGACATGGGACATCATATTTTGTACACTTAAAGTGATTATAAAAATGTTAGCAAATACCAAAATATAGCTAATTCCGAATATCCGCGTGGAAGTTATATGGGTTTTAATTTAACATTGAAATATGGGCTATTTGTGTGGGAGGTACCAGGAGGGGAGTGGAAATTTCGCCCATCTTCGAACTAAAACTAAGTTAGGAAAAAATATTACCATGTGCAAAGTTTGAATCGATTCCATAACTCCTTTCGAGAGTTATCGTTTACACCAGCCAACCAGACAGACAGACGGACGGACGGACATGGTTCAAACACCTTAAAAAGTCGTGAAACGGATTTGGTCCAAACATACCTAGGGTCTTAAGTCACTCCTTCAATGCCTTACACTTTTTTTCTGTCCCAAATGATATATACCCTCCTACTCTGTAGAGTGAGGTTATAAAAATGAAAGGTTTCTTAAAAGTTAACTCGGTTGCAGTTTTTTACGGAATATATTTGTCCAGTTTAAATACCAATGGACATAGGAAGCTAATACGCACTATTGCCCAATTTCCGGCTCTATAATGCTTAAAAAGTGTAGAGCCGGGAGAGTGGTAAATGGACATACACTTTATTATCAGGCTTATCTTATCATGTACTAACATGCACCCCATAAAAAAATATAAAATAATTCAGAGTATTTTTTTGGGCCCAGATCTCTAACCTCTTTTGTGAGTTTTCAGTTCTCATTGAAAAACAAAAACTTTTGGTGGGTCTACCACCAAATTGTTAGACATGAATAAGAGCAAATATTAGCAGATCGAAACTCAGAACGGGGGATAAATCATAACACCATGTAGCTCCATTTCTTATATTTCCCTTCATCTTGCAAATGATGCTGTGACTCACTATCAGCGAAAAGTAGAAATCTTGCCTCACACACCGACCGACCAGAGGACACACACTTCTTCACTTTCAGGGTCAAACTACCAGACACACTGGCAGACGAACTATTTTCCGAATATCTTCCACCACCGCTGGAAATGATGCTGACTCAAGTATCACATTCTGCATGGTTAGAAGTAAGGTGGGTGGCTCCAGTTAACTTCCGTTGATGTCTGCTTTTATTCTGCGTTGCAAATAAAATCCATGTTTGTTGCTCCTTCGTCGAGGAAAGTAGTAAACAAGAATGTATGGCATTGGGTTCAGTCATGACGAATTTCACATTTCCCTTCACCATGGATGCTTCATAGGAAACATATTTATTAGCTTCGCTATAGGGTGCAACGTAAGCGACGTGGCAATAATTAACACTTCTAATATCGTATGGAGAGAAGAACAATGATTCTATAATCAAATAATATATTTCTGATTACTATACCCTCCAACACAGGATGGAGGCATACTAACTTTGTCATTCCATTTGTAACGCTAGCATCTAAACGAAATGAGCTAGGAGGTCCAAATTTAGCATAAATGGGTATTACAGTCGTAGATCGTGGGGGCAATAATGATCACTTCTAATATCGTTTGTGGAGAATAACAATGATTCTATAATCAAATAATACATTTCTGATTAATATACCCTCCACAACAGGATGAGGGTAAACTAACTTTGTAACGTTAGCATCTAAACAAAAGGTGCTAGGAGGTCAAAATTTTACATAAATGCGTATTAAAGTCGTAGATCAGTTGGGAAAAAATTGTCCCTAATAAGTACTGCAAATATTGGGTATGTGCATTCCGCTTATAGCAGAAATGTGCACTATAAAGTGGTTCTTATCGTGGGGAGTGAAATGGGACAAAAAGGGATTAAAATGGTACCTATCAACGACAACAACTAGAAACACGAAATTCGATGTGTACATTCCTCTAATTGAGTGGATACATAATATAAAATATATAATATAATTTTTCAAAATTCATACTTCTAAGGGATGAATCGGGAATTGAGGGATAAAAATGGTACCAACCAAACGACTGCACCTAGAATAATGAAATTCGGTGTATATATTCCTCTGCTTGCGTAAACACGTAAAATAAAGGGATTTTTCGAAATTCGTACTTTTAGGTGGTGAAATGGAAAAATGGGATACAAATTGTACCAACCAAATATCTTGGATTTTCTTTTTCAAGTGCGACCCGGCCGACCTTAACGACGTTTTTACTTGTTTTTATTTTTACCTAGTCCATCTTGAGTAACCTTGTTGAACTCCAGGCTGTATCACTGCGCAGAAAACATAATTTAGTCGTATTTAATGCCCTCCAGTAGATAGTCTCAATGAGTACAAAGTAATATACAGTAAATAGTAAGAATCCCACAAACAATCCTCTTGACCATTTGGGGATGTTTGTGGGATTTTTTATATTTCTTCTGTATGTCCACATATGTGGACATATTTTTATATTTTTGAATACTACTCTAATTTGATGAATCGAACAAAGAAAGACGTGACTCCATCGTTCTAGGGTTTTCTTAAAAGCCAGTATGTATGTACCCACTTTATTGGATCTCCCACCATATATGGTGTTATAAATATGTCCCACCCCTGCCCCCAGCAGTGGACTATAAAAACGACAAAACCAATCGTAAACGAAAACACACTTTTTTATGGCACCATGAGCTGTGCCAGAAAAGTATAACATTTTTCATGGTTTTGTGGAATTGTCATTCCAACTATTAAACTGGTGGCTGGCTGCTGGATGTTGGCGTTGTTTGTTGGTCTAGTTTCCTTTTCTCAGAAATTTAAATACAATTCTGATGTTCAGCGAACAACAATGAAATCAAGGACAATGTAAATATTCTTGCTTGCTTTTTTCACTCTCTCTCTGATATTTGTGGAAATGTTCCCAAAGTATGTGCAAACTATTGCGGCTTACACAAAATTAATGTTGACTCTAAAAGCACCATGTGGGGTAGGTAGTACAGTGCCTGTGTCCTTGGTCACTAAAATATGTAGGTACGACGTATCTCTGGGGGTTCTTTCTGTGTGTCGACCATTACTTTGGTCATAAAGTATGCCATCGGAAGGGGAAGAAGGGTCACGGCAGTGTAAATTTTCGGATGCTGTCATAGTCATAGAATTCTTTGGCCAAAATTGTTCATGTAGCTGTAGTCATAAATAGGCATTATTACGACGCACAGTGTCTCCAACCAAAATAATAGGTAATACATAATCATAGTTCTGTCTAACTAGAGTAAGTGAGAGTCCATACATTACTCCAGACGGTAAAATCATTGGATTTATAATCAAACAAAATTATTCAGATCCGATAAAAATTGCTCATGTAGCTATAGTCATAAATATCACGGTATTATTACTACGCACAGTGATTCAGAATCAAAATCGATCGGCCAAAATTCAATAACTTTTGTTCTAGTAGACATTTTTGAGTTCTGTAAAAAACCAAAATTAGACAAAGACCCGATGATTATTTCGAGATATTAACATTAAAAATAGGGAAATCGGATATATTATAGAAATCGGCCCAAAGTTGACTACTTTTTGTATTTTTCGATTTTAAAGAAAATACATATACACATACTTACATATGCAACTCAATGAGATGCTTGTAAGATGGCATGTGTGCTTTATTACTTGGTGCGATTTTTTAAAGGCAAATTCGGCAAGTGAGTTGTGCTTCTCGTTCGATTGTGAGAATCATCTCCTTATAGAGGCCGGGTTTGATGTTGAAAAGTCGCTGCGAAGCCACTTGAAAAGACTTTTGACATGGTCGAAATCATGATCGTGGTAGTCTGCAGCCAAGTAATAAATGTCACCATGCCATTTGTAAAAAAATTTGCATTCTATTAAATATAGAAGCAAAATGGTCTTGAGCCAGGACAATATCCCAGTTCAAATCAAATATTGATTACAGACCAAAAAAATACAAACGAAAAAAACTAAAAGAAAATAAAAATTTTTATTTTTTTGTTTTGATGTTTTTTTAACATATTTTTACGTATTTGTTCATCTTTTGCAAATTTTCTTAAAATGTTCAAAATTTCTTAAAAATTCAAAAAAAGAAATTACGTGAAAATGTAATACAAAAAAGTACTTTTTTCTTCGCATTACGAACAAATGCGTAAAAATATGTTAAAAAAACATAAAAACAAAAAATAAAAATTTTAATTTTAATTTTCTTTAAAATCGAACAACAAAAATAATAGGTACTAGATAATTAAAGTTCTATCTAACTACAGTGATACATACCGGTTAAATCCTTAGATTTATAGTTATCTAAAATTATTCAGATCAAACTGAGAAGAATGATGAATGAACTAAATATATGCCACACTGAAAGAATTTTCCTTCATAATAGTTATTTCGTAAAAAGAGTTTCATAAATTTCTTCATATGTTTGAAATGTTTTTTATAAACATTTCCTTGGAATCCTTTGGAACTCTATTTCATATATAGTTTCAGATGTACATAATCTGGTTGAAGTGTAATATGAATTGTCGGACAGTGTAACTTTACCAGAAATTATTAATATTTATGAAACTTTTTCATGAAGCTAATGAAGTTTCCCAAACTCAATTGAATGATAACTGCTTCGAACTTACATACACACCCGAAAATCCCACTCATTGGTTACCGAAATCAAACAATTGTCCACACATCTCGTGTGCATTTTATTTTATTCGAATATGCTGAACAAAACTGAATAAGGTACGGGAACAAATTACAGCACGAAACCTTAAGCGTCATCACAATAGGTACCACTCGGAATTCCATTCCATTATTTTTACGATTCAAGTCTTAACTAGTTCTCCATCTCTTTATTATCAGGATCTGTAAATATAAAATGCAACAAAAAAGTTTAAAAGCACCATATTCTCAAAGTAAACAGGTTTTTTTGGGTCGGAAACCCAGTAATTTTAAATGCCATTTTATTTAATAGAAACGATAATTAACAACATGATAAAAAAATTTGTAATATAAAAAAATAATACATGACTCTAATTTCTATTATTTTCATCAGCACAAAAATTTTCATCAGTATCATATTTTATGTTTTTTTTTCGAATAAGATATGTTTTTTATGAACTTCTCAAAAATTATTGTTAATTATGAGCTTTATAATTTTAAATACCATTTTTAAATAAAAACGAAAGTTAAAAAATAATAAATATCTTTGTGTTATAAAAATAATACACTATCTTAGTTTAGTATTATTTTCTCCAATATGTATATTAGAGTGGCTTCTTTTGTGAGGAACGAAAAAATGTTGTTGATGTTCCCGACTAAAATAAATGATTGGTTTGTTTTATGTGTTCTCCCGAAATATTTCGCGTTTATCATTGTCCATTCGTGAGCTGGACGCGTTCAAAATAACCTCACTAAATTAGGTTTTTCTTGAATAAAACTCACGATGAGAATGGTATTGAGAAAAAAACCGCTAGAAATTAAAATTCGACCCGACCATATTAAAAACTTGCAATATGACACAATATAAAGGACAGATTTATACTATTTTAGTGCAATTTTTGATGCATTTTTTATAAAAACCGCAATAACTTCCACATTTTTAGTTCGATTTATGTTTTTAGGGGCTCGTTGGAGAGGTATTGATAACCAATTGCAATTTTTAGAATTTGCAATGTGAAGTAAAATCTGAAATATGGGGTTATTTGCATCGTAAACACATTCTAGTCTTATATAAAGCTAATTTTTGGAAAGAAATTCAACCATTTCAATTGTTCTCCCTTAAAAAATAAAACATTAATAATCTACAAAAACCTTATAAAGGGAAAAAATTGAAATGGTTGTTAATGCTAAATTAACATAGATAGACGCATGAAATTAAAAGTATATTTAGCAGATTTTCTTCTCTTTTTTTTGATACCCATTGTATGATACGCAAAAGTACGAAACAAAATTATTGAAACATTTACATCCATTGGAAATTAAAAGTCCTGTAAAAAAACAAACGACCACGAAATAAAAAACTGAGTATGAGTTTTCCTATTAGTGACCTATAGTTTCACTTCTATATAATCTCGTTCTTGGGAGGGAAATCATGTCGCTCGGTTTTACTGTAACATCTTATGTGAAGTTTTCCTCCCAATTTATCCATTGAAAGACCAAAATTTCAGATGTTAATTTTCAAAAATTTGCTTTTTGTAAGACTAGAATGTGTTTACGATGCAAATAACACCATATTTCAGTTTTTACATCAAATTTAACCCACTGAGAACCAACAGTAAGAAAAAAATTTTCGGCCCTTAATAGGTTAGGAAGTTCTAAAAATTGGAATTGGTCATCAGTACCTCTTCAACGATCCAACAAAAACACAAAATGAACTAAAAATATGGAAATTATTGCGGTTTTTATAAAAATGCAACAAAAATTGCACAAAAATGTTAAAATTCTCCCCTCTGATTAAAATGCAAGTTTTTGATATGATTTGATAAGGCTCCGACTAGATTTTAATTTCTATCAGGTTTTTTCTAAATACAATTCGCGTCCAGCTCACGAACGGACAATGATAAAAGCGAAATATTTTGGAAGAGCACATAAAATAAACTAATCTTTCATTTTAGTCGGGAACATCCACTACTTTTATTTTGAAGCCACTCTAATGTATATATATATGTATTCCATATATTTTTCTTTCATCACAAACCGCACCATAATTTCTTTCGTTCAGTGCAAAACAACCACAACCATCAACCACACCAGGACAATCGCACCAATACATTCTCACGTATGCCATCCTCTCTTTATGCAGATCTCTTCTCTACACACACAAATTGTAATGAGAATTTTATATATTTTCCGTATAAAATCAATGAACATTTTATCACAACGATATATTTTATTTCCTCTAACAAGTACAGGAAATACCACCGGGATTTAGACGATTTAGTTTATTATACAAATAGGCTTAGAATAATTTTCAGAGTCGATTGTGTCTGTCTGTCCAAATTGCCAAAAATTGGAAAAAGTAAGTTTTGTGAGTCAAGGACGAACGCTATTTAATTTGAAGCAAATCGGTTCAGATTTAGATATAGCCCCCATACAAAAATCTCTCCAGATTCGACTATTTCCGCACTAGCAACCACATATTTTACCCGATTTTCTTCAAAATTGGCACAACACTTTATAATACAGCTAGAAACGCCTATGTTAAAAGTGGGTAAGATCGGTTCAGATTTAGATATAGTATAAACATATTGGTAGCCTTGTCCTATAAGCATGGTTTAAAATAAATAAAATTTTATATTTGTCTATAAAATTAATTGTTTTAAATAACTTATAGCAAAATACTTTAATTTCGATCCAATCTAGTATCTACAGTTTTTTGCAAATAGAGAAATTATACATATGTATATAAGAAGTACATATTTTGTACATATTAAATTTAGAAATTAATAGGGATATTTATACACTACATCACAGGGTATAATATCTTGGTGCATTTGTTTGTAACATCCAAAAGGAAGCGAGATAAACCCATCGTTTATTATATCGACATAGAATCACTTTTTGAATCTATTTAGACATGTCCGTCTGTCTGTATGTCTGTCCATCTATTCTTGTAATCACGGTCGCAATTATTGTCCGATTCTAACGAAACTTGACAAAAACAATTTTTGCACGTCGAGGACGGACATTATTTAATTTGAAGCAAATCGGTTCAGATTTAGATATAGCCCCCATACAAATGCTGCTCCCGATTTGACTTTTTCTGCTCTTCTGGTGAAAATGGCTCAAATCGGTTCAGATTTAGATAATTTAACCGATTTTGATCAAATTCGGCACAACACCTCATATTTCAACTAAAAACAACTGTGGTAAAAATGTGCCATACAAATGGAGTTCACGATTTTCACCGAATTGGATTGTAGTGGAGTAGAAAGTGTAGGGTATCATATAGTCGGCCCCGACCGACTTTAGCCTTTCCTTACTTGTTTTATTTTTCGAAGCAATTTCAATTTTCTATTTCTTCGGTCGTACAATATGTTCGGTTACGAGGGATATTCTTGCAATGGGTTACTCGTTTAGAATAAAATACCTGAAATGAATTGGATATAGGAAAATTATTATAACCCGAAGGGTCAGCCGCGGTCTGTTCGGAAGGTATAACCTTCGATCATTCTTTGCAGCATTGCTACTAGTTTCTCACGAATTTCGCGAGTAATGTTGCCTTCCAGATCTTGAATCGATGCTGACTTATAGAGCACGACATAAACCCAAAAATGTGATAATATACCGATCGGTCCCATTGACCGCAATTATAGCGGCATTTCCAATCTTTCCATGACAAATTGACGTTAAATATTGCATTTAAATTTGATGCTGTTACATAAAAAAATAATTTTGTTCATAATCATTTTTCAGTAACAAGTAATTAAAATATTTATATATTAATATTTATCCTCCAAAAACAAGTGTCCCCTTTTATGAAGCAGATACAAAAATACGGAACATTTTTGAATGGTAAACTTGTACTTTGATTGCAACGATATGTGAACAAATAAAAATTGTCCTTATCTCTTCCTTTAAGCTGTTCCAAACAAATATACAAATCCATGTGAAGTGTAAAGCAATGCTAAACATAGAAATCGGCCTAGAAAGTGCAGTTCTTTTAATCTACAAGGCCTGATATGGCCGATATCTAGGCCCCGTCGACATCTAAGAAAAATAGTAAATTTTTGTGTTTATAAACTCAAAATACGTTGCCGCAGTTCCAACTATTTTTTTTTTTCAATTTAATTTTCAATAGGCCACAAAATCGCCTTGGGGTCGTAGCTTTCACTGTGTTATAAAACCAGCACAATTTATTGCCAGAAGTTAAATACTTCAACGAAATTTGTCTTCAAAGCTTCTTCTTTTCAATATCCCATTATCAAGCCATCGAAAAAATAACATTTTGCTTATCCACATACATATTTCATTGTCAACTAAGTACATACATATTATGTGAACAAAACGCAATAAATCATAACTCAAACCAAATCCTTTCTTCCTCTAAAAGTCCCCCGCCAGGCAACCACCCGTGCGCGCCGCACATCATCAGCACTTTGATATTTCAGCAAAAATCATTGTTAATAAATTCAAACTGAACGCAACTCATCCTTCCACCCAAAAAAACTGGTGCCAAAAATACGATTTGAACAAAAGCATGAGCACAAAAACTACAAACTTACCACAATTCCTTTAGTTGTTCACCAGAAAAGAAAACGCGTTAAAACCATAAATTATGTATCCTGGCTGGTATATACTATGCGAGTGGATTCTCAACATACAAAGTGTTGGGAATGAGAGCCACGTCACAACTATCCATAAACAGTTTTCTATGGAAAAGTCAATAAAAAGTGATACTTACGGAAATTGCTTTTACTTAAAAAGTGAAGTGAACGAAAAAGTATCTCAAGTGGAGAAAGTATTTACAATTTCTCAAACTCGTCAAGTTCTTGTAATTATACGAGGTGCGCAACTGATATGCGGTGAAATTTTCAAATACAGGCTTCATAATGGCGCCTTAAGACACTAATTGACGCTGTACCTTCTGTAAAAAGAAAATGCCTACTTAAATTTCTAAAACTGGGGAAAATGTACAAACACTTAATATACCCATCTTATTTTAAATAAATTTATCAAGTAATAAATTAATAATAGGTAATGATAAAATGAATTAACAAGCACTGAAGAATGTTGCCGGAGCATTACAACTCCATTACAATACAACCTATTGCAGAATTCTATGATAAATAAACGAAAAATGTTCGAAGGCCTTCTGATTTTGTTGAAAATTGCTTATCGTGTTTAGTATTGGAAAATATTATGTTAAAAATAGTGGCATACTCTGTACCTTTAAAAATTTCCATTTTTCCTGTAACTTTTTGAGGAAGGGGTTTTTTCGACCACACTCAGAAAAAGTGCATTCTTAAATCTGAGTAAAATCCATACTCCAATTTAGTTTCACAATTTTACTCCAGTTTAGTTAAAATATCCTTACGAGAAGGAAAATTAACTAGATATGAGTACAGTTTCCTTATTTCAAAGCCAGAAGAAATAGTATAACCCAAATATGACAGCAAATTTACTTAAAAACATTTCCGGGCATGGTAAAAACTTCTGACAATTAAGTATATTCATACTTGTGCGAAAGAAAATTTACTAGCTTTTAAGAAAGAAAATAATAAAGAAAATTTTTGTATGGAAAAATTCCATTTAGGAGGATTTTACTTAAAACCAGTAAGGAATGGCTAAAGTCGGGCTGGGCCGACTATATGATACACTCCACTATCTATCAGAATACAATTCAATTCGGAAAAAAGTGACAACGGGAAGAATTTTTGTATGTTTCCTAATCATAGGCTAATATGTCCTGGTTCAATTTGTCAAATCGAAAAGAATATTTGTATCAGGGCTATATCCAAACATGGAATGAAGTGACCCATTTCACAATAGGTTCTTCCAGTTTTCAATTTGAAGTAATTCGATGAAAATACGTGGTTTCTGGTTTCTACAGCAGAAATAGTCAAATCGGCAGTGAAATTCGTATGGGGGCTATATCTAAATCTGAACCGATCTGACCAATTTTCACCATAGGTGTTTCTAGTTGAAATGTAAGATGTTTTGCCAAGTTTGAGGAAAATCTGTTGTAATATGTGGTATCTAGCGGGAAAATAGTCAAATCGGGAGTGAAATTCGTATGGGGGCTATATCTAAATCTGAACCGATCTGGCTAATTTTCACCGTGGGTGTTTCTAGTTGAAATATAAGATGTTTTACCAATTTTGAAGAACATCTGTTAAAACATGTGGTTTCTACAGCAGAAAAAGTCAAATCGGGAGTGAAATTCGTATGGGGCTATATCTAAATCTGAACCGATCTGACCAATTTTTGCCATAGGTGTTTCTAGTTGAAATGTAAGATGTTTTGCCAAGTTTGAGGAAAATCTGTTGTAATATGTGGTATCTAGCGGGAAAAGCGTCAAATCGGGAGTGAAATTCGAATGGGGGCTATATCCAAATCTGAACCGATTTTCTTCAAATTAAATAGCGTTCGTCCTTATACCGAAAAACTTTGTTGTGCAAAGTTTCATTTGGTTCTGGCTACAATTGCGACCTGTACTTTGATTACAAGAATAGATGGACAGACGGACGGACGGAAGGACGGACGGACGGACATCGTTAAATCGATTCAAAAAGTGATGCTAAGTCGATCGGTATAATTAACAATGGGTCTATCTCGCTTCCTTTTGGGTGTTACAAACAAATGCACAAAGACATGATACTCTCGTGGAGTGTATTAATAAGTTTATTCCTTGAATTTAAGTTAATGTGTGTACTTAAATTTATGCCAAGTTCTTCATACATTGAAGTATTAATGAACTTATAAGAAATACATCACTGTGTTTAGAAAAATACATGAATAGTAGTCTAAGAAACAATTCTCGTTCGTTTGCCAAGAGTTTCTTTTTAAGCACTTCAAATATTATTCTAAACAATCACTGTGAAGAAGTAACATGAAACGTTTGAGAACTATTGTCTTTTTGGATATGAATGTTGTTTAATTTGAAGCGAAATAATTTATTTAAATTATCAAGTAAAGTTTTAGTCATGCTGAATATAACTTTACTTGGTTTAAGGAATTTTACTTGGATTGAGGAAAAAATCGGAAAATTTTCCTCAGATTGATTATAAATTTGATTTGAGTAAAATTTCTTCAGATTAAATAAAAATTTACTTGGTTTGAATAAAAATTTTCCTCGGTTTGAGTACATTATACTATATTTTTTGGCATGATAAGGAATTAAAAAATTCCAAAAACATGTTTTGTTTTAAATTTTATTTAATGTTTTCTTTTGTAAACACTAAAAATTCTTAAGCATTTTTTTAATAATTTTTACGCAGCGAAAGATATGACTCAAAATATGGACTAGTTAGAAGTTAAAGGGCTTACATATTTTTTAAAAAAATTCAAAATTATTTCGTCTAACAATTTTCATCGTTGATTTAAGAATTACACGCCTTCATGTTCCTCTACAGGGACTATTAACGCTAGTTTACAAACATGAAACAAGAAAATGTTAAATTTTTTAATATAGCCAAACAAAAACAAGGAAAGGCTAAAGTCGATGATATGATACTCACCACTTTCTATCCTATTACAACTCAATTCGGTAAAAAAGTGAAATCGGGTAGGATTTTTACCTGTATATGTATGTGTTTGACAAAAATGATATATCGGAACATTTATATGGGGGTATATTGAAGCATGGAACGATGTGACCCACTTGTATGTTTATAGGTGAAATATAATATGTAAAGTTTGGCCAAAATCGGTTAAACATTTGGGAGCAACATTTGTATATATATAAATAAATGTAATCTAAATCTGCCCGATCTTACCCACAGATGTTTCTAGTTACATTATAAGATGTATTGCCAAATTAAAAGAAAATCGGGTACAATATGTGGTTTTTAGAGCGGAAAAAATCAAATCGACATTTGTATGGGGGCTATATCTAAATCAGAACCGATCTTACCCACTCTCTGCATAGGCGTTTCTAGTTAGATTATAAGGTGTTAAGCCAAATTTGAAGAATATCGGGTACAATATGTGGTTTTTAGAGCGGAAAATGTCAAATCGGGAGCGACATTTGTGTGGGGCTACATTTAAATCTGAACCGATCTAGCCCGCTTTTGCCACAGGTGTTTCTAGTTGAGCCAAATTTGAAGAATATCGGGTACAATATGTGGTTTCTAGAGCGGAAACAGTCAAATCGGGAGCACATTTGTCTAAGGTCTATATCTAAATCTGAACCGATCTTACCCACTTTGTTTCTAGTTAGGTTATAAGTTGTTGAGCCAAATTTGAAGAATATCGGGTACAATATGTGGTTTTTAGAGCGGAAAATGTCAAATCGGGAGCGACATTTGTATGGGGCTATATTTAAATCTGAACCGATCTAGCCCGCTTTTGCCACAGGTGTTTCTAGTTAGATTATAAGTTGTTGAGCCAAATTTGAAGAATATCGGGTACAACATATGGTTTTTAGAGCGGAAAATGTCAAATCGGGAGCGACATTTGTATGGGGGCTATATCTAAATCTGAACCGATTTGCTCAAATTAAATAGCGTTCGTCCTTGATACCCAAAACTTACTTGTGCAAATTTTTGTTAAGATCGGACTATAATTGCGACCTGTAATTTGATTACAACAATAGATGGACAGACGGACAGACGGACATTGCTAAATCGACTCTGAAAGTGATTCTAAGCCGATCTGTATAATAAACGATGGGTCTAACTCGTTTCCTTTTGGGTGTTACAAACAAATGCACATCTCGTGGAGTGTATAAATATTTAAAAAAATATACATAAATTAAAATTTATTATGTTTCATTATATTATATTTATAATATAGATAGAAATAATACTTCAAGCCGGTATTTTCAGTCCTTGTGAGGGAAAACATTTTCCATGTGGATCGATTTCGTGCCATAGATCGGTTCGGATTGCAACAGGACGAAATCGATCCGCATGGAAAATGTTTTCCCTCACAAGGACTGAAAATACTGGCAATAACCGGCAAATACCGACCCAAAAGGAAAATTTTTTCCCTCACAAGGACTAAAAATACCCATAATAACCCATAATATTTTAGAGTAATTAGGCATGTTTTTTTTTATATGTCTGCGCATTCCCTCTATAAGAAAAACGTGCACTATAAGGTGATTTTTATTCGTAAGGGGAGAAATGGGGCAAAAGGGATAAAAATAGTACCAACTAAACAATTACAGCTAGAATGATGAAATTCGGTGTGCACATCCCTCTAATTGCGTAGACACGTACAACGAAGAGATTTTAGAAAGTCGTACTCTTAAGGGGGTAAAATGGGAGAAGGTGATAAAAATGGTACCAACCAAATGGCAGCAGCTAGAATCATGGAATTCGGTGTAGACATTCCTCTGCATAGACACGCAAAATAAAAAGATTTTTCCAAACTCGTACTTTTTACTTTTACGGCAAAAATTGGTTGAATCATGAACATAGGTTATTTTGCAATATGTACAAGAGATTATGGAGTTTCAAAATTTGTGCTTTTGGATTTAAAATAGAATGGAAATTCAACCAACTGTAGCACCAACTATTTACAAATATTTATGGTATTTAAGCTTTTTGAAAATAGAAATAAGAATATTTTTTTTAAATTGACTTGAAGTATTATTTCGATATGTAAACGTATTGGAAGGCTTGCCTTATAAGAGTAGTTTGAAATAATAAAAATATTATATTTATTTATAAAATTATGTTTGCAATATTTGTATTTGTTTTGGTTTGGATATATTAAAAAATATATATTTTGTTGTAATATTACTGCACTTCTACGAAAATCGGCAGCCTCTATGGAATGCAATCTATGGTGGAGGGTATATAAAGTTCGGCCCGGACGAACTTAACGCCGTTTTTACTTGTTTTATTTATAATGTCCAGTTTAAGTGATTCAGATAATTTGAATAACATATAAAATGAAATTATTTGAAAAGTAAAAAAATAATTTCAATATAAATTTTCTAGACAAGCAACTAGTAAATATGTTTATATATTTTTTTGGAAATAAAATATTTTGTGGTTTCTTTCATTTTTGGTAAGGAAATATTACTTTAGCGAAAAAAAATAAAAATTTTGTATGTTCAAATTTTTCAATTTTCAGAAGAATGAAAGTGGTTCCCTTAGAGGTACCTACGTTGACGATTTTTTATAAAAGTTCGATATAGTAGTAGAATATTATAAGAAAAAAATGTTGTGCTTCGGTGGAAAAATATTTTTCAATTGACACAAACATAAACCATTGCATATCTCAGAACGGATAAAGTGTGACATAGACCGCTATCATACTAACTGGCACATATATACTTTATAGGGCCTCAGGTCGATATTTCAAGGGGTTACAAACGGAATGACAAAGTTAGTATACCCATATCCTGGAGGTGGAGGGTATAACAATTCCTAAATTTGGACAAATACGTACAGATTTCTCAAGTTTTAAATAAACAGCATATATATCGTTCGTATTTTTGAATCCGGCGAGAAACGGTTGATAATGTGCAAAAGCTATCCGAAACCGGGTTTTCGCCCGTAAGTCAAGATTTTGGGGGTGTCTGGGAAATTTCATAAAAAGAAAATTAGTACCACATCCCTGAATTTTTGGACTATCTATAACGGACTATAATTTAAATTTTTGAAAGAAAAATGTTCAGTTTCCTTCAATTAAATTGTATGTACAAATTGTTTTTATTTTCATCCTAACCTTTTCATACCACCCCCAACTCTTAACTTCTCGTTTGCATCATTTCTATTGTTTGTATGTTTGCTCTATTAGTTGACTTTACATAAATTTTGCAATTTGTCTTGAAATTCTCCCGCCACCCACCAACTATGAAGTACGTGGTGGTTGGTTCTCATGTTCTTGGAGAAAATATTAGTTTTCTTAACCCAGACAGCTATCGCACCAACTATGTACCAACATTGCATCCCCCGCATTATCCGCATCATCATCTTTAGAAAAGTAAGCGTTTTTCTGTTTGTACATCGTCATAACGTCTGTTCTTGTTTTATGTTATTTACAGACCTTGTGACCGTAATCTACGCGATGTTGAATTGATATCCTGTCGTCTGCGCCGAGTGGAGCCGCTGTGTCGTCTTCCCGGCTCCGCATTGCAGCAATTGGCTATGTGCGGCTTCTACGAGGATCTGGAGAAAGGCGTTACACGTAAGTGATGGCAAATATTTGTAGAGTTATTCTATTTCTCGTATACGATAAGGGCGAGCTTTTGGTGTGATAGATGTTGAGCGAGTGTATGCAAAGGATACAAAATTTAAAAAAAAAATATTGAAAGTACAAGACAATCGGGCTACCTACTTACACTCGCTTTAATTAAAATTATTAAAATGCAGAAAAGGTTGTCTGCAAGTCGGGTTATCCGGCAGAATCTCTCTTACTTGTGTTTACAACCTCTATCACCCCAAAAACACACCTTTTAGCACCCACTACATACCTAAGCCTGAATTAAGGGTACAGTATGAGATCGTTTGCTTTAATGGGTGGTAGACTGAGGACGTAAATGTCTTCGGTTTTCATTTGGCACTATGCCTAAAAGTATGCTAACATTTTGCTCTGTTGACTTGGACGATGACGAAGACAACAACCACGACCGTAATGTTGGCGTTGCCATTTTCGTTCATTCCCATTTCATTCTCTGTTTGTTTTCCCATTATTTTCGTATAGTTTTTCGTGCTGGCGAACAAGGTCGTTTCTGGTATGCCGTTCTAGGAGGTTCCTTGGAGGTGCGCTACCATGCCAGCGATGCCAACGAAGGAAAGGTAAGTTGTTGGAGTAGCTGTGCTCCCATTTTCAGGATATTGGGGAAAAAACTCTTAAGGAAATAATAAATTTTTAATATATGCCCTGTTTAGCTGTTGTGTGCTGCGCTGTGCTGCTTCTTGCTTGATGTGGCAACGAAAGCAGACACACGCTAAAAAGGGAACGGATGTTATTTTGAAATTTTTGCGCGCAAATTGTGGCCAGCGATATGAAAACTTTCTGTTTTCATAGCTTCAGCTTCCGAGAAAAGTGAATTTTGTTGGCCAACTTTGGTCGGGCAATAAAATTAAAATAAAATGGATATTGCTTAATTTTTTCTGTTCGTGTTTTTTATCCACTAAAAGAATAATAAAAAAACTCTCTCTCTCTCGAAACACAACACAAACTTAACGTAAAAAGTGCTACGACGTACATGTTTGTTGGCGCCACACAAGTTGAAATTGTCGCTGCGAGAGACTTTCTGGCGCCGGCAATAATTTAATCGATCGTTTGCTGTATTTGACACAGAAACATTAAATTAATGTCACACATAGTATAAGCAGATATGTATATCCAGTTGGGGTATCAAATGAAAGTGGCAAAAACCATGAAAGACAGAGAATTTCCTTTGTACTTAAGCAGACGGAAAATGAATTGTTTGTCCTTATTTACATATTATTTAAATTTTTGTTATTTATTTACAAAAAATTGCACATAAAATTCCAAAGCGAATACATTTATTGGCAATTTTGTTTATGAAAGGATTTTATTCAATTAAAAAATAGATTTATGTATATATTTCTTCAATTGAATGTATTGACTAGCCATATGCAAGTATTTGTGCATGTTGTTGTAGGGGATAACATTAAAAAGACAATTGTTTTGAAACTTCAAAGTAGCGTTCTAAACCAGACATCTAGGTTTAGTGACTGCGTGAGTTTGGAAGTGATGAAATGATTTTTTTGATAATTTTCACGAATCAGTGAAAAATCTTAAAAAAAAAAAAAATTCAGTAGTTTATTAACAAAAGATTTCAAAACAATGAATAATCCAAGAAAAATCCGCACGGTACAAAAAATTGGAAAACAATAAAATTTTCCATCAACTACTTTTCTTAGACTTTTTAATGTTTTGAGTTGATAAACTAACGAAAAAAATCATTCTGAAGATTTTGCAAAAAAAAAGCATCTAATCATTACTTTAAAATTTAAAAAAAAAATAATTAATGTAATCATTTCGATTATCAAAATAAAAGAAATAAAATTGTAAAAACATTAAAAAATATAACTTGGCCATGTCATTACACTTCAATATTTTAAGTTTTTTTTTTAAATTACCTTCAAAGAAAGCAGGAGTTACAGGAATTTTTCACTGTTAAATTGGTCATAACTCATGACAAAAATCTAAAATCGTAGCGTTTGACATGGAATGACTCATATACAGGACATTGTTTGACAACGGTATAGAATTACCAAACGAATTTACTAAACGAAAAATTTTATAAATAATTTCTTGTTTAAATACCGAAATTATAAATATTATAACTACAGTTTTCCTGTGTTCGGTGACTTTATATAAAGTATGAATTAATATATAACGCAAATTAGTATTAAATTAAATTAGCATTAAATAAATGAACTCTACTAATTTTACTGATATTATGCAGTATTAATAATTAATTAATAAATAAAATTAAACAAAAAATTGTTAAAATTATACAAAATTAAACTTTTTTCATTTATAAAATTAAAAGAAAAAACTAAAAACAAGTAAGGAAAGGCTAAAGTCGGGCGGGGCCGACTATATAATACCCTACACCACTCCCTGCGTATGTACCTCGCTTTGATTACTAAACCCATTTATTTCATGGGAGCAATTTTATGTAGTTCATATAAATTATACAGTATAAATTATACTATAAATTCGTCTTTAGTCATGTTTAACGAATATGGTTAATAATATGGTAATTGATCCAATTATCCGTCAGACAAATGCAAATTATACAGTAGTAATAGGATGAATCGGAGCGACATTTCAAAAGGGGGCCTATAACTACATTTTGGGCCTGGTCCAAAACATGGGCCTATATATTTCTCATTCACGGTAGGTATTCCTGATTGAAAAATACCATGATCAGCAAAATTTGATGAAGGTCTAATGTAAGATGTAGTTTCTAAAGCTGTAATAGATCAGAATTGGACCCCATTTGTGTTATATCAAAGTATGGACATATGGGCATTTTCCAAACAAGTAAGGAAATGCTACAGACGGACGGACTTTCTATCTCATTACAATTCAATTCGATAAAAAAGTGAAATCGGGAAGTATTTTTGTATCCTGTAAATGTATGTGTTTGACAAAAAATGTTAAATCGGGATGGACTTTTGTATGGGGGTATATTGAAACCTGTAATGATGTGCCCCTTTCACCATGTATGTTTATTGGTGAAATATAATATGTAAAGTTTGGCCAAATTCGGTTAAACATTCGGGAGCAACATTTATATGAGGGCGATATCTAAATCTGAACCGATCTTACCCACTTTCACCATAGGTTGGATTATAAGATGTTGTGCCAATTTTAAAGAAAAACGGGTACAATATGTGGATTTTAGAGCGGAAAAAGTCAAATCGGGAGCGACCTTTGTATGTGGGCTATATCTAAATCTGTACCGATCATACCCAAATTCTGCATAGGTGTTTCTAGTTACATTATAAGATGTTATGCCAAATTTAAAGAAAATCGGGTGCAAGATGTGGTTTCTGGAGCGGAGGGAGTGACATTTGCATGGGGGCTATATCTAAATCTGAACCGATCTTACCCAGTTTCAGCATAGGTGTTTCTAGTTCGATTATAAAATGTTGTGCCAAATTTAAAGAAAATTGGGTACAATATGTGGTTTCTAAAGCGGAAAAAGTGAAATCGGGAGCGACATTTGTATTGGGGCTATATCTAAATCTGAACCGATCTTACCCAATTTTTGCATACGTGTTTCTAGTTCGATTATAAGATGTTCTGCAAAATTTAAAGAAAATCGGGTACAATATGTCGTTTCTAGAGCAGAAAATGTCAAATCGGGAGCGACATTTGTATGGGAGCTATATCTAAATCTGAACCGATCTTACTTAATTTTTGCATACGTGTTTCTAGTTGGATTATAAGATGTTCTGCCAAATTTAAAGAAAATCGGGTACAATATGTCGTTTCTAGAGCGGAAAATGTCAAATCGGGAGCGACATTTGTATGGGGGCTATATCTAAATCTGAACCGATCTTACCCAATTTTTGCACAGGTGTTTCTAGTTGGATTATACGATGTTCTGCCAATTTTAAAGAAAATCGGGTACAATATGTGGTTTCTAAAGCGGAAAAAGTGAAATAGGGAGCGACATTTGTATGGGGGCTATATCTAAATCTGAACCGATCTTACCCAATTTTTGCATACGTGTTTCTAGTTGGATTATTAGATGTTCTGCCAAATTTAAAGAAAATCGGGTACAATGTGTGGTTTCTAAAGTGGAAGAATTGAAATAGGGAGCGACATTTGTATGGGGGCTATATCTAAATCTGAACCGATCTTACCGAATTTTTGCATACGTGTTTCTAGTTGAATTATAAGATGTTCTGCCAAATTTAAAGGAAATAGGGTACAACATGTGGTTTCTAAAGTGGAAAATGTCAAATCGGGAGCGACATTTGTATGGGAGCTATATCTAAATCTGAACCGATTTCCTCCAAATTCAATACCGATGGTCCTTGGCCAGAAAAAATAACTTCTGCCAAGTTTCATGATAATCGGACAGCGATTGCGACCTGTAGAGTGCGAACAAGCTTAGATGGACAGCAGACGGACAGACGGACGGACAGACAGACATCGGTAAATCGACTCAGCTGGTGATTCTAAGCCGATCGGTATACTTAAAGGTGGGTCTAGCTCGATTATTTCTTGGTGTTACAAACATTTGGCGCGAAACTAACTTACACCACTTCGTGGTCTAGGGTATAAAGATTTTTTCCGAGCCGCAATTCAAACCCAAGACCTTCTGAGTGCAAAGCGGTCACATTGCCTCAGTGACCCCATACTAAAAATTCGTCCCTAATGTGAAAATGCTATTCGTACAATGTTACGGGATATTTACATATTATCGACTTTTTTGGAAGTTGTTATTGGATTTTGAGGTGCGATTAAAATGTGCTTCCTATAGAAGTACTTCACATGTTTTTGCTGGAATATTGATGAGCTAGGTGGTTAAAATGACCCACAAAAATGTGTCTCGTAATGTTTTAAGTAATATTGCAGTACACATGCGACTATAACTTCTCCTTTCAATAGTTATCGTGTACACCAGCTAGACGGACAGACATGGCTCAAACATCTTAAAAAGTCATGAGACGAATTTGGTTCAAGCATACTCAGGTTTTTAAATCACTCCTTCGATGCGTTACTCCCTCCTTCCCAATCTACCCTCCTTCCTAATCTGTAGAGTGAGAGTATAAAAATGACCTCAATAAGTAAATTTTCTATTTGCACTCCCTCTATCAGAATCTGTTGTCAGAAAATTGCAATTTTTTGTGTTATTAGGAGCTATAGGCCATGAAACATTTTAAATCGGCTATAAAAAGTGCTGACTATTTTTCTGGTTTTATTGGAAAAGTTGAACTTTATGACTACCATGAACTTATGTTGCTTATTGACATTGCCACCGAGCTGAAAACTGAAGGCCAATCTCTTCTCGAAAAATTTCTACGTCAATTTCTTAAAGCTCGAAAGTGAATTTTTAATATTTCACAATTTTGTTCGAACGTATAGCTCCAAATTTTGCAAATGTCAAAGTCAAAGTAATCGGTAGTTCAAATTTTAAATGGTCCATGATAGTAGTAGACAGCAGAATTTTATGCAACACTCAATTATAGTCCGATTGAGCTCAAATTTGCTATTTCGAATTTTAATGGCAGAAATCGAATTCCGACTGCATACCTAAAATATGCATTTTTTATGCAAAATATATGCATTGACATATATAGTGAATATGCAAAAATATTATTGCATATTCATAAAATATGTATTTATAATATGAGTTTAAAATCACAAAACTTTATTTATTTTACTAAATTTTTGGATAGACAACAATATTTTTTAACTTTCCATGTAATTACAGAGTATAAAACAAGTAAGGAAAGGCTAAAGTCGGGCGGGGCCGACTCTATGATACACTCCACTTTCTATCCGAATACAATTTAATTCGATGAAAAAGTGAAAACGGGAAGGAGTTTTGTATCCTTTAAATGTATGTGTTTGACAAAAAATGTTAAATCGGAAAGGACATTTGTATGGGGGTATATTGAAATCTGGAAGGAAATAGGTGAAATATAATATGTATAGTATGGCCAAAATCGGTTAAACATTTGGGTGCGACATTTGTATGTGGGCTATATCTAAATCTGAAGCGATCTTACCCAATTTCTGCACAGATGTTTTTAGTTCGATTATAAGATGTTGTGCCACATGTGAAGAAAATTGAGTACAATATGTGGTTTCTAAAGCGGTAAAAGTCAAATCGGGAGCGATATTTGTATGGGGGCTATATCTAAATCTGAACCGATCTTACCGAATTTCTGCATAGGTGTTTCTAGTTGGATTATATGATATTGTGTCAAATTTAAAGAAAATCGGGTACAATATGTCGTTTCTAGAGCGGAAAATGTCAAATCAGGAGCGACATTTATATGAGGGCTATATCTAAATCTTAACCGATCTTACCCAATTTCTGCACAGATGTTTTTAGTTCGATTATAAGATGTTGTGCCACATGTAAAGAAAATCGAGTACAATATGTGGTTTCTAAAGCTGCAAAAGTCAAATCGGGTACAACATGTGGTTTCTAGAGCGGAAAAAATGCCAAAGGCTTGTCTTCGGCCTTCGTTTTTCCATACGATTGGCAAATATGTTCCATATCACATTACACCGTGCGACAGTACTTTTTGGACCTTAACAAGTCCAAAGGAAACTGTAGATAATATCCATCACTTGGTGATCTTTTTGCCTTTTTACATGACTTTTAATTTCCAAAGGATATAAGGGAGCGCCAAGTAGTGGCTTAAGGCACCGTTTTGAATAATTTATTTTCATAAACTCAGAAAAAAGTATACCACAGATTAAGTAAATATGTAAGAAAATTTAACTCCGTATAGCACTAAGCCAATAATATCTCATATCAAGTACAAACTTTTCATTGAAAATAGGACATGATTTAAACTTGATTCTAATCCAATTTTTCCTTGAAGCAAGTAAAATTTACTCAAACTGAGGACGATTTTTCTTCAAGCGAAGTAAATGTTTACTTAATCTCCTCAATTTTTATGAAATTTTACTCAAACCAAGTAAATTTATACTCAAACGTTTATACTTCTGTCTTTGGAATAAAAAAATTGTACTCATATCTACTTAATTTTCCTTCTTTAAAAGAAATTTTAACTAAACTGGAGTAAAATTTTTGAACTAAATTGGTGTACGGATTTTACTCAGACTAAAGAATGAAATTTTTCTGAGTGTACTTGTGCGGGCCATAGAATGGTGATATGAGTATCAAGTGAGAAGAGATATCTGTAAAAAATACTTCAAATTTCATGTACATTAAAATTCACTCCCCCTTACTTTTTTATACCCTCCACCTAAGGTATATTCACTTTGTCATTCCGTTTGTAACACCTTAAAACATTCAAAAAAAAATGTCTGCTTATATGCATTGAAATTTGTTGTGTAGCTTCCTCTTGTAGCCTGAAAGCACCAAAAGTAGATACACGTTTTAGCGGGCGAAATGGGATAAAAATGGTACCAATGAAAGTACGAATTTGGAATAATCTTTTTATTTTTATTTATTTATTATGAATTACAATACAAAGTAAATTTATATTCTAATTTTGGGTCCAGGGATTGAGCCGGGGTGACTAAGACCATTGTAGCTAGTTATTGCAGCGACAGACCAGAGCCTCTGGTGGGAATCGAACCCACAACCCCCACGCTGATAGCCGAGCACGCTACCAACTCAACTACCGGGGCGCTCTAATCTTTTTATTTTGCGTGTCTATGTAGTCAAAGGAATTTGGTTGGTGCCATTTTTATCCACCTTTTACGTGTCTACGAAATGTCTACGGTGTACACACCGAATTTCATCACTCAAGCTGTAATCGTTTAGTTGGTACTATTTGTATCCCTCTGTACCCATTGTATGCCTTAAAAGTACGAATTTGGAAAACACCTTTTATGAGGAATGTATACTCCGAATTTCATTATTCTAGGTGCAGCCGTTTGGTTGGTACCATTTTTATCCCTTTATTCCCATTTTAGCCCTTAAAAGTACAAATTTGGAAAAACTATTTTTATATTATGTATCTCCTCAATTAGAGGATTTTTTCTAGCTGTTGTCGTTTAATATGTACCATTTTTATCCTCTTTTGTCCCATTTCCCCCCCTACGAATCACTTTATGGTGCACGTTTTTGTTATAGGTGGAATGCGCATACCCAATATTAAGTAAGTACAAGCAGACAAATTAAACAAGTAAAAACGGCTTTAAGTTCGGCCGGGCCGAACTTTATATACCCTCCACCATGGATTGCATTCCACAGAGTTTGTCGGTTTTCGTAGAAGTGCAGTAATATTACAAGAAAATATAATTTTTTTAATATAGGCAAACCAAAACAAATACAAATATTGAAAAAATAATTTTATAAATAAATATAATATTTTAATTATTTCAAACCATTATTTATTTCAAATCAAAAAATAAATATTCTTATATTTATATTGTCAAAAAGCTTAAATACCATAAATATTGGTTGATAATGGGTGCTACAGTTGGCTGTATTTCCATTCTATTTTAATTCCAAAAGTACAAATTTTTAAAATCCATTATCGTACGTACTGCAAAATAACCTAACTTCATGATTCAACCAATTTTTGCCATAATAGAAAAGGTACAAATTTGAAAAAAAAAACTTTTTATTTGGCGTGTCTATGCAGGCAGAGGAATGTATACACCGAATTCCATAATTCCACCTGCGACCATGTGGTTGGTACTATTTTTACCCCCTCGAAGTTTCTACGCAATTAGAATTTCATCATTCTAGCTGTAGTCATTTAGTTGGTACTATTTTTATACCCTCCACCTCCAGGATGGGGGTATACTAACTTTGTCATTCCGTTTGTAACACCTTGAAATATCGACCTAAGACCCTATACAGTATATATATTCTTGATCGTCATAAAATTCTAAGACGATCTAGCCATGTCCGTCCGTCCGTCCGTCCGTCCGTCCGTCCGTCCGTCCGTCCGTCCGTCCGTCTGTTGAAAGCACGCTAGCATCTAAACGAAAGGAGCTAGAACGTTCAAATTTTCCATAAATGCGTCTTATAGTCGTAGATCGGTTGGGATTGAAATGGGACGAAATCGGCCCAAAGGGAAAAATTTTTCCCTCACAAGGACTAAAAATACCCATAATAATCCCTAATATTTTAGCGTATTTAAGCATGTTTTTTGAATATTTCTGTTTATATTTGCTTGATATTTGGTATTTGGCATTCCCCTTATAGCAAAAACGTGCACCATAAAGTGATTCTTATTTGTAGGGGGTGAAATGGGGCAAAAAAGGGATAAAAATGGTACATATTAAACGACAACAGCTAGAAACACGAAATTCGGTGTGTACATTCCTCTAATTGAGTAGGTACATAATATAAAAGTATTTTTTCCAAATTCGTACTTTTAAGGGGTAAAATGGGAATAGAGGGATAAAAATGGTACCAACCAAACGGCTGTACCTATAATGCTGAAATTCGGTGTATACATTCCTCTGATTGCATAGATAAGTAAAATACACGGATTTTTCAAAATTTGTACCTTTTGGGGTTAAAATGAAAAAAGGGGATAAAAATAGTACCAATCTAATGACCGCAGCTAGAGTCATGAAATTCGGAGTATACATTCCTCTGAGTGTGAAGACACGGAAAATAAACTGATTTTTCGAAATTCGTACTTTTTGGGGTTAAAATGAAAAAAGGGGATACAAATAGTACCAATCAAATGACCACAGCTAGAGTCATGAAATTCGGAGTATACATTCCTCTGACTGCGAAGACACGGAAAATAGACGAATTTTTCGAAATTAGTACTTTCAAGGGATACAATGGTACAGAGGGATAAGAATAGTACCAACTAAACGACTGCAACTAGAATGATAAAATTCTAATTGCGTAGAAACGTCAAGGGGGTAAAAATGGTACCAACCAAATGGAATAATGGAATTCGGTGTATACATTCCTCTGACTGCATAGACACGCAAAATAAAAAGTTTTTTTCCAAATTCGTACTTTTTCTTTTACGGCAAAAATTGGTTGAATCATGAAGTTAGGTTATTTTGCACTATGTACGTCTGATAATGGATTTTCAAAATTTTGTACTTTTGAAATTCAAATAGAATGGAAATACAACCAAATGTAGCACCCACTATCTACCAATATTTATGGCTTTGAAAATATTTTTCAAAATATAAATAGAAGAATAATTATTTTTTGAATTGACGTATTGGTAGCCTTACCTTATAAGCGTGGTTTGAAATAATTAATATACAGTGAAATTCCCCTAACTCGAATCGCCTAGGGCACGACAAAACACTTCGAGTTAGGGAAAATTCGAGTTATGGAAATTAAACATTTTTTAAAACTCTCTTACTCATGTTGTCGACTGAAGCGCTACCGATTCACTAAAATTCACAGCTCTAAAAACTCGCATATCAATTTTGTAACTGTAATTCTCAATTTTTAGCCGTCATATTGTCGCCACCTACGGTTGAGAAATTAAAGCAGTGATGGGCATACGCATACTATCATATTTTAAGCAGCAGAGAACAAAACGCGGCTTACGCCCGAAAAATATTCCATGTTTCAAAAGTATAACAAGCAATTAAATGAAAGTAACACATAAAACATGTTGATTTGAGTGTACACACAAAACTACGCAGCGAACGAAGCCACACGATGTGTACATGTGTCTCTCCGTGACAGAAGCAGCATTTTCATTCCTATGCACTGTGCATAGGAAAAGAGAGCGGTGCCCATCACTGAATTAAAGGCTTCGCAAAGAAGTGTTAACAAGAAAACGAGAAAACAATATTAAAATTAGCAAAACAAAAAATTCGAGTTACGGGAATAAACTCAAATAGTAAGTGTCACAAATTGTATCAGTTTTTAATTCGACTTACAGAAAAGTTCGAGTTAGGGGAAATTCGACATACGGAGAAAAACACATAAGAAAAAGCTATTGAGAATCCAAGATTCGTACATAACAGTTCGAGTTAGGGAAAAATTCGAGTTAGGGGACTTCGAGTTAGGGGAATTTCACTGTATTATATTTATTTATAAAATTAATTTTTCAATATTTGTATTTGTTTTTGTTTGGCTATATTAAAAAAATTATATTTTCCTGTAATATTACTGCACTCCTACGAAAACAGACAACCTCTGTGGAATGCAATCCATGGTGGAGGGTATAAAAAGTTCGGCCCGGCCGAACTTAACTCTGTTTTTACTTGTTATCCCTTGAAAGTACGAATTTCGAAAAATTCGTTTATTTTCAGATTCCTACTCAATCAGAGGAATGTATACTCCGAATTGCATGACTCTAGCTGTGGTCATTTGGTTGGTACTATTTGTATCCCCTTTTTCAATTTTAACACCAAAATGTACGAATTTCGAAAAATTCGTCTATTTTCAGTGTCTGCGCAGTCAGAGGAATGTATACTCAGAATTTCATGACTCTAGCTGCGGTCATTTAATTGGTACTATTTTTATCCCCTTTTTTCATTTTAACCCCAAAAAGTACGAATTTCGAAAAACCTGTTTATTTTAAGTGTCTACGCAATCAGAGGAATGCATACACCGAATTTCATTATTCCAGGTGTAGCCGTTTGGTTGGTACCATTTTTATCCCTCCGTACCCATTGTATCCCTTGAAAGTACGAATTTGAAAAAAAAAACCTTTTATTTTTCATGTCTACGTAGTCAAAGGAATGTATACTCCTAATTTCATGACTCTAGCTGCGGTCATTTGGTTGGTACTATTTTTATCCCCTTTTTCTATTTTGTCCCCAAAAAGTACGAATTTCGAAAAATCCGTTTATTTTCCGTGTATACACAGTGATGTCTACGTAGTCAAAGGAATGTATACTTCGAACTTCATGACTCTAGCTGCGGTCATTTGGTTGGTACTATTTTTATCCCCTTTTTTATTTTGTCCCCAAAAAATACGAATTTCGAAAAATCGGTTTATTTTCCGTGTGTACACAGTCAGAGGAATGTATATTCCGAATTTCATCACTCTAGCTGCGGTTATTTGATTGGTACTATTTTTATCCCCTTTTTTCATATTAACCCCAAAAAGTACGAATTTTAAAAAATCCGTGTATTTTACTTGTCTATGCAATCAGAGGAATGTATACACCGAATTTCATTATTCTAGGTACAGCCGTTATGTTGGTACCATTTTTATCCCTCTTTTCCCATTTTACCCCTTAAAAGTACGAATTTGAAAAAAATACTTTTATATCATGTATCTACTAAATTAGAGGAATGTACACGCCGAATTTCGTGTTTCTAGCTGTTGTCGTTTAATGTGTACCATTTTTATCCCTTTTTTGTCCCATTTCACCCCCTACAAATAAGAATCACTTTATGGTGCAGTTTTTTGCTATAAGGGTAATACGCATACCAAATATCAAGCAAATATAAACGGACATATTCAAAAAACATGCTTAAATACGCTAAAATAGTAGGGATTATTATGGGTATTTTTAGTCCTTGTGAGGGAAAAATTTTTCCCTTTGGGCCGATTTCGCCCCATTTCAATCCCAACCGATCTACGACTATAAGACGCATTTATGGAAAATTTGGACGTCCTAGCTCCTTTCGTTTAGATGCTAGCGTGCTTTCAACAGACGGACAGACGGACGGACGGACGGACGGACGGACGGACGGACGGACGGACATGGCTAGATCGTCTTAGAATTTTATGACGATCAAGAATATATATACTTTATAGGGTCTCAGGTCAATATTTCAAGGTGTTACAAACGGAATGACAAAGTTAGTATACCCCCATCCTGGAGGTGGAGGGTATAAAAAACATGCTTAAATACTTTCAATATTAGGGATTATTATGGGTATTTTTAGTCCTTGTGAGGGAAAATGTTTTCCCTTTGGGCCGATTTCGCCCAGTTTCAATCCCAACCGATCTACGACTATAAGACGTATTTATGGAAAATTTAGACGTACTAGCTCCTTTCTTTTAGATGCTAGCGTGCTTTCAACAGACGAACGGACATGGCTAGATTGTCTTAGAATTTTATGACGATCAAGAATATATATATTGTATAGGGTCTCAGGTCGATAAAAATCGAGACCTATGGTTTAAAGGTATCTTCTTGTTTAACAACGCGATAATAAGTAATTCACCACAACTTCTCATACGGATGAGTTGACTATTTGGCTTGATCATCAACAGGCTCTCAAAGAGCTGAAAAATCTCCACAACTCGAAAACACAGAGTTTTAAATATTTATTTTTATTTAATTTCATAAAAATGATATATTTTATTTTATTAACTAGAGTTTGAATTTGTGCATCTGTTTGGAAAATGCAGCATCTTTTCAGATTTTTTCCTAAGGTACGAAAAATCAACCCAAATTTCAATATTCGCTTGCCGAATATCTCCTTAATTTTTAAAAAACAAACACATTTTTCATATTTCTTTCATCCAATATTGTCATCTATTTTTCATCATAACTTTCCATTGACACGACTCCACCATCATGTAGTGCTTGACACCCATTATTTGCACCCAACGCCGATTGTCATCGTACGGCGTGCTGGCACATAACAAATTCCCATTCTGCGCATGCTGGAAGTAAACATATTGCTCCTCGTCCGTTCGCAGACTTTCGTAGGGCCACAGAACATTCCACCACTCGGAGGGATTTGAAACGCCACCCAGACAGTAGTGAACACTGCCACCGTCCGAGTTGAGAAATTCTTGTTTTCCTCTGGAAAACACGGCAAAGGCAACCATGCCCCGAGAATTGAAGTGCAGCTTAAATTTGCCCTGTATTCGCAGAGTTCCGCGAGTGGGTTTGAACGTGAAGACGAATCGTTGTTGCGGCGAAGGTCCTCTCATCGAATCAGCGAACATGTACTCATTGTAGCGGCGATTAACGAACGACACATTGTAGTTCCACGACTGGTAAATACCCAGCAATTGCTGAGGCAGTTGCCTCAGTATAGTGTCGGCCTTTAGGGCCTGCTGTGTATTGAGGGCTGGACTTTCTTTCAGCAAAGTCGCCATGGCAAAGGTGATGGCGGGTAAAAAATTGGCATTGTGTTTGAACTGCATGTCGTAGCGGCGCCAAAAGTATTCGATTATGGTGAACTTTAGTTTGTCATTGGTCAACGTTAAAATTTGCCCCATGATCTGGGGCATATCGATGCCGCGCTCTAACAGCTCCTCCAGGGCCTTCTCCCATACCGCTTTTGCTAAAAGCTTATCACTTTTGTACATTTCCTCCTCGATAATGTCCAAAGTGCTGGCATGGCGCAGTGTTTCATTGGAAATCAGGTCGATAATCTGCTGCGCCACAACCTCGTTAAGGCTGCTGCCAATTTGATGTTTCAGCAACCCGCTGAATTGATCGCGATTGAGTGCGGTTTCCGAGATCTTGGAGTACACCTCCAGTGCACTGCGAACGTCAAGCGCACATGTTTGCATTGATTCATGCCAAAACTCGAAAATCGTAGTATTTGTACAAGTCCGCGTCGCCTCTTGGCAAGACGACCGAAGGGCCAAGAGAATGTTAAATAAGAGCACGAGTAAAAGCAATCTCCCATCCATTTGGTTGGCGAGTGCGTCAATAACTGAATTCGAAGATGTGGCTGTTTGTTTTTGAATCACAAAAGCTGTTCAGAACCTGACCAGACACTGTTCTCAGAGAAGTGCTAAATTGATAAGCTCGGTTTTTAAGCGATTACAGATCCGGCTCTTGTTGTGAGGTGTAGCGAGAGTAAGAGAACAAGAGATGAGACAATCGCGATAAATTGCACTGGGCGACAGAAGTCAACGCTTGATTTTGTATCCGATGGGAAGACTTCCTTGTTCAGTGTGATTATAGGAAAATCATATCAGCTCAAGGAATTTGATGAAACTTTGGAATTTATGCTTTTAAATTATATTGAGAAATCACATAGATCTCTCAAAATTCTTTATTTATTCTTATAGACGTTATGTATTGAAAACACAAATGGACTGTCCAGGATTATTTTTATTTTTTCCAGAATTCCTTGTCCATATTTGTATTTACATTTCGATGTGCGAATTTTTCAAAAATGTTCATACTTCATTAGTTGCTTCATTAGTGCTTTGTTGATCCAAGTACGTTGGCCCTCTGTGCAAAATTATTGTTGCTTAGTGTAACATTAGTATTATTTTTCGGCGAATTATTAATCACAAAACATTTTAATATCATTTTAAAAAATCCCCCACTAGGGCGTCCCAAAAAAATAAAAGTTTTTCAGTACATCCCTCTGATTTTGTGTGAATGAAGTCACACTATCGCAGTGGTTCCAAATCGATTTTTTATACCCTACCTACCCTTTTTATACCCTACACCACTTCGTGGAATAGGGTATTATAAGTTAGTTTCGCGCCAAATGTTTGTAACACCAAGAAATAATTGAGCTAGACCCACCTTTAAGTATACGGATCGGCTTAGAATCACTAGCTGAATCGATTTACCGATGTCTGTCTGTCCGTCCGTCTGCTGTCCATCTAAGCTTGTTCGCACTCTACAGGTCGCAATTGTTGTCCGATTGTCATGAAACTTGGCAGAAGTTTTTTTTTCTGGCCAAGGACCATCGGTATTGATTATATTTGGAGGAAATCGGTTCAGATTTAGATATAGCCCCCATACAAATGTCGCTAGCGATTTGACTTTTTCCGCCCTATAAAGCACATATACTACCCGATTTTCTTCAAATTTGGCTTAACACCTTACAATCTAATTACAAACACCTATGCTAAAAGTGGGTAAGATCGGTTCAGATTTAGATATAGCCCCCATACAAATGTCGCTCCCGATTTGACTTTTTCCGCCCTAAAATCCACATCTTGTACCCGATTTTCTTTAAATTTTGCACAACATCTTACAATCCAACTAGAAATACCTATGCAGAATTTTGGTAAGATCGGTTCAGATTTAGATATAGCCCCCATACAAATGTCGCTCCCGATTTAACTTTTTTTGCTTTAGAAACCACATATTTTACCCGATTTTCTTTAAATTTGCCACAACCTCTTATAATCCAACTAGAAACACCTGTGCAGAAAGTGGATAAGATCGGTTCACATTTAGATATTGACATTTCGATTTAACATTTTCCGCTCTAGAAACGACATATTGTATTCGATTTTCTTAATATTTGGCACAGCATCTTATAATCCAACTAGAAACGCATATGCAGAAATCAGGTAAGATCGGTTCAGATTTAGATATAGCCCCCATACAAATGCCGCCCCCGATTTGACATTTCCGCTCTATAAACCGCATATTGTTCTCGATTTTCTTTAAAATTGGCACAACATCTTATAATCCAACTAGAAACACCTATGGTGAAAGTGGGTAAGATCGTTTCAGATTCAGATATAGCCCCAATACAAATGTTGCTCCCTTTACATATTATATTTCACCAATAAACATACATGGTGAAAGCGGGTCACATCGCTCCAGGTTTCAATATACCCCCATACAAATGTCCTTTCCGATTTAACATTTTTTGTCAAACACTTACTTTTACAGGATTCAAAAATCCTTCCCGATTTCACTTTTTTACCGAATTGAATTGTAGTGAGATAGAAAGTGGGGTGCCTTTCCACACTTGTTTGGGAGATGCCCATACTTTGGTATATCCCAAGTGGGGCCCCATTCTTCTCTATTACAGCTCTAGAAACCACATCTTACATCGGATCTTCATCAAATTTTGTTTCAACTAGGAATACCTACCGTGAATGAGAAATATATAGGCGCATGTTTTGGCACAGGCCTCAATTGTTGTTATAGTCCCCCTTCAAATGTCCGTCGATTCATCCTATTACCGCTGTATAATCTGTATTTATCATTGGATCTAGATCAATTTATCCATATCATGTTATATTTACTTTACTGGGAATATCTGCTGGATCAATTACTTTATTATTTACCATACTCATTAACTTTATCTAAAGATGAATTTATAGTAACTGTATAGTTTATATGAACTACATAAAATTGCTCACATGAAATACCTGGGTTTAGTAATCAAAGCGAAGTATATACGCAGGGAGTGGTGTAGGGTATTATATAGTCGGCCCCGCCCGACTTTAGCCTTTCCTTACTTGTTATACCCTACACCATTTCGTGGGCTAGGGTATTATAAGTTAGTTTCGCCCCAAATGTTTGTAACACCAAGAAATAATCGAGCTAGACCCACCTTTAAGTATACCGATCGGCTTAGAATCACCAGCTGAGTCGATTTAACGATGTCTGTCTGTCCGTCCGTCTGTCCGTCTGCTGTCCATCTAAGCTTGTTCGCACTCTACAGGTCGCAATTGTTGTCCGATTGTCATGAAACTTGGCAGAAGTTATTTTTTCTGGCCAATGACCATCGGTATTGAATTTGGAGGAAATCGGTTCAGATTTAGATATAGCCCCCATACAAATGTCGCTCCCCATTTGACTTTTTCCGCCCTATAAAGCACATATAGTACCCGATTTTCTTTAAATTTGGCACAACATCTTATAATCCAACTAGAAACACCTGTGCAAAAGTTGGGTAAGATCGGTTCAGATTTAGATATAGCCCCCATACAAGGATTCTAGAGCGGAAAATGTCAAATCTAGAGCGACATTTGTATGGGGGCTATATATAAATCTGAACCGATCTTACCCACTTTCTGCATAGGTGTTTGTAGTTGCATTATAAGATATTTTGCCAAATTTAAAGAATATCGGGTTCAATATGTGGTTTCTAGAGCGGCAAATGTCAAATCGGGAGCTACATTTGTATGGGGGCTATAAGTAAATCTGAACCGATCTTACCTTTTTCTGCACATTTGTTTCTAGTTGGATTATAACATGTTGTGCCAAATTTAAAGTATATCGGGTTTAATATGTGGTTTCTAGAGGCGAAAATGTCAAATCTGGAGCGACATTTGTATGGGTGCTATATATAAATCTGAACCGATCTTACCCACTTTCTGCATAGTTGTTTGTAGTTGCATTATAATATATTTTGCCAGATTTAAAGTATATCGGGTTTAATATGTGGTTTCTAGAGCGGCAAATGTCAAATCGGGAGCAAAATTTGTATGGGGGCTATATCTTATTCTGAGCCGACATTACCCACTTTCACTATAGCTGTTTCTGGTTAGGTTATAAGGTGTTAAGCCAAATTTGAAGATAATCGGGTACAATATGTAGTTTCTAGAGCGCCAAAGTCAAATCGGGAGCGACATTTGTATGGGGGCTATATCTAAATCTGAACCGATATTACCCACTTTCTGCATAGGTGTTTGTAGTTGCATTATAAGATGTTTTGCCAAATTTAAAGAATATCGGGTTCATTATGTGGTTTCTAGAGCTGTAAATGTCAAATCGGGAGCGACTTTTGTATGGGGGCTATATCTAAATCTGAACCTATATGCCTCAAATTAGATAGCGTTCGTCCTTGATCCACAAAACTTACTTGTGCCAATTTTTGTTAAGATCGGACTATAATTGCGACCTGTAATTTGATTACAACTATAGATGGACAGACGGATATTGCTATTCAAAAAGTGATTCTAAGTCGATCGGTATAATTAACAATGGGTCTATCTCGCTTCCTTTTGGGTGTTACAAACAAATGCACAAAGACATAATACTCTCGTGGAGTGTATAAAAATGATCATATCAAAAAATGGCTGACAGTGCGAATTTAGTTTGTTCAGGAGCATTTAGAAACAAGTAAGGAAAGGCTAAAGTCGGGCGGGGCCGACTATATGATGCCCTCCACTTTCTATCGGAATCCAATTCAATTCAGTAAAAAAGTGAAAACGGGAAAAAATTGTTTATGTTTCCTAATCACAGGCCTGGTCCAACTTGTCAAACTTGACCTGGCCCAACTTGTCAAATCGAGAATAATATTTGTATCGGGGCTATATCCAAACATGGAATCAAGTGACTAACTTTCACAATAAGTTCTTCCAGTTGAAGTATAACGTGTTATGCTAATTTTTAAGAAATTCTCTGAAAATACGCGGTTTCTGGGGGAACGAAAATTGTATGCTATATATAAATCTGAACCGATGTGACCCATTTTAACCATAGGTGTTCCTAGTTTAAATATAAGATGTTTTGTTAATTTTGAAGAAAATCTGTTAAAATATGTTGATTCTAGAGCGGAAAAATTCAAATTGGGAACGAAATTTGTATGGGAGCTATATATAAATCTGAACCGATCTAACACATTTTTACCACAGGTGTTTTCAGTTGAAATATAAGGTGTTTTGCCCATTTAGAGGGAAATCTGTTAAAATATGTGGATTCTAAAGCGGAAAAATTCAAATTGGGAACGAAATTTGTATGGGAGCTATATATAAATCTGAACCGATATAACACATTTTTACCACAGGTGTTTCCAGTTGAAATATAAGGTGTTTTGCCCATTTAGAGGGAAATCTGTTAAAATGTGTGGATTCTAAAGCGGAAAAATTCAAATTGGGAACGAAATTTGTATGGGAGCTATATATAAATCTGAACCGATATAACACATTTTTACCACAGGTGTTTTCAGTTGAAATATAAGATGTTTTGCGAATTTTGAATGAAATCTGTTAAAATATGTGGATTCTAGAGCGGAAAAATTCAAATTGGGAGCAAAATTTGTATGGGAGCTATATATAAATCTGAACCGATATAACACATTTTTACCACAGGTGTTTCTAGTGGCACTATAAGATTTTTTACCAATTTTGAAGAAAATCTGTTGAAATATGTGGTATCTAGAGTGCAAAGGGTCAAATCGGGAGTGAAATTCGTATGGGGGCTATATCTAAATCTGAACCGATTTTCTTCAAATTAAATAGCGTTCGTCCTTGTCCCGAAAAACTTCGTTGTGCAAGGTTTCGTTTGGTTCTGGCTACAATTGCGACCTGTATCGGGATTACAACGGTATAATTAACAATGGCTCTATCTCGCTTCCTTTTGGGTGTTACAAACAAATGCACAAAGACATAATACTCTCGTGGAGTGTATAAAAATTAAATATGAATTATTTTTGATGTGATTGTTGTATGAATTTTCCGAAAAACTAGTAGAAATGTTTTACTCTCGTTTTCATGTAGCTCCGTTACATAAAGTTACACATAACCGACAGTTATATATGCCACTGGATGTGGAATGTTAAATCTGTTGGTTAAGTCTGTCGGAGCGACATGAAAACGGTGCTATGACCCGTTTCTTGAAAGTAGAAAAATTTATTTCTCAGTGATCATTGTAGCCATTAACGATTGTTCTCATGAATTTTTAATTTAAGGATACACGCATGGATATTCATTTCAGTTTACGTCAATGTGAAATTTTACATGAGAGAAGCATTCTGTTGGCAGTATACTGCTGAAAATGTGTGAACAATATTTAGTTACATCTTTTAGATGACTTCAGCTTTTTGTATGGTGAACTGGAAAAATCAATGGGGAATATAATGCAGAAAGTTGTTGACAATTTGGTAATTTTACATTTAATTATTTCAAGCAATTTGTTTGAAAACAATGGTGCAGATTGGTAGTAGTAACTCGAAACGCTTGATTGTATTTAATTAGATTCTCAAAATGATTGCGATCCGGTGACAGTGCTGGCTCATTTCTAAAAATCTGTTCTGTTCTGCTTCAAACTGCTCTTCACTGCCGTTAAGGGTGTTTTGGAAGGTTGCCCTGCATAAAACGCCACTTAAGTGGCATGTTTTTATCTGAATATGGTATCATAGTATCAACAGGTAGATTTTTGTGTATGGAACCAACACCGTGTCCAGAAAACACACCATCACATTTTCGCCAACGAGCTTTACCATCTCATTTTGTACTTTGTTGTGCTGCATGTTTGGAGGGCGCAATTCGTATTGTTTCCCATCAGATCCGATCCAACAAACGTTCGATTCGGCAATCCAGACGATATTTTCTCGTTTTTGTACACTCCACGAGAGTATTATGCCTTTGTGCATTTGTTTGTAACACCTAAAAGGAAGCGAGATAGAGCCATTGTTAATTATACCGATCGGCTTAGAATCACTTTCTAAGTCGATTTAGCAATGTCCGTCTGTCCATCTATTGTTGTAATTACGATGCAGGTCGCAATTGTAGCCAGAACCAAACGAAACTTTGCACAACGAAGTTTTTCGGGACAAGGACGAACGCTACTTAACTTGAAGAAAATCGGTTCAGATTTAGATATAGCCCCCATACGAATTTCACTCCCGATTTGACCCTTTTCACTCTAGATACCACATATTTCAACAGATTTTCTTCAAAATTGGCAAAACATCTTATAGTGCCACTAGAAACACATGTGGTAAAAATGTGTTAGATCGGTTCAGATTTATATATAGCTCCCATAAAAATTTTGCTCCTAATTTGATTTTTTCTGCTCTAGAATCCACATATTTTAACAGATTTTCTTCAAAATTAACAAAACATCTTATATATAACCTAGGAACACCTATGGTTAAAATGGGTCACATCGGTTCAGATTTACATATAGCATACAATTTTCGTTCCCCCAGAAACCGCGTATTTCAGAGAATTTCTTAAAAATTAGCATAACACGTTATACTTCAACTGGAAGAACTTATTGTGAAAGTTAGTCACTTCATTCCATGCTTGGATATAGCCCCGATACAAATATTATTCTCGATTTGACAAGTTGGGCCAGGTCATATTAGCCTGTGATTAGGAAACATAAACAAAATTTTCCCGTTTTCACTTTTTAACTGAATTGAATTGGATTCCGATAGAAAGTGGAGCCTTTCCTTATTTGTTTTTTACTAAAATGGTCACTATTTCTTTATTTCCCTCAGGGATGCGGTAATACTTTGTAAATATTTTGTAATCGGTGTTTTGATTTGTGAAATTTGATTTGAAGTGGGATATTCTCCTGGCTCAAGACCAGTTTGCATCTATATTTTAAAGAATGCAAATTTTTTAACAAATGGCATGATGACATTTATTGCTTGGCTGCAGACTACCACTTTCATGATTTCCACCCTGTGAAAGGGGTTTTCAACGAAAAAACTAAAAAAAAATGAAAATATATTTTGTATTGAAAAATTTGGAGAGGACCTACCGGAACGTCGGTTGACAAAAATGATTCAAGAAATGTATTAAACGCTTAAAAATTAATTACGATAAACAACAGGTGAACTATAGGAAGAAAAAACAAGTTTATTAGTGAAATAACGTTGTCGCCTTGTTAAAACGATATAATGGGTCCATTTTCGGAATTTTTCACTTTAGAATTGGATAACTTCCAATCGAAGTAACACATTAATTAAATAATTTAGAATTTTAGAAATAATCTGACTGTAATCTAATCGTATGAAAACAACTTGTATCTGAAATATCTTTCAAACTAGGGATCAGAGATTGCTCGTTGGAGCGATAAAGATGCTTGAACCGAAATTTTGAAGAATTATTCTGCATCTCCATGCAAAGCGGAATCAACGAGGTTATATTTCGTTTAATGCTCACAAAACTAATCCTAACTTAAGACCCCAGGAATGTATGACGTTTTAAGCTGTCTGTGCAATGTCCTCGAACGGGCTAGCATAAACACTGCTGGTATTGCTCACAAGGGCCAATGCCACTGTTAATATAAATTTAATATAATTTCCATTACGATGTTCAGTAAAATGGTGTTTTTCCCAATCAGAAGTTTGAGCCAGAACCACATGATAAAACATTCCAAGATACCTTAAGAGATGGCAACAACATCTCTCTAGTCATTTCGTGGCCCAATCTAATGTACACCATAAACCAACTTCGCTCTTGAAGTCACTCTAGAATAATTTCTATGTCGGAAGTGGGTGAGTAGGGAAAAATCTAAAAAAATGAAACCATAAAACTTAAATGTTTATATCGAAAGTGATGGGATGGATATAGTGATAATAATGCAATACGTGACTGCACTGTTCAAACGGATCGAACGGACAACGGATTGGCAGGCATGGACACTGGCAAATATTTGCTCAACCTGTGTTGCATTTTTACGTTCTTCGTGATGAATTGCATTTTCATAAATATTTATGTACACATGTATGTATGTATGTACCTACTACATACATATGTAAGCATAGACACGTACATGTATGTATTTATGTGTGCGAGTGATGATAAATATGACCTATAAAAACCCTGGATGGTTATCTATTCTTTTATATTGGCTTGAGAAGCCATAGTCTGCAATTTAATGGCGAAGATAAAAACAAGCTTTGTACAGAAAAAATACCACCATACACTGAGAAAAAACGTAACTGCAATGAAAAACAATCATGTTTACACTTTGTAATTGTAAAATAATTTCAGCATGATTCTGGTTCAATTATACTCGATTTATCGAACAAATTAATTTGATATATTTTTTGGAAAATCATCCAATTTAGCTGTTAACTCTGCGTATGAGAATTTGTCTTATATATATATATATATATATATATATATATGCAAGATGAGTTTTTTCGAACAGGCAATATTAAATCATGAAAAACTGGAGTTAGTTTTTTTCCATCATTAAAAAGTATGAGTTGCAATTTTATAAAACATTAATAGTTAATGCACATTTATAAACAAATAGTATATTAAGGTAGGATAGTGCACGATTTTTTGATATTTTGTGAGGTTGGACATGAGCCACAAAATGGGATAGTTGCTCATCGAATTGAAAGTTTGAAGAGCCCTAATTGGCAATTTTTTTCGTGTCCCAGTTGAATGAAATATTAGCTGAAGACATGTTTTTTCCAACAGGGCGAAACATGTGGTAAACGCCAATTGGCCAACGGAATTGTACGATTTAGCAACCCTAGATTATTTTCGCAGGGGCTACTTGAGGTCATCGGTTTATGAAAATAAACCGGAAACTTTGTAAGGCTTGGCATTGTCAAGCTATGACCTCCCATTGTTTGAGCTAGCCACGGCGCAGAGTGGAATATTTTCATAAAAGCTGCGGCAAAAATTAGAAGGAATAGAGCTAGGACGTTGCAATTTCGAACACATCCTTTATATCGTCAAATTAGATCAAAAATATTTTTTTGTTTAGATGCGACAACAACCGCGTCCAAACAGCAGTGCGTCATTCAGACGAGCAAGCCGAAAGAAGCCACATTTATTACATTGGCTGCAGACTACCACGATCATGATTTCGACCATGTCAAAAGTCTTTTCAAGAGTCTTCGCAGCGACTTTTCAACATCAAACCCGGCCTCTATAAGGAGATCCCAGTTCAAATCAAATATTGATTACAGACCAACAAAATACAAACGAAAAAACTAAAACAAATGATCGTTGGCACGGCAGAAGTATTGCTGGGTAACTATATCTGCATATACACATACTTACATATGCAACCCAATGAGATGCTTATAAGATGACATGTGTACTTTATTACTTGGTGCGAAATTTGGAGTTTTTACCGATGATAATATTCAAACACTAAAGGCATTTTCAGTTTTAAATTATCGAATTTAATTTAAATATCTACATATCTAAGAAAAGCACATATATTGAGTTTCGACATGTCCTTGGATAAGAACTGCACAGACCAGCGCACAAAAAATGCAATCACATGTAGGTTGTGAATTGTGAATAAGATTATGAATAAATTATTTACTTTTTTGTTTTGACATGTCATCTGTAAAGCAGATACACAACGGATAGCCGTTGAAAGCACACATAAATACATATGTATGTTTGTATGTGTAAATTCAAACATACATATACATGTTTTTGTATGGTTTTTACATTACAAAATCCATTTTTAATCGCAAATGCCATCATGTAAATGAAAATACAAATGCAGAGGGTGGTCCAAATGTCACTTTCTTTTTAAAGATTGCTCAAAAAGTCTGAATTGCAGTTTATTGAGGAGGCCCAAGGAGAAATAAGGTTATACTTTCTTGTTAAGATTGTTCTAAAATAGGTTTGGAGCAAGAGCACGTGGATCCCAGGACCCAAAAAATATGGGCCTATGAAAAGTCATGAGAGTGTAATCAAGGAAATTTAGCAAAGTTTTCTTATGATACCGGCCTTCGGTCGGACTGAAAAATATTCTCCCCTGGGGTATGTCCAAACAGAGTAAAAGTTTCATAAACTGCCGGCGAACAACATTTCTTCTAACGGTGTTCAAAGCTATTTCTATACACTCCACCATAGGATGGAGTGTATATTCATTATGTCATTCCGTTTGGAACACTTTGAAATATTCATCGGAGACCCGACGAATCCCACCCATTTGAAATACAAAAAAGGATTCTAATAAAGGGCGATTTTTTAAAAGCTATAGTAAAGTTAAAAAAAACACATAAAATTCAGAAAAATGCATTATTTGAATCGATAGTACGGTGCATATAATTGACTGCGCCTCAAATGGCCCATCTGCTTTGTCCAATTTAGGCATTTCCACGTTTTTGAGTAACAGAGGCCCAATTGATGCGAACGGTGACGAATCGATAAATGATGGTCATCATTAACACTGGTCGATACAGCTGCGATATTTTCTTCAGTTCGCACTCTACGTAAGCGTGTTGGTGGTTTAATGTCCAACAATGTAAATTTGGTGCGAAATTTAGCCACAATAGCCCGAATAGCCGCTTCAGTGGGTCGATTAAACTGACCATAAAATGGAAGCCCGCGATGAACTTTTTTAAAGAGAGCTCACATTTTGATAATAAAATACAATAATTTGCAAGCGTTGTTCGTTTGTTAGACGATTCATGGTTAAATTATAGTGAAAATTTCAATAACTCAGTCAATTACCGATGGATTATTAAAAAGAAAGTGGCATTTGATCCTTACTAAACCTATTTTTAAATAATTCTAAAAATGGAAAATGGCGAAAAATTTAAACAAAATTGGTTTTCCGGACAAATACATATTCTTTAGTTAAAACAAGTAAGGAAAGCTAAAGTCGGGCGGGGCCGACTATGTGATACACTCCACTTTCTATCGGAATACAATTCAATTCAATAAAAAAGTGAAATCGGGCAAAATTTTTGTATGTTTCCTAATCACAGGCTAATATGACATAGTTCAATTTGTCACATCGAGAAGAATATTTGTAACGGGGCTATATCCAAACATGGAATAAAGTGACTAACTTTCACAATAAGTTCTGCCAGTTGAAGTATAACGTGTTATGCTCAATTTTAAGAAATTCTCTGAAAATACGCGGTTTCTGTGGGGGGAAAAGTCAATCCGGGAGCGAAATTTATATGAGAGCTATATGCAAATCTGAACCGATGTGACCAATTCTCACCATGGGTATTTCTAGTTGAAATATAAGACATTTTGCAAGATTTGAAGAAGATCTCTTAAAATATGTGGTTTCTAGAGCAGAAAAAGTTAAATCGGGAGCAAAATTTGTATGGGAGCTATATATAAATCTGAACCGATCTAACACATTTTTACCACAGGTGTTTCCAGTTGAAATATAAGGTGTTTTGCCCATTTAGAGGGAAATCTGTTAAAATATGTGGATTCTAAAGCGGAAAAATTCAAATCGGGAGTGAAATTTATATGGGAGCTATATATAAATCTGAACCGATCTGACCCATTTTTGCCGCAGGTATTTCCAGTTGAAATATAAGGTTTTTGCGTATTTTGAAGAGGATCTGTTAAAATATGTGGTTCTTAGAGCAGAAAAAGTCAAATCGGGAGTGAAATTTATATGGGAGCTATATATAAATCTGAACCGATCTGACCTATTTTTACTATAGGTGTTCCGAGTTTTAATATAAGATGTTTTGCCAAATCTGAAGACAATCTGATACAATATGTGGTTTCTAGAGCGGAAAAAGTCAAATCGGGAGCGAAATTTGTATGGGAGCTATATGTAAATCTGATCCGATCTGACCCATTTTTACCACAGGTGTTTCTAGTTGAAATATAAGATGTTTTGCCAATTTTGAAGAAAATCTGTTGTTATATGTGGTATCTAGAGTGAAAAGAGTCAAATCGGGAGTGAAATTCGTATGGGGGCTATATCTAAATCTGAACCGATTTTCTTCAAATTAAATAGCGTTCGTCCTTGTGCCGAAAAACTTTGTTGTGCAAAGTTTCATTTAGTTCTGTCTACAATTGCGACCTGTATCGTGATTACAAGAATAGATGGACGGACTGACAGACAGACAGACGGACGGACGGACATTGCTAAATCGATTCAAAAAGTGATTCTAAGTCGATCGGTATAATTAACAGTGGGTCTATCTCGCTTCCTTTTGGGTGTTACAAACAAATGCACAAAGACATAATACTCTCGTGGAGTGTATAAAAACAACGTATATTTCGTTCGAACGGTATACTAACTTTGTCATTCCGTTTGTAACTCCTTGAAATATCGACCTGAGACCCAATAAAGTATATATATTCTTGATCGTCAAAAAATTCTAAGACGAACAATATTTTCCCTCACAAGGACTGAAAATACACAATAATCCCTAATATTTTAGAGTATTCAAGCATGTTTTTTCGATAAGTCTACTTGTACTTACTTTATATTGGGTATGCGCATTCCCCCTATAACAAAAACGTGCAACATAAAGTGATTCTTATACGTATGGGGCAAAAAGGTATAGAAATGGTACATATCAAACGACAACAGCACGAGATTTGGTGTGTACATTCATTTAATTGAGTATATATAATATAAAAGTATTTTTCCCAGGGATTTTTTATAGGGATAAAAGTGAGACCAAACAAACGGGTGCACCTAAAATAATGAAATTCGGTGTATACATTCTGATTGCTTTGATACGTAAAATAAAATGATTAGGATAAAATGGGAAGAGGGGATAAACATATTACGAACCAAATGACCGCAGCTAGAATCTTGAAATTTGGTATATACATTCCTCTGACTGCGTAGACACGAAAAATAAAAGGTTTTTTTCACATTTGTACTTTCCAGGAATATAATAAGAACAGAGGAGTAAAAATGGTACTAACTAAACGGCTACAGCTAGAATGATGTACATCCCTCTAATTGCGTAGATCCTGCACTTCTACGAAAATCGACAGTCTCTGTGGAATGCAAACCATGGTGGAGGGTATAAAAAGTTCGGCCCGGCCGAACTTATAGCCGTTTTTACTCGTTTTTCTTTAAACCCGGCAATAAACTAAAAATCGGCTTATAATCAACTAAGTTTTTACCCGTAAATCAAGAATTTGGAGTGCCGAAGAAATTTCACATACAGATTCTAGATTTACTCGACTACATCTACAAGAATAATAGTACCACTTCCCAGGAGTTTTGGACTACCACACAGTTTTATCTGCTGTGTCTAATCAAATGAACGTTAGGAATATGCGTGTTTTTGCCGTTGTTTTATAAATGGGGTTAGCATACCCTTATACCCGAGAGGAGAGCTTCCTTTTTAGGTAGTTGGCATCATTTGTCTAATTGAGTAGACACATAAACAAAATTCGTATTTTAAAGAGATAAAATGGAAAAATAGAGATATAAAAGGCACCAGCCAAGCGGCTGAAGTTGAAATCATGTCTACATTCCTCTGACTGTGTAGACGCGCAACAAAAATAAAATTTCGAAATATTGACTTTTGGGGAGAAAAGGGATACATGTGGTACCAACCAAACGGCTACAGCTACAATCATGAAATTCGGTTCTGACTTCTTAGACGCACAAAACAAAATGATTTTTCCAAATTCCTACTCTGAGGGCGTATACATTCTTCTGTATGTTTGACAGTTAAAACCCCATATTTCGTCTTATGAAATATAAGTAGAAGGAATTAATACCTTTGGAATGACACCTAAATGATGAATATCGGACGAAAAATCACCACTCGAAAGTATTGACTGCATCTACATATTTATCTTTATAAAATACTAGCAAATACCAGCTACTTCGTACGCGGTGAGGATATTTATTTTAGGGTAATCGCTTGCTCACAAAATTTGAAAAAAAAAACGCTTTATGATGCTCAACAACGTATTCACACCAAATTTTCGATTCCAGATCCTACGTAGCTGAAGGAATTTATACACCGAATTAAGCCCCCTTGTACAAAATTAACAACAAATAATTTGTATTATGCCATCAATTTACACAAATTGAAACAATTTTTTACAAATAAAGTAGACAATTATTTGTCCGTTTCATTTTGGAATAATTATACCCTCACTCAACGGAGTAGATATAAAGGGTGATTTTTTAAGAGCTTGATAACTTTTTTTTAAAAAAAAACGCATAAAATTTGCAAAATCTCATCGGTTCTTTATTTGAAACGTTAGATTGGTCCATGACATTTACTTTTTGAAGATAATTTCATTTAAATGTTGACCGCGGCTGCGTCTTAGGTGGTCCATCCGCTTAGTCCAATTTTGGCATTTCCACGTTTTTGAGTAACAGAGACCCAATTGGTGCGAACGGCGACGAATCGAAAATTGGTGGTCATCATTAACACTGGCCGATACAGCTGCGATATTTTCTTCAGTTCGCACTCTACGTAAGCGTGTTGGTGGTTTAATGTCCAACAATGTAAATTTGGTGCGAAATTTAGTCACAATAGCCCGAATAGCCGCTTCAGTGGGTCGATTAAACTGACCATAAAATGGAAGCGCGCAATGAACTTTCTTAACAGAGCACGCATTTTGATAATAAAATTCAATAATTTGCAAGCGTTGTTCGTTTGTAAGACGATTCATGATGAAATGTCAAAGCATACTGAGCATCTTTCTCTTTGACACCATGTCTGAAATCCCACGTGATCTGTCAAATACTAATGCATGAAAATCCTAACCTCAAAAAAATCACTCTTTATAAGGATTTGGGATAGCAAAATGTGTATCTCAGAGTGATTTAAGACCCTAAGTATGTCATCCCGAATTTGTTATCATTTTTGTTCCATTTTGATACAATACATTTGTATTACACGTCAGAGTAATTATGTATATACCTTATTCGATACATTGGTGGCTACCATTTTCATCGCTCTTTGTTCCGATTTCTACTTAAAAGTATAACTTTTGAAAAATCCTTTAGAGGTCAGTGGAACACCGTTTTTACAATTTTTATCCATTTTAATCCCTTAAAAGTAGAAATTTCGAAAAATCCCTTCTTATCTCGCATTTACGATGTCAGACGAATATACATATCGAATGTCATGATTACATTTACCTTTTTATCCCCTTTTTCTTGTTTACCCTTAAAAAGTACGAATTTCGAAAGAAGAATGAATGTCATGATGCCAGATCCGTATGTTTAATTGGTATTTTTACAAAATTAGTAACAAACGGCTTATGCAAAATTCGTATTTTTTGGGTTTGACGTTGGGCAAACAATTTTTATTTCTTTTTGCCCAACGTTAAACCCAAAAGATACGAATTTTTCATAAGCCGTTCGATACTAATTTTAACTCATTTAATCCCTTAAAAGTAAAATTTTCGGAAAATTCATTGTTACGCTGAAAGACGAATATACACACCAAAATTCATGATTATAGCGTCAGCCATGATCTGGGTACCTTTTTAATCCCCCTTTTATTATGAATTTCGAAAAATTCCTGCACTTTGCGTTTGTAGGCATTTTGAGGTATATACCAGCCGAATTTAATGATTCTAGCTCCGTCTGTATGACTGGTGCTATTTTTATCCTTTTTATCAGGTTTTTGCCCCCAAAAAGTACGAATTTCGCAAAAATATTTTCTTGGACGTATTCGTGCTATAAGAGTAATATGCGTTACAAATTTCTAGGTCCAGCGGTTTGGTCTGGTGGTACAATTTTAACCCCTAAAAAGTACAAATTTTGGTAAATTACTTGTTATCACTCATCTACACTGTGAGGCAAATTTCATAATTTCAGCGTCAGCCGTATTTTTTGTACATTTTTATCCCCCCTTTCTCGTCTATCCTTTAAAAGTACGAATTTCAATTTGTATCCCATTTATTCCCTTAAAAGTACAAATTTCAAAAATTCTGTGATCTTCGCTATAAAACGAATACACACTCCGAATTTCAATACTATAGCGTCATTGTTGTTGGTATCTTTTTATCCCCTTCTCATCGTTTAACCTTTAAAAGTACAAATTTCGAAAAATTCGTTCATTTTGCGTTTCTAAGCATTTTGAGGGATGTACACACCGAATTTTTGATTCCAGCTCCATCCATTTTATTGGTACTATTTTTATCCCTTTTTACCCGATTTCAGCCCCAAAAAGTAAAAATTTTGAAAAATATTTTCTTGGGCGCCTTGAAGAACAATCTTTGTACCAAATTTCAAGAATCTAGGTCTACCCGTTTTGTCATTGCATTAAAGTGCTTTCAAGGGTATATTATTTCAGAAATACATTTTCAGAAATCAAAACAAAAACAAGTAAGGAACGGCTAAAGTCGGGCGGGGTCGACTATATGATACACTCCACTTTCCAACCGAATACAATTCAACTCGGTAAAAAAGTGAAAACGGGAAGAATTTTTGTATGTTTCCTGGTTCGATTTGTCAAATCGATAAGAATATTTGTATCGGGGCTATATCCAAACATTAAAAAAATGTGACAAACTTTCACAATAAGTTCTTCCAGTTCAAATATAACGTGTTATGCTCACATTGAAGAAATTCGATGAAAATTCGTGGTTTCTGGGGCGGAAAAAGTTAAATCGGTAGCGAAATTTGTATTGGAGCTATATATAAATCTGAACCGATCTAACATATTTTTACCACAGGTGTTTCTAGTTGAAATATAGGATGTTTTGCCAATTTTGAAGAAAATCTGTTGAAATATGTGGTATCTAGAGTGAAAAGAGTCAAATCGGGAGTGAAATTCGTATGGGAGCTATATGTAAATCTGATCCGATCTGACCCATTTTCACTATGGGTGTTTCTAGGACAAATATAATATATTTCGCCTAATTTAAAGAGGATCTGTTAAAATATGTGGTTTCTAGAGCGGAAAAAGTCAAATTGGGAGCGAAATTTGTATGGGAGCTATATATAAATCTGAACCGATCTAACACATTTTTACCGCAGGTGTTTCTAGTTGAAATATAAGATGATTTGCCAATTTTGAATAAAATCTGTTGTAATATGTGGTATCTAGAGTGAAAAGAGTCAAATCGGGAGTGAAATTCGTATGGGAGCTATATGTAAATCTTAACCGATTTTCTTCAAATTAAATAGCGTTCGTTCTTATCCCGAAAAACTTCGTTATGTAAAGTTTCATTTAGTTCTGTCTACAATTGCGACCTGTATCGTGATTATAAGAATAGATGGACGGACAGACAGAGAGACGGAGGGACATTGCTAAATCGATTCAAAAAGTGATTCTAAGTTAATCGGTATAATTAACACTGGGTCTATCTCTTTTCCTTTTGGGTGTTACAAACAAATGCACAAAGACATAATACTCTCGTGGAGTGTATAAATACTTATAGCGTGATTTTTAGAGGTGTTTTCAGGAGCGTTTGGCCCACAGACGGCTTGATCTAGGAACGTACATCGTGGAAAGCACAAAAACAAACATTTTCAATTCCGATACGACCTAATATACATTGTATCTACATGTTTGCATTGTACATCCATACAGTGCACATGAATTTTAATCTGTCATAAATATTAAAACATCATTTTTTGACTTGTCAATATTTGCTCAAAATTCCCTCGGCCCATTAGATTTGAATACCGCTGACAGCTCGTAAGTAATGAACAAAAACCAAATGACGCAACAAAATGGGAATCAATTGAATTGAATGGCATAACAATCATTATTTATTGCGTTCATAGTGAAGTAGTAGTAGTAGAGAGCATATTGCAATCAGACAGAAAATTTGGATTAAAGTGTAGTGATGACACTTGGAATTCCATTGGAAGCATTTATGCCACCAACAGATCACGAAATTATTGCAATATTTTTGAATGGCAAAGTGACTGACCAACTGACACTTTATGGCATTTATCCTGATTGCTTTCAATTACAATACAGTGATACAGAGTACAGTATCAGTTCATACAGGCATAATGATGAAAAATAAAATTTAACACCAGATTCATTATCATCATGTGAGTCACAAATGATAATCTGCGGCTATAGTGTCCAAAAGTCGCCTAAATGATAATAATTCGATATGAAAAATGGGATGGGCCATGTATCATTTTAAATTTGAACTACCGATTACTTTGACCTTGAAAGGCAGAATAATATTCATTTTTATTTTCAGGTTTATGTTTGGCATTTGTAAAATGGGACGCTATATGTGCGAAGTTAGGAAATATAAAAAACTTGCTTTCAAAGTAGTGAGTCTTTAACGCAAACTGTAAGAAATGTTCGTGGAATAATTTCTTGCTTTCAGATGAAGCACATTTTCATCTCGGTGGCTATGTCATTGAGCAAAATTGTCGCATATGGGGTTCAGAGAACGCACACGTGACTATTGAGAAGTCAATGCATCCACAACGAGTCACTGTCTGGTGTTGATTTTGGGTCGGCGGCATCATTGGGCCATGCACTGAAAAATTGGGTTGCTCGGATGAAGTACTGCAGAACCAGTCTTGGTAGTCATTAGGCGTGGTATAGTGCACGACTTTTCGATTTTGATATGTTAGAAACCCTAATTGTGTGAGGTTCGGAAAAAATGGAATGAGCCAAAAAATGGTGGTGGTGGGGTGAGTGTACGAGGGTCCTTATCGGGGTCCAAGGTGAGGGAAAAGGGGTAAAAATACACAAAAAGCCTCGAACAGACATACCCCCTAACTCCACTCGTTAGGGGCACCATACAAAAATTAATTTTTTATAAAATTTGTTCCCACCGCTGTTACTGGCGCAAGGAGGCCGCTAGTGGAGTTAAATGTATGACCGACCCCCAATATTTTTTCAACCCTCTCATTTTCTCTGAATAAACTTACCTCCTATCGTCAACCATTCGGGTGGTCCCCATATGCATTTTTTATTTTTATAATTTTTATTATGACAGTAAGGCCTAAAACTGACTTGGAGTCGCCCCTAGCTGTGTTAAATATAAGACCGACGTCCACTAATTTTCCCTCCCCAAAATTTTTTCCGACCAAACTTACCCCCACTTTTTAATGGGGCTCCCATACAAAAACTAATTTTTATAAAATTTGCTCAAACTGAAGAAAAAGCCTGTAAGTTTTACTCAAACCAAGTACATTTTTAATAAATTTTTACTAAATTTAAGTTAATTTTTATACCCTACGCCACTTCGCGGACTAGGGTATTATAAGTTAGTTTTCCGCCAAATGTTTGTAACACCTATAAATAATCGAGCTAGACCCACCTTTAAGTATACGGATCGGCTTAGAATCACCAGCTGAATCGATTTACCGATGTCCGTCCGTCTGTCCGTCTGCTGTCCATCTAAGCTTGTTCGCTCTCTATAGGTCGCAATTGCTGCACGATTATCATTAAATTTGACAGAAGTTACCTTTTTGGCCAAGAACGATTGGTATTGAATTTGGCGGAAATCGGTTCAGATCTAGAAACCACATATTGTACATATTTTATAAAAAAATAATTTTTGTAAAATTTTGGGGAGGGCAAATTAATGGGTGTCGGTCTTACATTTAACTCCTCTGGGGATGATTCCGAGGCAGTTTTGGGGCTTTTGTGTATTTTTACCCCTTTTCCCTCACATTTGACCCCGATGAGGACCCTCGTACACTCACCACACCACCCCCATTTTTGACTCATTCATTTTTTCCGAAACTCACAAAATATCACTGTCACTATCCTACCCCTAGTAGTCATATGAATGAAATTGTGTTCCATTATTAAATAACAAAGTTCAACCTTTACAGAATTTTGAAAAACAAAATCAGTACATCTAATTTTAAATCTTTCGAAAATTCTTCGAGAAAAGTTCTCCAACTGGTATTCCCCATTTCAGCTTAAACCTTAAAACGCCATATCGCCATAATCGATTTAGAAAATAATCGGATATAGCTGCCGGGCGTGTACTGTATCATAAAATTTCTAGTATTCTCAGTCACTTAAACATGCATGTACTTAGTCAACAATTTCCTCACTTCTGGCCGCATGTTTCTATTGCCAACAAAAATCATTGGCATGCAAGTCACAGAGAACATATCATCGGCGCACGACGTGACGTGTTCATATTTTCCATGTTCTGTCGCTGTTTTTGTCATTCTCCATTTTTCAATGAACGAGTGAACGAATGAATGGCCAACTTTGTGGGTTTCTTTTAAACCCGCAACTACGTATAGCATTTGCAAGACTATGAAACCAATAATAAAAATACCAACAAGAAAAAAATAAGTTTGCAAACAAATGGTGAAATGTCACCTACATACAGACGGTCGGTCGGTCGGTGGTAGTATGTTGCCCTACGTGTATACATACGAAGTTGACAATTGCAACAAACTCGGGCAGCACAGTGGGGGAAATAAATATTATTTTATATTAAAAAAACTGTCAATTTTTGAAAACAATCTTTTTGACTCAGAAACATTATTTTTCTAAAAAAAATCGAAAATAGAAAAAAAAATTACAAAAATCCACATCAATTATGTTGAAACGCAATATTAAAAAATATATTTTTTAGCTCGAAAAAGAAAATATTGTACATGGTCGTTAAAATTCCTTTGACATCGATGATAATCAAACTCCATTTTGTGTCGAGATTTTTGACTCCTTTGACATCGAGGCATTCTAATATACATGAATATTTCAAATCCATTCATCTATGCCTTACAAAAACATAGCTGCCTTCAAATCACTTAAGCTAGACAATTATTTCACTTTGGACAAATATAATAAAATAATCGTCCACCCACTGTGCGGCAACATGAAAAAGAGAAATGAGGAAAGACATGATCGCTGTCGCATTCGAAAGCCAAACATGCATAAAACTATTGCAGTATATACGCTTAAGGAAAACATAAAATGCTCACTTGCATACGCTGACTGTCGACTGTCAACTGATGACTGACACACATTGGAAATGCTCACATTTAGGTGAAGTCGAGTTAAGTAACTGGAAAATAATATATTCCGACACAAATTGACACTTCTTACATAATTAGTAAGTGGCGATCAAATGAGTGCGTGGAAAACTGCAGACGGCTAACGGAAAATGAGGAAAAGGTAACGAAAATGACAGGTTTACATGTTCATCAGGCCGTGGAGTTGCAGTCTCACCTAGATACATATACTGTGATAGATTGGAGTTTCACGAGGAACACACACACAAATATTTAGTATATAAATATACGTGGAGTATATAATATATGAATATACTGGAATAAACAAAACCTCTTTACACACAAGGAAAATAAACAAATGATCTAGATCCCATACCAGATTTTTTCCGATTGAATATTTGAAAGAATATATACATTAAAGAAGTCCAATTTTGGTTTTCCAGGGCCCATTCACTGATAATAACACGCAAATATAAGCCGGTTTCAATTCTTGCACAAGTTAAATTTGTACGCTTCCAGGCCGTTGAATACCACAAACCAAGAACGACGACGCACAGTGGTTCAGAATCAAAATCCATCGGCCAAAATTCAATAACTAGTAGGCATATTTCCCGCAAATGAACAACGATTGTTATAAAATTTAGCATGAGGATTTTATCTGCCTACCTACTTTTCAGAATTTAATGAGACGAAAATGATTAAAATCGAAAAATACGAAAAGTAGTCAAATTTGGACCGATTTCTAAAATATAACCGATTTCCCGATTTTTTTTTTTTTCAAAAATGTCTACTAGAACAAAAGTTATTGAATTTTGGCCGATGGATTTTGATTCTGAACCACTGTGCAACAAATCAATTCGTCACGATCTTCTTTTTCACAAAACGCTCTTTTTCGTAATACAGCTGAACAATTTGGAGACGCTATTGTGGTGTGGTTCTTTCCATGATGACTTGCCAAACGATACTGGAGAGAAATGACAAAGCAGTTTGATATGAGTCATGAGTGATCTGTCAAATAAAAACTATTGAAAATCAAACCTCACGATGAATCAACTGATAAATACCTAGCAAAATGAAAGCATCATATGAAACACCAGAGATCCCCACCTTGTGATCTGTATATTGTGACGAATCTGATCACTATTATTAAATTTAACATGGAGTTGTTATAGGAATAATTTTTTTATTTTTTTGAAATCTCAAAAGTTAAGAATTGATAATAGAAATGTAAACGAAAATTTTATTTAATATGAACCCAAGTAATAAATGTCACCATGCCATTTGTAAATAAATTAGCATTCTATTAAATATAGATGCAAAATGGCCTTGAGCCAGGACTATATCCCAGTTCAAATCAAATATTGATTACAGACCAAAAAAATACAAACGAAAAAACTAAAACAAATTAATAATAAATTAAATTAATGTTGAATTTCTTAATACATCATAATATTATAGAATGTTATGTACTACTTATTTACGAATAACAGTAATTTAATAATTTTGTCGAAAGCCTATGGATAACATTTTCTCATGTATTTTGGTTTCTAAACTCAAAAATGTATTAAACAAATTTTATAGATACATTTTTTATACAATTTTTTACTAAAATTCCAATTCTCATCGCATGGTACCATTAATATTTCTACTTTCATTTTGGAAAAAAAAGTCTCAACATTATTATGGTTACAAATGTTGCACAGTGGTAACTTACGGCAAAAACCCTATTACTTTTTATTTACCATCATAAAATTCTGAAATTTGGCATTTTGATATTTGACATTTTATCTGAATTAAAAAATGGACTGGCCAAGTTTTTCCTCAAAACAAGTAAATTTTTATTTAAGCTGAGGAAATTTTTACTTGGTACAAGGAAAAAAGTGAACTTTAAATAAGTTCAATTTAACTAAAAGTAATTCAAACAACAGATTTTGCTTCAAGTATGCAAAACTGATTTAAAAAATGACAATATGAAATATTTTTCAAAAGTTTCATGATACCTCTGCCATAAAGAGTTGTGGAGTAATACTCCAAGTTTGCTACGAAAGCAAGATATGGGCCTTCGCATTGTTTGTTTAGAATAATACATGAAATATTTAAGATATAAATCTCTACAAACGGACGAGAATTGCTTCTTAGATTAATATTCAAGAATTTTCTAAACAATTTCATGTGATTTTTTTATAAGTTTTTTAATACTTAAATGTATGAAGAACTCGGCATAAATGTCAGTATACACATTAACTTAATTTTAGGAAAAATCTAATTTTTTAGTTAAAATTTCCTAAATGAATTTTTCATACAAACAATTTCTGATTTTTTCTTACTTAAAACCTTGGAAATATTCTTCCACACAGGTGTGAAATTACTGAATTGTAAGAATTTTTATCAGATCCAGAGAAATGATGTTAAGTAAATTTACATCCAATTTCTAAAGGGTGGTTAAATTTTAAGGGCCGATGTTGATTTTGAATAAAACTCAAATTATTTAGGAAATTATTGTCATTTCTATTTATTATCATAATATTGGTATGGTTCAACTATGTACGGTACACCTCCATCCGATGGTCCAAATTTCCTATGACGCTGATGCATATTTGAGGTTCTATGCCGTTAATGTGCCGAATTATCTCATCATTTAGCTCTTGAATTGTTGGTGGCTTATCGACGTGCACCCTTTCTTTCAAATAACCCCAAAGAAAGAAATCCAACGGTGTCAAATCACAGCTTGGCGGCCAATTGACATCGCCATTGTATTGGGTTTTCGACAATCAATCTTGGATTATCATTCGCCCAAATGCGGCAATTCTGCTTATTGACGAATCCACTGAGGTGGAAATGTGCCTCACGAACTGCACGATATGCATTTTGATTTGAACGCCCATTTTCATAATAAGCCTGAATAACGGTAACGCGTTGCTTGATTGTGTATCTTTCCATGGTCTGAAATTGAGAAATGTCAAATGAAATGCAGAAAAAAAACTTGACGTTTAAGTGTGGTTCACATTCAACATCGGTTCTTGCAATTTAACACTCCAACCTATGATGTAGTCTATAAAAATAACATTTTATAATAACGAGTATCCTATTGTATAGTCTACTTTACGGATAACATTTATTATTCATAGCGCCAATTTGTTTTAATGGAATACAAATCAAGCTTTAGTTTGCAACTTTCTTGCCTCTGATTCAGTTCTATTCCCTCTGGAGAAGACAACAACGTCCCATGAAGAACATATTATCTGCACATTTTATGCACCTCGCCATGGATACAAAAGTGAATTGCTAAGAGTTTGTCTGTATGGACACACACACTAATACACAAGAAGTAAAAAAGGCGCAATGTTCGGCCGGGATGAATCTTAAATACCATCCACCATGGAGTGTGTTTCTCTACTTCACACGTATTAACGTCAAATGGGGCGTGGCATGTACGCCCACCATTAGAGAAATGTAAAAACGAAACCGAGGTAATTATTTCCGGTTCTTATTCCACAAATATTATTCGGTGATTTTGTAAACCTTTGAAAGAGACCGTTTTTATACCCTCTACTAGGGTATTATGTCTTTGTATCCCAAAAGGAAACGATATAGACCCATCGTTTATAATACAGATCGACTTCACTTTTTGAGTCGATTTAGTTCGTCTGTCCATCCATTGTTGTAATCAAAGTACAGGTCGCAATTATTGTACTAACAAATATTGACACAGATAAGTTTTGCTGGCCATGGACGAACGCTATTTAATTTGAAGAAAATCGGTTCAGATTTAGATATAGCTTCCAAGCAAATGTCGCTCCCGATTTGATTTTTTCCGCAATTTGCTTCAAATTGAACAAGAAACATTTATGGTGAAAGGGAGTAAGATCGGTTCACATTTATATATATCTCCCATACAAATTTTGCTCTCGATTTGACTTTCTCCGTTCTAGAGACCACATATTTTAATCGATTATCTTCAAATTTGGCACAGTACCTTATTATTGAACTAGAAACATCTATGGTGCAAGTGTGTAAGATCGGTTCAGATGTAGATATAGCTCCCATACTAATTTCGGTCGAAAATTGACTTTTTCCGTTCATAGACAACATAATAGTACCCATACAAAAATCGTTCCCGATATCACTATTTTCCCTGAAACCAATTGCAATGGGGAAGCAAGTGTAGGGCATCATATAGTAGGCCTCACCCGACTTTAGCCTTCCCTTATTTGTTTACAGGGTGAATCAGTTCTTGATGATAATCAAGTGATTAGAACAATTTCCCGACAAAATCGTCTTCGAATTTTGTGGATTTTTATAGGTGAATATTTCTAGATGTCGCTGACTAAGTATACCCTGTCGTTTGGCGTAGCAAATAGATACACAAATGAATGCATATAAATCCAATTTCCCAACAATATTTACACTCTCTTTCGCTTTTTAAGCAAAATTTGTTATTCCCTTTGGCAGGAGTCTGACATCAGTTTTATTTTTTTATTATTATTTTATTTTTGTACTTGCATGAATTCATTCTTCGCTTAAAAAAGGGTTTATTTGTCTTATTTCGCATTCCGTTTCCCGTATGACATGCTCGAACACCAACCAGTCAGCATTCTAACCACGGCAGCAGTTCACTTACATACAGACGTAGAGTCTCCTCTCCGTTGCCACGACTGTATCTAATCCTCGGAGGAGACGTGCATTGCTGTTTGTTAGTATTCCGTTTTGTTTGCTTAACTCCACACGTAAATGCAGACAGACAAGCTGACAGTAGACGAAATAAATATGCAGACGTTTTGGTTGTATATAAATATGCATTTTGTAATATGATATGATATCAATAAAAATTCAAATTGTATAATAAAGTGGCCCAGGATTTAAAGCAGATTTTTCCAAATGCAAAATAAATGCTTGGATTGGGTTTAATTTTTCGTTTCTATATAGCCACAAAATAGCTATTACTCCTGAGAAATAAACTGTCCTCGTATTTATTTCGTCGACTGTAAATACCAAAACAAACGTACGTATACAATTTATCTATGCCCTTGTTGTTCTTACTCTGCATTGTTGTGTTAGAGGCAAAGTTGCAACAGTTTTTTTTTAGTTGCAAATAAATTCTGTTTATAAATGTGCATAACGAGAGGATTCGGAACGTGATTTGGGGGAACAAAGAGAATGTTTTGCAGAAAATAAAACACTTTTTGTTATGTATTCGAAATGCTTTTAGATACAAAGGATCATGTGTGCACACGTACGTACATACATGTGCAATTGTTTGATAAATCTGCAACATATCCTTGCCACTCTTCAATGGTTGTACTGACTGACTGTCATAATTATGAGAAAAATCTTGAAATAATGACGCAAATCCAAGAGAGATGAGCATTTCAGAATTTCAAAGGATATTCAATTTGAAAAATATAAACAACTAGCTTTTTGTACCCGGCGTTGCACGGGTTTTCGTCTTCCTTATGTATGTAACTTTGTATGCTCGCAATTTTTGTTTTGTATATTTATACCCTTCACCTCCAGGATGGGGGTATACTAACTTTGTCATTCCGTTTGTAACACCTTGAAATATCGACCTAAGACCCTATAAAGTATATATATTCTTGATCGTCATAAAATTCTAAGACGATCTAGCCGTGTCCGTCCGTCTGTTGAAAGCACGCTAGCATCTAAACGAAAGGAGCTAGAACGTTCAAATTTTCCATAAATGCGATCGTAAATGTAGATCGGTTGGGATTGAAATGGGGCGAAATCGGCCCAAAGGGAAAAATTTTTCCCTCACAAGGACTAAAAATATCCCTAATATTTTAGCGTATTTAAGCATGTTTTTTGAATAGGTCTGTTTATATTTGCTTGATATTTGGTATGCGCATTCCCCCTACAGTAAAAACGTGCACCATAAAGTGATTCTTATTTGTAGGGGGTGAAATGGGGCAATAAAGGGATAAAAATGGTACATATTAAACGAAAACAGCTAGAAACACGAAATTCGGTGTGTACATTCCTCTGACTGAGTAGAGACATAATATAAAAACATTTTTTCCAAATTCGTACTTTTAGGGGTAAAATGGGAATAGAGGGATAAAAATGGTACCAACCAAATGGCTGTACCTAGAATAATGAAATTCGGTGTATACATTCCTCTGATTGCATAGACAAGTAAAATAAACGGATTTTTTAAAATTCGTACTTTTTGGGGTTAAACTGAAAAAAGGGGATAAAAATAGTACCAATCAAATGACCGTAGCTAGAGTCATGAAATTCGGAGTATAAATGGTACCAACCAAACGGCTACACCTGGAATAATGAAACTCGGTGTAAACATTCCTCTGATTGTGTAGACGCTTAAAATAAACAGATTTTTCGAAATTCGTACTTTTTGGGGTTAAAAAGAAAAAAGGGGATATAAATAGTACCAATCAAATGACCGCAACTAGAGACAGGAAATTCGGAGTATACATTCCTCTGACTGCGTAGACACGAAAAATAGACGAATTTTTCGAAATTCGTACTTTTTGGGGTTAAAATGGAAAAAGGGGATACAAATAGTACCAACCAAATGACTGCAGCCATAGTTATGTAATTCGGAGTATACATTCCTCTGACTGCATAGACACGAAAAATAAACGGATTTTTCGAAATTCGTACTTACAAGGGATACAATGGTACAGGGCGATAAAAATAGTACCAACTAAACGACTACAGCTAGAATGATGAAATTCTAATTACGTAGAAATGTCAAGGTGGTAAAAATGGTACCAACCAAATGGGCGCAGCTGGAATCATGGAATTCGGTGTATACATTCCTCTGACTGCATAGACACTCAAAATAAAAAGTATTTTTTCCAAATTCGTACTTTTTCTTTTACGGCAAAAATTGGTTGAATCATGAAGTTAGGTTATTTTGCACTATGTACGTCTGATAATGGATTTTCAAAATTTGTACTTTTGGAATTAAAATAGAATGGAAGTACAACCAACTGTAGCACCCACTATCTTCCAATATTTATGGTATTTAAGTTTTTTGAAAATATAAATATAAGAATATTTAGTTTTTGTTTTGAAATAGATAATGGTTTGATATAATTAAAATATTAAATTTATTTATATAATTATTTTTTCAATATTTGTATTTGTTTTAGTTTGGTATATTAAAAAATTTATATTTTCCTGTAATATTACTGCACTTCTACGAAAACCGACAACCTCTGTGGAATGCAATCAATGGTGGAGGGTATATAAAGTTCGGCCCGGCCGAACTTAACGCCGTTTTTACTTGTTTTACTTCTGTTAATTAGTTTAAATTAATACTTATTTATTTAAATTCATAAGTTACATTTTTAAAATATAAAAACTTCATGAAAATTTAAGTATTTTTTCAGTGTTTCTTTAAAGGAAATGAAACATTTATTAGAGAGTTAATTAATTATGGTAATTATTTCTAAGAATGTATTTTGTGTCTATTAGAATCAGAAACTGTAGTCGTTTGAAATCGGATGGTATATCGGTGGGAATCATCGGATTGCGAAAGATGTTCTTATACCAGGACATCTTTGCCTTTTGAATTTCCATTTAAAATCGTTGCTTCAATGACGTTGGGCATTAGTCTCTTGACAGAAATTGCAATTAGTTAATTAGTACAAATGCACAATCGAGGAGGACTAACATTCCTTAGGAGAATTATAGGTGAACCAATTTTAAGAGATAACATTTGCGGCGGAATTCCTGGAAGGTCTTCATCCGCATTCATCATACTGTCTATCGATTTGTAATGTGTGTAATCACCTAGAAATTTGTTCCAGAATTTAATTATTGATTGCATTAACATCGTTGTTTTTTGCAGCCAATATAGCACGGGCGTAAAACCACTCTTTGCTTCCATAGTTTGTGGTAATTTGTGGGAAGACTTTCTCGATTAATTGCTGAATTGATTCCTGAATGACATTTTTTGAAAATGTAATACTCCTTTTCACTGCATCAACTAATACTTTTCCATTACCAACATCCTGTAGATGTTTCGAAAATATAGCTGCTGAGTCATTGTAATGCAGACGTACACGCATATTGGTGGTCAGATTAATTTTTGTACATATCGTCAGAGATGCGTGTGCTAATTTTGGAATTACTGGAAGGGTCTGTCGGAAGTCTCCAGCTAGTAAAATAAGAGTTCCACCGAATGGTTGTGTATTTGATATTAAATCTTGAAGTGTCCGACTAAGCGCTTGTAGGGATTTCTTATGTGCCATGGTGCAGTCATCCCACACAATCAGCATGCATGTTTTGAGCATTTTCGCCATTCCTGAACTTTTGCCAATAATACAGGTTGGAGAATCAACAAATTCCATATTCCATGGCAATTTCAACGCTGAATGTGCCGTTCGTCCTCCATCCAATAACGTAGCAGCAATACCGGGGGAAGCAATAGCTAAAGCTATCCCATTTTGAGATGGATGTGCGCTAATACCAAACTGATGAGAAAGGATTTAACTGTGCCTCCTGGTGCATCGAGAAAAAAGGCCGCTGTCATTTGTTACTGCAGTTACAATTTTGTCAAAGGCCTCTTGTTGCTTTGCAATTAATAAGTGAATAATTAATAATATTCAAGTGAATCAATGTATTTTGTTATAGTTTTAAAATATAGTTTTTGTGATGCCCACTTGTCGTGTCTTCCCCTATTATAGCCAGAAAACATCCCCTTTCCACAGGCTAGATACAGTAAAAAATTTTTTACGTGTTTTGTGATAATTTTAATATATAGTTGGTGTGGGCAGTCTCACGTCCATTTGTATCATGACCATTGTATAGTTACCATTCAGAAACTATCCTCTGTTCAGATGTTAGTCACAATAAAAATTTCAAGTGAATCCGCACTTCGGATCCTGTTTTATGATAGTTTTAAAATATTGTTTGTGTGGGCGATACCACGCCTCTTTTTCGTATTATGACCTAGTATATCTTGGAACCATCCCTTGCCCAGAAGTTAGCTGCAGTAAAATTATCGAGCGAATCCACCCATCGGTATGCTTGTTATGATAGTTTTAAAATATTTTTGTGTGGGAGGTACCACCCCCTTTGTCCTATCATGACCTAGACTATCCAGGAACCATCCTCTATCCAGAAGATAGATACAGTAACATTTTCAGGCGAATCGGTCCACCGGTTTGGCGTCCTATACGCAACATACAGACATACAGATACACATTGATTTTTATATATATAGATTGAATTACACTTATAACGTATGTGAAAATTTACAAATAAAAAATGTTTATACGTAAGAAATTTATAAATTTTGTAGGGAAACATATAATAATATTTTTTCGTCTAAAGTTCGCAGGGGTTGAACTTATTTCGTATTTAGATGACTGGTTATCCGAAAACACTGAAAGAAGAAACTTAGTAACGGGAACAAAATTGTACATTGCAGCAATGCATTTTTTCATAGAAATTCAGCAAATGCTAGAGTTCATTGCATTAACGACAAAATTATTTTTTAAGTAAAAAATCTTCACGACCACAACAAAACTTCATTTAATGAAATGTCAGTGTTATAATTTGGTTAGGGTCATTCTTGAATGCTGTCAGTTTAGTCTAGTGAAACACCACTGCTCCACTTTGATTAATGCTGCAGTCAAGTACCAATCGAATACTAAATCTACGATACTATCTTGCATATGTACTTAACATGAGGGTCCCTCCATTTTGTGTATACATTTGTATGTAACTTTTATAAGAAAAAAAAAGAAAAATGCCATGTATTGAAAGCATATCCTTTTAACTGTAGTTTACATGACATGCTGAAAGTTTAACAAGACAAGCTGATGCTTAAAGACTTCTATTGTTTTGTCTCCGTTACAAGAATTTCTTGACATGCTACACGCAAGTACGAAAAATGACTTTTTTATTTGATAGTAAAAATACTTTAATGCATGAATATTAACGGAGGAATTTTTAGTGATCTGTAACAGGCTTAAAACAATTTGTGTAAATATATTTTATGGAATGCAAATTTATTTACTAAAGACAGTTGAATAGTATTTATCTTATGTTCATTGACATTAAGAAAGTCTTTGATACGAATTCATATGTTGCTGTATGGACATCACTAATCTGCAAGGGAGTCTGATAGAAAATAATATCTCTTATTGCTAACATATTCTCTGTTGCCAATTGTCGTTTGTTGCGCTGCAATAGAAATAGCCAGAAATTGCAAAGGTATTAGACCACAGGGGCCAATAGCTGGGTACTGAAGCGACTTTTAGAAGACCTCGACTACGCACATAGACATTCTGATGTCCATAAGAATGGGATCAAAAATTAACCCAAGCAAAACCAAATTGATACGCAGCAATGCATCCACCTGTACTGCTTTATGATAGGGTATCTTGGAACGCTATCATAAAACACCAACAAACGCATATTTTTGCCCGAAAGAATAAGGATCTTCTGCATAATCGCCGATCAATACCCCATTCAAATAGAGATACGCACATGAGAAAGGTGCTGGCATGACCAGGAAATCGCAAGACGACATCACCGGAATGGCCATCCATTGAAACCCCAAGGGCCAGAAACGTGATTGGAGACTATCTCATACAGGACCGTGCGCAAGGGGGGGGGGGGGGTTTGGAGGTTCAAACCCCCCCCCAGAGAGGTTTCGAACATATACTTTTTTAAAACCTTCTAGGTTTTCTGAAGCAATAAAATATTGAATTTTTAAAATAACTCGTCTGAAATGGTAATTTTGCAGAAAAAACACGAAAACTACATAAAAAATCGTGGACATTTTCTTGAATTTCGGACAAAGGTTATGAAAAATACAAACGAAGATTGTGTAATGCTAATTTCGCCACTTCTTGCCATTTGACTAGACCAATATCTTATGAACTTTTAATTGTGTACTACAATAAATGTTTGGAGATTTAATAAATTTTAATAGAAATTTTAAAAAAGTGTAGATAAGCAAATTGGATATTTTTGGAAAATTTTAATTTTCGGCAAATATGGCTAAAATGATTTTCACACATGACATTTTTGATTTATGCTTTTCTCGCGATCTAGCCGACGGATCCGACTGAATTTTTGTTTGTGTATTAGGAACTAATGTCGCTTGTAACATTTATGAAGTCAGTCGCGAAAATCGCTGCAATTGTTGAAGAATCCAAAATTCGTGGAATGAAGTCAGCAATCATATGCCATAAAAATATTTTGGTATTCTCAATATGACAAAAAGTTACGCGTGTTTTTCTAAAGATTCTTTACACAATTTTTGACTTTACAGCCACTATTTATCCTATTTTAGCCTGATAACTTGGGAACCAAAATGTTATTAACCGCGTAATGATGGACTTTGATAATGCGATATGCCTTAAATCCAGAAAAATGCTTTAAACAAAATCGTTGTAGCGAATTACAACCTTGCTGCTCCATTTTTGAATTATATTATATATATATTATTTTTATGTTCATAGCCACTTTTGCAGTCACAAATTAACGTGTGAGTAGATAAATTGAAAAAATAGCTTTAGAACAAAATTTCTTCTCCAAGTTTATATGACAGATAACATCCAAATCTAAGAATAGCTTGGCATCAAAAACTCATTTTCGAGAAAATGGTTCATAGCCACTTATGAATATAAGCCCTCGATATGTAAACATATTTGTCTTTGTTCAGTTACAACAACTGATGACATGTTTACCGCAAACAAACTAATTTTTCCCACAAAAGAAACTAAAAAACGATGTTCACGTGTCTAAATTCTCGTTTCTACGTAATGCATTTTTTCTCTGCGTGTAGGTCTCTATTTTAAAATCTATTTTAAAGTTGCGAAACAATAAGAAATCAGTTTTAACTTACTGAATTTTTTGTTCATGTTTTTCGTCTTGCAAAAAAAGCTGTTTTTGTTATTCGAATTTATACATATTATATATACATATTATAAAAATGAAGAAACATCTCCAACTATTTTTATTTAATTCGAATATGCTTATGAAGAGTTTGAGTAAACATCCTGTTACTCATGTAACTCCTGTATAAATTAGAAACCCCAAAACTCATTAGACATCATATTTAGACCCATACTTTGTCAACAAGCATATCCAATAATCTACATTTATCATAGAAAAAATGCGGGGCTTGAACAGGGGTCAAGCGCCGAGGAATCCGATCGTTTTTTGTGTAATATTTCTTCAAAATATATATGTATGTATGTAATTTCAAGCAACTATTTGAAAAGAAGAAGTTCTACACTTAGAGAACAAGTCGGTTAATAAATAAGCAACGAAGCAATTTTTTGGCATAACAGCATTATTATCTTACATCACCATTCACACTGCTAAAGAGTTTGCAGTTCCTTTTATATTAGCTTGGGACAATATGCGTATCATTAAAAAGACAATCGCAATATCTTTCCGTGGTAATAAATTGATTTTTAATAACTTCTATTCAAAAAAGTTTTGTTAACATGTATATTTAAGTGGTCATAGTGTTCTGTACATATCTGTATTGTGTTGCCCTATAACTTATATGAATTACAGGAATTGATATACATATGTAGGATTCTTTTCCCGCATTTTTTCCAATTTAGAATTTTATGTTAGAACCAAATGCTGTGTGCAGGTGGTGCTCATGCGTCGTTTCCGTGCAACGCGGGTATCTTTGGCGAGAGAATTGAAGGCTACAGTTTGTTTAACACGTGCGAAATGTATTTCCTTGTGAATTTATAAAAATAATTTAACTCCAAAGAATATTTTTTTTAATAAAAATTAAAAATAATAATATATTTTTGATCATAATAATAATATGAACTAATACCCATTCAATTTTTATTACTTTTTCACTAGAAATAGCCCAATATGTTTGCTTTCAACAAATTCGTGGGATCTCATACAAATCGAAAATAATGTATTTTCCAAATAAATATAATTGTTCACTTATTGAGGATAACTCATCAGTGGTGCTTCTTATAGAGTGCTTGCGTTACCATATTGTTGTCAGTTCTATATTATGTTTTTGGGAAATTTACATATATCCGAAAACGCGGGCCACACGGAATTTTATTAAGACTCATGAGAAACAAATATAAGATTTTTTTAATTTTTAGATAGTACTATCGAGAATTGTAAATACACATGACTGTTTCCACATTTTTAATTATATCTCAGAAACTAACGAAAATCTGACTCTGAAATATTCGGAGAATTTAGAATTTAGAGCTTAGATGTACTATTTTCTGAAAAATAATATTTTTGGAAAACAAATTCAAAATTTTTTTCAGATGATTTTTGCCCTAAAAAACAGCAATTCTTCCGCAAAAAAAAATCAATATAGTTTGCAGAACAAGAGTTCAAAACTTACAAGAACCCTTATGGGTTTTACATGGAATTATTGAAAACGGTGCCTTAAGGCACTACTTAATGCTCCAGTGAGAGCTCCACTGAGAGGTATACGGCAATGAGGCTCAATCAAAAATAATATAAGAACCATCTTAACGACACAGCTTTCTCTTCATGAACTTATTAAACAAGCAGCCACAAAAACAATGAGTGGTGAAAATTCCTAGAGTTGATTTTTTGTGAACACGTCAGCAGCACTTCTGCACAGTAACAGTGCAACTCACCGAGCTTAAAATCAATCAAATCGATCACTAAACAAAACAACACAATAACTAAGAATTTATTTAGTTTTCAAGGCAAATTATTTTCCCTAAAAATTAGAATACGAATAAAAATTAGAATAGAATATGACCCTTGATAAAACTAATTGTTTACATGGACAACAACAATATAACAACTCTAGTATCAGCATCCTGTCCACAACAACTGAATGTGACATTTTGAGATAACAACTTTTTTACCAATTTTCTAAATGAACTTTTGAACTAGAGTATAATCTATATCCAAATATTCATTTATTGAAATGAATTATAATTTATATGATATTCGAAAAGTGAGTTGTGATTCTGTTTCTTTTGGAGGAACTTTAAGAGTTCGTGTATTTTGCTGAAATGTTTTTGCTAGTCCGTCTGATGAAGGCCGTAATGAGTCAAAAATCATGACATGCAATAAATGTCATCAAGCGATTTATTAATAATTATGCATTCTATAATATCCGAATTAAAATCCAAAAAGTGTTTCAGCTAAAACCGTTGCGTCGTTTCAATTGACATCCGTGTATACTAACAAAATTTGTATTTTCCAAACATTCTTGAAATTCGTGTTTGTTACCCACCGTTGTTGTGTTTGTTAAATTGGGAAACCACTGTATTTAAATTTTAAATCTCAACTAAATTTGACTTTTTATACCCTCACTCTACAAAGTAGTAGGGTATATATCATTTGGGACTGAAAAAAAGTGTAACGCATTGAAGGAATGACTTAAGATCCTAAGTATGTTTGGACCAAACCCGTTTCACGACTTTTTAAAGTGTTTGAGCCATCTCCGTCCGTCCGTCTGGCTGGTTGGTGTACACGATAACTCTCGAAAGGAGTTAAGGAATCGATTCAAACTTTGCACATGGTAATATTTTTCCCGAACTTAGTTTAAGTTCGAAGATGGGCGAAATTGCCACGTCCCTTCTGGTACCTTCCACACAAATAGCCCATATTCCAATGTTTAATTAAAATCACTGTAACTTCTACACGGATATTTAGAATCCGCTATATTTTGGTATTTGAAAATATTTTTATAGCCACGTACAAAATATGGCGGGTATTGACACGCCCTTCTTGTACCTCCCACACAAATCACCCTAACCTAAGTAAAATTAAAGCCGTTATAACTTCCATACAAATACTATGAAATTCGATATTTAGCAAATGTTTTTCTAGAAGATACATTCACTTGAAATATGGGCGATATTGTCACACCCCTCCCACACAAAGTGGCATAAGCCTTGGTTAAAATAAAACCGATATAACTTACGTACGGGTAGACAAAATCATTTGAAATTTGATATACGAAAATGTTTTTATAATCATTTTAAACCCAAAAAATATTTACGGTTTAGCCACGCCCCTTCCTGTACCTCTCACACAATTGTCTATATCCTAGGTAGAATTAAATCCTTCATAAATTCCATACTGGTGCATGGGATCCACTATGACTTGACATTTGATCATGAATTTTTATAACTGTGGAAGCTAGTACGAAATGTCATGAACCTTCTAGTACCTTCCACACAAATCATCCGTAAAATTTAAGTTAATGTAATTTTCATAGATATGTTCTCTGAGAGTGAGGGTATATAAAGGGTGATTTTTTAAGAGCTTGATAACTTTTTTTAAAAAAAAAACGCATAAAATTTGCAAAATCTCATCGGTTCTTTATTTGAAACGTTAGATTGGTCCATGACATTTACTTTTTGACGATAATTTCATTTAAATGTTGACCGCGGCTGCGTCTTAGGTGGTCCATTCGGAAAGTCCAATTTTGGGCAACTTTTTCGAGCATTTCGGCCGGAATAGCCCGAATTTCTTCGGAAATGTTGTCTTCCAAAGCTGGAATAGTTGCTGGCTTATTTCTGTAGACTTTAGACTTGACGTAGCCCCACAAAAAATAGTCTAAAGGCGTCAAATCGCATGATCTTGGTGGCCAACTTACCGGTCCATTTCTTGAGATGAATTGTTCTCCGAAGTTTTCCCTCAAAATGGCCATAGAATCGCGAGCTGTGTGGCATGTAGCGCCATCTTGTTGAAACCACATGTCAACCAAGTTCAGTTCTTCCATTTTGGGCAAAAAAAAGTTGGATATCATCTCACGGTAGCGCTCACCATTCACAGTTACGTTACGATTCGCATCATCTTTGAAGAAGTACGGTCCAATGATGCCACCAGCCCATAAACCGCACCAAACTGTGACTTTTTCTGGATGCATTGGTAGCTCTTGCAATGCTTCTGGCTGATATTCACTCCAAAATCGACAATTCTGCCTATTTACGTACCCATTGAGCCAAAAATGAGCTTCGTCGCTGAACACAATTTCTTTCTTTCTGAACTTTCTTAACAGAGCACGCATTTTGATAATAAAATTCAATGATTTGCAAGCGTTGCTCGTTAGTAAGTCTATTCATGATGAAATGTCAAAGCATACTGAGAATCTTTCTCTTTGACACCATGTCTGAAATCCCACGTGATCTGTCAAATACTAATGCATGAAAATCCTAACCTCAAAAAAATCACTCTTTATAAGTCGGTTTAGCCTACTGACGTTTTATATGTAATTGCATAGAAATTTACGAAGGTTAAGATTATGATAAAAAATTCTGAGCGTACTTCGCATTGTGCGATGAAATTATTTTGAAAAAGTTTGACAACCCTGTAACCTTGAAAAATATACAGAAGAATTGCTAATTTTTACCAATTAAAAAAATCAAATAAAATTTAAACAAGTAAGGAAAAGCTAATGTCGGGCGGGCCGACTATGTGGGACCTAGAGGAGTAATAATAAAAATGGTGCCAATTTGTAAGGGCGCTATATTAAAAAATGGGCCCTTATAGAACACTTTAAAAGCAGGTCTTCTTTATTGAAATGATCAGCAAAACTTTATCAAGATCCAATGCAAGATTTGGGCTCTGGAGCGATAGTAGTGTAAACTGGGGGCCCATTTGTATGGGGACTACACCAAAACATTGACCTATATATCTGGCTTTCAAAATATGTATTTCTAGTCTAAATGTAACATTGTGTGGGGAATTTGATCAATATCCGATGTAAAATGTGCATTTAGAGAAGTAATATTGTAAATCGGAGGTACATTTGTATGGGGCAATATCAAAACATATATCCATGCGCTACACTTTACCTTGAGCTGTTTCTAGTTCAAAAATAACACGAACCTGAAAATTTAGGCATGATCCCATGTAAAATGTGTATTCTAGAGCAGTTATAGTGTAAATTATAGGGATACTTGTATGGAGGCTATATCTAAATCTGAACCGATTTTCCAATCGTCCTTGGCCAAAAAAGTAACTTCTGCCAAATTTCAGGACAATCGAACAACAATTGCGACATGTAGAGTGCGAACAAGCTTAGATGGACAGCAGACGGACGGACGGACAGACAGACATCGTTAAATCGATTCAGCTGGTGATTCTAAGCCTATCTGTATACTAAAAGGTGGGTCTAGCTCGATTTTTTCTTGGTGTTACAAACATTTGGCGCGAAATTAACTTATAATACCCTAGTCCACGAAGTATAAAAAAGGTATAAAAATTCTATGCTGGGTACAAATCGACCCTATCTAATGTTCAAATGTAATTTATGTACTTTTGCAATAAAACTGAAAAAATATTAAAGTTCATTTCAACACAATTCCCAAAGAAATTTAAGGCACTGTTACATTTAATAGCGTGCAACATTCCATGTCGCATGGAATTTTCCCCAGGCGTTTCAAGCGGCTGCACCGAAAAAAACACACAATTCTCGTTGTTGCCCCCCGCCCCACCAACCCTTTGACCTTTTAACGACATTTCGAAACAACTGCCAACATACCCGTTCACATTTCTCCACGTCCGTCTGTCCTCCGTCCGTCCGTCCTTTCGTACGTTCCAGTACTTACACAAAATGTAATTACTTTCTCTCTCCCAGTACGGATGAATGAGTGTACCCAAAAATGAAAAAGAAAATGCATTTCAATTTTTCATCGTTTATTTTCTTTCTGTTTCTGTGTTCGAGTACGGCTGGCAAACCCGAAATCGCTCGAAACAATAAAGGAGCACTTCGTTGTTGTTTTCTTTTCAAGTGACACTTTACCCAAATTGAACACAAGCCTCGGAACAATGGCTTTCCCAAAATAACCGAACAAAAACAAAAACAATGTGTGGCGTGCAGCACGCAACGCACCACAACACAACCTCCAGCAAATGTTCATCAACACCTAGGAGTTCTTGTTCTCCTCTCCGGCTCTTCGATGTCATCGGGTCGATATAGGAAACACATCAAAGTACTCGTGTACATCATTTGTAGATAATGCGAGTAGAGACCAACAAAGGTTAGATCAAATAATGCTACATGACCGTGATGACAGCCTCTGTGTGGCCCACTTTATATGGGCTTATGGGCACTTCACCATAGATCAGTACGGACGAGACTTCGAAATGCCGGATATGGCGCTATCTAAAGGATAGACCGCGATAGAGGAGATGAGAAGAGACGCTCACGCTGAATATTTATTATGGTTGCATATGAGTTACTCCACGCCAAGAACAACGATGTTCGACAAGGATTCTCCCTTCGATTAGATTTTTAAAACTATATGAAATAGTCTTCCTTTGAAGTGCTTTCTTAGATGTGTAGAACTTTTTGAAAATTGTCTTTTTATGAAATAAATCGTATGTCATTTATATTGTAATACTAGATTTTTTAACCCCGCGTTGCACGGGTTTATTCTTCTTTATTCCCCTACTTTATATTCGTGTGAATATAAAATAAATACTAATTGATAGTTTTAAAGTATAGTTTGTGCGGGCATATATATATTCCCTCCACCATGGATTGCATTCCACAGAGGCTGGCGATTTTCGTTGAAATGCAGTAAGATTACAGAAAATTGTTAATTTTTTTATATAGCCAAACCAAAACAAATAAAACAAGTAAGGAAAGGCTAAAGTCGAGCGGGGCCGACTCTATTATACACTCCACTTTCTATCCGAATACAATTTAATTCGGGCAAAAAGTGAAAACAGGAAGGATTTTTGTATCCTGTAAATGTATATGTTTGACAAAAAATGTTAAATCGGAAAGGACATTTGTATGGGGGTATATTGAACCCTGGAATGAAATAGGTCAAATGTAATATGTATAGTTTGGCCAAAATCGGTTAAACATTTGGGAGCAACACTTGTATTTGGGATATATCTAAATCTGATTATAAGCTGCTGTGCCAAATTTAAAGAAATTCGAGTACAATATGTCGTTTATAGAGCGGAAAATGTCAAATCGGGAGCGACATTTGTATGGGGGCTATATCTAAATCTGAACCGATCTTACCTAATTTCTGCATATGTGTTTCTAGTTTTATTATAAGATGTCGTGCCAAATTTAAAGAAAATCGAGTACAATATGTCGTTTATAGAGCGGAAAATGTCAAATCGGGAGTGAAATTCATATGGGGGCTATATCTAAATCTGAACCGATTTGCCTCAAATTAAATAGCGTTCGTCCTTGATCCAAAAAACTTACTTGTGCAAATTTTTGTTAAGATCGGACTATAATTGCGACCTGTACTTTGATTACAACAATAGATGGACAGACAGACGGACAGACAGACAGACGGACATTGCTAAATCGACTCAGAAAGTGATTCTAAGTCGATCGATATACTTAACAATGGGTCTATCTCGCTTCCTTTTGGGTGTTACAAACAAATGCACAAAGACATAAATATTGAAAAAAAATATCTTTTAAATAAATATAAAATTTTAATTATTTTAAACCACGCTTATAATGCAAGACTACCAATATGTTTATATGATATATATCTAAATAATACTTCAGGTCAGGAAACGAATTTTTAGTATGGGTTCACAGACGTAAGTTGTCCGCTTTGCACCCAGAAGGTCTCAGGTTCGAATCGTGGTTGTGTTTATTTTTTTTTATTATTTGTATACACTCCACGAGAGTATTATGTCTTTGTGCATTTGTTTGTAACACCCAAAAGGAAACGAGATAGACCCATTGTTAATTATACCGATCGCCTTAGAATCACTTTTTGAGTCGATTTAGCAATGTCCGTCTGTCTGTCTGTCTGTCCGTCCGTCCATCTATTTTTGTAATCACGAACAGGTCGCAATTGTAAACAGAACCAAATGAAACTTTGCACAAGGAAGTTTTTCCGGATAAAGACGAACGCTATTTAATTTGAAGAAAATTGGTTCAGATTTAGATATAGCCCCCATACGAATTTCACTCCCGATTTGACTCTTTTCACTCTAGATACCACATATTTTAACAGATTTTTTTCAAAATTGGCAAAACATCTTATATTTGAACTAGAAACACCTGTGGTAAAATGTGTTAGATCGGTTCAGATTTATATATAGCTCCCATACAAATTTCGCTCCCGATTTGACTTTTTCCGCTCTAGAAACCACATATTTTATCAGATTGTCTTCAGATTTGGTAAAACAACTTATATTTAAACTAGGAACACCTATGGCGAAAATAGGTCAGATCGGTTCAGATTTATATATAGCTCCCATACAAAATTCGCTCACAATTTGAATTTTTCCGCTCTAGAATCCACATATTTTAACAGATTTTCTTCGAAATTCGCAAACCACCTTATATTTCAACTGGAAACACTTGTGGGAAAATGTGTTAGATCGGTTCAGATTTATATATAGTTCCGAAACAAATTTTGTTCCCCCAGAAACCGCGTATTTTCAGAGAATTTCTTAAAATTGAGCATAACACGTTATACTTCAACAAGAAGAACTTATTGTGAAAGTTAGTCACTTCATTCCATGTTTGGATGTAGTCCCGATACAAATATTATTCTCGATTTGACAAATTGGGTCAGGTCATATCAGCCTATGATTAGGAAATATACAAAAATTCTTCCCGTTTTCAATTTTCTACCGAATTGAATTGTATTCGGATTGAAAGTGGAGTGTATCATATAGTCGGCCCCGCCCGACTTTAGCCTTTCCTTACTTGTTTTTATTATTTTTATACACCCCACGAGAGTATTATGTCTTTGTGTATTTGTTTGTAACACCCAAAAGGAAACGAGATAGACCCATTGTTAATTATACCGATCGCCTTAGAATCACTTTTTGAGTCGATTTAGCAATGTCCGTCTGTCTGTCCGTCCGTCCGTCTGTCCATCTATTCTTGTAATCACGATACAGGTCGCAATTATAGACATAACTAAATGAAACTTTGCACAATTAAGTTTTTCGGGACAAGGACGAACGCTATTTAATTTGAAGAAAATCGGTTCAGATTTAGATATAGCCCCCATACGAATTTCACTCCCGATTTGACTCTTTTCACTCTAGATACCACATATTACAACATATTTTCTTTAAAATTAGCAAAACATCTTATATTTCAACTAGAAACAGCTCTGGTAAAAATGTGTTCGATCGGTTCAGATTTATATATAGCTCCCATACAAATTTCGCTCCCGATTTGACTTTTTCCGCTCTAGAAACCACATATTGTATCAGATTGTCTTCAGATTTGGCAAAACATCTTATATTTAAACTAGGAACATCTACGGTGAAAATAGGTCAAATCGGTTCAGATTTAGATATAGCCCCCATATAAACCACATATTGTACTCGATTTTCTTTAAATTTGGCGCAACATCTTATAATCTAACTAGAAACACCTATGCAGAAATTGGGTAAGATCGGTTCAGATTTAGATATAACCCCCATGTAAATGTCGCTCCCGATTTGACTTTTTCCGCTTTAAAAGCAACATATTATACTCGATTTTCTTTAAATTTGGCGCAACATCTTATAACCTAAATAAACAAAACTATGGTGAAAGTGGGTAAGATCGGTTCAGATTTAAATATAGCCCAAATACAAATGTTGCTCCCAAAAGTTTTACCGATTTTGGCCAAACTATACATTTTATATTCCACCTACTTCGTTCCAGGTTTCAATATATCCTCATACAAATGTCCTTTCCGATTTAACATTTTATGTCAAACACATACATTTACAGGATACAAGAAAACTTCCCGTTTTCACTTTTTCACCGAATTGAATTGTATTGTAATCAATGGTCTGTAATCAATATTTGGTTCGAACTGGGATATTGTCCTGGCTCAAGACCATTTTGCATCTATATTTAATAGAATGCAAATTTATTTACAAATGACATGGTGACATTTATTACTTGGCTGCAGACTACCACGATCATGATTTCGACCATGTCAAAAGTCTTTTCAAGTGGCTTCGCAGCGACATTTGAACATCAAACCTGGCCTCTATAAGGAGATGATTCTCACAAACGAACAAGAAGCAGAACTCACTTGCCGAATTTGCGTTTAAAAAATCGCACCAAGTAATAAAGTACACATGCCACCTTACAAGCATCTCATTGATTATGTGTACATGCAGGTATAGTTACCCAGCAATACTTCAGCCGTGCCAACGCTCATTTGTTTTAGTTTTTAATATAGCCAAACCAAAACAAATAAAACAAAAAAAATATTGAAAAAAATATTTTTTAAATAAATATTAAAATTTTAATTATTTTAAACCACGCTTATAATGCAAGGCTACCAATATGTTTATATGTTTATATGATATATATCTAAATAATAATTCAGGTCAATTCAAAAATTAAATATAAGGCGGCAATATTCAAAAAAGCTTTGAGCTTTGAAGTACTTCCGTAGGAATGATATTTTAATCTCATCTTGAAATCCAAATGTGCATTTCCCCGCTTTTGAGGAAGTTATTTTAAACAAATTCTAAAAAAGTCGATAATATGTAAATATACCGTAACATTTTACGAATAGCATTTTAACAAGTGAATGGAAACGAATTTTTTGTATGGGGTCACATGCGTAAGTTGTCCGCTTTGGACCCAGAATGTCGCAGGTTCGAATCGTGGTTGTTTTTATATTTTTTTTATTTTTATAAATAAACAATGTTAATTTTGTATAATTTTAACAATTTAAGAATGTGTGCTTACAAAATACAAATATACAAATGCTTACAAATACAAATACTTCAAATATTTAATTTTTTATTAATTATTAATAAAGCATAATATCTGTAAAATTGAGTAGTGTTAGTTTATTTAATGCCAATTTAATTTAATATTAATTTGCATTATATATTAATTCATACTAAATACATATTTTGTTAAGTTTCATATTTTCGTTCTTACGAACAATATGTTTTGCTTTAGTTATTTATTTATTTAGTTTATATTTATTTTAGTTTATATTTAGTTATTCACTACCCGCAACAGAGGATAGCTGAGGTGGTTAGAGTGCCGTAGTACCGACTAGAAGGTCCGCCGTTTTACCCCCGGTAGCAGCGGATTTTTTAAAACAGAAATGGAAACTAGTGAAAAAGTGGTTTCTTTGCAACACTTTAAAATAAGTTTTAAGTCTTTCAAAATAAGGACAAGATTAATGAATACCTTTTTCACTGCTCGGTGCTCTCTTTTTACTGGCACCCTAAATATTGGGTATAGTGGGTGCATTATCAGCTACAATCGTTTGGTAGGTTGTATTTCCATCGCATTTTAATTGCAAACGAGCAAATTTTAAATATCTATCGTACACAGTGCAAGATAACCTAACTTCATGATCATACCCATTTTTGTAAAAGTAAAAAATCTTTTTATTTTCCGAGTCTATGCAGTCAGATAAATGTATAAACCGAATTTCTTGATTCTAACTGCGTCCATTTGGTTGGTACCAATTGTATCCAATTTTACCCCCTAAAAAGTACGACTTTTGGAAATCTTTGTATTTTAAGTGTATTCGCAATTAAAGGGATGTACACACCGAATTTCATCATTCTAGCTGTTTATTTGGTACAATTTTTATCCCTCTGTTCCCATTGAATCCTTTGAAAGTACGAATTTGGAAAAACCTTTTTATTTTTCGTGTCTACGCAGTCAGAGGAATGCATACTTCTAATTCATTGATTCTAGATGCGGCCATTTGGTTGGTACAATTTTTATCCCCTTTTTCCATTTTACCCCTAAAAGTACGAATTTCCAAAAATCCGTTTTGTATTATTTATCTACTCAATTAGAGGAATGAACACGCCGGATTTCGTGTCTCTAGCTGTTGTTGTTTGATAGGTACCATCTTAAACCCTTTTTGCTACATTTCACCCCCTACGAATAAAATCCACTTTATGCTGCATGCTTCTGCGCATACCAAATGACAAATAAATTTAAGCTGATTCAATATTTTTCTGAGTGCAATGTGAACTTAATGTGGATAAACGAAATAAGTCAAATGTCATGTCAAGAGTTCAACAAATATATAATCGACATTTCAAACAGGCAATAAAACGAATATTTAGGTTGATAGGAAGAAACTCCAAACTGCCACTTCATCCCCCATTAGCCACAACAATGCACAAGACTGCTTGCGAATAGGAGAGTTTGGGAGTGGGTAGGTGTCTACATAACCCACCATAGACGCTTATTCTGTGAATTCGATTTGATTTTTTTCCTCCATGTGAAGACAATTCAAATTCGAATGGTGTAAATGGCTCATGTTGCGTGTGTGTGCGAGTGCGAGAGAGGTGTTTATCTCTCAATGATGATAAAGGCTGCGTGCAGCACGATTTTCAAGCGTAGATTATATTTCCGTTTCCCCCTCCGAACAAAAAAAAAAAGAAATGAAAAGACAACACACAACAGATGAAAACCCAGAATAGAATCACGGGAAAAAGCAAAACAATCAAAGCATATATTCCCTAAGAATTCGATATCACCAACGACGACGATTTCAGAACGAAAGCACGGAGCGGTTGGAGGCTTCTAAAGCGGCTAATGCTGGTGTTGATTGTTCATGTTGGTGGCGATGGTGGCTGACGGGTGATACAGAGGCTGATTTTGAGGCTGATGATGCCGATGCTGGTGTTTAGATATGGAACACAAATTTTCACGTGACATGAAAACAACAACAACAACATCGACAATATCAACAAGAAACAACACCACCGTCTGTCTGCCTCTGTACGAGTACACTCTTATTATTATTATTGTTATTGCCGCCATTGTCATCAGCTCAGTAGCAGCAGCAGCCGCAGCATCATCGTCATCATCATCGCGTCGTCATTAGTGTTATATATTATTATCTGGCTCAGATGCCGTCAATGGCAGTTTGACTATAAGAAAACAGTCGTCAAATTTACACTCACCTCAGTGTCTGTATTTGACTGTTGTACGGCATTCATGCGGCGATATCTGTCTGTTGCTGTTTGCACGCAACACTGTTACATATAGACACAGTGAGATTTTTATTTTTGGTTGTACCTAAATAAAAATAGCAACTCGTGAGAATACAGCAGATAATCCTAATCACAGCGTATGTAGAAAATCTAATTCGTCGACAGGGGTTAAGAAAGGAAAGGCTCAATATTTACATGAAACCCAATTACAAATGAGGGTAGTACAACACAGGGCTGCGGAGTGGAACTCGGAGAAATTTGTTGGAAGCCGACTCTACTCGAAACCAGTAAAAAGAGCTGTAGCATAAAAGTACGAATTTGAAAACAAGACCTTTTATTTTGCAAAAATCACTACAATATATACAGCGAATATCACAATTGTGGCTTCAACCACTTTGCTGGTACTATTTTCGCCCCAATTTTCGCAAAAAGAAAAAATTTCGAAAAATTCGTTTATCTTGCACATCTACACAGTCCGCTGATTGTGCATACCGACTATTTTAATTCGACATAGAGCCATTTGGTCGGCACCAATTTTATCATTTTCCATGTCCACCCTAAAAGTTCGACGCAGTCAAAGCGACTTATAATAGGGCGGGTAGATCGTTTTTCACACAAAGTGTCAGGCAAAAACATAATTTGAGACATGGATAAACCGTTTTAGACTCGAAACAAGTAAGGAAAGGCTAAAGTCGGACGGGGCCGACTATATAATACCCTACACCACTCCCTGCATATATACATCGCTTTGATTACTAAAACCAGGTATTCCATGGGAGCAATTTTATGTAGTTCATATAAATTATACAGTTACTATCAATTCATATTTAGTCAAATTTAATGAATATGGTAAATAATAAAGTAATTGATCCAATTTTCCAGCAGATATTCCGAGTAAAGTTAATAAACATGATATGGAAAAATTGATCAAGATCCATAGGTTTTTTTAGTTTGATTTTTATACACTCCACGAGAGTATTATGTCTTTGTGCATTTGTTTGTAACACCCAAAAGGAAACGAGATAGACCCATTGTTAATTATACCGATCGTCTTAGAATCACTTTCTGAGTCGATTTAGCAATGTCCGTCTGTCTGTCCGTCCGTCCGTCCGTCCGTCCGTCCGTCCGTCCGTCCGTCCGTCCGTCCGTCCATCTATTCTTGTAATCACGATACAGGTCGCAATTGTAGACAGAACTAAATGAAACTTTGCACAACGATGTTTTTCGGGATAAGGACGAACGCTATTTAATTTGAAGAAAATCGGTTCAGATTTAGATATAGCCCCCATACGAATTTCACTCCCGATTTGACTCTTTTCACTCTAGATACCACATATTACAACATATTTTCTTTAAAATTAGCAAAACATCTTATATTTCAACTAGAAACACCTCTGGTAAAAATGTGTTCGATCGGTTCAGATTTATATATAGCCCCCATACGAATTTCACTCCCGATTTGACTCTTTTCACTCTAGATACCACATATTACAACAGATTTTCTTTAAAATTGGCAAAACATCTTATATTGTAACTAGAAACACCTGTGGTAAAAATGTGTTAGATCGGTTCAGATTTATATATAGCTCCCATACAAATTTCTCTCCCGATCGGACTTTTTCCGCTCTAGAGACCACATAATGTATCAGATTGTCTTCAGATTTGGTAAAACATCTTATATTTCCACTAGAAACACCCATGGTGAATATCGGTCAGATCGGTTCAGATTTATATATAGCTTCCATACAAATTACGCTCCCGATTTGACTTTTTCCGCTCTAGAAACCACATATTGTATCAGATTGTCTTCAGATTTGGTAAAACATCTTATATTCCCACTAGAAACACCCATGGTGAATATCGGACAGATCGGTTCAGATTTATATATAGCTCCCATACAAATTTCGCTCCCGATTTGACTTTTTCCGCTCTAGAAAACACATATTGTATAAGATTGTCTTCAGATTTGGCAAAACATCTTATATTTAAACTAAGAACATCTATGGTGAAAATACGTCAAATCGGTTCAGATTTAGATATAGCCCCCATACAAATGTCGTTCCCGATTTGACATTTTCCTCTGTAGAAACCACATATTGTACTCGATTTTCTTTAAATTTGGCACAACATCTTATAATCTTACTAGAAACACCTATGCAGAAATTGGGTAAGATCGGTTCAGATTTAGATATAGCCCCCATATAAATGTCGCTCCCGATTTGACTTTTTCCGCTTTAAATGCCACATATTCTAATCGATTTTCTTTAAATTTCGCACAACATCTTATAATCTAACTAGAAACACCTGTGGCTAAAGCGGGCTAGATCGGTTCAGATTTAGATATAGGCCCCATGCAAATGTCGCTCCCGATTTGAATTTTGCGCTCTAAAAACCATATATTGTACCCGATTTTCTTTAAATTTGGGACAACATCTTATAATCCAACTAGAAACACTATGCAGAAATTGGGTAAGAGCGGTTCAGATTTAGATATAGCCCCCATACAAATGTCGCTCCCGATTTGACTTTTGCCGCTTTAAAAGCCACATATTGTGCTCGATTTTCTTTAAATTTCGCACAACATCTTATAATCTAACTAAACAAAACTATGGTGAAAGTGGGTAAGATCGGTTCAGATTTAAATATAGCCCAAATTCAAATGTTGCTCCCATAAGTTTAACCGATTTTGGCCAAACTATACATTTTATATTTCACCTATTTCGTTCCAGGTTTCAATATATCCTCATACAAATGTCCTTTCCGATATAAAATTTTTTGTCAAACACATACATTTACAGGATACAAAAAACCTTCCCGTTTTCACCTTTTCACCGAATTGAATTGTATTCGGATTGAAAGTGGAGTGTATCATAGAGTCGGCCCCGCCCGACTTTAGCCTTTCCTTACTGGTTAGATGTTGTGTCAGTTTTAAAGAAAATCGGGTACAATATGTGGTTTCTAAAGCGTAAAAAGTGAAATCGGAGGCGACATTTGTATGGGGGCTATATCTAAATCTGAACCGATCTTACCCACTTTCAGCATAGGTGTTTCTAGTTCGATTATAAAATGTTGTGTCAGTTTTAAAGAAAATCGGGTACAATATGTGGTTTCTAAAGCGTAAAAAGTGAAATCGGAGGCGACATTTGTATGGGGGCTATATCTAAATCTGAACCGATCTTACCCACTTTCAGCATAGGTGTTTCTAGTTCGATTATAAAATGTTGTGTCAGTTTTAAAGAAAATCGGGTACAATATGTGGTTTCTAAAGCGGAAAAAGTGAAATCGGGAGCGACATTTGTATGGGGGCTATATCTAAATCTGAACCGATCTTACCCACTTCACTTTCTAGTTCGATTATAAAATGTTGTGCCAATTTTAAAGAAAATCGGCTACAATACGTTGTTTCTAGAGCGGAAAAAGTGAAATCGGGAGCCACATTTGTATGGGTACTATATCTAAATCTGAACCGATCTTACCCAATTTCAGCATAGGTGTTTCTAGTTGGATTATAAGATTTTGTACCAAATTTAGAGAAAATCGGGTACAATATGTGGTTTCTAAAGCGGAAAAAGTGAAATCGGGAGCAACATTTGTATTGGCGCTATATCTAAATCTGAACCGATCTTACCCAATTTTTGCATACGTGTTTCTAGTTCGATTATAAGATGTTCTGCAAAATTTAAAGAAAATCGGGTACAATATGTCGTTTCTAGAGCGGAAAATGTCAAATCGGGAGCGACATTTGTATGGGGGCTATATCTAAATCTGAACCGATATTACCCAATTTTTGCATAGGTATTTCTAGTTGGATTATAAGATGTTGTGCCAATTTTAAAGAAAATCGGGTACAATATGTGGTTTCTAAAGCGGAAAAACTGAAATAGGGAGCGACATTTGTATGGGGGCTATATCTAAATCTGAACCGATCTTACCCAATTTCAGCATAGGTGTTTCTAGTTGGATTATAAGATTTTGTACCAAATGTAAAGAAAATCGGGTACAATATGTGGTTTCTAAAGTGGAAAATGTCAAATCGGGAGCGACATTTGTATGGGAGCTATATCTAAATCTGAACCGATTTCCTCCAAATTCAATACCTATGGTCCTCGGCCAGAAAAAATAACTTCTGCCAAGTTTCATGACAATCGCACTACAATTGCGACCTGTAGAGTGCGAACAAGCTTAGATGGACAGCAGACGGACAGACGGACGGACGGACAGACAGACATCGATAAATCGACTCAGCTAGTGATTCTAAGCCGATCGGTATACTTAAAGGTGGGTCTAGCTCGATTATTTCTTGGTGTTACAAACATTTGGCGCGAAACTAACTTATAATACCCTAGACCACGAAGTGGTGTAGGGTATAAAAATAGTACTAACCAAACCGCTGCAGTTGAAATCATGAAATTCGGTGTGTACTTTCATCTGACTGTGAAAATGCGAAATAAAAAGGATTTTGTTGAAATTTGTATTTTTAGGCGGAAAATGGGGCGAATGGGGATAAAAATGGTACCAACTAAACGGCTGCAGCTATAATAATGAAATTCGGTGTGTACACTTCTCTGACTGCGGAAGTGGAATTAAATTTGACTACAATCAAACGGCTGTAGCTAGAATAATGATATTCAGTATTTGCACTCGTCTGTCTACGTAGACGCGGAAAATAAGAGGTACGATTTTTTCTAAATTCGTACTTTTAGGGTCAAAATATAAAAAGGAGAAAAATTGGTACTAATAAACATGGTACATGAAATTAGGTGTGTACATTCCACTCTGAAACATATTGGATCTTCAATATTACAACTTTTCCCATCAAAATGGTACAGACATTTAGGCTGTAGATGGAATCAAGAAATTACAAATGGGGAAAGTTTAGGACATATTTTTGATGATTTCTAACTAATAATTATATTAATATTTATATATAGTACAGGACTATTAATATTATAATAAATACGAATCACAATTTTCCTAATATGGTAGTGCACTCCTATGTAATGTCGACAGCCTCTAATCTACCGATGATACTGTGGAAGACACTCCGTGGTGGAGGGTATACAAGATTCGGCCCGGCCGAACTTAACGCCTTTTTACTTGTTTTTGAGTTCATTGAGTAACATTTTCCTCTGGTTTAGTTAAAGTGGACTTATTCCAAGTAAACGTTTTTCCTTTTAACAAGTACAATTTTAGTCAGGCTGAGTAAAAGTTTACTTGGTTTAAAGAATAATTTCCTCAGATCGAGTATAAATTTATTTGGCTTGACTACAAATTTTCTTGGTTTGAGTTAAAATTTACTTGGATTTAGGAAAAATTTCGGCCTTAACGTATACACCATACTTCATTGTTCTAGCTTTATACGTTTGGTTGGTTACATTTCATTTCCCCAAGCCCTGTTTTTACTAAAAGAACTAATATCAAAAAATCCTTAATGTTGCGCGTCTACACAGTCAGAGAAATCTATTCATCTTAGATAACACCTTTATCCGTTTCGTTGATACCATTTTTATGCCTCCTTTCTCATTTTACCCCTTAGAAGCACGGATTTCGAATAATCCTTTTAATCCATAAGTACAAGACGGATGTACCCACTGAATTTCATGTTTCTATCATTTTTATCGCTTTTTACCCCCTAAGAGTATGTAGCGTATTTTCAATCTTTTTTAATGAACACATTTTCCCTTCTGAGTCGATTTCGCCCGTTTTCAATCCCAACCAAATCTAAATTTACATTACATTTGCTAGAGACAGATCGCTCTCAATCTCATCATCCCTCTGGCTCACAGCACGTGTACCTATTACGCAGTTCCCCATCAATACTGAAATCAATGTTGACAATTGAAAATTTTCAAATGATATAAGTTTGCTCGACCTCTTCATATCATACTTTGCGCAGACCATCATCGCGATTCTATACGTGTCCAGTACCCTCTGCCTGTCGATAGGGGTGTACCTATAGGAGCAAGTTCCGGTTGGGGCTGGCAAGTTCGTCAGCTTTACAGTTCCCTAGGACGCGAATAATGCGAACTGGCTTTTCCTAAATAGTCTTGAGCTTTTCTTGAATCTAGTGTCACTAAGTCCATGAATCTGATGGCAGACCGATTATTCAAGCAGATGTTGACTGTAATGTTCGTCACTGCATTGTGGTGCAAACACTTTTCAACTTCTGCTTGGAATAGTCTGCAGAATCGGGTAGCCTATGAACCAAGACAACTTATCTCTCCTTGCAGTGGAACACATATCCCGCAATACCATTAAGTTTGCCGCCGTCTGTCTAGAATTAGAGATAAAGGCTCCCACCAGTAATTCTTTTTCTTGTAAAGCAGAAATGATATATCCTCATATGAACTATTTTCTACTAGTCCAAAGAGAAAGACAATTAATCCATATCTTTTATATCGATCGGCAAAACATGAAACAGAACTTTAAATGCATCCGTAGCATTTGTCCTTGGTTTACGTGGCCATATTCACGTGAGCGACAACTAGTGCCTTAACGCACCGATTTGAATTGAGTTGTTCTCATTACTCTGCTTATGCTAATTCAGGCCATTCTTTGCATCCTTTTCAGAGATTCGACGTTCTTCAATTGTACTGTGCTATTACTCCACAGATATTTTGTCCAACTTTATTCATAAAAGTATCAAAAATACTAAATTTGAATTATCTCCAAATATAAACTTTTCAGACTGCCTGAGAAATCAGGTGGAAATCGACCAAGGCCGATTTACAAATGTTACATCCGATAAAAATTTGACACTAAATATCTAATGTCAATTTCAGCTCGATTTCGCATGCAGTTTTAAAAGTTTTTATTTTTTAAAAGTTTTAAATTTTAGAATTTTTGATACTTTTATAAATATTCAAATCAAATATATATGGTAAATTACCACATTGAAGGTAGGTGTCACATATATAATTAAAAGTTATATTTCTTTTTTGGCTAATTTCTACAATGTGAAATCATGGTGCAAAAATGTGTGAAGAAATAGGTAAACGTTTCAGCTGAATTCCCGCGGGAATCCCGTATAAATTTACCGGGATACTGTAAATAGAAAATATAAAAATTTCCCGCGGGAAAAATCCCGGGATGCAGACTCTAATCACATAACGCCCATATAACTCAAAGCAAATTTTTCGTAAAATTTTTTTGGTCCGCCTATCTTGAAATTTTGCAAAAAGTTCGTTCGACGATTGGCAAAAGATGGTGGTTGTCTTTGCAATAAGTTGCCAGCAAAATACCACCGTACAGAAGGCCGATTTTTGGTGAAATTCCAACTAACGCTTCAGGTATGAAGAGCCATTGTTGCTTCTTTACACACTGCAATATATTTTAACTAACTACTACTACTACTAGAATGATGACTTTCCGAAAAAGGCAGCTCTGAGCCTTATAATGTGGAAGAGCTTATGTGAGGTATCTTGTTCGTTTTCGTAAAGTGAACAAACTCCATTTTAGCTGGATTATCTCCTAGCCCAATAAGACAAAAAAGTTCTTGGCCTGAGAAAAAATTGAATTAAACTCTAGTTCAAACGATGCCAAGAAAACTGTGAGCTTTAAGAACAAATCTTTAATGATCAATTTTCCTATGGTTTCGTTCAGTTTTTATACTCTACACCACAGGGTATAATGACTTTGTGCATTTGTTTGTAACACCCAAAAGGAAGCGAGATAGACCCATCGTTTATTATACCGATCACCATAGAATCATTTTTTGAATCGATTTAGCCTTGTCCGTCTGTCTCTCTCTCCGACCGTCCATCTGTCTGCGAACTATTCTTATAAACACGATACAGATCGCCATTTTTGTCCGATTCTAATGAAACTTGACACAAACGATTTTCGCACGTCGAGGACGAACACTATTTAAGTTGAAACAAACCGGTTCAGATTTAGATATAGCCACCATTCAAATGTTGCTCCCGATTTGACATTCACTTCTCTAGCCACGTAATTTATACGATTTTGATAAATTTTGTAAAATCGGTTCAGATTTAGATATAGCCACTATACAAATTTCGCTCCCGATTTTACTTTTCCCACGCCAGAAACCACATATTTTACATTATACATTGTGAAAGTGTGTCTCATCGGTCTATGATATTGATCACATGCAGAAATCCTCACAGAATTGTAATGGCGTAGAAAGTGTAGGTTATCATATAGTCGGTCCCGCCCGACTTTAGCCTTTCCTTACTTGTTGTAAATAAAATCTGTTGATCAGATTTTTTAGATTTATTGAACAGTATAGTCCAAATTAAAATTATTTACAAAAATATCACACTCAATTAAAAAATAACAAGTAAGGAAAGACTAAAGTCGGGCGGGTCGACTATATGATACACTCCACTTTCTATCCGAATACAATTCAACTCGGTAAAAAAGTGAAAACGGGAAGAATTTTTGTATGTTTCCTAATCATAGGCTAATATTACCTGGTCCAATTTGTAAAATCGGAAATATTTATATCGGTGCTATATCCAAACATGGAATATAGTGAGTAACTTTCACAATAAGTTCATCCAGTTCAAATATAACATGTTAAGCTCATTTTGTGAAAATTCGTTCTTTCTGGTGCGGAAAAAGTCTATCCGAAATTTGTATGGGAAATTTTGTGGAAACATAAGATGTTTTGCCAAATCTGAAGACAATCTGATACCATATGTGGTTTCTAGAGCGGAAAAAGTCAAATCGGGAGCGAAATTTGTATGGGGGCTATATCTAAATCTGAACCGATTTAATCAATTTTCAACACAGAGGTTTCTAGTACAATTATAATGCAATAATTACAATGCAAGGTAATTTGAAGCAAATCAAGTGAAATATCTGGTCTCTAGAGCGGAAAAAGTCAAATCGGGAGCGAAATTTGTATGGGAGCTATATATAAATCTGAACCGATCGAACACATTTTTACCACAGGTGTTTCCAGTTGAAATATAAGTTGTTTTGCCAATTTTAAAGAAAATTTGTTGTAATATGTGGTATCTAGAGTGAAAAGAGTCAAATCGGGATTGAAATTCGTATGGGGGCTATATCTAAATCTGAACCGATTTTCTTCAAATTAAACAGCGTTCGTCGCTGTATCGAAAAACTTCGTTTTGCAAAGTTTCATTTGGTTCTGTCTACAATTGCGACCTGCATCGTGATTACAAGAATAGATGGACAGACGGACGGACGGACGGACATTGCTAAATCGACTCAAAAAGTGATTCTATGTCGATCGGTATAATTAACAATGGGTCTATCTCGTTTCCTTTTGGGTGTTACAAACAAATGCACAAAGGCATAATAATCTCGTGGAGTGTATAAAAATAGTTATTATTGTCATTAAATGGCTTCAAATTTGATCATTGATTCCTTGAAATTCTTCATCACATAACTATACCATACACCACTTCGTGGACTAGGGTATTATAAGTTAGTTTTCCGCCAACTGTTTGTAACACCAAGAAATAATTGAGCTATACCCACCTTTAAGTATACGGATCGGGTTAGAATCACCAGCTGAATCGATTTAACGATGTCTGTCTGTCCGTCCGTCCGCCTGCTGTCCATCTAAGCTTGTTCGCACTCTACAGGTCGCAATCGTGGTCCGATTGTCATGAAAGTTATTTTTTTGGCCAAGGACGCTTGGTATTGACTTTGGAGAAAATCGGTTCAGATTTCGATATAGCCTCCATACAAATATCCCTATAATTTACACCATTACTGCTCTAGAATACACATTTTACATGGGAGCATGACCAAATTTTCAGGGTCGTTTTATATTTGAACTAGAAACAGCTCACGGTAAAGTGGACCACATGGGTCTATGTTTTGATATAACCCCCATACAGATGTACCTCCGATTTACAATATTACTGCACTAAAATGCACATTTTACATCGGATCTTGACCATATTTTCCACATAATGTTACATTTATACTAGAAACATGTATTTTGAAAGCCAGCTATATAGGTCAATGTTTTGGTATAGCCCCCATACAAATGGGCCCCCAGTTTACACTATTATCGCTCTAGAACCCACATCTTACATTGGATATTGATACAATTTTGCAGATCATGTTATATTTCAATAAAGTGAAAGTGATCTATAAAGGCCCACTTTTTAATGTAGCGCCCTTACAAAAGGTCCCCATTTTAATTATTACCTCTCTAGGACCCACATTTTACATCGGAAGTTTATCAAATTTTGCAGATTATATTATATTTCAACTAAGAATACATACTATGAAAGTCAAATATATGGGTCCATATTTTGGTCTAACCCCCATTCAAATTGGGCCCCCATTCTACTCTATTTCATCTCTAGAACCCACATCATGCATATCATGTCATATTTCAACTAAGAATATTTCAAATAAAATACCTACTTTGAAAGTGATCTATATGGAACGACTTTTTAATGCAGCGCCCTTACAAATGGCCCCATTTTATTGTTTACCCATCAAGGGCGCACATTTTACATTAGATTTTTTTTAAATTTTGAATACATACTATGAAAGTATGTATTCTTAGCCCCCAAATGGGGCTCCCATTCTACTCTATTACAGCTCTAGAAACTACGTCTTACGGTCTACGGATCATGACATATTTCAACTAGGAATACCTACCGTGAATGAGAAATATATAGGTCCGTGTTTTGGACCAGGCCCAGTTGTTATAGGCCCCCTTTCAAATGTCGGTCCAATTCTTCCTATTACTACTGTATAATTTTTATTTGTCTGCCGGAAAATTGGATCAATTATCATATTATTCACCATATTCATTAAATATGACTAAAGATGAATTTGTGGTAAACTGTATAATTTATACGAACTACATAAAATTGCTCCCATGAAACACCTGGGTTTAGTAATAAAAGCGAGGTATATACGCAGGGAGTAGTGTATGGTAGTGTCGGCCCCGCCCGACTTTAGCCTTTCCTTACTTGTTTTTCATTGAAATAGTTAATTTTCATTTAAATTCCACAATTATTAGTCACAAAGTGCAGCAGACAGAGTGGCTCCGACCCTAAGCGATTGTAGTCCAACAATCCAACAAAACCCCCCAGGAAGAGTTTGTTTGCCTTTTTCTGTGACCTTTTGTAGTTTATATGTTTAAGGCAACATTTTAAAAATTATGTGTTTTTGTAAAATCCATTCAATTGATCTATAAATACAATTCACAAAATGCTAAAAATGCACTATACAAGAGCAAGATAATGTACATAAAATGTTCCAGGATTTTATCGGTCTGTGTGTCGACTTTAGTCTAGCGATGGAGCCACGCGGCCTGGAATTGTTTGCTGAGCTGTATAAATTTAAATTAGGAATAAATAGGCCATGCAATCCTTAAACTATTAAAAAAAATCATTTCGCTGAGGTGCATATAATGTAATAACCATTAACTACCGTATTTCAAACCCATTCAAGTTTATTTTCCTGCCCTCCCATTAAACTCTACAACTGCTTGCACTCCAGTTCATTCTAGTTCGTGCTGATGTTAGATCGACCAAGATAAATTGGCCAATTTATCATGCATTGTGTATAGTGACATTCTTTGTGTCCTTCCCCGAATCAAATGATATCCGAGAAGGAGTCGCAGTTAGGGATGTTGATATGTAATCTGCATTAGATATATCGGCTTTTTTCCGTCCAACATTTGTCCAAAATTTCATGAAAAACAACGGCGAAAACACGGAAACATGTTGAAGCATATGAAGCGGCGATTTGTAGACACGTCAAAAAATGACATTGCTACAGGCAGTCACCAGAGAGGGACGGATTGCGGGAGGGAGAGAGGTACGTGCACATGATACCATAAAGACCAGTAGTCAGTCAGCTGTCATAACCTGAAGTGTCACAGAATGAATGGCTTGATGGGGGAGGTAGACAGTCAGGCTGCAGACAGCCATCCATACCCATGGCAAAATAAGTGAGACGAAAACATGGAAATACTATCAACAAATATTATGACAATATACAAATGAAATGTTTACAAAACACAATAATAATAACCAGTAGCGGCAGCAGCAGCGAATGCTTAGACGCACAAAAACATTAATAATTATTATGACACAGACAAAGTAGCGGCAATCCGACAGATACTCGTGCGTACTCGTACCCAAACAGAACAACAAATAAATCATAACAACAACTATCGAACAGACAAACATCCATGCATATGTATGAACATGTTTACGACGAGTACGTATCCGAAGAGAGTCACCAAAAGAATGTCATTAAATATTACATGTGTTCCTCCTAGATACATTAGGGCGGCACTAGCAGTATGAAATGTGGTTAGCACAACATATCTTCAGACAACATCCCATCCAATGTATATGTGTTAGATATGACCAACAAAGAGTGGCCTAAACAGCAGTACTGTCGAACTAAGATGATTGACTTACAAATTAGACAAATTATTCTATAGAATTTGATTAGCCATCAATAGATTTATTTCCTTTACCATTCAGATAAACTAAAAGTAATTTCTAAGACTATTTGGGTTGGTAAGATTAGTTCTAGTTTTCGAGATATATTGAATAAAACATTTTTTCAGATTTCTTATTCAATAAAAAGTTATAATTTAGAAATGAAGAGTGGTTGAACTTTGTCTTTTGTATTGTTTCGAATCTGTTTTACGAATTACAGTCGCCCCAAAATCCTTGATATCGTCTTGCGAATTTCACCAATTTTTTTTGTAGTCGCTCTCCTCCTCCTCGTCTCTCGCATCACCAAAGTCTTTAGGAGCTTGATGCGATCTTTCTGCGGAAAAGTGGAGGAGACAGTTAGACTCAAGGAAGTTATACCATCTCTCCTTGTACATTTAGTTCTTTACAGAATGAGGAATTGTTGTTTTTATCTCAATGACGGGTAAAAACTCGCACATTAAATCCTAAGGATTTCAGACGTATCAATCTAACCTCTTTTCCTCTGAAAACATTGGAGACGTTAATGGCTTTCTTAAAGATCACCAAAACAAGGTATTATTATGGAATATGATTTAGAGCGGCGATCTCGACCAAACGAATACAGGCGGTAGCTGAATGTATTCAAACGGAATTAAGTTCGAATCGTCAAAAAATATTGGGCAAATTAACGAATTTCTCCTAATCGGGTACTGTAATACAAAGTAGAGATGGGCGATATTCTCGTACCGATGATTCAATCACCGTGATTGAGAAATCACGGGTAACTGCCGTGATTGGATTGAGTATCGGTTACTTGCAAAGTAGTTCTTTCAATGTTGTCACCACTCAATTTTATATTTCACTATTTGCAAAAAACATCGTTTCTGCTTTCACGTACTAGAATCATTAGAAAGAGATAGAACAAGATAATAATATTTCTGCCCCGTTCTATTTCATATAATAACGTGGAACGTTTTCTGTCTGCTTTGGTCTTAAGTTATAATTAATATTTTGTGTTCTCCAATTTCCTTTTTGATCAATTTCCGAAAACCGCCGACTTTTGCCAATTTAAAATTTTTAAATTAATAAAAACATAGCTTCTGATCATACTAAAGAGAAAACAAGAGAAATATGACAGTTTTTCTAGCACACTGAAAACTTTTATTCAAGATGCAAGACTTGCAAAACAAAAATCTCATAGAGGACTACAATTTCTAATCTTATAAAGCATATGATCTCCGGACACCCTACAGTGGCCTTGCCAACAAATAATAGCAAGCATGTAAAGGGTGTTTTTTGTTGGGGTATAGAACTTTAAGTTGGCATCACTTTTCTAACTGGCGGCCATTTTGTCAGCTGTCAAGTGATTAATATTTAGTTTGGTTTGCCATTTCATCATGAACAGGTTGACAAAAGAACAACGCTTGCAAATCGTGCAAATTTATTTCGAAAGTAATGGTTCAGTTCGCGAGGTTCACCGCAAGCTCCGTCCATTTTATGGTCGACATAATCGTCCATCAGAGCAATTAATTCGATGAGCGCATAATTTCGCGGAATGGACCTGTCAATTGGCCACCATGATCGTGTGATTTGACACCATTTGATTATTTTCTTTGGGGATATGTGAAGTCGCTCGTCTACGCCAACAAACCAGAAACGTTAGGGGACTTGGAAGCCAACATTCGTGGCGTGGTTGAAAATTGGACCTGTAGAATTGGCGGAGGGTGGATGGTTCCATAGGTAGAGATAACCCCTTGGAAAAACAAATCTAGGAATCTATACAGAGTACTAGAGAAAAACCATACCGCCTCCTGTACCTTAATAAAGTCATTCAAACCCTAGTTAAGGCGATAACGGAATGTGAAATGAAATGGACAAGTCCGAGATCACTTTATGATCAAAGAGCTAATGAACTGGCCACAGGAGTATCAGGCCTCGAAACGGTCAACATGGAAGGCGCCAAACCTTTCCTGAACTGGGAAAATGGAGAGCTTCAGCTAATAGCATAACCTGGGCCTCTTGAACGGTAGGCGATAGGCCAAAGTCTTATGGGGCGAGTAAAACCAGACGGCTGATGAGGTTGAGTAAAATCGAACACAATTGGACTTCTCACAGGACACTTTACCTTAAAGGGGCAATTACGCTGCATGGGGCGTTCTGACTCGGAAGAGCGCAGTGTGTGCGGTGAAGACACCGAAACGGTGGAACATTTTCTATGTCATTACCGCGCCTTTTCGAGGCTGAGAGCCCGTCACCTTTCAAAGTCGATATTACCTAATATGGAGCATCTTAGGGGCACCGAATTGTCCAAATTAAGGAATAATAAATGGGGAAATGATTGTTCATTCAACTTACTCCCTTTCGGTTTTTACTCACAGGACGACTTGCCGGCATAAAAAATACGGCCTGATGATGCCGCCAGCCCATAAAACGCACCAAACAGTCACTCCTTGTGGGTGCAATTGCATTCCGACAATTACTCTTGGATTACCATTCGCCCAAATGCGGCAATTCTGCTTATTGACGAATCCACTGAGGTGAAAATGTGCCTCATCACTGAAGATGATTTTCTTCGAAAATTGATCATCCACTCTTGCCATTTCTTGCCACGATTTTGACCATTGACCACGTTTGGAATGGACAAGAGGCTTTAGTTCTTGAGTCAATTGCACCTTGTAAGCGTGTAAATGCAAGTCTTTTTGCATAACGTTCATCAACGACGAGCGTGAGAGGTGCAATTGTTGGGCACGACGACGAGTTGAGGTTGACGGCAATATTTTCTGCAGTACAAGCTGTACGAGCATGCACTGGTGTTTTCACATCTCCTACAGACCCGGTTTGCTCAAATTTTTCCGATTGGACTCACATTTGGACGATTAAATTGACCGAATAAATCACGAAGTGTACGATATGAATAACTTTAACGCGTTTCTCGATTTTATATCATTCCATGGTTCAAATTGAGTTATTCTGAAATTGAGAACTGTCAAATGAAATGCAGGAAAAAACTTGGCGTTTAGGTGTGATTCACAATCAACATCGGCCCTTACAATTTAACCACTCTTTATAAAAAAATGGATTCAATAATATACAATAATATATTGTCCAATCTCGGAGTCAAAAAAGGCATAATCTGATCTATTGCATGCTGACCAGTCGTTACATCACTACGAGTCTCAGCTTCTCTACATAAATGAGACTAATAAACAGAACATAATAGATCCACATACCCCGACCAAACGACTTTGGAGGAGTTGTAGGACGAGAAGAAGATTGAGAGCAATGGACACATTTAATGTCTCTGTCCACCTATGGCTAATAGATGTTTAGTAACACTGGGTTCTGATTTTTTTTAGCGACTTGGTCTTTGATATACCTTGTTTCGTGAGTCGCTCAAGTTGGATCCCATGAGAAGTCTAAGAGCCCGTGTCTTCACAATGAATCTCTTGGTCGAATAAGGTCAGATGCTTACTTTCTGACTGCCATTAAAAGCTACATTATTTTTTTTTTTTGAAAAAAAAATCATTTTTTACGATACTTTCAGTATTGACTTGGTACTGCGTAATAGGTATAATTAGTGGTCATGAAGTCAATCGATTTTAGTAAGAGCTGTGGGGACGAGTAGAAGATTGAGAGTGTCGAACACCTTCTCTGTCTGCGTCTAGCTATGGCTACAAGACATCAAGCTTTCTTTGACGACTTTGGCGGAGATAAAATGTTTCGTTAGTCGCACAGTTTGGTTCCGATGACGAACCAAAATAGACCGCTAATAGTCAACTTAAGTCGCATGCTTACTGTCTGAGTTAGCTACCATAACCTAACTTGACTGGGCGAAAACGAAAATTAAGTGCCTCCCTAATACACAGATCTGTCTATCACTGTTTTAAGTGAACACACCGTGCGAGAGCAACGACGTCTAAGATAAGGTTACACACATGTATCTGATTGATATACACATAATACATTCATACATATTTACGTATGTATGTATGTAGGCATGGGTAAAGTATTTCCGTTTTACCTAAATACGATGTGTACACGATTGAGATACTTTCCAAGAACCCTCTCTCTCTCACATGTGAGAGTAGCATTTGAATTGATGTTGCTGTTGAGTTGAGTCTTGAGATTGCTGCTGAGAGCGAGAGTGATCTTATTTTCGGCTCTCTGTTTACCTTTTCGATGCCCCAGCGTTTGGTTTGATTTGGTTGGTCGGCACTAAAGTCAGAGGTGTTTGTCTTGTTCGCCTTCCATGCATGCCTACACATGTGAGATACTTTTGTATCTTTTTTGTTGCGGTTGTTGTTGTTGCTGCTGCTGTGGCTGTGGTTGTTGTGTGTTTTGCTGTTTCTTGTTGTTTCTTCCTTTCCTGGTTTCTGCTGTCGGTGATTTCGTGCATTCTGATCGTTTAATACCAATTCAACGTTGTAGCTTAACACAACGCGGCTGCGGGTCTTGGAGGTAAAGTAAATACTCGTACTACCCGATCGATCGATCGGTCGGTCATACCGAAAATATACGCACACATACGGAAAGCGGGATATGTTGCGCGCGCGTTGCACCGATGCTCGTCGCATGTCTCCATTACGTACGTTCTTTAGTGTTTAGTGGGGATACGCTACGTTACGTTACGTTAGTGGCAGGTTGTTGGTGCGTTACCTCGAGTGCGGTTTAATCTTTTTTTGGTTTTCGCAATACTTTGTTGTTTTTCTAGTGCCATTTTTGTGTCTTGTGTCGACTTTCAAATGCAAGTGTGGGCTTTCTTCTGCTTTCCTAAAGTTGCTGACTTTTCGATCGCTTTATGAGCCGCCTCGCGTCGCGTTAGTGGTGTCAGATGAAAGCTAAACCGGTGTCTTGTAACGACGTACATATGTTACTGCTGTTCGTCGTAAAGTGCTGCCATGGAATGATGACAATAATGAGTATCAACGTAGTTTACGTATGATGTTGCATGGTGTGTGTTCGTTCGTCCATGCATGTGGGTTGTCTTCCAACCGAACTTTAAAAAAATGCGCGGGCGTTATGCGTTTAATTTACGTCTCGCGTGTCGTTTATAACGTCTACTAAAGCAAGAAGAAGAAAATAATAGCCACAAAAAGTTGATAGTCGTAGTTTTCTCTGCTAAAAAAATCACAAAACAAGCAACCAAAATTATAATAAAATAAATCGTTTCAATGCTTATGAATCGAGAGAAGAAGAAAAACAAAACGTGTGTGTGCAAAAAAACCAAAACATGACATCAAAACAAATCATTTTTTAAACGTTCCCCAATCATAATTATCATGTAGCAAAAATTATGAATTAATGAATCAAACTGTGCCAATGATATGAAATAATAAAAATCAAATCTCCAATTAAATATAATTTGAATTAAGCAATAAACGATGTTTTATTCCCCTGGGCCAAATATGTTTTTTGTTAAATGTAACCCGGCTTCCTGCTTTTATATCATCGTTAATATGCGGAAAAAGACCTTTCCGCAATTAGTTAGTTTCGTTTGAAGTTATTAATATAATTCGGTGTAAAATTAAGAAACTTGGACTTGAGAGCAGACTAGAGTGTCAGTGTTATTATGAGATTTAATTGGACTAACTGGGCATCGGGGTAATCCGGTAGTTTTGTGGATATAGTGTTTTTTCGACAAACAAATCTAATTCATAATTAGATATTGCCTGTTTTACCCTGGGGAAATGGATGCTGGCATTTGCACCGGCATTGGCACCGAGTCTTATATACAATCCACAATGAATGATTTTTTAGATGTATAGAACTAGAAATTGAAACAAAATATTTATATGATTACATTTTTTAAACTGAAACTAGACTTAATAAGATAGACAAATTTAAGCGTAGTGTTTTGAAAGTGGGGTTCACATGGGACAGTTTATGGAAGTACAATTTTCGACTACTTCATCAGAGTATTATGTCTTCCAAACGGCAGCTAGTTTGACCCATGATTTATTATACTGATCGACTTATAATCACTTTTTTAATCGATTCAGCCATGTCCGTCTGAATCGTGTAACATTATGCAATAATTAGGATATTTTTTTAATTTTTACTAAAAATTAAATTTTCGCCAAAGGTAATTTGTATTTTGTACTCTCATTATGTAACTATTGGTTTATATGTCCAATTAAAGTTAATAATGATGGCTATACAAAATGTTGTTGTTTAACGTTCACATGGCTTAGTATAGTCTCCAAAAATTGAGGAAAACGTTTCATAAATACAACAAAATCTTTCATTATATCTATGAAAACATTTCATTACTCAAATATATTATATTTCAGAACCTTCCAGCAACTTTTATTTAATGACATGCAATTTTTCTTTCATCTTTTGAAACTAAGTTTCATTAATTTAAAAAAATTATTTTATGGCATGTTTATGAAAAAATGCATAAGCAATTTAATTTTATTTATGAATTTTCCATACATATTAAGCAAAAATCTCTAAATTTATGAAAACATTGTTATGAAATCGTTTCATAAGTATTATGCTTCATGGGAGAGTTTCTAGGGTGATCAAAAACCCGGTTTGACTGCAATGTAGGGTTTTCGGGTTTTTCGGAAACCGTGATTTCAAAAAAACCCGGTCGATGGGTTTTCTTTTTATAAAAAACCGTTCTGACCGGGTTTTTCTTAAAACAAAAATGGGAAAATTATTCATTATTCTTGGGGATAGGACAATTCTGATGCATAATCAGATTCACTGAAATCTTTCGAAAATGACTCCAAACAATTAGGATCATTTGGGTCCATTGCCAAAAATTCATTTGACTTTTTTAATTTTTTTTTAAATATATCAACATATCATTACTACCATTATTTCCAAAATATCAGTTTAGAACCGTACAAATGTTGTGTTGCTGAAATAGGAAATCGTTTTGAAAAACAGCTAATATTTCTGTACCAATTACTCCATTCTGCGATTCTGATATCTTATCTCATAAGTTGGACTCTACAAGGACTTTTCACTTTTCTATTATATTCGCAAAGTTCATTAATCTCATATTAACTCCAAGGACAAGTAATATACGTATACGACTGGATCGCAAACGGTCACCTCCAGAAATGTATACTGGTTTATTTAATGATGATCTGCAAAATATTTCGTCCTTGGGTCAATCCGCCTGTGAGCTAAACGCTTCTCAAAACACTTCTAAAAATATTCATATATATTCTTATATGTATGCATGAGGTCTATGATGATAATATAAAATTGACATATTATAAACAAATTAGCTCCGAAACAGAGACTTTTTGCAATATGAAAAACCGGTTGGGACCGACATAAAAAACCTGGTTTTCCCGGTTTTCCAAAAACCGTGATTTAAAAAAAACCGACGGTCGGTCTCAGATGAAAAACCCGGTTGACCCGGTTTTAGGTTTCGTGTTTGATTACTCTAAGAGTTTCCCGTGAAAAAGGCCCATAATTCTAAATATGTTGAATTTGACTCTCTTCTCGATCATACAGTATCCAGACACATCTATAATCTCTAGTTGTCTCTTGGCAGAAAATTCATTTAGTTTCTCCTTGCAGTCACACTTCAAGGTCGGTTTAATGTTCGTCTTGATCTCAACTTTAGAAAGCCAAAATAAATCAGAAACTATAATACATTCACCTTCGGCAACATTTTTGTTGTATCGGTGAGCCATTTCAAATTTTAAATTAGAATCGGCTATAAAAAATACTGATTGTAGGGTATATATCATTTGGGACAGACAAAAAGTGTAATGCATTGCAGGAATTAGTTAAGACCCTAAGTATGTTTGGACCAAATGCGTTTCATAACTTTTTAAGTTGTTACCACGCCTCATCTGGTACTTCCCACACAAAAAGGCAATATTCCTATGTTAAATAAACACCAATGTAACTTCCAAATGGATATTCGGAATCAGCTTTATATTGGTAATAATGTTTTTATAATCCCTTTAGGCGTTCAAAATTTGGAAGTGTTTACCACGCCCCTTCTAGTACCTCCCACACAAATCACCCTAACCTACGTAAAATTAAAGATGTTATAATTTATATACGGATGATCGGAATACTCTGAAATTTTACGTTCGGCAATGTTTTGATAGACATTGCGTTCACCTAAAATATGGGCGATATTGACACACCCCTTCAGGTACCTCCAACAAAAATTGGCGTAAGCTATGGTCAAAATAAAACTAATATAACTCGGCGAAATCAGTTGCAATTTGATATTTGAAAATGTTTTTATAATCATTCTACAACTACAAAATACTTTCGCTTTTGCCACGCTTCTTCTAGTACCTCCCTTTCCAGCTAAATTTAAATTCTTTATAACTTCCATACCAGAGCGTAAATCCAACATTACTTGATATTTGATCATATTTTTACAGTTGTTTTATAAAAGTGCAAACTAGGACCGTGTGCCACTAAGCTTCCACATAAATTATTCGACCCCAAGTCAAACTTAAGTCCTTATAACTTTCATGCATATGGTGTATATCTGAGATTGGGGGTATTTATAAGTCGGTTTAGCCGACTGACGCTTACTTACTTGGTTTTTTTTTAAATTTCTGATTTCACTGGAAAGGTTGATCTTTGCCATTTAATAATGGAACACAATATCCTTCATATGACTACCACGACTGGCTCATCCGATCAACCCAATTCTCAGTACAGCCAAAGTCCACACAAAACAGTAACTCGTTGTGGATGCATTGGCTTCTCACGTGTTGGTTCTCTGAACCTCATATACGCAATTTTGCTTGTTGACATTGCCATCGAGGTGAAAGTGAGCTTCATGAAGACTGAACTGAAGGCAGATCTCTTCTCGAAAATTTCCCTACTTTGGAAGTAAGTTTTTAATATTTCCCAATTTTGTTCGAGCGTATAGCGTCACATTTTGCAAATGTCAAACATAAACCCGAAAATAAAAATGAATGTTACCTTTCAAAGTCAAAGTAATCGGTAGTTCAAATTTAAAATTTTAAATGCTATTAGAAACAACAAACATTTTCTTATATATTTTTTAAATATATATTTTTTAATTTCTTCGTTAGAATTCTAAAAATCAAAAATTTCCCCCTGATTTTATAAAAATGATTTTTTAAAATCAAATTTTCCTCAATATTTTGGTGTCTGTTTCTAAAAGAAAGACACTTTTTTAATTTCTTTGGCGTCTACAAAGAGTTTCAAACTTGTTCGTTAGAATGCTCGAAACCAAACAATTTCCTCCGATTAAAAAAAGCGATTTTTTAAAATTCAAATCTTTCTCAATATTTTGGCGTATATTTCTAAACCACTGTTTCTATATGAAAGTGAAATTCGCAAACTTTAGTAGCCATCATAATTAGCATTAAATGAACATATAACCTTGCGTGTTTTAACCTATATTTCCAAAATGAGAGTACAAATTTTAAAGTAAAAAAAAAATCGACGAAAATTGTATTTTTATTAAAAAAATATACATTACAAATGTTTGTGATGAATCATTATGCCTCAGTGCACACAAAAAGTCATTCTAAGTGTTATTACTTTTCATTTTTGCATAGGTTAATTAGTTTGTTTATTATATTTGGCCCTATGTTAAAGGTCAACTTGTTAAACAAATAGTGTAAATATGCAATAAAGTAATGTATATTGTATTCACGGGACGCATTAGTAACTTTGGCCCAGATGAGGAATAACATCTAACCTTACCTTTAAAAAATGAAGTAAGTGAAGTTGGATATATAATCTAATTTCATATTTTCAACAAAATTAAAGCAAGTGTTCTACAAATGTGAAACAACTATAGTGCATATCAAACAAAAGACAAAAAGTGAAATAAATGAAATCAACAACAATTCCAATACAGAATTATCCACATATGTTTGGAATATTTAATAAACTTCTGTTATCGTTAACAAATCAATAATTCATATAGAACAGATGTGCGAAATACGTCTGCATGATAATAAAAAATAAATAAAATCTTCATAATTATCATAAATCATTATAATTGTGGTTAATCCAGGGAAAAACGTTTCGAAAAAAAGAATGTATAACAATAATATGTACTCAATTAAAAATAATTTTAAATATTTACAACATGCCGCCATTAGCCACTGATTCATTCATTCGCCCGATAAATTAATGTTCGAAATCCACAATAGAAAACCACAATAATTGTCGTTGTCTGTGCTGCTGTTCGGGAAAACCGGAAGTAAATATTTACACTAGACAAATGTGTAGGCTTGTGTACCTACACATGTAAACATATGCGTACACACACACACGCGCGCGCACTCGTGTAAATTAATTGGAAAAGTTCAACACAGGAATCGAATCGAAATTATTTATCTCTGCATCACAAAGGCCACACAGCAATCATGATTATTCGCCGGCCGTCCAGCCATCACCATTGATTGAGTCATTCTCATCTAATTCCATGGAAAATTGAGTGCAGTGAAAATTAAAATTATTTACATTTTATTTGTGGGCCGGAATGTGTTTTCAATATTGATGCTGATATTTATTTGTGTTATCTGTAAATCTACGATTAACGAGAAAATCGATAATTTGCACACACCGATTTGACTGCCGCAGTTCGATTTACTTTTAATTAAAGGTATGTTTGTACATCATCAATATGTTTGCATTATAATACATAAATACATACTTCATCAAAAATAACGATACTTGGAGCAATTTGAATATAAAACTTCAATAGATACTGAAAAAGTAGAAATACTTAATTTGTACACAGCAATATATTTTAGTTGACATATAAAGGGTTTTCACAGTATGGATGGGGATGTTACAATTGCAGAAAACAAATTATTCAAAAGGCGTATCAATAATGTGGAAAATTACATAGTTCAAATGGTGACCGCGACTTAACTGTATAGACAGCACATAGAGTCCATTTTGGGTCCAATTCGATAACTCTGCCATGAGATGAGCTGGCTTTGAGGACTGTCTTTAAGGAAACCATGCCACCTCTGCATGAGAAGACAATGGCCTCAAACCGCTCGTGCAGATTGTCCATTGTGCCAACAGCTGTGTGGCATACTCGGTAACGCACAAAGTTTGGAAATGGATTTATTTTGGTAACATATTTGTAAACAAAAATCAGAAATCCCAAAAATTAGCGATTTCACATATTTCCCGCGGAAGAATAAATGCCAAAAATGTGAACTTTTAGAAAAATGATCACCATATCATTCGTTTCGATCACGGATTAGAAAGAATTTATTATAATCATGAATGTATATTAGGGTGTCCCAAATAATAATAATTTAATTCTTTTGAATGATGTTAAACCAACCCCTGCCCTGCCGACTAATTCCTTATTTACACGATGATTTTTCTTAAACTCACTCATGCGAATATACACGATGACTTTTTTCCTTCGTCGTGTATTAAAAACAATATAAATTTGTAAATTCTAAATTGGTTCTAACATGGAATCATGTCAGTCACTACTGTGTTGAATGGGCGATATTGCCACACCTCTTCTGGTACCTCCCACACAAAGTGGAATATGCCTTGGGTAAAATAAAACCGATATAAATTCAATACGAGTAAGCAAAATGAAAAACATTAAACCTAAAAAATATTTATGCCATGCCCCTTCTAGTAGCTCCCACACAATTTGTCTCTATCTTATCTTAAAATTTTATGCTTTATAACTCGTATAACGGTGCCCGAAATCCACTATGACTTCATATTTGACCATGTTTTTACAATAATTTACAAATGCGGAAGCTGGGTTCAATTGCCACAAACTTCAAGTACTTCCCACTCACAAAATCCGGCTCTAAAAATTTAAGTCCTTCCATACACATGTCTTCTGAGAGTAAGGGTATACATAAGCCGGTTTAACCGACTGAAACTTACTTATTTGTTTTACACTGCATCGCCGACCGTAACGGGAATTACAAAGAAAAACACGGAGGGACAACGGAACGAAAGGGGATACAAATGGTACCAACCAAACGGCTGGAGTTGGAAGAGAAAAGGCACGAAAGATAACGAGTTCTTGAGATATTCATATCTCTAGGGTCCAAATGGGAAAGATGGGTAGAATTGGTACAAATCAATCGGTCCGGAGGTAAAAAGTTTTTCCAAGACCGCACTGAAAATACCTATGCAACAAAAAATACAAAATGAGTGTCCGACACTTAATAATTTTTGTGTGCATTGTTTTTATACCCTACACCCTATGCATCGTGGACTAGGGTAATATAAATTAGTTTCGAGCCAAATGTTTGTAACACCAAGAAATAATTGAGCTAGACCCACCTTTAAGTATACGGATCGGCTTAGAGTCACCATGTAATCGATTTAACGATGTCTGTCTGTCCGTCCGTCTACTGCCCACCTAAGCTTGTTCGCACTCTACAGGTCGCAATAGTGGTCCGATTGTCATGAAATTTGGCAGAAGTTACATTTTAGCCAAGGACGATTGGTATTGAATTTGGAAGAAATCGGTTCAGATTTAGATATAGCCTCCATACAAATATCCCTATAATTTACACTATTACTGCTCTAGAATACACAGTTTACATGGGATCATGACCAAATTTTCAGGATCGTGTTATATTTCAACTAGAAACAGCTCACGGTAATGTTCAATAAAGAATACCTACATTGAAAGTGATTTATAAAGGCACACTTTTTAATGTAGCGCCCTTACAAATGGCCCGCATTTTAATTATTACCTCTCTAGGACCCACATTTTACATCGGAAGTTTTTTAAATTTTGCAGATTATATTATATTTGAACTAAGAATACATACTATGAAAGTCAAATATATGGGCCCCCAAATGGGGCCCACATTCTACTCTATTATAGCTTTAGAAACTACGTCTTACATCGGATCATGATATATTTCAACTAGGAATACCTAACGTGAATGAGAAATATATAGACCCATGTTTTGTTTTGTTGTAGGCCCCTTTGAAATGTCGGTCCGATTCATTCTATTTGTATTTGTCTGCGGGAAAATTTGATCAATTATCTTATTATTTACCATATTCGTTAAATATGACTCAAGATGAATTTATAGTATACCCTATATATTCCTACATGGACTAATCTCAAACGAGACAGAAGTGCAACAATTATTTTCAAAATATATGAATTTTCAACCATAGTGCGTCAGTGCCATCATCTTTTTGAAGATGTACGGGCCGATGATGCTACCACCCTCAATCCACACTAAACAGTGGATTGAATAGTGGTCGGTATAGTGTGTAATTTTGTGTTGACGGCTGAACTTCCACTTTTTTATTTTTGCTAAATTTTATCATATAACTCCGCAAAAAACACACAGAAAAATTAACAAAAGATAAGGCAGAGGCATAAGAGTAATGGCTGTTATAATTCTGTATTCTGTAATTCTGTATAATCTGTATTGATAAAAGATTTCAATAAATATATATGTTGATGACTTTGTTCTAGATTATCGTAGGCAGTCTATTTTAAGTTATTGCGACAAAGAAGCACCCACACTCTCTGCGATCCATGCTACTTTCTGACTATAAATTAGTGATTTTATTTACCCGGAAGCGGGGACTTCTGACGGAAAACTGCTGTCATCACAAGCGAAAAAATGCGAACTGGTAATTAAACGAAAAACAATCCGCAGATCAAAGCGTGACCACAAACCACGTAATTTTTAAATTAAACATTCGCCAAATTTCAGAGAAGTGTATCCAACACCATCATCAAAAAAAACAAGTAAAAACGGCGTTAAGTTAGGCCGGGCCGAACTTTATATACCCTCCACCATGGACTGCATTCCACAGACGTTGTTGGTTTTCGTAGAAGTGCAGTAATATTACAGGAAAATATAATTTTTTTAATATAGCCAAACCAAAACGAATACAAATATTGAAAAATTAATTTTATAAATAAATATAATATTTTAATTATTTCAAACCACGCTTATAAGGTAATGATTGGTAGCATTACCTTATACGTGAATTTAAAAAATAAATATTGTTATATTTATATTTTCAAACCATAAATATTGGTAGATAGTGGGTGCTCAAGTTGGTTGTATCTCCATTCTATTTTAATTCCAAAAGTACAAATTTTAAAAATCCATTATCAGACGTACATAGTGCAAAATAACCTAACTTCATGATTCAACCAATTTTTGCCGTAAAAGAAAAAGTACGAATTTGGAAAAAAAACTTTTTATTTTGCATGTCTATGCAGTCAGAGGAATGTATACACCGAATTCCATGATTCCAGCTGCGCCCATTTGGTTGGTACCATTTTTACCCCCTTGACGTTTCTACGCAATTAGAATTGCATCATTCTAGCTGTAGTCGTTTAGTTGGTACTATTTTTATCCCTCTGTACCATTGTATCCCTTGAAAGTACTAATTTCGAAAAATTCGTCTATTTTCCGTGTCTACGCAGTCGGAGGAATGTATACTCCGAATTTCATGACTCTAGCTGCGGTCATTTGATTGGTACTATTTTTATCCCCTTTTTCATTTTAACCCCAAAAAGTACGAAATCAGTTTATACGAAAAATCAGTTTATTTTCTGTGTCTACACACTCAGAGGAATGTATACTCCGAATTTCATGACTCTAGCTGCGGTCATTAGATTGGTACTATTTTTATCCCCTTTTTTCATTTTAACCCCAAAAAGTACGAATTTTGAAAAAATCCGTGTATTTGACTTATCTATGCAATCAGAGGAACGTATACACCGAATTTCATTATTCTAGGTACAGCCGTTTGATTGGTACCATTTTTATCCCTCTATTCCCATTTTACCCCTTAAAAGTACGAATTTGGAAAAAATACTTTTATATTATTTATCTACTCAATTAGAGGAATGCACACACCGAATTTCGTGTTTCTAGCTATTGTCGTTTAATAAGTACAATTTTTATCCCTTTTTTGCCCCATTTCACCCCCTACAAATAAGAATCACTTTATGGTGCACGTTTTTGCTATAAGGGGAATGCGCATACCAAATATCAAGCAAATATGAACAGTCATATCCAAAAAACATGCTTAAATATTACGGATTATTATGGGTATTTTTAGTCCTTGTGAGGGAAAAATTTTTCCCTTTGGGCCGATTTCGCCCCATTTCAATCCCAACCGATCTACGACTATAAGACGCATTTATGGAAAATTTGAACGTTCTAGCTCCTTTCGTTTAGATGCTAGCGTGCTTTCAACAGACGGACAGACGGACGGACGGACGGACATGGCTAGATCGTCTTAGAATTTTATAACGATCAAGAATATATATACTTTATAGGGTCTCAGGTCGATATTTCAAGGTGTTACAAACGGAATGACAAAGTTAGTATACCCCCATCCTGGAGGTGGAGGGTATAAAAACGCAACATTAAAGCGAAAATTAGCCAAATAAAATTAACGAACTAAATGTTCGGATTAAATGAAATCATAAATATAATGAATTTAATTATGCATTATTATAATCCATTGATAATCTGCAGCAGAAATAGAGCAACATTCCATTGATTATTTCAAATCCCCAACGTAGAACTAGTTTTTTTAACGGAGATTTATTTTAAAAGTTCCATTCGCCAGCGGTATCACCGCTCATTGTTTTCGAAACGAATCATGTAAATCACACACACACATAGTTTATGTTAAATTAACAGATAATAAAATAAACCATTTTCTTGGCATAATAAAATAATTAAGCGAAAATTGCTGTAGACTTCCGAAATTTAAATCGAAATGGTCAAATCACAAAACTAAAACTAAACTTGTCTAACGGAAATCACCATCAACATTATTGGCATTCCATAGAAAGACAGACGAGTCATAATCAAAATACATTAAAATGTAAATTTGTTGACTGTCCGCCGCAAAGTGGAAACGCCAAAACAAGACGACGACACAACAAAATAGCGCAAGCAAATATTTAGTACAGTAGTCGGCGACGATATTAGGCAGTACATCTTATGATGGAATGGGAGTTAAGAGTCATTCCATGTCAAGCAGTACGTTTTTATACCCTCCACCTCTGGGGTGTGTGTATACTAAGTTTGTCATTCCGTTTGTAACTCTAAATATCGATCTGAGACCCATTAAAGTATATAAATATATTCTTGATCGTCATAAAATTATAAAACGGTCTAGTCATGTCCGGTCCACAGGGAAAAATGTTTCCCTCACATGAACTGAAAATACCTCCAATAACCCTTAATATTTAGAGTATTTAAAGAAGCTTTTTGAATATCATCACTCTAATTGTGTAGACACGCAAAATAAAGAGATTTTTTGAAATTCGTACTTTTTTGAGTTAAAAAAGAAAAAAGGGATAAAAATTATACATTACATGCATCCTCTGTCTACGTAGACACGAAATAAATAGGGTTTCGGCTAAAGCTGGAATGTTGAAATTTTGTATGTACATCCATCTAATTGCGTAGACACGCAAAATGAAGTGATTTTCGAAAGTCAGTGGGTAATATGGGGAAAAGGGGATAAAAATGGTACCAACCAAATGGACGCAGCTATAATCTTTGAATTCGGTGTAGACATTCCTCTGACTGCATGGAATCATAAAATAAAAAGATTTTTCAAATTCATACTTTTTTAACTTTTACGTACTTTTAAGGGGTAAAGGGACATAGAGGTATAAGAATAGTACCAACCAAACGGCTGCACCTAGAATAATGAAATTCGGTGTATACATTCATCTGATTGCGTAGACATGTATAATAAATGTATTATTCGAAATTCGTACTTTTAGGGGGTAAAATGGAAAAAGGTGATACAAATTTTACCAACAAATGACCGCAGCTACAATCATGAAAATCTGAATGAAATAAAAATTATTTTTTTTACTATGAGAACAGAGGGATAAAAATGGTACCAAATGATGAAATCCCGTGTGTACATACTTTTAATTGTGTAGACACGCATAATACAAAGATTTTTTGGAATTCGTACTTTTTGGGGGAAAAGAGGATAAAAGTGGTACCAACCAAATTGCAGCAACTAGAATCATGGAATTTGATATATACATTCATCTGACTGCATAGACTTGAAAAAATATAAAGATTTGTCCAAATTCGTACTTTTTGTATGTACTTTTACGACAAAAAATGGGTAGAATCGTGAAGTTAGGTTATCTTGCACTGTGTACGTGAGAAATACTGGATTGTACTTTTAGAATTAAAATAGGATGAAAATACAACTAACCACACGACTATAGCTGAAAATACACTCACTATCCTCCAATTTGTAGGATATTTATGATTTTTGGAAGATTTCTCTCTTGTATTTACTTTTAGAATTGTCTTGAAGTATTATATATAGTATAAACATAATTAAATATAATAATTAAAATTTTATATTTATTTATAGCATTATTTTTTTGGAAGGAGTGATTTAAGACTCTAAGTATGTTAGGGCCAAATCCGTTTCACGACTTTTAAAGGTGTTTGAGCCATTTCCGTCCGTCCGCCCGTCTGTCGAAGATGGGCGAAATTTCCACGCCCCTTCTGGTACCTCCCCATGTTAAATTGAAACCCATATAACTTTCACAGAGATATTCAGAATCAGCTATATTTTAGTATATGATAATGATTTTATAATCACTTTAAGTGTACTAAATATCACGGATTTTGCCACGCTCCTTCCAGTACCTCCCACTCAAATCACGCAAAACTACGTAAAATTAATAATCGAAATAATTACACAGTGATACAAAAAAGAACGAAGCAGAAAACTCTGGGCAGTGATAGAATTTATACCCTACACCACTACGTGGTCTAGGGTATTATTTTCTGTTAGGTATTGTCTTGTAGATCTAGAATTTGTATTTGAAACTCGCCCAAATTCTTGAGTTACGGATAGAAAACCATTTTTCGTAGCTTTGCACACTTATAGCATTTGCTGGTTATCAACCGATTTCACTTTCTCGTCGAATTTGAATAGAATATAGATATATAGTTTCGATAGATATATAGTTTATATTATAGTAAACTTAATAAATGTGTGTGGTTATGTACAGCAAAAACATTTTTAAACAGTTTTTAGTAATTTTTCAACTTTGACAATATGTTTGCACATTATTTTGTTTGGTGCCTTTACCACATGTGAATTTATTTAAATAACACATTTAGTAAGGAGTAGAACGTCGGATTGTTTTTAAAAATCCGTCAATAATTGTCTGAGATACTGAAGTTTTCGCTAAAACAGAATTTTTGCAAAAATACAAGTTTTGGTCATTCCAGTTTAAATCTCTCATAATTTTACGACTTAAAGTCCAATAAAAATACTTAAATGAAAACAATGAACAAATTACCACATTTTCAATATTTTTCCGAAAAAATATCCGATTTCCTAAAGTGGGGTAACTGTGTTCCAAAATTGGGGATTTTTATTAAAATGGTTGCCATTTTAATTCGTAAAATTTTATTTTGCAGTACAGTGTTATTTCTTCATTAGTTTATTAAGACAAGGTATAATAACAATTAAAAATCGTTATTGGCGTGAAGTCATTTAACATGTGGGAAAATATTTGATTGATATTTAATAGTTATAAGAACTCAGATGTTAAGAAGAACGTTATAATATATTTGCCTCAGACTGTAACCACAAAGCAATGCTCTCGCTTCCTCACTCTCAATCCCGGCTAAATGAGAAATCAAACTCATTAAAATTACGCGAACACACTCTCAATTAATTTATGCAAATTTCATTGATGAAAAATTAAACCGATTTGCCAACAGTCGATAAGAAGCCAAATCGGCAAATTGATGGTGTGAGCGATAATAAAAAGCGACATACATGTGTCACAACTGAATCCGATGGAGTATGTTCAGCGCTTTATCAAGATCTTGAAAACAAATTCCTAATCGGGAAACAAAAAAAACACAAACTCCCCACGAACCACGAACGAGAAGAAGATGTTATTCCATCCCATTATGGCAAGCTTTGAGGTTATTTTTCGCTGGAGACGAAAAGCCACAGCAATGCCGTCATGGAGCAAACACACAACACCTCCGCAATTATACAAATTGCTGGCTATAATTGTATGTAAATATTCGAGTATCTGCAGCGCCAGCTGAAAGCAAACGACAAACAAAAAAAAACAGATTGTTAACCTCAACTCAGGCAACAACGAACTGTGAAACCCTATCCGTGGCGCAAAGGAGTGAGGGGACGGACGGTGGTTGTTGTCTTGGCCAAAAGTTTATATCGCATGTTTTCTGAACATACAGAGTGACGACGGAGATACAATTTCATTTGCATTTCCCCAAAGCGTTCGAATGGATGCTGTAACAAGCCAATGAACTTTTCCATGCCATTGCTTTCCCCCTCGCCTCACCCTCTGCTCATTTGTGGTTTAATGTTAGAAAGTTGTTTTATTGTGTCTATCGGTGAAAAGAAAACTGTTGGTACCCCGCCTTTCCATCACCAAAAATTGGCATAATTTTTATTGCTTTTGAATTCATTTCCAATATGGTCTCAGAAGGCAGTGGAAAGTTTTTTATTGCAGTTGTTGTTCTGCTTCTTTTGTTTGGCTCATAATTGTTGGTGCCCAATCTATTTACTGCTCGGATAGGCTACTTAGTTTTATGATCAAATGTTTACACAAAAAGTTTGCATTTGTTTTCGTTTTTGGTTTTCGTCCGATAAAATCCCATCTGACTCCACCTGTTGTATTTATGGTATGTTGTATAATAGAATTCACCGTTCTCTGAAATCATTTTAGGTGCTGTTCTAATGATTAGATCAAATACAAACTGCATTGAGTTTTGCCGGCAACTGGTTCGTTTGTTTTGTTTGAATAACAAAAGTAAACATAGCCAACGCTTCGCTGACTGACTGATTTTAGTCGGCCGAACAAAAGGCCAGGAAAGAATTGCGGAAATATGATAAGTTGTTTGTGCGAAAAAAAAAAAACAGATTCCACAAATCTTATATCCGAAACAAAGGAAGCTATGCACAATGGGATAAATGGGTTTTGTAGCTACGCCTAATGTCACATTAAAAGAGACCATTTCGTAGCCAATAATGAGAAGACTTCACAACTGTTCGTCATAGCACCCGAACTACAAGTGTCCAACCATACGAATGAGAATTGCTTCACACTTTTCGAATATGTCTCAAGAACACCTGCACTAGAAAACATATTTATTCTCGTTGTATTTTGGATAACTTACAGCATTTATTGAAAAAGAGCTCATAAATGGTTGGTATTTATTCAAAACCACTGCATTACCTTGAATTTTATGTGGCGAATTATGTATATATTTTGAAGAAAATTTTTGTAGTAACGAAAGTTGAACCTTCAATAAACATTCGGTCCAACTGAGGCACAGAATAATCATCCATCATGACTCTATAGGGCTCGCCGTACACGGTAATCAAGTAAAAAAGAACGATTCGAACGAAAGAATATAGCAGTACCACTTGAATTCTCTTTACCTTAAATGCTTCGATTTTGCTTAATGACATGCCTGTTGAGCCAAAAATGACCCTCCCCACTGAACATAACATAATTTAGGGGCAGTGATTGATTTTCTGCACTTTGACTGAACATATGACAAAACAAGTAAGGAAAGGCTAAAGTCGGACGGGGCCGACTATATGATACACTCCACTTCTATCCGAATACAATTTAATTCGGTAAAAAAGTGAAAACGGGAAGAATTTTTTTATGTTTCCTAATCATATGATAATATGACCTGGTCCAATTTATCAAATCGAAAAGAATATTTGTATCGGGGATATATCCAAATATGGAATAAAGTGAGTAACTTTCACAATAAGTTCTTCCAGTTCATGTATAACGTGTTATGCTCTATTTGAAGAAATCATAGAAATTACGCGGTTTCTGGGGCGGAAAAAGTCAATCCGGGAGCGAAATTTGCGTAGGAGCTATATGTAAATCTGAACCGATGTGACACATTTTCACCATGGGTGTTTCTAGTTGAAATAAAAGATATTTTGCAAGATTTGAAGAAGATCTGTTAAAATATGTGGTTTCTGGAGCAAAAAAGTCAAATCGGGAGCGAAATTAGAATGGGAGGTATATATAAATCTGAACCGATGTGACCTATTTTCACCATAGATGTTCCTAGTTTAAGTATAAGATGTTTTGCCAAATCGGAAGTCAATCTAATACAATATGAGGTTTCTGGAGTGGAAAAAGTCAAATCGGGAGCGAAATTTGTATAGGAGCTATATGTAAATCTGAACCGATCTAACACATTTTCATCACAGGTGTTTCCAGTTGAAATATAAATATATATGTAAATAAATATATGTATATAAATATATATGTTTTGCCATTTTTGAAGAAAATCTGTTAAAATATGTGGTATCTAGAGTGAAAAGAGTCAAATCGGGTGTGGAATTTGTATGGGGGCTATATCTAAATCTGGACCGATTTTCTTCAAATTAAATAGCGTTCGTCCTTATTCCGAAAAACTTCGTTGTGCAAAGTTTCGTTTTGTTCTGGCTACAATTGCGACCTGTATCGCAATTACAAGAATATATGGACAGACAGACGGACGGGACGGACATTGCAAAATCGATTCAAAAAGTGATTCTAAGTCGATCGATATAATTAACAAAGGGTCTATCTCCCTTCCTTTTGGGTGTTACAAACAAATACACAAAGACATAATACTCTCGTGGAGTGTATAATGATGGTCATTCGACATAATATTCTTGTCTTTGTGCATTTGTTTGTAACACCCAAAAGGAAACGAGTTAAACCCATCGTCTATTATACAGATCGGCTTAAAATCACTATCTGTCACAGTCATTATAAAAATGGTTCAGATTTATATATAGCATAGAAGTGACCGCCCGACTTTAGCCTTTCCTTACTTGTTTATTACTGAAATATTTTTATATTAAAAAGGAATAGTTGAAATTATTATAATTATAAATCTACTTTGTAATAATTAAAGGACTACTTTGCAATTAACATAGACTAGAAAAATTGGTAAAGATTCCAAATCACTTCTACTGGAAATTCTTCGTTCTAGGAACTTTTCTATCATCAACTCCTATGTAACGGTCAACTTCATTGTGTCATTTTGCTGACAAATGCTACACAGCACAATCGGCGCACCTACATTCGAATCAGTTTTTGTGTAAGTTTATTGTTAAACGGTTTCTTGTCCAAGAGATTTTGCAAATTTCGCCAAGTTGAGGTGATAGGAAGTGTCCACAAAAGGTTTTGGTCTTCAACTACTCTCTCAGCAACAGAAGCTTCATTCTCGATTATTTGTGCATTTTGTCATAGTTCGATTGTTCGAAACAATCGAAATCTCTTTGGGCCGGAACCTCGTTGGTCAATATTTCATAGCACCCGAATAGTCTGAAGAACACAGTAAGAATACCCTCAAACTACTGGATGGGAGGGTTAACTCAAAAAACTTCAAATACAAATTTAATGAAATGAAAGGATATTGATATATTTCGGAAACTCAGTATGTATTTATTCAAATCAAGTTTATTGAATTCGGCGGATATGATCTATCCGTTTAAAATGAAGGCATTATAACTTTAGTTTTTTAAGTCCCCAGTGATAATTCATATAGGCACTAAGATAGAAATGAATACGAAATTAACATATATCCATAAGAAGGAAAACCAATGATTTGTAGAATTCCTCTTTCGTCTCGGATGAAATCGTCTTATGGAAACGACGTTTCAGACATTTTCGTCCGTCCAACAGACTGTCAGGCTGGTTAACAAATATTAATATTTTCTTAGTTTTTAGTAGTTCATCAGTGGCGATGATTTCTTTAGTATTATCATTGATGATCAGAACATGAACAGCCAAAAACAATGAATGGTGAAAATTCTGGAGATACATTCTTTTGTTGAACTTTTTCTGTTACATTTCTTTACTATTCGTAACAATCACTAATAGGAGATATTGGCAAACCTTCCATTTTAATGGTCACAACACAGTTAAGATTCAGGGCATGATCGCCTTAGAGAATAGCATATGAATGCCTCGACTACCTTACCGCCCAATTAAACTATACATTTATGATTCCGGATATTAATTTCACATTTAATATATTTTCCCACCACCTGCCAAGGCGAAAGTGATTTGGCCGCTCAAATGCACCGCCACAGTAATCATTAGATATAATTTAATTATAATATTCGAGCCTAGAATGGAATGTCTTGCATTTGTTTGCTAGTAATTTGTCGGTAAGACCCATAAATCACATATGACATTATATCTGTGTAATGTCCATAAAATCAAATAAACAACATAAACTTTAAATGCGATCCAAATCAGGGAAGGGAAAAAGCAACAATAAAATTTTACAAGCGATTTTTATTATCAAATTTAAATACGATTTTACGATTTGTGTGCATTGGCTTGAAGTGAATCTACACAAATGGATTCAAATGAGAGGGAACGTTTGGAATATGCCTGTCAGACAAAATGAATGGGTGGTTGTAGCCCGCTGTGTAAATGAAACATTTGTCGTATCAAAATCACATGAAATGAAATGGATTTCAATATGAGATGATTTGAATGTGATGTCGCCGCACAGTGCACAGTGTTTTCGGGATGAATATATGGGTATGCACCAAATTACTGAGTTTTCCAAGAGGGAATTCAGAGGGACAATAAAGAGTTTGTTTCATTTGAAATATCTATCAAGGACATTAGATATAAACTATGACATCGTTAAAATTGGTCGCCGCGTAGTTGCTGGGTGGCGCCCAGGGAAGAAGTCGACTTTTGGCTGAATGGACATGCCAATAAGTAAAATTACACCATTTGGAGTGAAGACAATGCACGAGAGATTCAGGAGTCATAGTTGCATCCACAAAAAGTCAGTGTTTCTTTAATGGCGCGTTGTAATCCTGGTCCTTTCGTTAAAAATGAGAACGTCACAGTCAAACGCCATGCTTGTCGAATATTTCGAGTCCCAATTTCCAACAGAATGACGTCATATGCAATCGACTTATTGAAGGGAACATTCACCAGTTATTTTTCGAAATGGGATAGTTAATGGGCCAGCGGAATCCTGCGATTTAACGCCTCTAGATTTTGTTCTCCGAGCTTGTGAGAAGTCATTGGTTTAAGAAAACAAACTGGAAACTTTCGACGCCTAGGAAGACAATATTGAGAAACTTGAGAAAGTGGAAGCCACTATAAAAAATCACATATACATATTTCCTATCTGCCAATTTTATGTTGACACTTGTATTAATATTCAAATTTCCTCTTTTCGTTTTGGTCCCACGGTGCAGTGTCACTAACGCCAACAAAGCCATCAATAAATATCTGGATCTCCGTATCAATGGCTAAATGAAGGTGGTAAAATACCGAATGAGCACGAAAGGGTGTAAAGCCTGAAATGCCGAAAATGTATTTATAGCATCGTCATAAAACTTGATGGGTATCTCAGCAAGACAGACAGCGGACGGACAGAACAGAGGGACACAACCGGGAGAGTCAATCAGCCGGAAAGGAGGAAGACACTTTGAACACATTCCAATATTTAGCCCATGTCTGGCTGTGTCTACCAAAGAAAGTGTCGGCGGGTGACACGACCTGTTTGCATATCTGTTGTCTCCCCATGAATGTTTGTCTGGCTGCTGGCATGCCTAGCCCTGGTTCTCCCGCTCACTCTTTCGCGTTGTGCCTCTCTTTAAAGTCATCATCAGCACCCATCGTTGTCATCATCGGCACCCAATATCACACAATGGGATGTGTTGTGTGTGCATGCCATCCATGATGCTCTAGTATGTTGGTATGTTTGTACGTGCGTATGTGTGTGCGAGCTTTAACAGCGTTAATTTGTCTTTATAGTTCAATAAATACAACAACAGCAACTACAAATTCCTGCAATCTCCGTGTACAAAAGTAGCTCAGTTTTCCCCCATCAACAAAGAACAGTGCTTCCACACAGGTAAACACAGTGGTTGCAACTTGGAAGAGTGTAACACAGTGTAATTCTACTGTCGTAGTCAGAAAAATGTACACGCCAAATTCTATGTTCTAGTTGTAGCCGTTTGATTGGTACCATTTTTAATCCTCTTTACAATTTTAAGCCTTAAAAGTAAAGAAATAAGCTTGGTAACTACATAACTACAGGTACATCTACTGAATTCCATGTTTCTAGCTGTCATAACTATATTTGATCCAATTTGTGATTTTAAGAGCTCACATGAAAGGTATTAATAAAACTAATTTTTTAAAATTTTACAAAAACCAAATATGCATATTTTGTTTATAAAACAATTTAAAAATATTTTTATGATTTGAAATTTGTAGCTCATACCAAATAAGATAATGTTTTTAAATTACTTTTTGATTCAGCATACAATTTAAATTCCTGCCTGAATTAGGATCATTTTGGTCCATTGCCAAAAATTCATTTGGAGACTTTTTAAGACTTACAATTAAGAGACTTAATCAATTGATAAGGTGGCAACGTTGCTACAGATTGGTTTTTCTTAAATGGATTAACTATTCCCAAAATAACAGTTTAGAACAGGTGTGAACACCGTAAGAACTACAAATTATGTCTTTCTGAAATAGGAAATCATTTTGAAAAAAGTAATAATTCTGGACCACTTACTCTATTCTGAAATTCTGATATCTTGTAGAGCATATAATAAGCTAAAATATATAAAAAATAAGGCATTTGAGCCTATTTTTCGTATGAAATTCAAAGGTTATACCTATTTTTGGACTCTTTGAAATACAAGGACTTTACACAGAAAAATAAACTTTTTTTGCACTATAAAACCCGGTTGAGACCGACATAAAAAACAGGGTTTTCCGGTTTTCAAAAAACCGCGATTTTAAAACAACCGACTGTATGTTTCAGATGAAAAACCCGGTTGACCCGGTTTTCGGTCTCGAGTTTGATCACTCTAATATAGATATATTTGGAAAATATCACCAAATTGGAGAAAATCTATATATATAAAAGAGTTGCGTTACTGACTGACTGACTGACTTATCATTGACCAGCCCCCAGATTAAACGGCTGAAGCCAGGGTCATGAAATTTTCAGGGTAGGTCCCAAATATGACGTAGACGTCGACTAAGAAAGGGTTTTACGAAATGCGCACTTTTAGGGGATAAAATGGCCCAAAAAGGGATAAACATCGAACCTTCGTCCTGACTAAACGGCAGTAGCTATAAACATGAAATTCGGTGAGTTCCTTGCAATGACCATGCAGACGAGCTACAAATAGGGATTTTTCGAAATTTGTACTTTTAAGGGACGAGCGGGACAAAAAGGGATAAAAATTGTACTAACTAAAGTATTACAGCTAGAAACGTGAAATTTGGTATGTAAATTCCTCTGACCATATAGAAACGAAGTAAAATTGGATTTTTCGAAATTTGTACTTTTAAGGGACGAGCGGGACAAAAAGGGATAAAAATGGTACCAACTAAAGTATTACAGCTAGAAACGTGAAATTTGGTATGTAAATTCCTCTGACCATATAGAAACGAAGTAAAATTGGATTTTTCGAAATTTGTACTTTTAAGGGACGAGCGGGACAAAAAGGGATACAAATGGTACCAACTATAGTATTACAGCTAGAAACGTGAAATTTGGTATGTAAATTCCTCTGACCATATAGAAACGAAGTAAAATTGGATTTTTCGAAATTTGTACTTTGTACGAGCGGGACAAAAAGGGATAAAAATGGTACTAGAAACGTGAAATTTGGTATGTAAATTCCTCTGACCATATAGAAACGAAGTAAAATTGGATTTTTCGAAATTTGTACTTTTAAGGGATGAGCGGGACAAAAAGGGATAAAAATGGTACCAACTAAAGTGTTACAGTTAGAAACGTGAAATTTGGTATGTAAATTCCTCTGACCATATAGAAACGAAGTAAAATTGGATTTTTCGAAATTTGTACTTTGTACGAGCGGGACAAAAAGGGATAAAAATGGTACCAAGTAAAGTATTACAGCTAGAAACGTGAAATTTGGTATGTAAATTCCTCTGACCATATAGAAACGATGTAAAATTGGAGTTTTCGAAATTTGTACTTTTAAGGGGCGAGCGGGACAAAAAGGGTACCAACTAAAGTATTACAGCTAGAATCGTGAAATTTGGTATGTAAATTCCTCTGACCATATAGAAACGAAGTAAAATTGGATTTTTCGAAATTTGTACTTTAAAGGGGCGAGCGGGACAAAAAGGGATAAAAATGGTACCAACTAAAGTATTACAGCCAGGATCGTGTAATTTGGTATGTACATTCCTCTGACCATATAAAAACGAAGTAAAATTGGATTTTTCGAAAATTGTACTTTTAAGGGGCGAGCGGGACAATAAGGGATAAAACTGGTACCAATTTTGGTATTACAGAAATTTAGTGTGTAAATTCTTCTGATCATATAGCAGCGCAGTAGTTTGATTTTTCGAAATTTGTACTTCTAAGGGGTGCGCGGGACGAAAAGGGATAAAAATGCTGTACAATCCTGTGTTACCAAATAAAGTATATATTTTTAGGGGAGCAAAAACACATGTTACCTATAGTGATTTTTCAAAATGTGTACTTTTTGGGAAAGAGGTGCAAAAAGTTATAAACTGGCTGGCTGAATCTAGACACATGAGATCGAGGATATAAATGGTTGTAATTTTTTGTTCAAAACTTGGTAGAAACTATACATACGAAGTAGTTCAGCTGAAATAGTGCATATCGACAAGCACATTCCTTTGACTGTGTGTGAGTGCTAGCTAATAGGAGCTTTCCAAATTACTATTTTAGATTTATCTATATCCACCAAAAGAAAATTAAATAAATACTATCCAAAAACAGAGACGGATAAAATTAACGAATAACTTGCTTTTTCGCGTGCGAAGCAGCGGGTACTGCTAGTAACCAATATTTGTGTGATCGCTTCACATAGAGTTAATCTACATAAGATTTGTTTCTAAAATAAAAATTTTAACAATACATTTCGTTTTATACGGAAGATTTTTTGTTAATTGTATCCAGGTAAAAGGAACGATATGGAGAACTTTTTCAAAGTTGCAAAATAAAGGACAATGGACACAAAATTAAATTATTTGATCACAATATTCTGTTCCTTGACAATGGACATGACAACGAGAGATTATTGAGCCTCAACCATACGCCCATAAAAACTTACTGTTTGAGACAACATATTTTTAATTCCTTTAAATTAACTGGAACTTATTATTGCCTTCCTCTGGAACCATTTTCCAGTATATTCAACTTTCGTTCTTCTTTCGAAACATCCTACTGCGTATACACATCATGCCTTGGTGAAGTATTAACAGAGGAAGATAAAATATATTTGCTGAAAGGCCCACGAACATTTTATTCCAGATTAATTTAGAAGATAAGTAATTTCTACCATTTCGTTCTTCTCTGGAAAACACTGTGCCCCACCTAAAGGCACTGTGTGTGTGCTCTTTATGACATAAAAAGTTCATTGAATTCATTTGATTTCAATTTGTTAGACGACACAATAGAAAACACCTTTTTCCTCTGCTTTATCTCGCTCTCTTTCCGCCTCTCTTTCCTTTCACCTCTTTATGTCCGCTGTTTAGCACGTACCTATTGACGAAAATTCATTCAGTTACACTTAAAAGTTCAATCAACTTTTCTGCCCGACACCGGCGTCGACAGCTTATTTATTGATCCGTCGCTGTTGCCGCCGTTGTTGGGTTGCTGGGAACGCTTCTCGTCATTAGTGCCAATTTTCATTTTTTGTTGTTTTTCTTGATATTCGTTTGCTGTTGTTGTTGTTGTATGCAAATACTTGAAATGCTTGAAGTGTCGCTCGATGATATTGAACTTGAAAGGCCCCGGTAATTGGATGGCGGACAAGCCGGGGTAATTATTAATTGGAACGCTATCAATTATAATTGATCGCAGCAATTAGTATCGGTGCTTTTCACACGATACGAGTGGTGAGACAGATGAGAAAATTAAAAGCACACCATTAAGTTTTCCCTTTTAATGTAAGAAAAAGTTCAGCGAATATATTATGAATAAATTAAAAAGGAAACAATTAAAAGTGGTGTCTTGCGTTTATGAGACCTCTTTTTCATTGTGGGTGCAGTTGTACCATTTTTCACCAAAATTTCATTTTATTGCTCGATACATTTTCCCCAATGTGTGAGTTCTCTAGTCCTCCAAAATACAAATAAGTTCAACTTCCCCATTTAACGTACATTTGTTTCTAGCACGACATTTTTTTAATTTGGTAAGTGGATGTATTCATAGGGGATATAGATATGGAAGATATTGTGGACGCGGAAACAATTCATCCAATAGCCTTTGAATTTTCCACGGAGTGTGATATTGTTATTTTTAAATGCCTCATAGCTTAAATAGCTTAAAACGACATTATTCCAAACATACTTTAGGTTTTAAGTCACTCCCTAAATTAGGTACAATTTTTTCTCTCTCCTAAATGGCCCTCATGCTATAGAGTATATCCTCCTATACTCTATAGAATGAGGGTATAAGTATATATATTTTTTTGTGGTTCCTAAGAGGAACATAGGGCCGTGAATTATAAATGGCCCTCATGCTATATATATATATAAATGGCCCTCATGCTATAGAGTATATCCTCCTATACTCTATAGAATGAGGGTATAAGTATATATATTTTTTTGTGGTTCCTAAGAGGAACATAGGGCCGTGAATTATAATTAGTGTAATAGAATAATAATTAGCTCTTTATTAATGTTTCTTTCCAAGGCTTAAAGAAGCAGCAGGCCTAATAAGATCCATTTCAAACTAACATAGGCCCAAATAGGCCTATGGCCGATCTCTTCAATATTTATACACTCCACGAGAGTATAATGTCTTTATGCATTTGTTTGTAATACCCAAAAGGAAGGGAGATATACCCATTGTTAATTATACCGATCGACTTAGAATCACTTTTTGAATCGATTTAGCAATGTCCGTCTGTCTGTCTGTTCATCTATTCTTGTAATCAATCAATCAGGTCGCAATTGTAGCCAGAACCAAATGAAACTTTCCACAACGAAGTTTTTCGGGACAAGGTCTATTTAATTTGAAGAAAATCGGTTTAGATTTAGATATAGTCCCCACGCTAATTTCACTTCCGATTTGACTCTTTTCACCCTATATTACAGATTTTCGTCCAAAGTGGCAAAACATCTTGTATTTCAACTAGGAACACCTGTGGTGTAAATGTGTAACACTTATCTTTGAGGGCACCCCACAAATAATAGTCCAACGGTGTCAAATCGCAGCTCCGAGGTGGCCAAACGAGGTGGCCAAACGATCGCATTATCAGCTCTGCGGCTGATAATGCGATCTTCAAAAACAGGGCGCAAAACATCGAGTGTAGCTTCGGACATGTGGCACGTAGCGCCGTCCTGTTGAAACCAAATGTTGCCAATATCCTCCTCTTCAATTTTTGTGAACAAAAATTCGTTCAACATGGCCCGATAACGATCGCCATTGACTGTAACGGCCACTCCTTGCTCATTTTCGAAGAAAAATGGCCCAATTATGCCTCTGGACCAAAATCCGCATCAAACAGTGACACGTTTTGGGTGTATCGGCTTTTCAATGTATGTGTGCGGGTTTTTTGTGCCCCAAATGCGACAATTTTGCTTGTTTACATACCCGCCAAGATCAAAATGAGCTTCATCTGAAAAAATGATTTTTTGGGCAAAATCGGCATCTTCTGTAAATCGATCGCAGGCCTACTTAGCGAAGCGAAAACGCATTGGATGGTCAGTTGGCTTCAACTCCTGAACCAATTGGACTTCGTATGGCGTCATACCAAGGTCTTTATGCAAAATTCAATTCAATGATGTCTCCGAAATGTTCAATTGTACGGAGCTGACGGTGCTTCTCTTCTTCCAAATTACGTACACAATTTTCGCACACATTCTGCAACATTACCATGATTTTCAAAGTAATGTCGCAATATTTCCCAGCGTTGTTCAAGCGTATACACAACCATATTCGTTCAGCGGAAGGATAAAACTAATTATCTGTCAAATCAGACATGAGCTATGTGTTACCATTGACGAAATAAGCACTAGTTGAAAAAAAAAACGTTAGATGGCGGACCCTTTACAAAAATTCTTCCCGTTTTCATTTTTTTACCGAATTGAATTGTATTCGTAGAGAAAGTGGAGTGTATCACACAGTCGGTCCCGCCCTACTTTAACCATTCCTTACATGTTTTTAAATAATTTAAGCCACTTTCATTCTAAATGGTACATTTAAAAATCAATCTAAGAATGTAAGCCCACCATAATCTCTCTTACCGCGACGTTCAAATTATTTCTACAGCGATTAAAAAAACTATTCAATTAATTTAAAATATTTTTTAAATGGTGATCAAAAAGAAAAGCGCTTTAATTATTTTTACTAATAAATAAAATGCATACCGCCACAAAGGGTATAACATGCAAATGGCATTTTTATTTGAGGTTTAATTGAGATTTTTTCCACAAACATTTTGCGGTTAATTTAAAAAGTAAAAAACCATATTTAATTTTCGTAATGGATTTACGAGAGAATTTAAAGTGTAAACCGCTTAAATTGAACTTTTTGCATATATTTACACATACATACTCGTAAATTATATTTACACTGCACTTTGTATAGCCTCAAACTACAGGGTATGAGGGTATAAGTATATCATTTGGGATAGACAAAAAGTTCAACGTATTGAGGGAGTGACTTAAGATACTAAGTATGTTTGGACCAACTGCATTTCAGGACTTATTTATTAGTTTTGAATATGAAAAGAAAAAGGCTACGCGTTGCATTTATTAAAACAATTATGCAAAATGGTCCATAAGGACCTCAATTTGTGATATATCATCAAATGGGCGAATATTTGGCTTTTGGGCGATTCTTCATTTTGAACAAGGAAGCAAAGGCTAAATTCGGATGGGACCGACTATATGATACCCTCCACTTTCTATCGCATTACAACTCAATGCAGTAACAAAAATTTAAATCGGAAAGGATTTTTGTATCTTGTAAATGTCACAAAAAAATGTTAAATCGAAAAGGACATTTGACATATTGAAACCTGGAACGATGTGGCCCGCTTTCAGCATGTATGTTTGTAGGTTAAATATAATATATAAAGTTTGGCCAAAATCGGTTAAACATTTGGGAGCAACATTTGTATTGGGGTTATATCTAAATCTGGACCGATCTTACCTACTTTCACCATAGGTGTTTTTAGTTGGATTATAAAAAGTTGTGCAGAATTTAAAGATAATCGGGTATATCGGTGGTTTCAGGACCGGAAAAGGCAAATTGGGAGCGTCATTTGTATGGGGGCTATATCTAAGTAGGAACCGATTTAACCAAAGGTGCATTTAGTGGGATTATAAGATGTTGTGCGAAATTTAAACAAAATCGGGGACAATAATTGGTTTCTAGACCGGAAATCGTAAAAGCGGGAGCGACATTTGAATATGGGCTGCGTCTAACTCTTTCTTCCTTTTGGGTGTTACAAACAAAAGCACAAAGACGTAATACCCAAGTAGAGGGTATACAAATGGCAAATTATGTAAAAAGATCCAATTTTGGGCTTTTCTATGAAACAATTTCATATTTTTAGGGCAATTTTTCGTAGACCGCTTTGTACAACATGGAGTTCAGTTTACCACAAAAATTATTATTTCTAAATGTCTTACTTTCCAAACCGCTTAAATTCGCTATTCCAATTTCATGACTATAGCCGTTTGGATGGTACCATTTCTATAGGATTTTGATCCTAAAAGTATGAATTTCTTTTATTTTTCACGTTTACCGTGAAGTGTACAGACAGCTTATAAGTTGGTTCTAAGGTGCCCCCCTTTTTTACCATTTTGACCCTAAAAATACAAATTTGGGGAAATTCTCTTATTTTGCGAGTCTATGCAGTCAAATGAATGTCTACCGCAGCCTTTTGATTGGTGCCATTTTTATCCCCTTTCGCCACGTGTCGCCTAAAAGTATAAATTTCGAAAATTTCTGTGGAATATTGACACAAAAGTTTATGATTCTGTCTGCAGCCATTTGGTCGTTACCAATTTTATACCTTTTTCCTCATTTTGGTCTAAATTATTAAAAATTGATTTTATTTTTCGTGTAATTTAAACATACCTACAAGTTGAAATTTGTTTTATTCATTTTTTAAAAAATCTAAAGTTGTTTATTTTTATACCCTACACCACTTCGTGGTCTAGGGTATTATAAGTTAGTTTCGCGCCAAATGTTTGTAACACCAAGAAATAATCGAGCTAGACCCACCTTTAAGTATACCGATCGGCTTAGAATCACCAGCTGAGTCGATTTAACGATGTCTGTCTGTCCGTCCGTCCGTCCGTCTGCTGACCATCTAAGCTTGTTCGCACTCTACAGGTCGCAATTGTAGTCCGATTGTCATGAAACTTGGCAGAATTTATTTTTTCTGGACAAGGACCATCGGTATTGAATTTGGAGGAAATCGGTTCAGATTTAGATATAGCCCCCATACAAATGTCGCTCCCGATTTGACATTTTCCGCTCTAGAAACGACATATTGTACCCGATTTTCTTTAAATTTGGCAGAACATCTTATAATCGAACTAGAAACACGTATGCAAAAATTGGGTAAGATCGGTTCAGATTCAGATATAGCCCCCATACAAATGTCGCTCCCGATTTGACATTTTCCGCTCTAGAAACGTCATATTGTACCCGATTTTCTTTAAATTTGGCAGAACATCTTATAATCGAACTAGAAACACGTATGCAAAAATTGGGTAAGATCGGTTCAGATTCAGATATCGCCCCCACACAAATGTCGCTCCCGATTTGACATTTTCCGCTCTAGAAACGTCATATTGTACCCGATTTTCTTTAAATTTTGCAGAACATCTTATAATCCAACTAGAAACACGTATGCAAAAATTGGCTAAGATCGGTTCAGATTTAGATATAGCCCCCATACAAATGTCGCTCCCGATTTGACTTTTTCAGTTCCAAAAGCCACATATTGTACCCGATTTTCTTTAAAATTGGCACAACATTTTATAATCGAACTAGAAACATCTATGCTCAAAGTGGGTAAGATCGGTTCAGATTTAGATATAGCCCTCATACAAATGTTGCTCCCGAATGTTTAACCGATTTTGGCCAAACTTTACATATTATATTTCACCAATAAACATACATGGTGAAAGCGGGTCACATCGTTCCAGGTTTCAATATACCCCCATACAAATGTCCTTTCCGATTTAACATTTTTTGTCAAACACGTACATTTACAGGATCCAAAAATCCTTCCCGATTTCACTTTTTTACCAAATTGAATTGTAATGAGATAGAAAGTGGGGTGTATCATATTGTCGGTACCGTCCGTCTGTAGTCTTTCCATACTTTTTTGGGAGATGCCCATATGTCCATGGGTCCCCATTTTGTATAACCCAAATTCTGCTCTATTAAAGCTCTAGAAACTACATCTTACATCGGATCTTCATCAAATTTTGAATGAGAAATATATAGGCACATGTTTTGGCACAGGCCTCAAGTGTTGTTATAGGTGCCCTTCAAATGTCCGCTATTACCGCTGTATAATCTGTATTTGTCATTGGATCTTGATCAATTTTTCCAAATCATGTTATATTTACTTTACTCGGAATATCTGCTGAAAAATTGGATCAATTAGTTTATTATTTACCATATTCATTAAATTTGACTAAAGATGAATTTATAGTATAATTTAATGAACTACATAAAATTGCTCCCTGTGTTTAGTAATCAAAGCGAGGTATATACGCAGGAAGTGGTGTAGGGTATTATATAGTCGGCCCCGCCCGACTTTAGCCTTTCCTTACTTGTTTGCTATTAGACAACAAAAATACGAGTACTGTTTGCAGCCGCTTGATTTTTAAATGTGTCAAAATACCCGTTTTGACAGATTTAATTAAGATTAACGACTAACCTTGACATTCTATTATCATTTCATTTATTTTGTTGTATTTTTAATTTTCTGACTTTGAACAGCTATATTTTTTAAATATAGATATTCATAACAATATATTAAATTTTAAAGAGTGTTTTTTTGTTATAAACCTTTGACAGTTAATAATTATGAATCTGACCAAATAATTTTGGAATCTGGAGAAATCCGTGGTTGCGGAATCAGAATATGATGGGCGAATACACTGTGCGACAAATGACAACATTTTTACCCTCCTGAGAACTATAAAATGAGGAATATCGGATTAAAAATGATGACACTGACTCGATTTTTGTATGGCGATGGTTTTCGGAACCAAAATGTTCAAACACTTTTTACAAAAATGAGCGCTGTGGCGTTAATTTCTTTCCGATGTTCTTAAATTAGGCATCATTCGAAAGGTATTGACTGCAGCTATTTATTATATTTTTTTTTAAATACTGTCATCAAATACGAAAAAATTGTCAGTTATCACTGTGAAAATCATCAAAAAATACTATAAAGATACTATAAATATAAAACTCTAAAATAAATTGGGCAAAAATGAAACAAAAAAAAACATGATTTTTAGGGGTATTTTCAGGAGCGTTTACCTCATATATAAGAACGAAATATTTCGTAAATTATCTCTAAACAATCCAAACTTTATTTTCGTTGGGTGACTGGAAATTGTTTTTCTGTTTGTGTAGACCGCGACCCAGCCTAATGTACATATTTTGGGGTATATTTTTTATGTTGTAATCTAACAAAAAAGACTGACGGGGAAATAAGCTTGTGTCTAAGCCTTGCTTGCTTCACCCATATAGCCTTCGTGGAATTTTAAGGGAAATCCTAAACCTGACATTAGCTTTGTTTGTAGTTACAATAACAGAAACCAAACGATTGCATGTGATATCAGAGCTCATAATTTTCCAAGTGAATTACAAGTGGCTACGGCCTCAGAGTAAACCGTGGCAAAGACTGCCACAAACAAGTGGCCTCTGCTAAGTTACCATAAGAGGAAACCAACAATGTTTCCGTTTCGCTTTTGATATCCAAGCGATACATATTTATTTTGCAGTATAAAAATAACCTATCTGTTGGTATATATTTGCTTAATGTGACCACGTAAATATATTTACACTCGAGAAAATCCAATTGAAAGGTACTTTTCAAACCAAATAAAGACAAGAGGCAGAGAAGTTTGTTCGAATGAATAGTACTTTTAGGAAATGGAAAAAATATAGCTTTAATTTGTATGATTAACGTGTACCTACATGCAATGCAACCCACGGAGACGTTGAAGCACAGTGGGACAGAAAATGTTTGATCAACTGAATATTTCATACACTCCACCACGGACAACATTCGACAGTATTGCCGGCAATTTAGAGGCTGTCCAGTTTACGCAGAAATTCAATGCCATATTAGGGAATTTATGACCTTTTTTATGAAATTGGCAATATTTATTTAATATTACAAACTTTAAGGTCTACTGTTTTATATAGATTGTTATGCTTAATTAATAAATAAATATATAAAATATATAAATAAAGACCAATGCCGAGGCTATCAAAGTGTATATATTGTGACAGTTGGTAACATTTTTATCCCTCTAAAAGTTTTTCGAAAAATTGCATGTCTGCACAGTCAGTGGAATATACACACAGAAGTTTATGATTCTGGCTGCAGCCATTTGCTCGGTACCACTTTTGTATCTTTTTCCCCATTTTGGTCTAAAGTAGGAATATTGAAAGATTACTTTATTTTTTCGCGTCTACGCAGCCAGAATTCAGTGATTTTAGCTGTTTGATTGGCACAAGTTTTATCAGGTTTCATCCCGTTTTTATGATTCTAGCCATTTAGTCTGTTCAAAGGGATTAGTATTAGTATTAGTATTAGTATTAGTATTAGTATTAGTATTAGTATTAGTATTAGTATTAGTATTAGTATTAGTATTAGTATTAGTATTAGTATTAGTATTAGTATTAGTATTAGTATTAGTATTAGTATTAGTATTAGTATTAGTATTAGTATTAGTATTAGTATTAGTATTAGTATTAGTATTAGTATTAGTATTAGTATTAGTATTAGTATTAGTATTAGTATTAGTATTAGTATTAGTATTAGTATTAGTATTAGTATTAGTATTAGTATTAGTATTAGTATTAGTATTAGTATTAGTATTAGTATTAGTATTAGTATTAGTATTAGTATTAGTATTAGTATTAGTATTAGTATTAGTATTAGTATTAGTATTAGTATTAGTATTAGTATTAGTATTAGTATTAGTATTAGTATTAGTATTAGTATTAGTATTAGTATTAGTATTAGTATTAGTATTAGTATTAGTATTAGTATTAGTATTAGTATTAGTATTAGTATTAGTATTAGTATTAGTATTAGTATTAGTATTAGTATTAGTATTAGTATTAGTATTAGTATTAGTATTAGTATTAGTATTAGTATTAGTATTAGTATTAGTATTAGTATTAGTATTAGTATTAGTATTAGTATTAGTATTAGTATTAGTATTAGTATTAGTATTAGTATTAGTATTAGTATTAGTATTAGTATTAGTATTAGTATTAGTATTAGTATTAGTATTAGTATTAGTATTAGTATTAGTATTAGTATTAGTATTAGTATTAGTATTAGTATTAGTATTAGTATTAGTATTAGTATTAGTATTAGTATTAGTATTAGTATTAGTATTAGTATTAGTATTAGTATTAGTATTAGTATTAGTATTAGTATTAGTATTAGTATTAGTATTAGTATTAGTATTAGTATTAGTATTAGTATTAGTATTAGTATTAGTATTAGTATTAGTATTAGTATTAGTATTAGTATTAGTATTAGTATTAGTATTAGTATTAGTATTAGTATTAGTATTAGTATTAGTATTAGTATTAGTATTAGTATTAGTATTAGTATTAGTATTAGTATTAGTATTAGTATTAGTATTAGTATTAGTATTAGTATTAGTATTAGTATTAGTATTAGTATTAGTATTAGTATTAGTATTAGTATTAGTATTAGTATTAGTATTAGTATTAGTATTAGTATTAGTATTAGTATTAGTATTAGTATTAGTATTAGTATTAGTATTAGTATTAGTATTAGTATTAGTATTAGTATTAGTATTAGTATTAGTATTAGTATTAGTATTAGTATTAGTATTAGTATTAGTATTAGTATTAGTATTAGTATTAGTATTAGTATTAGTATTAGTATTAGTATTAGTATTAGTATTAGTATTAGTATTAGTATTAGTATTAGTATTAGTATTAGTATTAGTATTAGTATTAGTATTAGTATTAGTATTAGTATTAGTATTAGTATTAGTATTAGTATTAGTATTAGTATTAGTATTAGTATTAGTATTAGTATTAGTATTAGTATTAGTATTAGTATTAGTATTAGTATTAGTATTAGTATTAGTATTAGTATTAGTATTAGTATTAGTATTAGTATTAGTATTAGTATTAGTATTAGTATTAGTATTAGTATTAGTATTAGTATTAGTATTAGTATTAGTATTAGTATTAGTATTAGTATTAGTATTAGTATTAGTATTAGTATTAGTATTAGTATTAGTATTAGTATTAGTATTAGTATTAGTATTAGTATTAGTATTAGTATTAGTATTAGTATTAGTATTAGTATTAGTATTAGTATTAGTATTAGTATTAGTATTAGTATTAGTATTAGTATTAGTATTAGTATTAGTATTAGTATTAGTATTAGTATTAGTATTAGTATTAGTATTAGTATTAGTATTAGTATTAGTATTAGTATTAGTATTAGTATTAGTATTAGTATTAGTATTAGTATTAGTATTAGTATTAGTATTAGTATTAGTATTAGTATTAGTATTAGTATTAGTATTAGTATTAGTATTAGTATTAGTATTAGTATTAGTATTAGTATTAGTATTAGTATTAGTATTAGTATTAGTATTAGTATTAGTATTAGTATTAGTATTAGTATTAGTATTAGTATTAGTATTAGTATTAGTATTAGTATTAGTATTAGTATTAGTATTAGTATTAGTATTAGTATTAGTATTAGTATTAGTATTAGTATTAGTATTAGTATTAGTATTAGTATTAGTATTAGTATTAGTATTAGTATTAGTATTAGTATTAGTATTAGTATTAGTATTAGTATTAGTATTAGTATTAGTATTAGTATTAGTATTAGTATTAGTATTAGTATTAGTATTAGTATTAGTATTAGTATTAGTATTAGTATTAGTATTAGTATTTCGAAGTTCTATACCTCAATAAAAAACACCCTTTATTAGTCTATTAGTACATTTTTATACCCCGTAATATTTGGATTATTTAAGCAAATGTTTTGCGTTTTATACACTTAAAATTGTTGCGTAAAATCACCAAAAAGTAAATAAAAGTTTTAACGGACGAAATGGGACAAAAAGGGATAAAAATGGTACCAATGATACGACTATAGCTAGAAACGTGAAATTTCGAATGTAAGTACATATAATTGCGTAGACACGTATAATAGTGGCATTTTTCAAAATTCGTACTCTTAAGGGATACAATTGGAAAAGAGGGATGAAAATGGTACCAAGCAAACCGCTGAAGTTGAAATCATGAAATTCGGTGTGACTGTGAAGATGCGAAATGAAAAAAGATTTTTTGAAATTTGTACTTTTATGCGGAAAATTGGGCGAATGGGGATAAAAACGGGACCAACCAAACATCTGCAGCTATAATAACGAAATTCGCTGTATACATTCCTTTGATTCAATATTCGTACCTTCAGGATCTAAATGGAATTAAATTGGGCAACTATCAAACTGCTGCAGCTAGAATCATGATATTCAGTCTGTCTACGTAGACGCGGAAAAAAGGTCAAAGTGGAAAAAGAAGTAAAACTAGTACAAATCAAACAGCTAAAATGATGTAATTAGGTGTTTATATTCCACTCTGTAATATATTGGATCTTCAATATTATAACTTTTTCTATCAAAATGGTACAGATATTTTGGCTGTGGTTGAAATCAAGAAATTGCAATTGGGGAGAATCGGGCTTCAGGAAAATACCTAATAATAGGGCACATTTTTGAAGATTGCTGCCTAATGATCTCTTTTTGATTCCACTTTATATTTATATAGTTGAGGACTATTAATATTATAATAATGAAGCATCACAAATTTCCTAATATGGTAGTGCACTTTTATGTAAAGTTGACAGCCTCTAATCTGTCAGTAATACTATGAAATGCACTCCGTGGTGGAGGGTATATAAAATTCGACCTGTCCAAACTTAACGCATTTTAAATTGTTTTGTCTTTTTATCTTCCGCTTTCACTCTGTGGGGTTGGGATTCAAATTATCTGTGCTGTTTTTCTTTTTTGACAAAATGAAAATACATGGCTAATGTTATGAAGGGCAGATAAAAAATCATGTGGGAAAGTAATCCAAAAATGGATTTAAAAAATCAACAACAAAAAGTTCCCACTGTGCAAAATCACTTTAAACGCCAGAATCAAAATACGATTTCAACACATTCCAATATAACAGCTGATAGCTGGCAAATGTATAAACAAACGAACATACAAAATCACGGATATACGGATATACGGACATACTGATATGCAAACAGGTAAAAAATACTCTTAAATCGCTTTAACACCCACCTGAAGTTGAGGGGCCAAAAAGGTGTTTTGATTTGTACCACGATGACGATGACGACGACGACAGAAAAACACAGAAAACAATGAAGCTGGGTCGCCGCCTATGGTGGCAGAGGGTACGAGGATGACTATGAAGAAGACGAAAAAACTCAGCATTGCAAGAAATCAAATATTTAATCTCAACACCCAGATGCGTATGACATTTGTCACTCAGCTTGTTTGGAGCTGCTTACGCGTGTCTCGTGTCCCATTTAAACTGAAAGCACGACATCATGATTGGCACAATGATGGTTTCGTTCGGTATATGCGTGTGTGTGTGACCTTTCGTCCTGACACCCACCCTACCAAAGGAATTTGAATACTTGTGCAACCAGGAAAAGCGTAACTTTGTCCTTTGGCATAGGTATTCCGTATAGTCGCATGTTAGAATGTGTGTGTATGTGTGATGTGACGTTCGGTGGTATGTGTGAATCCTTGCGATTGTTATGTTAAAATGAAAAATCATGTTTTGACAACCCATCTTTCTTCAAACCCCAATGTTTGATTGTTTGCTTTTGTTTTCTTTGCGAGGGAAGCAACTTCAAACGAATGTTGGCTGTTCAGCTGCTTCTTCATCTTTCACTGCCACCACCACCACCACCACTGTCGACCCAAACAGGACTCCTGTTACGGTAGCAAAGCTTAGCTGGCTGCCAGTTTGTCCTTCGTCGTGACACAACCTAAACGAGTCCTTATTTTTTACCGGTATTTGTTTTTGTTTTTGCTTGGCTTACATCATGGAGGACATTAAAATTAAAAGCCATTCGAAACTTCACAATAAGGGATTTCAGTTGCCTCCGTTGAAGGTGTTCCGCTTAAAAGTCTACCCGGCGAGAGGGAAAGTGAAAAATGGAAATTGAAATACGCACAGACGTTTTAAGGAAGGGATGGATGGGAGGAGAGGGATTTCATGCCTGGCATTGTTTAAATCTTGCCGATTTAAAGTGTTGATAAATGCTGGAGATTGCGCTTAAAGATGTATTGAATAATGACTTGTGTGTACACCTGGAACATTTATTAACGATTTTATTAGCAGTAAGCCATAAATATTTTTGGGGAGGGGCCGGATTTAAATTAATGTTCCTTGTCAATATGTCAAAATAGAATAGATGACATGGTTAGCATGACATGCTAATTTAATCTAAAAGATCCGTTACGATAATAACAAGTTGGATTTAATTTAGTTGAATACATTTCATGAAAACCCAGGACTATGAGTCAAAATCAATTAACGTTGCAAGGTTGTGGAAAAGGCCAAAAGCTTCAAAGGGGGTATCATAACAGGGTTGAACAGTGTTTACACTCTTTTGTTTGTAGATTGTCCAATGTCATTGGACACCTGCTGACACTGTAGATAATGTTCAATATCCATCATATTTCTTTATGCAAATTGGGATGTTTGTTTACTATAAATTTGTGATGTTTTAATAGTGAAATATTGGAAATATATAATTCTAAATACCTTTGCAACAAATAATAATTTTGTGTCCGAGATCTAAACACTTATTTTTTGTGTATTATTAAAAAAATCAACACTAAAAATTGTTTATGGATATATTTTTTTACTTTTTCTTGAAATTTATTTTTCGTCGAAGGTACTTTAAAATATTTGTACTCCCATGTTGGAAATATAACTCCTATAATGCGCTTATATATACTTAAAAGTAATTGCGATGGATATGGATGTTGTGAATTTCACTTTCACATAGAAACAGTATTTTAGAAATAGAAACAGTTTCGTAAAAATCACTTTTTTCTGACACGACAAAACATATGAGTCACTCTATGTCAAACGGTGCGATTTTGGAACTCGATAGCTGTGATTGTTTTGAAAGTCTGTTTATGTATTCTTCTCATAAAAATACAATATACGTATTTTTGGAAAAAATAGAATTTTTTTCACGAATTATGACCACTTTAAGAGTGAAAATATATGTTTTTTCCAAAAAGGTGTGTTCATTCAATCGTCTGTAACTCCTTAAATACTTGACCGATTTTAATGTACCTCCTTTTTCTTGGATTTTCATTGGTTTCAAACGTTGTGATAATAAACTACTGAAGAAATAATCATTCTGAAAATTTTGCAAGAACAAAATAGTAAAAAATCGAAGCCATCATTTTAAAACTTCCAAATTCACACTGTCACTAAAATAGACATCTAAAAACACTACTTTAAAATTTCAAAAAAAAATGGATTAATGTAATCATTTCGAAAATCAAAATTAAATTGTAATTTAAAAACTGTAAAAATATAACACGGCTATATATTTTTCTATTTTTGCGGGATTTTTCTTGCCCGAAAAAAAATACTTTTTTTCTCATTAGTTAAAGTACCGTTCCTATGTAAAGTGAAATTAGCATAATTACCTCTAAATGTACATATCGATAATATTGTTTATTTATTGTTATCGAACTTATAATTTCGAAATGAGAGCACAAATATTGAAAAAAATATATCCATATTGTTATACCCTCCACCTCCAGGATGGGGGTATATCACTTTGTCATTCCGTTTGTAACATCTTGAAAATGGTACCTATCTAACGACAACAGATAGAAACACGAAATTTGGTGTGTGTGTGTAAATCCCTCTAATAGAGTAGATACATAATATAAAAGTATTTTTTTCTAAATTCGTACATTTAAGGGGTTAAATGGGAATAGAGGAATAAAAATAGTACCAACCTAACGACTGCACCTAGAAGAATGAAATTCGATGTATACATTCCTCTGATTGCGTAGACACGTAAAATAAAAGAACTTTCCAAAATTCGTACTTTTTGGGGTTCAAATGGAAAAAGGGGATAAAAATAGTACCTACCAAATGAACGCAGCTAAAATCATAAAATTCAGAGTACACATTCCTCTGACTGCGTAGACACGAAAAATAAAACGTTTTTTCCAAATTCGTACTTTCAAGGGATACAATGGCTACAGGGGATAAAAATAGTACCAACTAAACGAATACAGCTAGAATGATGAAATTCGGTGTGTACAATGTACACTGTACATCCCTCTAATTATGTAGATACGTAAAATAAACAGAGTTTAGATAGTCGTTCTCTTGAGGGGGCAAAATTGGAAAAAGGGGATAAAATGGTACCAACAAAATGGCCGCTGATAGAATCATGGAATTCGGTGTATACATTCCTCTGACTGCATAGCGACGTAAAATATTTTTTACAAATTCGTACTTTATTTTGTTGCTTTAACGACAAAAAATGGTAGAATCATGAAGTTGTCTTATACTGTGTACGTGAGAGATAATGCATTTTCAAAATGTATACTTTTGAAATTCAAATAGGATGGAAATACGACCAACCCAACGACTGTAGCTGAAAAAACGTACGAAATCCCCCAATATTTAGGGTATTTATGATTGCGCCCTTATATTTACTTTGTGAATTGAGGTATTATTTCCTTTATATATACATATTATACAAATATTGGTAGCCTTGGCTTATTAATTAAATTTCTGATTTTCAGAAAATTTGTTGCGGACATTTCAGAAATTTGTTGCGGACATTCCTCTTGTAGCTTGGAAGCACCACAAAGAAAATAAAAGTTTTAGCTTGAGAAATGGGACAAAGAGGGATAAAATATAGTACCAATGATACGACAACAGCTAGAATCATGAAAATCGGTGTGTACGTCCCAATAATTCGTAGACACGTAAAATAGAGAGCGACTTTTCGAAATACGTACTTTTAAGGGATATAATTAAAAAAAGGGGAAAAATGGGACCTACCAAACTGCTGAAGTTGAAATCATGAAATTCGGTGTATACATTCTGACTATGAAGACTCGAAAAAAGTTTTTTTTCCGAAATTTGTACATTTGGTCGGGGAATGGGGCTTTCACAATTACAGCATTTTATTTATATATAGTAGTCGATTTTAAACAGTGCGCATAAGTATACATTATAGTTTGAAATATTAAACAATTATAGTATTGTGCATAAAAATATCACAATTTTCGTAATATTGTACTATGCTTCTATGTAAAGTCGACATCCTTTAATCTGCTGGTAATACTGTGGAATGCACTCCATGGTGGAGGGTATATAAGATTCGGCCCGGCCGAACTTAACGCCTTCTTACTTGTTTTAATATCGTTTTAATGCTTTGAAAATCAAAATACTTCCGAAAATGTTATACATAGACTTTCGGCAATTTTTGTTGCAGGACGACAGGACGTTAGAGTGGCTGTTGTCGATGTTCCCGACTAAAACGAAAGATTGACTTGTTTTATGTGTTGTCCCAAAATGTTTCGCTTTTATCATTGTCCGTTCGTGTGCTGGACGCAATCAAAATATGCTCTATAAATCAGTTGAAGGAGAGAATGATATTAGTATTAAAATCTGGCCCGAGGCCTATCAAACCATATCAATAACTTGCAATAAGACCCAGTATAAAGGGTGCAGTTTTTGATGCATTTTTTTATAAAATCCGCCATAAATTCATTTCAATTAAATTTTTAGTTCGATTCGTGTTTTTAGGAGCTCTTTTTAACTTCTTAATCTATTGAGGTCCGCTCATTTTGGTACCATTTTTAACCCTTTTTCCCACTTTTTTCCTAATATTAGGAATCGTTTAGTTTTCCGCTTCTACCCATTCAGAAGTATGAAAACTTGGTTGGGTTGCGGTCTATACGAAATTAAAATAATAGCCCGACACCCCATGGAATGAAAGATGGGACTGTATAATGATGACTTGCAAAATACATCGTCCCAAGGTAAACGCTCCAAATGTCGCATTGTTGTCCATTCTCTTGAATTAATATACACCTGAAAACACTTTAAATGGACATTTGTATTCTTCTCTTAGAATAACTTAATCGACGTTTATAGTAATTTCTAAAAACTTTTTCGTATTCTGTGTGAAAAAAATAAATTGTTGCAATTAATACTTCACAAATGATGCCTAAATAATGGTAATGGTAATTGACGCAGCAACGCTCATTCTTATAAAAGGAGTTAGTTCTTCCGACATTCCTCACTTCTTCTGTTTATGTTCCTAATAAATATGATTATTGTCGTTTTAAAAAACCTCAAAAATGACTGACCAATATTACAATCAATGAGTTATTCTAAAACAATAAAAAACATTGTTATTTAAAGTCTACTAATTGAGAAAAATTGGACAAAAATGCAACATTATATAATGTTACCCCTTGGAACTACAATACGAAAAATCCGTTTATGATATTTATGAATTTTACCACGACTCAGAATATATCGAGGGCTTATATTCATAAGTGGCTATGTACCATCTTCTCGAAAATGAGTTTTTGATGCCAAACTATTCTCAGATTTGGATGTCATCTGTCATATAAATTTGGAGAAGAAATTTTTTTCTAAAGCCATTTTTTTCAAATTTGTCTGATTTGGCACGTTAATTTGCGACTGCAAAAGTGGCTATGAACATAAAAATAATATAACTAATATAGTTCAAAATAGACCAGCATATAACCGAAGATTGTAATTCGCTACAACGATTTGATTTAAAGCATTTTTCTAGATTTAGGGCACATCGCATTATCAAATTACATCATCTCGCGGTTAATAGCATTTTGGTTCCGAAGTTACCAGGCTAATATAGGATAAATAGTGGCAGTAAAATCAAAAATTGTGAAAAGTATCTTTAGAAAAACCCTTTTTATCATATTGAAAATACCAAAATATTTCGTTGGCATGTGGATGCTGACTTCATGGGCAATATTTGTGTCAGAAAAGTTACAGAATCCTGAACAGAGAAAGTTAGTAAAGCAATTGCAACCGCGAATTTTGGATTTTCCAACAATTGCAACGATTTTCGCGACTGGCTACATATATGTTACAAGCGACATTGGTTCTTAATACACAAGCAAAAATTCAGTCGGATCCATTGGTTAGATCGAGAGAAAATCATTTTAGCCATATTTGCGGCGAAAATGAAAATTTTCCAAAAATATCCAATTTGTATTTTTTGTTTACCTAACGCACTATACGCTTTTTGTAAAAAAATTGGAAAAAGGGATAAAAATGGTACCAATCTGTCGGATGAAGCTGGAATCTTTAAATTCGCTGTGTACATCCCAGAAAATGCGTTTTCTACACAACATTGCTAACATTTCATGAAAAGTGTTAACGGGTTTTCAAAAAATCTAATTTATATATTTGGGCCTAAAAGGCTTTGTGCTTATTTCAAAATTCATCGTGCTCAATTTTAAACGTGTAAAAGTGGCTATGAACCATAATATCGCGAATAATAGGAAATTTCGAAAACTTTTTAATCGTAGCAATTTGTAATCCTTTTTGGATTAAACTGTAGAAGAATGTTTCATAATTATTTTTAAAATTAAAGAGAAAATCAGTTTTTTTGCTCTCCTGAAAAGTTGTGTTTTGTTCAAAGCCACTTATGAATATAAGCCTTCGCTATGTACTTTATGGGTTCTCAATGTGATGCAAACAGACTGACATAATGAATATACAATCCATTCAAAGGTGGAGGGAATAGAAATATTGGAGTGTTTCCAGTACATGTTAGGGGACATTTATTTCATCCTCTCTTATTTTGCCCATTTTAAATCTCAATCGAACTGCAATTATTAGACACATGACTTGATCGTCTTTGAATTTTACCACTTTGAATATTTCATGGTATTGCCAACGAAATGACAAAGTGAGTCACCCTCCTCCTATGGTGGAGGGTATAAATTTACCATTTGTTGTTGATTTGACATAGACGTATGTATCCTCGAAAAACTAAAAAATCTCAGCACTTGGGTGCCGTATAAGTTATATTATTTAAGAATAATATTACTCATACGGCCAGTTAATGCAATGAAGCCAATTAAACTATTAAAACAATTTGACGAAGGACTGTGTATAGCATTTAACCCTCCACTAGGGTATTATATCTTTGTGCATTTGTTTATAACACTCAGAATGAAACGAGATTTTCAGATCGGCTTAGAATCACTTTCTAAATCGATATAGCGATGCCCATCTGTTGTTGTAATCAAAGTACAGGTCACAATTATTGTCCGATCCCAACACAAATTGGCACAAGTAAGTTCTGTGGATCATTGACGGACGCTATTTAATTTGAAGCAAAAACGGTTCAGTTTTAGATATAGCCCCTATACAAATGCCCCTCCCGATTTTACCTTTCCGCTCTAGAAATCACAAACTTTTCAACATACATGGTGATAGTGGGTCATATCGTTCCACGTTTCACAGAATATTTTTAAAAAATTTGCCAGAACACCTGGAAACATACATTGAGAGTGGGTCATAATGGTCCCTGATTCGGGTCCATTCAAAAATTCTTCGCGATTTCAATTTTTACTCTTTTTAAATTGCGATGGCGTACAAAATAAAGGTCCTCCTCGGATTTTTTTAAATGTTTTTTTTTTTTAATTTTTACTGAAATTCCAATTTTTGTCGAAGGATTCATTTACACTTGCCCTTAAATTTTCTCCAACCTGGACTTAATTTTTCGTTATTATGACAGGTATTAGAAAATGAAAAAATATGTTTTAAATTGTGGTTTTAATATATATATAAAGTATATATATTATTTTTTTAATTTATAAATAAACATTGTTTGTTCTTTTTAAGATGCCACCTATTACAAAATTAAACAAAATAACTCTGCGATTTTTCTTTTAATTTTCATGACTGAACTACTGCTTCTATGTGAAAGCAATATTCAGAAGATTTCTGTTTAACGTATAACTGAGCTTGAACTCATACTGTCAAAGTGATAGTGCACATATTAAAGATACTTTCGACGATAATTGGAATTTTAATAAAAAAAATGAAAACAAATTTTTCCATAAATTCTTTTGTATTGATTTAATAAATCAGTAAGCCTCAGTACACACAAAAAATAGAGAAAATTTTTATTTGTTGTTCTTGATGCTTTTTCGTCGAAAAGATTTTTCTGCGAAACGATTTTAATTTAATTAATTGAAATATACGTTGTAGAGTATGAAAAAAAATATTTTTTTGTGCAAAAGCATAATAATTTTAAATCACGAATATCGCGGAAAACAACAGCATTTCTCATTGTATTTTTCATCCTCATCCAGGAATTCTGTGCCGGCACTTCCTGCGCGGATGAAGATGTTGTTTATATTTCATTAAATTGCATTCAATTATTTCCGGGAAAATAAATTCGTTGAAATTGCTTTCAGTTGTTGTTGTTTTTTTTACAACAAATCATCCTAAACGAAGACAAATCACAGAGACATTTTGTCGACGACGACGCCGGTGATGATGATCATGGTGATGATATAGCTGTGAAGTGGAAAATACTTGCACACGCGACTTATTTACATGTACATCTAGTCATATGTTAGCATAGACGTACACGTAACTAATTTAAGATACACAATCTAAGCTCGAAGAGGTTTTGCAAACAAAAAAGAACATCAAGACACAAATATTCATACACAGCAGACTGTAATGAAAATAATGGATTTCTTTTTGGGTTATACCCCATTGACTTCGTATCTTATATGCCTAACCTCAGATATAAGTCCCCAAACAACTGAAATGGCCTTTTCTCTGTGAAGGGTTTTTTGTTTACTGCCTAGTTCTTTGGGGGCATTGTAAAATAAAATTTTGCTACAATGTAGGCTTTGAGTATTATAGAGACTTTAAATTAGTACAATTTACACTTTATGCTTGTCGACCAATAATGCTTGCCGCAATATTGATTGCAAAAATCCATTGACATTCGAATATAGGCTTCATTATTGTAAAAGTTACGACAATATTTAATTCCTCCCCGCCAGCCAACAACTACTCGGTCGTGACACTCTATTGTTGCACACAACAACAATGCACAAAGTCAACAGATGATAATAACGACAAGGTATGAAGAGCAGAATGAGAATGAGAAATTAGCAATAATAACAATTTGCAACTAACGACAAATACTATTGCCGACCGACCTATATTGTATGCGAGAGATTGTGTGCTGGCGTGTCGGTGTGTGTGTCTAGTCAATCACAATCATACACACACCATTACTAAAGCAAAAAAAAACATTACACATACGTTTGTCTACGAGAGCGAGATAGGGCTATAGATAGGCAAAAATATCATCGGCCTTTGTGACAGCCGGAAAAGGAAATGGCAAAGGAGCTTACACAGCACACAAAGAACTTTAAACGTACACACATCTGCACGCACACACACACACACACACATACAATTATACTATAAAGCCACAGACATCGTTCGAGTACAGGTGCCAGTGTATGTCTGCAACTACAATATGTACAGGCAGACATCATACATACTCGTTGAGGGGCTGCCTTGCTTAAGTATACAAATCTTGGATGGATGAAAAAAGAGTAAACATGGCAAAAAGAAATGATGAACAAACATTTATGCTGTGCGTACAGAGGATGAGAGGGTACAGTGGTCGCAAATTACCAAACGACGAAAAAATACAAATAAATTTGAACAAGTAAAAACGGCTTTATTGCCGGATTGCACTCTACAGAGGCTGTCGATTTGCATAGAAGTGCAGTAACATGAAGGGAAAAATTCATTTTTTTTAATGTAACCAAAACAAAAAACAAGTAAAAAGACGTTAAGTTCGACCGGGCCACATCTTGTATACCCTCCACCACGGAGTGCCTTCCAAAGTATTGCCGGCATATAAGAGACTCTCAACTTTACATAGAAGTACACTACCATATTAGAAAAATTGTGATATTTTGTATGCACATCACGATCTTTGTTTACTATTTCTATAAGGAATAGTTATGCGCACTGTTTTAAATAAATAGTTATGCTTCATTATTATAATATTATTAGTCCTCTACTATATAAATATAAAACATCAAGAGTAATCAAAAAGTGAAACTTCAAAAATATGACTAAAATACCACATCAGTCGTTATTAAGTAGAAACAATTTCCCTCAGAACCGATTTTCCCCATTTTCAATTTCTTGATTCCAGCTACAGCCCCAATGACCGTACCATTTTGATAATATTCTAATACTAATATTCAATATGCAAAATGTTTCATATTCACAGTAAAATGTACATACCCAATTTCACGATTTTACCTTCAGTCGTTTGCTTAATACCAGTTTTATTCTCTTTTCATTTTGACTCTAAACGGACGGGTTTGGAAAAAGTCTTCTCTAAAGTCTACGCAGTCAGGCGAATTTCATGATTTCAACTTTAACGGTTTGCTATGCACTATTTCTATCCCTTTTTATACCCTACACCACTTCGTGGTCTAGGGTATTATAAGTTAGTTTCGCGCCAAATGTTTGTAACACCAAGAAATAATCGAGCTAGACCCACCTTTAAGTATACCGATCTGCTTAGAATCACCAGCTGAGTCGATTTACCGATGTCTGTCTGTCCGTCCGTCCGTCCGTCTGTCCGTCTGCTGTCCATCTAAGCTTGTTCGCACTCTACAGGTCGCAATCGCTGTCCGATTATCATGAAATTTGGAGGAAATCGGTTCAGATTTAGATATAGCTCCCATACAAATGTCGCTCCCGATTTGACATTTTCCACTTTAGAAACCACATATTGTACCCGATTTTCTTTAAAATTGGCTCAACATCGAATAATCCAACTAGAAACACCTATGCAAAAATTGGGTAGGATCGGTTCAGATTTAGATATAGCCCCCATACAAATGTCGCTCCCTATTTCACTTTTTCCGCTTTAGAAACCACATATTGTACCCGATTTTCTTTAAAATTGGCTCAACATCGAATAATCCAACTAGAAACACCTATGCAAAAATTGGGTAAGATCGGTTCAGATTTAGATATAGCTCCCATACAAATGTCGCTCCCGATTTGACATTTTCCGCTCTAGAAACGACATATTGTACCCGATTTTCTTTAAATTTTGCAGAACATCTTATAATCGAACTAGAAACACGTAAGCAAAAATTGGGTAAGATCGGTTCAGATTTAGATATAGCCCCAATACAAATGTCGCTCCCGATTTCACTTTTTCCGCTTTAGAAAGCACATATGGTACCCGATTTTCTTTAAATTTGGCACAACATTTTATAATCGAACTAGAAACATCTATGCTGAAACTGGGTAAGATCGGTTCAGATTTAGATATAGCCCACATACAAATGTTGCTCCCGAATGTTTAACCGATTTTGGCCAAACTTTACATATTATATTTCACCAATAAACGGACATGGTGAAAGCGGGTCACATCGTTCCAGGTTTCAATATACCCCCATACAAATGTCCTTTCCGATTTAACATTTTTTGTCAAACACATACATTTACAGGATGCAAAAATCCTTCCCGATTTCAATTTTTAACCGAATTGAATTGCAATGAGAATTGTTTGGGTGATGCCCATATGTCCATACTTTGGTATGACTTTGGTATACTACTGTATAATTTGTATTTGAGTGTCGGACAATTGGATCAATTACCACATTATTTACCATATTCGTTAAATTTGACTAAAGAAGAATTTATAGCATATAAATTATATTAATAAAATTTATATAATTTGTATGAACTACATAAAATTGCTCCCATGAAATACCAGGGTTTAGTAATCAAAGCGAGGTACATACGCAGGGAGTGGTGTAGGGTATTATATAGTCGGCCCAGCCCGACTTTAGCCTTTCCTTACTTGTTTTCAATTGTATCCGTTAATAGTACGAATTTCGAAAAACTTTCTACAGGGTCCGCCATATAACGTTTTTTTTTCAACTATTCAACCGTTGGACTATTATTTGTGCCCGAGGCAGCCATTTGAATGAAATTATTTTCCATTATTAACCGGAAGGATTGTACTTTCAAATAAAAAAAAAATAAGAAAATATTCAGGTGTTTTTTTATAGCATTTTCAAAAAAAAAGTTATTTTGCGGACCCTATATTTTACTTGTCTACGCAATTAGAGGGATGTTCACACCGAATTTCATAATTCTAGATGTTGTCGTATAGTTGGTACTATTTTTAAATAATTCCTCTATTTTACATATCTACGCAATTAGAGGGATGTATATTCTGCATTTCATGTTTCTAGCTGATGTGGTATCATTGGTACTATTTACTATTTTTATCCCTTATATAATCTAAATATTTGGGGGCATTTTCAGTCCTTGTTAGGGAAAAAATTTACCTCTGGCCCGATTTCGCCCACTTTACATCCCAAACGATCTGCAACCATTTAAGGAAAATTTAAACCTCTTAGTCCATTTCGTTCGACAGATAGCGTCAGACGACATGCATTTTAGGACGACCCACAATATATATACTTTATGGAGACTCCGACGAATATTTCAATGTGTTACAAACGGAATGGCAAAGTGAATATACCCCCATCCTTAGCTGGAGGGTATAATGACATTGAAAAAATAATTTTAGAAATAAATATAATATTTTTATTATTTCAAATCGCGCTTATAAAGCAAGGCTACCAATACGTTTATATTATATATATCGAAATAATACTTCAAGTCAATTCAAAAGACACAATCTTCAAAAAATCCTAAATATAATAAATATTGGTAGTGGGTGAAACAGTTGGCTGTATTTCCATCCTATTTTAATTCCAACAGTACAAATTTTGAAAATCCATTAACTCTGACGTTCACAGTGCAAGATAACCTAACTTCACAAGTTTTGCCGTAAAAGTAAAAAAGTATGAATTTTGTTGGTACCATTTTTATCCCCCTTTTCCCATTTTAACTACTTAGGAGTGTAGCTTTCTAAAATCTCTTTATTTTACCTGTATACGAAATTTGATGAATGAATTTCATCATTCTACCTGTTGCCGTTTAGTTGGTACCAATTTTATTCCCTTTTTCCCATTTTACCCCCTTAAGAGTGCGACGTCCTAAAATCTCTTTACTTTACGTGTCTAAGTAAATAGAGGGATGTACCCACTAAATTTCATCATTCTAGTTGTAGCCATTTCGTTGGCACCATTTTTATCCCTCTGTTCCCATTGTATCCCTTGAAAGTACGAATTTGGAAAAACCTTTTATTTTTCGTGTCTACGCAGTTAGAGGAATGTATACTCTGAATTTCATGATTCTAGATGCGGTCATTTTGCTGGTACAATTCGTATCCCCTTTTTCCGTTTTAACCCCCAAAAATTACGAATTTCGAAAAGTTCCTTTATTTTACGTGTCTACGCCATCAGAGAAATGTATACACAGAATTTCATTATTTTAGATGCAAGCGTTTGGTAGTACCATTTTTATCCCTCTATTCCCTTAAAAGTACGAATTATAGTATGAAATGCGCATACCCAATATCAAGAAAGTACAAACATGCTTAAAAACTCTAAAATATTAGGGGTTATTATGGGTATTTTCAGTCCTTGTGTGGGAAAACATTTCCCCTTTGGCCCGATTTCCCCCAGTTTCAATCCCAACCGAGCTACCGACTATAAGACGTATTTATGGAAAACTTGGACGTCCTAGCTCTTTTTGTTTAGATGCTAGTGTGCTTTCAACAGACGGACGAACATGGCCAGATAGTCTTAGAATTTTATGAACATCAAGAATATATATACTTTATAGGGTCCCAGCTCAATATTTCAAGATGTTACATACGGCATGAAGACGGAAGATAGCATACCCCCATCATTTTAAAGCCTAAGAATTGAATTAAAATTCCCGTTGCAAAATTAAATTTTCTCCCAGCTCAACTGCTTCTCCCTCAATACCTCATCGCATTTTATACCCAATCTTAGCAGAAGTAGTTTAGAACCACAGTGCCTTGCCAGAATCTACGTAAAGATATCCCATATTTATAGTTCCTGCATCATGCTCGTTTAAGAAACGAACGTCTAGTTGAATACAGAAAATCATTCATCTACACACGCACACACACACGGGCACGATGATGTTCGCCTTAAGCCAATTTAAGGAGGATAACCAAACATCATCCTACCCATCAACGTAATCGGTTTTGTGACGGTTGTGGTGGTGTCGGCATTCAAAGTGGAATATAAATTGTCGATGTTCATGAGATGTTATCGAATGTACGAGAATGGCTTTGAAGGGATTTCATTTAGATATTCTTTACAAATCATAAGTATTAAGCGTGTACCAGATTGGTTTAATGATTATGAGTATTAAAGGAAGTCGCATAATTTGGTGGTTAATGATTTTATTCAGATATCAATTCTTGCAGAAACTGAAACTTTAAAAATCACTAAATTTCCCTCATAAGAAATTAAATAGATGGAGACCAATGACAGTCTTAAAGATAGATAAGTAAAGTCGTTGATCTGGGTATCTATAAGGCGAGAGACACATCGCAGTTTATCGCTTTTGATATCGGTAGTGTGACTTTCCTCCATTTATATTGAGCGTCATCGGAGATCGCGTTATATGTGTGTGAAAAATGGAGTCAAACTTTGGCCATTGAACAAAAATTGGGTTGCCAATTATAATGGCCTGTATTGCCGTGAAATATGAAAATGATTATGACAAATGACATTGACAAATTAGTTTATTTTTGTTGATGAGGGTTCAAAAAGCATAGTTGTGAGACATGCAACTCCGACAGAAACAGACTGAAAACAAACAAATAAGGCACTCCCCGAGATTAGGTTGTCTTGACCGTATAGAATATAAGCGTATCTAAAAATATGATGATCTTGATAGCCCTTGACTATATACATCGGAGTAATTCATCAAATAGGCTAAGTATGAATTTCGAAATTCCATTATCTTTCGGGTTCACAATGGAATCTATATATCCAATTTTAAGATTCTAGATACAGCCGTTTGCTTGGTACCAGTTGTATCTCTTTGACCACATTTCAGCCCTAAAAGTACGAATTAGGAGAAGGACTTTTGTTTTACAATGTCAGAGAAATTTAAAAATAGAATTTCATGATTCTAGAATAGAATTTCTGATTTGTGCCATTTCAACCCCCACTCCTAAAAGCACAAATTTCCGAAAACGCCATTTGGTCGAGACCAATTTTGGTCTGAAAAGCTGAGTATTGAGAGATCGCATTGAATTTCGAATCTACGCAAACTGAGTAAAGTATAAACCGATTTAATAATTTAATTGGTACAACTTTTATCCCTTTTCTCACGGTTTCCCCATAAAAGTAAAAATTGTTTGAAAATTTCCTTTATTTAGCACTTCTATACAGCTTTATGAATGTTTACACCGAATTCCATGATTCTAGCTGCGACCATTTGTTGGTAGCATTTTTATCCGTTTTTTTATTTTACGCCCTAAAAGTACAAATTTCAAAAAATCCCTTTATTTAGCATTTGATTGGTACTACATTCATCCCCCTTTTTTTCATTTTACCCCATAAAAGTACGAATTTGGAAAAAAATACTTTTATATTATGTCCAATCAATTAGAGGAATGTACACACCGTATATCGTGTTGTTGTAGTTTTATAGGTACCATTTATATCCCTTTTACCCCTTTCCAACCCCAAAAAATATTTTTTAATTGTTGCTATATATATAAGCAGACATGTTCAAAACATACTGAAATAGTAGTAGGTATTATGGGTATTTTCTGTCCTTGTGAGGGAAAAAATTTCCCTGTCGACCGATTTCGCCCAACCGATATAAATACATCTATAAGACGTATTCATGCAAAAATTAATGCTAGCATGCTTTCAAAAGATGGACGGACAGACGATTGCCTGGATTGTAGTAGAATTTTATGGCGACCAATAATATATATAGTTTACAGGGTCTCTGGTCGTTATATCAAGGTCTTACAAACGGAATGACAAACTTAGTAGATGCGATGCGATACAGGTCGCAATTGTAGACAGAACCAAATGAAACTTTGCACAACGAAGTTTTTCGGGATACGAACGAACGCTATTTAATTTGAAGAAAATCGGTTCAGATTTAGATATAGCCCCCAAACAAATTTCACTCCCGATTTGACTCTTTTCACTCTAGATACCACATATTTTAACAGATTTTCTTCACAATTGGCAAAACATCTTATAGTTCAACTAGAAACACCTGTGGTAAAAATCAGATCGGTTCAAATTTACATATAGATCCAATACAAAATTTCGCTCCCAGATAGACTTCTTCCGCCCCAGAAACCACGAATTTTGACCGAGCATAAAACGTTATATTTGAACTGGAAGTACTTATTTTGAAATTTAGTCACTTTAATCCATGTTTGGATATAGCCCTGATACAAATATTCTTTTCGATTTGACAAATTGGACCAGGTCATATTAGCCTATGATTAGGAAACATACCAAAATTCTTCCCGTTTTCACTTTTTACCGAGATGAATTGTATTCGAATAGAAAGTGGAGTGTATCATATAGTCGGCCCCGCCCGACTTTAGCCTTTCCTTACTTGTTTAAAATAAATTACATTATTTAATTGACTTAGGATGAATTTTCGTAAAAACATAATATTGTATACTTCTTCATAACAAGCAATTAACGGAGTTGAGATTATCCGACACACATATCACAAAAAATATATATTTTTTTTACCTCACTTCTCTTGTGAGTGCAAATACTGGGCGAATGAGTAATACTATTGTTCTTTAATAATAGCACGTATACGCACCAACTCATATTGCTCGTTTCCAAAAGCTGACTTATTTTGAATTTATTACTTTATATAGTTTCAAAGGTAATATTTTTTTATAAAAATACTTTTTGGGCTTTAGAGAGTAGACGATTTGTAGTTACAATCAAAATTTTTTTCAAAAATACAGTTTTTAACGCAATTATAATTTTTGAATAAATAAGTTATGGTAAGATTTTTTCTAAATCTTAAAAATGTTATTTGTATATATTTAATAAAATTTTTAAAGATGAATATTTGAAAAATTCTCAATTTTTGATAGTAAAAAACATTAAAATTTGTTTATTTTTTAGTTTAGTTCGAGCTTTCTTTAGGGATGCCATAAACCGGAGATCATCGGGAAACCGGTTTTCGGTTTGTTCAAAAATTTACAATTTCTAAAAAACCGGTTTTCGGTTTTTATAATTTGATAAAACCGTGAAACCGGTCAAAACGGTTTTTTATATATGAGCTAAAACGGAACCTTTTATATTATTTTTATACTTTTTCGAATTAAAATACTATAATACATACTTATTTAAAATTTCCACATTTCATTTTTATATTTTAAATAAAAATTCACTTAAATCGCCGATCTTGTTTATTTAAATTACCAAAGTTTGTCTTGAGCTTTCTTTTGACACCACAAGTAATTCATTAGAGATGCTATGCTCTCTTTCATTTTTTTACAAAAAAGCATACTCTATGCATTATGTCTAACTCGATGATGCTGTAAGAATTTAATATGAGTCAAATGTGCTTATAAATCCCATTTGCAAAGTCATATATTCGAAAATTATATTTTTATGGAAATATACAAATTTTATATGTTTCGCTGTTAATGTCATTATTTTCGTACCTTTTTTGTCTCTATTTTAATTTATTCAACATTTTGGGAAAACCTTAACTCTGCGGCATTAAGAGGTCATTTCAGTTTATATTCGTCATGGTATTCTTGCGTATTTTTGATTGTATATATATTGTAATATATCTACAAACAGCAAATGCTTTGTAATTTTAAAACCGGTTAACCGACATGAAAACGCCGGTATTTCCAGATTGTCAAAATGCAAATGTTCTTCCAGTTCAAATATAACGTGTTATGCTCAATTTGAAGAAATTCGGTGAAATTACTTAGTTTCTGGGGCGGAAAAAGTTAAATCGGGAGCGAAATTTGTATAGGAGCTATATATAAATCTGAACCGATCTAACACATTTTCACAACAGGTGTTTCCAGTTGAAATATAAGGTGTTTTGCCAATTTTGAAGAAAATCTGTTGAAATATGTGGATTCTAGAGCGGGAAAAGTCAAATTGGGAGCGAAATTTGTATGGGAGCTATATATAAATCTGAACTGATCTAACACATTTTTACCAAAGGTGTTATTAGTAGATCTATAAGATGTTTTGCAAATTTTTAAGAAAATCTGTTAAACTATATGCTATCTAGAGTGAAAAGATTCAAATCGGGAGTGAACCAATTTTCTTCAAATTAAATAGCGTTCGTCCTTGTCCCGAAAAACTTCGTTGTGCAAATTATCGTTTGGTTCTGGCTACAATTGCGACCTGTATCGCGATTACAAGAATAGATGGACAGACAGACGCACATTGCTAAATCGAGTCAAAAAGTGATTCTAAGTCGATCGGTATAATTAACAATGAGTCTATCTCTCTTCCTTTTGGGTGTTACAAACAAATGCACAAAGACATAATACTCTCGTAGAGTGTATAAAAAACGGTGCACGGAGTAAACGCCGGATAAAAGGTTTTAGCTTTCGGGTTTGACATCCCTAGCTTTAATCTATAGAGAAAAAAACAAAATCGTATCCAACTTTTTGGACTTTAATTTTTAAAAAGTGTCTAAAATTATTGTTTACGTGTTTGTCAATATGAATTATTTTTTTGGTTTTTTTTTACTTACTTAATTTGAAGCTATTTTAAGTATTTTCGACAAAAAGTACTTCCCAATATTACATTTTCGGAAGATTTAATAATTTAGAAAAGAACTTTATTGCTTGGGATCTCGTCCAAAAATTCTTGATATTGTTTTTCAAAGATAATACGTCTTTTTCACCACATTTGTAATATTTTTTCAACGTGTTCTGATAGAAACACACATGGAATCGATTTTGCACTTCTCTCTTTCCATTTTAATACGTTTTTGAACAAAAAATAACTTAAGAATAAATGAAAGGAAATTTCTGAATTTAAATACTCTGTAGTACAATTCTTTATATGTACCAAAGGAAAGTTAAAGTCTAAAAAGTATAAAAAGGTCGTTACATTTGAACCGGGTAATATTCGATACCGCTTTAAGAGAAGAATATACTACATATTTCATTATTCTATCTGTATTTGTAGGAAAATTTTAACACAAACTTTGAATGGGAGCTACATATAAATCTGAACCGACCTAACCCATTTTTAGCATAGGTTTTCTAGTTGAAATTATTCCAAATTTGATGGAAATCTGTTAAATATGTGGTTTCTAGAGCAAAAAGAATTAAATCGTGGGAGTCATTTATATGGGAGCTGTATATAAATCTGAACCGATGTGACCACTTTCGCCATGGATGTATCTATATGAAATATTAGCTGATCTGCCGAATTAGAAGAAAAATTGTTCAAATATGCTATTTCTAGAGCGGAAATAATCAATTCACTAGCAATATTTGTATTGAAGCTATATATATATCTGAACCGATCTGACCCATTTTCACCAGAGCTGTTTTTAGTTGAAATATAAGTTATTCTGCCACATTTGAAGAAAATCTGTTAAAATATGTGGTTTCAAGAGTGGAAAGAGTCAAATCGAAGGAGACACTTGTATGGGAGCTATATATAAATCTGAACCGATCTGGACGACTTTTACCAGAACTGTTTCTAGTGAAAATATATGGCGTGTTGCCAAATTGGAAGAAAATCTGTTGAAATATGTTGTTTCTAGAGCGGAAAGAGTAAAACCGGGAGCAAAATTTGTATGGGAGCTATATCTAAATCTGAAGCGATTTGCTTCAAATTAAATAGTGTCCGTTATCGATGTGCAAAAATCATTTGTGTCAAGTTTCGTTAGAATCGGACAATAATTGCGACCTGGACAGACGTGACTACAAGAATAGATGGACAGACAGACGGACGGACAGACAGACATAGCTAAATCGATTCAAAAACTAATTCTAAATCGATTTGTATAGTAAACGATGGGTCTATCTCGCTTTCTTTTGGGTGTTACAAACGAATGCACAAAGTCATTATACCCTGCGGTGTATGGTATAAAAACTGTTTATTTTAACACTCTAGTTACAAGCCTTCTTGCAGCCGTCATAGTTGACATTAATTTAATGTATAAGCGGACTTGATCGGAATTATACTCCCATAACTAAGTGCAATTATTGAAGCTACAATTAACGAAAAGTTTAATCGCTGCTAAATCGTTTAAGATAGTGATCTAATTATATAGCTGTTGTACATGTCTCATCATCGTTGCCTTCTTTTGAGTTCCCAAACAAATAAATGCCCAAAGACATATTACCCGCTGCCACAATTTGGTTGGGGGCATCAAAAGCAAAAGGGACAATCAATCTATTTGCCAAAGAAATTCAATTAGATTTTCCCAATTTGTCCGTTTAACGTTTGTCACAAATATACATACATGTACGTATGTTTGTATGTTCGTATGTACTTTTGTATAACTAACAAAGAGGGTGTGTTTAAGGTGAGTGATGTCGTTGCAACAACATTGATATGACCTCTGACAAGTGCAACAATTATTCACACACCTTTTAACGGTATCTAACTAACATGTCATGACATCAGTCACATACGTATGTCTTTTCACACCAGAAGCTCATTTCCTTGTCTGTTGCAAAGAATATCTTACACTGAGAGAAATATGTGTGTAACCGGTTGTGTTTTTTTTTTTTGAAGTATTACGTGCCTTTGGGTACTGTATATTTATAATTCACTTATCGTCAGAAAAGTATAAGTTTTTTCTTTCTTAACCCTCAAAGGTCCTAGTGGGGCCTGTGGATCCATTTGGAAATTTTAAGCCGCAGAATATGACAATATTTTTTGGCTGGATGTCCCAATATTTTGTTAAATGGATCGTTCGTACTTTATACTTTCTTTACTCATTTTTTTACTTTATTTCTAAAAAATTTTTATTTGAGACCAGTGTTCAGTGTCCGATAAAATCGTAACTATTCCGATAAAATACTTCTTGCAGTGCATTCGAGTAATTACAATGTTGACATTGACAGAGCTCCATCTCTCTCTCGCTCTTCAATTCCGTAAAGTAAACCCTTCACCCACAAAGGCAGATCTTAAGTTCTATCAAGAATTGTTCATTATTCCTCCTTTTGAGGTAAAGGACATGTAGAGTGTATGTGCACACACATAGTATGTGGATACATTGGCATACGACGTATGGTAATGTGTAAACTGTTGAACACATACCTATGTATGTGTGTTCATGAACACATGCTCAGTTATTCATGTTTTTGTTCGTGCGACAAAGACACACAAAAAATGGAAGCTTTTTGTAAACATTTTCAATGGAATACAGAGTAGTTCGTTACACACATCTGCACCGACAAACGAAATGCGTAAATAAGGACGAAACTACACTTAAGGATGCACAGCTGGGTGCGCGTGTGTGTGCGTTTGAGAATTTTGAAAGTGTGTTATTTGAAGTGTGAAAGAAATTGGCAACTTAGAGTTCAAATTATTCATTTGCGCCAAACGGTGATGTACAAATATGATGAACTATGAAAATGTAGGTGTCCTTGGCAACAAATGGGCAATATACAATCTTTAATTTTTTCTAGTTGCCGGAATCGATGGCAGTCAGAAGATAAACATCTGAATCATTTAGAAACACAGACGTCCATTGTGATAGCATATCTTTATCTCTTATCAGAAATAATGATACTAGCAAATAACTAAATGTATATCCTTAAATAATGCACTTTTAGCGTTGCCTTTGCATTGTTTCTTATTAATATTATTTCCTAAAATGATTTATACAACATTTCTTAATATTGATGACTTCATATTTCATCTACGGTTGATTTATTGTGGAACAAGTTAGACACCAATGATAAGAAATGCAGATTAGATTACACAAAAAACTAAAATGTTGTATCCGGAACCTACAAAAATTGTTTTTTGTTTGCTTTAAGGAAAAAATCCATTCTTTCACCGTTTGCAGGCCAAGATATAAATAACAAGTAAGAAGGCGTTATGTTCGGCCGGGCCGAATCTTATATACCCTCCACCACGGAGTGCATTCCACAGTATTACCAGCAGATTAAAGGATGTCGACATAGAAGTACAGAACCATATTACGAAAATTGTGATATGTTTATGCACATTATTATATTTGATTACTATATCAAACTACTTATGTATACTTATGCGCACTGTTTAAAATCTACTACTATAAATAAATACAATGCTGTAATTGTGAAAGTGAGCATGCCGAAAATATTAGGCGATTGTCAGTCGCCATTAGGGAGAAACATTTTCAGATACAGACAAAGTGACTGCATTATTTTGATAAGAAAAGTAAACATTTTAAAGATATCCCCATTCGTCCCATTCTCCGCCCAAATGTACAAATTTGGAAAAAACCTTTTTGTTTCGAGTCTTCATAGTCAGACCGAATATATACACCGAATTTCATGATATCAACTTCAGCGGTTTGGAAGGTCTCATTTTTATCCCTCTTTTTTAATTATATCCCTTAAAAGTAGGAATTTCGAAAAATCCCTCTATTTTAGATGTTTATGCTATTAGAGGGATGTACACACCGAATTTCATAATTCTAGCTGTTTTCGTATCGTTGGTACCATATTTTATCCATTTTTGTCCCATATCGCTCGCTAAAACATTTATTTTCCTTGTGGTGCTTCCAAGCTACAAGAGGAATGTCCGCAACAAATTTCAAATGTATGAAAATCAGAAATTTAATTAATAAGCCAAGGCAACCAATATTTTTATACTATGTATATATATATAATGGAAATAATACTTCAATTCATAAAGTAAATATAAGGCAGCAATCATAAATGCCCTAAATATTGAGGGATAGAGAGTGTATTTTCAGCTGCAGTCCTTTGGTTGGTTGTATTTCCATCTATTTTAAATTCAAAAGTATACATTTTGAAAATACCTTATCTCTCACGTACGCAGTATAAGACAACTTCATGATTCTACCATTTTTTGTCGTAAAAGCAACAAAATAAAGTACGAATTTGGAAAAAAAATATTTTACGTGGCTGTACTCTCAGAGGAATGTATATACCCAATTCCATGATACTATCTGCGGCCATTTTGTTGGTACAATTTTTATCCCCTTTTTCGCATTTTACTAATTAAAAGTACGACTTTCGAAAATTTCATCATTCTAGCTGTAGCCTTTTAGTTGGTACCATTTTTATCCCTCTGCTCCCATTGAATCCCTTGAAAGTACGAATGTGGAAAAACATTTTTTTCGTGTCTACTCAGTCAGAGGAATGTATACAGCGAATTTCGTGGTTCTAGCTACATCCATTTATTTGGTACAATTTTTATCCCCTTTTTCCATTTTACACCCTAACAGTACGAGTTTCAAAAATTTCCTTTATTTTATGTGTCTACGCAATCAGAGGAATATATACACCGAATTTCATTATTCTAGGTGCAGCCGTTTGGTTGGTACTATTTTTATCCCTCTATCCCCATTTATAACCCCTTACAAGTACAAATTTAGAAAAAATACTTGTATATTATGTATCTACTCTATTAGAGGTATGTACACTAGGGCGTACCTCAAAAAAAGTTCGCCGTACACCTTCGAATATGAAGTATTATTGAAAGGTAGTTTCAAAAAAATTTTTTTTATTTTTTTATGCCGAACGTAGGGGTCGCGCTTTTACATTTTCTATATAACTTCTGCATTTATAAACGGATTTTAAAGTGTGATACATTGATGTTTTTGTCTCGACGAGGCCGATTTTTTTGTCGTTGAAGTCATTGAGCTCAAGCACCCCCTTCTGGTACTTACCCATCATATCTCAGTTGCTACTACCCTAATGTACCACTCTAATATCAGAAAATTAAAGCTCGCATAAAATCATGAAACTCTTCCTAAGGGAGTATGTCGATTTTCAAAAAAATCGGCCTCGTCGAGACAAAAACATCGATGTATCACACTTTAAAATCCGTTTATAAATGCAGAAGTTATATAGAAAAATGTAAAAGCGCGACCCCTGCGTTCGGCATACAAAAATAAAAAAAATTTTTTTGAAACTACCTTTCAATAATACTTCATATTCGAAGGTGTACGGCAAACTTTTTTTTTTACTTGTAACCTGGTACGCTCTAATGTACACGCCAAATTTCGTGTTTCTATCTGTTGTCGTTTGATAGGTACTATTTTTATCCCTTTTCGTCCCAGTTCACCCCCTACAAATAAAAATCACTTTATGGTGCCCTTTAATGCTATAAAGGGAATGCGAATTGCAAATATCAAATAAATACAAACAAATATTTTGTTCAAAAAACATGCTGAAATACTCTAAATATTAGGGGTATTTTCAGTCCTTGTGAGGGAAAAACTTTTCCCTCTGGGCCGATTTCGCCCACTTTCAATCCCAACCGATCTGCAACCATAAGACACATTTAAGAAAAATTTGAACATCCTAGCTCATTTCGTTCGGCCGCTATCGTGCTTTTAACAGATCGACAGACAGATGGATAGACGGACATGGCTATATCGTCTTAGAATTTTACCACGACCCAGAATATATATACTTTATGGGGTCTCCGATGAATATTTCAAGGTGTTATAAACGGAATGACAAAATGACCCATCCTGTAGGTGGAGGGTATAAAAACACTGGCTTATGAAGAGTCACCAATTTTTTTAAATCGTTTTTTGCTAAAAATAGGAAATTTCGATATTTATATACTTTTTATTTTAAGCCTATTTGAAAAATATAAAAAATGAGAATTAAAAAAAATCATATTTTTTTCTAAATAGTCTAGTATTTCTAGACTTCATCCTCAAGAAGTTACACAGAAGTTTTAAATATGTTTCCTAACTAGCTCCCCTTTTGCTTATAAACACGTTTTCCTTTCATGTTATGTTCTGATGAATTCGAATGAAAAGGAGCAAAACTGGGTGTCGGTGGATATTATGCAAATTTGCCAAAATGCAAATCATAACCAAATTCTGCCATTGCCATCATCACCACCCGCACTAGCAAGCAAAAACCACAAAGACTATTAACACCACCATCGCCAACCGATACACTACTACATCTTCTATTCAAAATCAAGAGAGTGGAAGATATGAACACATGGATGGCAATGCGTTCCAAACAAGGAAGAAAGAGCACGATATGGTTTGTGATGCTACCTGAAAATTGTCTGCAAAGCAACTATACGAAGAAGCCAATGATGGTGACAATGCAGGGGATGGAGCGAATGAATGGGTTGTTGGTAGCGAGATGAATGGGTGTTTTTTTTTGGGGGGGGGGGGGTGCAACCCAATTGGGATGCTTGAGTTGAGTTTTTGTTCCCGTTCCACGTGTCTGTTTGAATCAGTCTCTAACCCGGAGATACAGGCGGAATGATTGACGACTGACTGCCTTGTCAGCTGGAGCTGAGCAAGTAAAGAAGTGTTTGCTGTTGGCTTTTTATTGTAGAAAATTACTTACATGCGGCGCATGCCAGGCAGGGTTGCCACTTAATTTAAATAATTTCCAATGAGATTTTTTTCTCGGGTTTATGTTTACTCGAAAGTGAAAGTGAAACGTTGACTTCCAGAATGCAACGCTTCAGAGCAAACTGCGAGATAACGCCCACATGTCCCAAATTCAACTAAAGGGTGATTTTTTAAAAGCTATAGGAAATTTTTTCAAAATAAAACACATAAAATTCAGAAAAATGCATGAAATCTTTATTTGAATCGATACGGTCCATATAATTTAATGTTTGAAGATTATTTCATGCAAATGTTGACCCTGACTGAGCCTCAAATGGTCGATCCGCTTCCAATTTTGGCATTTCCACGTTTTTGGCCGATACAGCTGCGATATTTTCGTCAGTTCGCACTCTACGTAAGCGTGTTGGTCCAACAATGTAAATTTGGTGCGAAATTTAGTCACAATAGCCCGAATAGCCGCTTCAGTGGGTCGATTAAACTGATCATAAAATGAGCGCGCGCGATGAACTTTCTTAACAGAGCACGCATTTTGATAATAAAATTCAATAATTTGCAAGCATTGTTCGTTTGTAAGAAGATTCATGGTTAAATTATACACGAAACTGAAGATGTTTAACAGTGAAACAAAACACGAAACGTGCGTCAGCTGTTTAAACCAGTGTTTCCAAAAAGATAATAGCTAAAAAATCACCCTTTATATTCAAGCACTAATTACCTAAAATTATCTTTTTAATAAATTCCATTTTAAGTTTGATTTTTTTAATCTAATTATTTTAATTCAATCATTCTATTGCAAATTATTTCCCCCTAGAATAACCAGATAAATGTGTAACCAGATAAATGTGGCAACACTGCTACGAGTACAGTACATGCCAACCAACACCAAAAAAGGGTGAATAAATTTAAGTTTTTGTCTTTCGCTATTTTTACAACGCCAATCCTACATCTTTGTATCGCAATTGCATGGCATGACATGGCTTAGAATGGCTTGGCATGGCACTCCAGATATTTAATGGCATTTTCACTGCCACATATCTCAGGAGTTTGAAATGAAAAGTTTCCAACCAAATGTTGACACAATCCACGGCCGGGGATGGGGAATGCGGGGACAAAGGTAAATATTCCGAAATGGTGGTAATTAACATAAATTTAAGTTTCTGTTTGGCGTTAATGGAAATCTACATGCTTTGTGTGTGTGTGTTAGCCAAAAGTGATGAAAAATTGCAAGTTGTTAAGAACATTACACAAAATCGAAATAAATTATTCAAAAATAAGGGTTCCACCAGGTGAATGTATGTCTATCCAACTGTTGGGTGATTCAGGAGCGGCCAGTCAGAGTTCTATGGCGGTATGAAAATTAGGATTTTATGCAAACCGAGGAAAGTGTTGACTTTGGCAGGTGTGTTCTTTTGTGTGTGTGTTTCTATTGCATAATCAAGGTATGCTAATTAGGAGAGAAAGTGCTGGTCGTTTTAATTAATCCCAATGATATAGAAAGTCATTAGTGGACGCACAGCTGCATGAGATTTCATAGTAATAGTATTATTAATTTCAGGAATATATAAAAATTTATATAAGATAAATGTTTCCATTAAAAAATCAGCAGTGAATGAATAATACTTCTTCACAAAAAACGCAAAATTGCTGCAACGATTTGAATTTGTATATTCAAAATGTGCTTCACATAAATATTCGTATTATTCGCAAGTATATTTCTGCGACAACTCATCTAAAAAATCTTACGTTTTGCACTCAATATTTTTTATATTTCTGACATAAGTTACCGTGGAAAATATTTTAAAATACGTATTGTATTTATTAAAGGTCCAAAACATACTTTTTTCAAACGGGATATATTTTTAAATGTTTATTACAGCCAAACTATATTTGACACAACTATACTAAAAATTTACTCAATTTAAGTACATTTAAGTACATTTATAGTTTAAATGATTAAATAACACACGTTTTGGTACCTCCAACGAAAATTGGAATTAAAAAAAAACTTGAAAGAAAACAAGTAAGGGAAGGCTAAAGTCTGACATGCCGACTATGTGGTGCCCTTCACTTTATACGCAATTGCAATTCAATTTGGTAAAGACTTTGGCATGTGTCCTATATCATGGACGATCATATCCTCTTCCACAATGTATGTTTCCAGCTGAAATATATCTTGTTCTGACCAACATTTATAGGGAACCTATATATAAATCAGAACCCATTTACTACTATATCCACAATTAATATAATTATTTGAATAACCGATTTTGATCAACACCTTACATTTTAACTAGAAACATCTATGGGCGAAATCGGTTTGGATTTAGACAAAGCTCCCATGCAAATTTTCCTCTCAATTTTACTTTTTCCGCCATAGAGACCTCTTATTATTACCGATCTTTTTCAAATTTGTGACAACACCTTATATTTCAACTAGACACATCTATCATGATTTAGATTTATATATATCTCCCATATAGATTTCTATCCGGATTTGAAACTCTCTCTAGTGAAAATTTATTTACAAATGGCATGGTGGCATTTATTACTTGGCTGCAGACTACCACGATCATGATTTCGACCATGTCAAAAGTCTTTGCAAGTGACTTCGCAGCGACTTTTCAACATCAAACCCGGCCTCTATAAGCAGATGATTCTCACAAACGAACGAGAAGCACAACTCACTTGCCGAATTTGCGTTTAAAAAATCGCACCAAGTAATAAAGTATGTTGAACTAGAAACATCAATGGTGAAAATGGGTCAGATGGCCAGATAATTTAACCGATTTTCTTCAAAATTTTCTTACACTCTATACCCCACATTTTTATGGGTAGATATAGTAACCATAGTGTTCTCGATACCACTTTTGTCTCAAAAACAATTGTAAAGGGGTAGCAAAGAATAAAAAATCTTTGATTTTACGAGGAGAGTCATGACTTCCACATTTATCCAAATACTTGTTGATATATGCTTTAGAAATCTAGGTAATAAAAATAAAATAAAATAATGTTACTTTACTTTTTTGTTTGAAAAATACATTTTTTTTAAATTTTTTGACGACTCCGTTAACCACTGTTTCTACGTGAAATAAAAATTGCAACATTTGTAGCCCTCATAATTACATTACCGGCTCGTTCGGGCTTATACCGCAAAAAGTGGACAAAAAGTTTGTAAACTAGTGTTGTCATCCTCAAACTTACTCGATATTAACAATTTTCAGACATGTCGCGGCAATGAAACTTTATCGGCGACGGAGTCGAAAACAATGATCGACTCCATCTATAAGAAATTAAAATAGATTCCCTGAAAAAATATATTTCTTATAAAGAAAAGAATTATTTACTTTTGATTTTTAATTTTTCGTTTGTTTATTTCGATCTGTAATCAGTATTTGATTTGAAGTGGGATATTGTCCAGGCTCAAATATTTTTTCATCTATAAAGGTAAATAAATTTGCATTCTATCCCAATAAAAACTCCTGCTCCGTTTTCAGCAACTGCATCTCCGCCTTACTAACCTGCAGATTAGGTGCAGATTTTTGATGGGTGATGTCTCGAATTAGGGCAATTACTAGGATGCAATAATGGCATGTCTAGTTTAAAAATGATTTGATATGAACATTGGACTCTTTTCATGATAGCCGCGTGGTCTACCACAGCAAGTGATGTGATATGTTCGTCATTTGTTTGTTAGGGTGTATGTGTGAGTTTTTTTCATTTTATTGCAATCGAAGCATGCAGAAATTCAGATCTATCCGAATTTTCGTTCTCTGCATGACTCTATTGTACCTTAGGTGCATGACTAAGGACTTTACAACGGGTGTACCACTTAAAAATCTATATAATTTCCTGCTGGGATAGCTGCCATGACAATATCAAATCAGATTTAAAAAATTTAAAATATGTGATCGAATTAGAAGTCGTATTTGATATTGTTAAAATAGATCGATTACATTTTATTTGACGATTTATTTAATTTATTATTTAACGGATATTTTTGGTTTATAAAATATTTTCTTCACTTAAAAACAGTAAAAGGCCTTCGAAAGGAAGACTATATGATATCGTCCACTCTCTACGGGCAGAAAGACAAACATTCAATGGTCTATCTCGTTTCATTTAGGGCTTACGAACATTTCACATTATTATACCATCCTGCGGGTATAATAAATATGTATAATTAAAAATAAAAATTGGCATGAACTAATATATAGTTATTGAAAAATATAGCATTATACATTGCTTAGATGAATATCCGGAGTCGGAGTCGAAACATTATAGAAAGTTGGAGTCGAAGTAGAACAATGTTGCCTCGGCTCAGATGAACAATTCAATTTCATTGTATCAGCATTTATTTACATTTAGAAAACTTAAAGGTATTGTGGTATGAAATTTACTGAAAATTAAGAACACTCTCAGAAAAAAGTGAACCCTATAATGAGTTAAAATGAACTAAAATTTAGAAAAATTCAACTTCGTATAGCACTAAAGCAATATTTCCTCATATCAAGTTCAAACTTGTCCTTGAAAGTAGTACATGCTTTGAACTTGATTCTAGTTCAATTTTCCTCAAACCAAGTAAATATTTACTCAAACTTAGGAAAATGTCAGTAACTTTTTTCTTAAACCAAGCTCATTTTTACTAAATCTAAGTAAAGTGTTGCCGAAATTTTCCTCAATCTAAGTAAATTTTCCTCAAACCAAGTTAATGTTTAATAAATGTAAGTAAAATTTTCCTAAAACTAAGTAAATGTTTACTCAAATCAAGTAAAGGTCTACTAAATCTAAGTAAAGTGTGTCTGAAATTTTCCTAAAATTAAATAAATTTTTACTCAAATCAATTAAATATTTACTTAAACCGAGGACAAACTTGCTGATTTTTACCTCAAAACAAGTAAAGGTCTACTAAATCTAAGTAAAGTGTTGCTGAAATTTTCCTAAAATTAAATAAATTTTTACTCAAATCAATTAAATATTTACTTAAACCGAGGACAAACTTGCTGATTTTTACCTCAAAACAAGTACATTTTTATTAAAACTGGGGAAATAAAGTTTAATTTAAATAAATAATGCAAACAAATGAGTTTGCAAAACTAATACAAAAAATTAAAGCATGAAATATTTCACAAAAGTCTCATGATACCTCTGCCATAAAGAGTTGAGCTATTACAGCATGATTGCTGCAAAGGCAAGATAGGCAGTGGTTGTTTAGAAGAATACTTGAAGTATTTAAGAAATAAGTCTCTGCAAACGGACGAGAATTGCTTCTTAGATTCAAGAATTGTTTATACAATTTCAAGTGAATTTTATAAGTTCAATAATAATATATAAATGTATGAAGAACTCTGCATAAATTTCATTAAATACATTAACTTAATTTGAAGAAAAAGCTCATTTTTAGTTAAAATTTTTTTCATACAAAAAATTTTCTTAATATATTTCTTACTTAAAATCTTTAAAATTATCTTCCATTCAAATATGAATTTACTCAATTGTAAGAATTTTTTATTAGATCCAATGTTTTTAAGTAAATTTAATTACCTATTTTTCCGAGTGCACGTTTTATTTGAACGATGTCTCAATAATATTCTAAAGCTTTCATTGACATCAAACGGCTTCTATGCTTCGAATTCCTTCGAACCAATTCAAAATCAACTAATGGAATGTCATTCATTGTCATAATAATAATTATTATTACTTGAAAGTTTTATGATTTGTCTTCTTCTAATTATCTACTTGTGCTGAGCATTGGAGACAAAGAAAGCATTTTAATATATCCCATCAGAATTGTCGTCATCCTCGCCGTCGCCATTGAGATAGCTAAAATTCCGCTGTTATTGCCATCATTAAGCATAAATATCACATCAATTTTCCAACGAAAAACAGCAGCAACACCACCATCAACAAATATTTATGACATTGATTAAGTTGGGAAATAGCACTTCACGGGCAACAACAACTGCACGCATCAATGCCACCGCAATCGCAATCAGTCTATCTGTCCGTCCGTCCAGCCACCGAGTTGTGTGGGAGTAGATAGACACCCACGTCCTTACATCGCTCAAATGCCACTTTCTGTACAGCTGTAAATAATCTCCATTTTATTTGGTATCCTTTTTCGCTCCTTCAGTTTTTATTGCTGACGTTTTTTGTTCTTCGTGTAGATGTGGATTAGGGCGGTTCTTATTTCAATCAGGCTTAAATAAAGTAAAATGACCAGAGAACAAGAATAACAAAATTTTGTCTAAGATTTTTTTCTATATTTTAATATCAGTGTATTATTTTTTTTTGCATTTTTGGGTAACACACAAAAGGAAGCGAGCTAGATAGGTTATACCTATGGGCTGAGAATCACTTTTACATTCACGAAGACAGCTAGTACCCTACCACCTGTCCGATTATGCTCTATTATTATACAAATTTCATATTATGCAAAAAAGAAATCCCTCAAGTTAAGGGCCACCCTCACATGGAAGTACTTAACATGCCCCACATCAACATTATCAGCAGTTGATAAACGATTGTGACAGTGTAATTATGTACAGTCGCAAGCTGGCTGGAGCAAATCAGAAAATCTGCAAAGGAAGGCGGTTCCTGGTGAAGAGTATATAATTTATATGAAATTCACAGAATAGATGACAAAGAAATTAATTGACCATTAAAATTGTGTAAAAGACTTAATTTGCTTTGAGTAGTAATCCTGGGCCTTAAATAGACCCTTCCAAGTGATTAACAACACTGCTGTTGCATGTGAACCACGGTTTGGTCTTTGGATCCTTTTCAATGCTTTCGGTTTCTTTTTGAAAATGTCACCGGAAAAATTGTATTTTCTCTGTTCCACATAAAATGGCGCCATTATTAAATATTCCCGCCCGCAGCTATTCATTCGCATGGAATGTTTTATTTTCCTGTCGGCGCTTGTTTAGACGTTTTATTAGATCGCAAAGGCACGTGCGCGAGAAGGCAGTCGTCCAAGTTGGCTTTGGTGCAGCATTTTTCCACAATCGAAATGTACGTAGATAGATAAATGGAAAATAGGTAACGACGATGCGCGATATTTTTTCCGAATCCTGGGATTTTACTATGGTCTATTCTCTAGGTACTCTGATTCAATGGACTATAACTTTTCTATCTATTCTTGGTTTTTCTTCAGGTTATTTATTTTATTCATAATGATAGGAGGTATATGCAAAATAAAATTAAAGAAGTTAAGAATAGTCAATATAACTATTCTTAGAAAATGTTTAAGTAAGAGTAGTAGTGACACCAATAAAAGTTATTAAATATTTTTCGAAATTGTTAAAATTCATAAATCAAAATTGACAAAATTTAAATAATTAAAAAAGTAAATGAAAGTAAAATAAATAAATAAAGGCTAAAGTCGGGTGGATCTGACCATATGCTACCCTCGACTCTCAATTCCATTACAAGGTTTTATTACTAATCTAGATGATTAGTGACTAAGAATTTCAATGAAAATATAACACAACACAATGCGAATTTGAACAAAAATAAATATGTGGGTTCTAGACGGAAATAAGTCAAATGGTAGGCGACAATTCCAGCGGGTCTATATCAAAGTATTGGTCAATGTGATCCACTTTTACATACAGTTTTTAAGTGAAATACAATGGTACGGAACAAATCTTACCAAAGTAACAAGTAAGCAAGCGTCAGTCGGCTAAACCGACTTATATATACCCTCACTCTCAGATACCATATTAATGAAAGGATAATTTATGTGGAAGGTACTGGAAGGTTCGTGGCACATAGTCCCAGCTTGCACAAACAGCTGTAAAACTTCATAAAATATCAAGTCATGGTGGATTCCACGCCCCGGTACGGAAGTTATAAAGAATTTAAATTATGTGGGAGATATTAGAAGGGGCGTGGCAAAAGGATACATATTTCGTAGATTTAGAGTGATTATAAAAACATTTTCAAATATTAAATTGCAACTGTTTTCGACAAGCCGAATGGAAGTTATATTAGTTTTATTTTGACCAAAGCTTATGCCAATTTGTGAGGGAGGTATTAAAAGGGGCATGTCAAACCCCTCTATATAATGTACGCTTAAAATGGTTATAAAAACTTTATCATATACCCATATATAGGTGATTCCGAATATCCGTTTGTAAGTTATATTGGTTTTTTATTTCAAATAGGAATATGGCATTTATGTGTGGAAGGTACCAGAAGGGACGTGGTAATTTCAAACTAAGTTTGGGAAAAACATTACCATGTGCAAAGTTTGAATTGATTCCTTACCTCCTTTCGAGCGTTATCTTGTACACCAGCCAGCCAGATGGACGGACGGACGGGCGAACATTGCTCAATCAGCTTAAAATGTAATGAAATGGATTTGGTCCAAACATACTTAGGGTCTTAACTTACTCCTTCAATGCGTTACACCTTTTTTCTGTCCCACATGATATATACCCTCCTACTCTGTAGAGTGAGGATATAAATATAACACAACACAAAGTAAATTTGACCAGATCCCAACAAAAATTGGCACAAGTTAGTTCTGCTGCTCAAGGACGGGTCACATTTAATTTAAGCGGTTTAGATTTATTTCAAAAATTTGACTTTTTTCGCTCTATTTCAACAGATTTTTTCAAAATTTGGCACAACACCTTACATTTCAACCAACTATGTTGAAAGTCGCTTAGGTCGGTTCAGATTTAGATATTGCTCCCATACAAATTTCGCTGCCGATTTGACTTTTTTCGTTCTAGAGACCACATAACATAACCGATTTTCTTAAAACTTGGCGATTTTCTTTAAATTTTGCGATTTTCTTCAAATATTATTGTTCAAGGTTTTGTTATAACCGTCATACAAATGCCCATCCCTATTTAATTTTCCTTGACAGAACATCTGATGTATGACCGATTTCACATTTTTCACCGAATTGAGTAGTAATGGAGTAGAAGGTGGAGGGCATCCGCCCGATTTTAGGGCAAATTTAAAAAAATATATAAGAGTCATCTTTACCTCTGAATGAAGAAAGTTACCTATTATCAACCGAAGATAAAAGATATTTAAAAAATGACTTGACTTTTTTTTAAATTGATGTAACTTTTACGATTTTGAATTCATTCATTCGTTCATATCTTCCTTACACCAAATTGAACCTCAAGTGAAAAACTAAAACAAATGAGCGTTGGCACGGCAGAAGTATTGCTGGGTAACTATACCTGCATATACACATACTTACATATGCAACTCAATGAGGTGCTTGTAAGATGGCATGTGTACTTTATTACTTGGTGCGATTTTTTAAACGCAAATTCGGCAAGTGAGTTGTGCTTCTCGTCCGTTTTTGAGAATCATCTCCTTATAGAGGCCGTTTGATGTTGAAAAGTCGCTGCGAAGCCACTTGAAAAGACTTTTGACATGGTCGAAATCATGATCGTGGTAGTCTGCAGCCAAGTAATAAATGTCACCATGCCATTTGTAAATAAATTTGCATTCTATTAAATATAGATGCAAAATGGTCTTGAGCCAGGACAATATCCCAGTTCAAATCAAATATTTTCAATATTTTTTCACAGAACAAATGACATGACATGAAAATATGCAAAATTTTCATGATTAGGGTTTTCAAAATTTTTAAAACAAGTTCCTCTAAATGTTCATCAGTATCTGAAGACCTCTAAAGAATTACGTTGATTTAACAAGGAATTCATTAACGGTTAAAAGCTAAACTGAAATAAATACACGAAAAACAAAATATAGTACAATAATTATTTTCTTACTTCTCTCTCGTAATTTCTTTTTCAATAAATGGGTAGATTCGATTTTCTTGAATATACCCTAAAAATAATTGCTAGAAACACTTCCATTTAATTGTATGAAAACTAATTTTGTAATTTGGTATTTTGGAACAATTATTTTTATATAAATTCAATAAGATACATTTTTTCTCCGAGTATATATAGGGTCGGCCATTTTAAATTTGAACTACCGATTACTTTGACTTTGAAAGCTATAATAACATTGATTGTTATTTTTGTTGTCAGGTTTATGTTTGACATTTGCTATACGCTCGAACGAAATTGGGAAATATTAAAAACTTACTTCCAAAGTATTGAGTCTATAACGCAAACTGTATGAAATTTACATCGAAAATTTTCGAGAACAGATCTGTTCAGCCTTCATGAAGATCATTTTCATCTCGATGGATATGTCAGTAAGCAAAATTGACTCATATTTTATGGCCGATTCTAGCTTTCCGAAAATATATCAAAATACTTCCAAATGCTACACCCTTAACTATTATTTAACAAGTAAGGAAAGGCTAAAGTCGGGCGGGGCCGACTATATAATACCCTACACCACTCCCTGCGTATGTACCTCACTTTGATTACTAAACCCAGGTATTTCATGGGAACAATTTTATGTAGTTCATACAAATTATATAAATTATATGAATATAATGTATATGCTATAAATTCATCTTTAGTCAAATTTAACGAATATGGTAAATAATATGGTAATTGATCCAATTGTCCGACAGACAAATACAAATTATACAGTAGTATACCAAAGTCATACCAAAGTACAAAGGGTACAATATGTGGTTTCTAAAGCGGAAAAAATGAATTCGGGAGCGACATTACCCAATTTTTGCATACGTGTTTCTAGTTGGATTATAAGATGTTCTGCAAAATTTAAAGAAAACCGAGTACAATATGTCGTTTCTAGAGCGGAAAATGTCAAATCGGGAGCGACATTTGTATGGGGGCTATATCTAAATCTGAACCGATCTTAGCCAATTTTTGCATACGTGTTTCTAGTTGGATTATAAGATGTTCTGCAAAATTTAAAGAAAACCGGGTACAATATGTCGTTTCTAGAACGGAAAATGTCAAATCGGGAGCGACATTTGTATGGGGGCTATATCTAAATCTGAACCGATCTTAGCCAATTTTTGCATACGTGTTTCTAGTTGGATTATAAGATGTTCTGCAAAATTTAAAGAAAACCGAGTACAATATGTCGTTTCTAGAGCGGAAAATGTCAAATCGGGAGCGACATTTGTATGGGGGCTATATCTAAATCTGAACCGATCTTACCCAATTTTTGCATGCGTGTTTCTAGTTGGATTATAAGATGTTCTGCAAAATTTAAAGAAAACCGAGTACAATATGTCGTTTCTAGAGCGGAAAATGTCAAATCGGGAGCGACATTTGTATGGGGGCTATATCTAAATCTGAACCGATCTTAGCCAATTTTTGCATACGTGTTCCTAGTTGGATTATAAGATGTTCTGCAAAATTTAAAGAAAACCGGGTACAATATGTCGTTTCTAGAACGGAAAATGTCAAATCGGGAGCGACATTTGTATGGGGGCTATATCTAAATCTGAACCGATCTTACCCAATTTTTGCATACGTGTTTCTAGTTTGATTATAAGATGTTGTGCCAATTTTAAAGAAAATCGGGTACAATATGTGGTTTCTAAAGCGGAAAAAGTGAAATAGGGAGCGACATTTGTATGGGGGCTATATCTAAATCTGAACCGATCTTACCCAATTTCGGCATAGGTGTTTCTAGTCAGAGTATAAGATGTTGTACCAAATTTAAAGAAAATCGGGTACAATATGTGGTTTCTAGAGCGGAAAATGTCAAATCGGCACCGACATTTGTATGGGGGCTATATCTAAATCTGAACCGATTTCCTCCAAATTCAATACCAATGGTCCTTGGCCAGAAAAAATAACTTCTGCCAAGTTTCATGACAATCGGACAACAATTGCGACCTGTAGAGTGCGAACAAGCTTAGATGGACAGCAGACGGACGGACAGACGGACAGACGGACAGACAGACATCGTTAAATCGACTCAGCTGGCGATTCTAAGCCGATCCGTATACTTAAAGGTGGGTCTAGCTCAATTATTTCTTGGTGTTACAAACATTTGGCGGAAAACTAACTTATAATACCATAGACCACGAAGTGGTGTAGGGTATAAAAAGGAGATTAGATAAATTTAGACATTAAAGTCAAAACTTGAATAGTCTAATTTTAATGTCATTTCGGGCATTTAAAATTATATAATTTATATTATAACTAGAATATTTGTGGACCCCAATAAAAAGCAAATTATTTTCGTTCATGTTCTTCGAACATTTTTTTCTTATCTTGGCTTTGTAAGTGTCTTATTTTCCTTTCGTGGAAACTCTACTAATCAGGACTAGTTTTCAGCACTAACCGAGTGCAATTGAACAAACCATTATCACACCAAAGTGTTACCAACGCCTTAACAAACTCACAATATGACTCTGCCCACATGGGAAGTTACCGGGGAAAAAATCCTAAATAAACTAAACTTTGGTATTTCATTTGCGGCAATTATGACATTTTCCCTTATTCGTCCGTAGATTTCTTCTTCTCTCGCTCTTTCCATAGTCCTTGTTTCTTTGGGGACAAAAGCAAAAACCATTTCCTTAGCGTATCTAATAAAAGCGTTCAAAAGGAAAATTGTTTCCAAAGACAACAAGTTACCGTGAAATTTTCTTTGGCGTTGTCCTTAGACCCTCTTCCGATTTTATTTTTTGTTTTTGTGTGAGCGGCATGAGGATTATTTTAAGACAATAAAAGGACAAAATCCTTACAAGGCAAATAACATTTCATTTGATTTATGGCAAACGGACGACGGGTCGGTCTTTGTACAAGAACTCAAATGATTTCGTTTCGCAGAGATTTAACGATTCAAGTTGACCGTAACAACTGTTGACCGTTAATTTGAAATTCAAATATTTCGGTCGGCATATGAACCATGACAAACGTCTAAATATCTAAATTTCTTAATCAACATGAATAAAGTGAACTTCTTGCGTTTAGAACATAGATTTTACAAGAGATTTATTGTTGTTTGGGGGGATGTTATCAACAGACTTATCAACAGGCATTTTATTTTATCGATAATATGTTCATTATGTATTTGGGTCCTCGTAGTATTCGCATTAGAATAATTCAATGCATGTTCAACGAAATAAAAAATTCCTATACATTGGAATATTATGATACAGTGGTTCTCATAAGATTAATCGTAGCCTGGAGTATAGGGTGGGCCATTTAAAATTTTACATTACCATCGCCTATAGAAAAGCATTGATTATTTTTTCAAATTTCTGGTTTTATTGGATATTCTGAACTTTGTCATTTAATAATGGAACATAATATTATTCATATGTCTACCACGACTGGCAATGACGCCGCCAGACCAAAATCCACACCAAACAGTGACTCGTTGTGGATGCATTGGCTTCGCAATAGCCATGCGTGGGTTCTCAGAACCCCATATGCGGCAAATTTGCTTATTGACATAGCCACCGAATGAAAATGAGCTTCATCTGAAAACACGAAATTTTTCCTAGTAAATTTCTTACCGTTTGCGTTAAATACTCACTACTTTAGAAGTAAGTTTTTACTATTTCCCAATTTTGTTCGAGCGTTTAGCGTCCCATTTTGCAAATGTCAAACATAAACCTGAAAATAAAAGTCAAAGTAATAGGTAGTTCAAACTTAAAATTTTAAATGGTCCACCAATACTTTTCTTTATGATTTTGGAAATGTAGGCCCGACAACAACCACTTATATGTTCAATTAAAAGTACTTTCGCTGAACACAAATGCTGGCCCAAAAAAACACAAAAAATAGAAACAAGTAAGGAAAGGCTAAAGTCGGGCGGGGCCTACTATATAATACCCTACACCACTCCCTGCGTATATACCTCGCTTTGATTACTAAATCCAGGCATTTCATGGGAGCAATTTTATGTAGTTAATATAAATTATACAGTTACTATAAATTCATCTTTAGTCATATTTAATGAATATGGTAAATAATAAAGTAATTGATCCAATTTTCTAGCAGATATTCCGAGTAAAGCTAATATAACATGATCTGGAAAAATTGAACAAGATCCAATGATAAATACAGATTATACAGCGGTAATAGGATGAATCGGAAACATATAATGATCTGCAAAATTTGATGAAGATCCGATGTAAGATGTAGTTTCTAGAGCTGTAATAGAGCAGAATGGGGCCCCATTTGGGTTATACCAAAGTATGGAAATATGGGCATCTCCCACACAAGTAAGGAAAGGCTAAAGACGGACGGAGCTGACTATATGATACACTCCACTTTCTATCTCATTACAATTCAATTCGGTAAAAAAGTGAAATCGGGAAGGATTTTTGAATCCTGTAAATGTATGTGTTTGACAAAAAATGTTAAATCGGAAAGGACATTTGTATGGGGGTATATTGAAACTTGGAACGATGTGACCCGCTTTCACCATGTATGTTTATTGCTGAAAAATAATATGTTTGGCCAAAATCGGTTAAACATTCGGGAGCAACATTTGTATTGGAGCTATATCTTTATCTGAACCAATCTTACCCACTTTCATCATAGGTGTTTTTAGTTGGATTTTAAGATGGTGTGCCAAATTTAAAGAAAATCGAGCACAATATGTGGCTTTTAAAGCGGCAAAAGTCAAATCGGGAGCGACATTTGTATGGGGCCTAAATCTAAATCTGAACCGATCTTTCCCACTTTAAGCATAAGTGTTTCTAGTTCCATTATACAATGTTGTGCCAATTTTAAAGAAAATCGGGTACAATATGTGGTTTCTAGAGCGGAAAAAGTCAAATCGGGAGAGACATTTGTATGGGGGCTATATCTAAATCTGAACCGATTGTACCCACTTTCAGCATAAGTGTTTTAGTTCCATTATAAAATGTTGTGCCAATTTTAAAGAAAATCGGGTACAATATGTGGTTTCTAGAGCGGAAAAAGTCAAATCGGGAGCGACATTTGTATGGGGACTATATCTAAATCTGAACCGATCTAAACGCTTTCGTCACAGGTATTTCTAGTTAGATTATAAGGTGCTATGCAAAATTTAAAGAAAATCGGGTGCTATATGTGCTTTATAGGGCGGAAATAGTCAAATCAGAAGCGATATGGGGGCTATATATAAATCTGAACCGAATTTCTCCAAATTCAATACCAATCGTCCTTGGCCAAAAAATAACTCCTGCAAAATTAAATCGATTCAGCTGGTGATTCTAAGCCGGTCCGTATACTTAAAGGTGGGTCTAGCTCAATTATTTATTGGCGCGAAACTAACTTATAATACCCTAGTCCACGAAGTGGTGTAGGGTATAAAAATACTTATAGATTCTGTATCCTCTGAATTAGAGGAATTTACACACCGAATATCGCGTTTCTAGTTGTTGTCGTTTGATAGGTACCATTTTTAACCATTTTTTTCCCATTTCACCCCCTACAAATATGAATCACTTTATGGTGCACGATGTTGCTATGAGGACAATGCGCATAGCAAATATAAACAAATATAAGAAAAACAATTAACAAAACATTATTAAATACCTTAAATAGTAGGAGTACTATCAGTCCTTGTGAGTTTTTTGTTTTTTTTTTTCCTCAAACCCAACCGATATTTTCCTTTCTTTCAGATTCTAGCGTGCTTTCAACAAACAGTCAAGACCGTCTTAAAATTTTATGACGATCAAGAATATATATACTTTATAGGGTCTCAGGTCGATATTTCAAGGTGTTACAAACGGAATGACAAAGTTAGTATACCATCATCCTGTTGTGGAGGGTATACAAATATAAATGTATCCATAAAAAAGTTTTATATCGTTTTCGACTTACAAAGTCAAAATACATAAGAAAATGTTATACATGGCCCCTCGGATTTTTTGCATAGTGTAACTGCATGGTAATGCAACCAATATATACAGAAGCGCCACTGATGATTTATTCCCACATAGAACAAAAATTTCTTTCGTAAAACGAAAAAAACTTGAAGGAAATACATGGAATTAAAATGTTTGTATTAGTAATATTTGAAATAAAAAATAAAAGGTCAAATAAGTTTTTATTTTTTTGCTACATTTTATTATTTATTTTTTGGGGGCAGACTGTTCTTAAACCACTGTTCCTGTTTCAATGCTTGCCCTCGCAACAACAACACTATCCTCTCCCACCTTCCTACTACCTTTCTATTTCTTTTTTAATAGATTTTTAATTAAAACTTTCGCTACTGAATCCCCCTCTCCCAAACCGACTCCGACCGAGGATATTCACAAAGTCGTTAGCTCATGCAGTTAGGATTTCTATTGAAAAAACACTATTTCCTCTCAGGATGTTGTGTTGGTGTCGGTGTTCTCAAAGAATTTTCTAGAATATTTCCTGGGAAAGTATCCCACTTCAAAGTTGTAGTTTTACAATATAAATTATATAATTAGATTACAATTCATAACTGATTTTTCTTTTGTACCTCTTCTCTTTGCAGGTGGGTGATTATGAAATGCAAAATGGAAAAAATAAAAGAAAGGTATTATTTAAACAATGTTGCATGGAAAACTCTGTAGTCATCTATGATGCAGATGATGAGGATGGTAGATGTAATACCAAATAGGAATAAGCTCCCCCAACCCGCACATATGCCATGAATACATAACTATGTATGTATATCAGCACTTACATACTTGTATGTACATACATACATGCATGTATAATTAAAAAGCAAGTATATGTTAAGGTAATTACTTGAATGAATACCTTCGGTGAGTAATGAAAGAAAACTGTTGGCGGATGATGGTGCTGCTGATGTTTTTGTTGTGTGTTATTCTGATGTTGTTGATGATGATGTTGATATGGGATGAAGTACATAATTAAAATGCAAACTTCTGCTATCTTTAAGACATACCACAGACACACACGCACCAATGTGTGTGTGTGTGTTTGTGCTGTAGTAAAAGAAAAATAAAGCAACTAAAGAACCCGTTAAGCTGTAAGAAAGATAAACAGTAATTTAGCACATCAAACGAATTTAGAACATCTTTTTCTTTGCTATTCGCTCACACGGTGGTTTCTGCGGAGAATGTTCAGCGAAGTACTATATATGAATGTACATATTTATGTGCATTAGGGAGGTTCGTCTAAGGCAATCCAATTAATATTACATAAACCTTAATCATTTGTGACAAAGAAATAGGTGTTGCGCCATGTTAGTTCGTCCGTCCACACGGAATTCATTCATATTTTGCAAAATTATCATCAAAATTATAATTTTTTCATTATTTCATAAATACAAGGTATAAAAACAATGAAAAATCCAAGAAAAAATTGGTTATGGAAAAATATATTTTTTTTTTCATTTTTTGTAGTGTGAGATTGCACCATCAGAAACAAAATATATTTTTCCATAACCAATTTTTTGATGATTTTTCAATGTAATTCTGGTTGATTTTCACCACTTTCAAGCTCACGCAGTCGCTTAAAAATAGACTTAAGCACACTACTTTAAAATTTCAACAAAATGGATTGGTGTAATCATTTCGAAAATCACAATAAAATAATTAAAATTGCAAAAACTTTAAAAATCTAACCCTGCTACTACACAACACCTCAATATTTTAAAAGTAATTGAAATTACATTCGAAACACATTAAAATTGGTAAAGTCTTTCAGGAGTTACAGGCGATTGAACAACACACCTTTTGAAAAAGGTAGAATATTTTCACTGTTGAATTGGTCATAACTCGTGAACATTTTTTTAATTTTCTTCCAAAAATACGTATACAATATTTTTATGAGAAGAATACGTACACAAACTTTCAAAACAATCGCAGCTATCTAGGTCAAAAACCGTACCGCTTGACATGGAATGACTCATACGCATATTCTGGTACCTCCTATACAAATGTCCAAGACGCCAGATTAATATAATGCGCACACCAAAATTGACTAAATTTAAGGTAATTGGAAATCAATTTGAAAATGCTCCAGTTGAGCTTTTTTGAGAGCAGTTTCCACACGCATATTCTGAATCAGTTATTTTTCGATATTTGATAAAGTTTGAAATGTGAGGCTTTTTCCACTAGCTCTTTCTTCACTCTAACATAGGTAAAATTGAAGTATTCACGATGCCGGTCAGATCTTCTGTGATTTGCTTTTTGTGTTCACTTCAAATATGGGCGAGCTTGCCACATCTCCTCTGATAGTTAATTAATTTCAATATAATTTCCATAGGTACAGCCAATAATAATTATATAGTACAACTGGAGCTTTTCAACAAATAAGGTTTCGATGCTTTCGAAAAATCCCAATTTTCGGTTGTTAAGTTTTAAAAAACTGAAGTAACCGGGTCTTTCAATAGAAGCGAAAATTTAATTTTTATATTAATTTTGCAGTTGGAAATTCTACTTATGAAGCAAAATGAATTACGAAGAGATAATTAATATTTTCAGTGAAAAAAGAAATTGAAAAATAAACAGGTAAAAACGGCGTTAAGTTCGGCCAACATTAAATATCCTTCACGGTGGATTACATTCCACAGAGGCTGTCTATTTTCGTAGAAGTGCATAAACATTACAGTAAGATGTTAAATAAAATTAAATTAAATAACAATATCGAAAAAATTATTTTATAAATATATATAAAATATTCATTATTTTAAACCAGGGGGAATTCGCATACCAAATATCAAGCAAAGATATCCAAAAATCATGCTGAAATACTCAAAATATTATTGGTATTTTCAGTCGTTGTGAGGGAAAATTTTCGCCCTTTGGGCCAATTTCGCCCACTTTCAATCTCAACCGATCTACAACTATTGGACGTATTCTGGGAAATTTTGGACGCCCTGGCTCCTTTCGTTTAGATGCTAGCGTGCTTTCAACAGACGGACGGACATGGCTAGATCGTCTTAGAATGTTATGACAATCAACAATATATATAATTTATAGGGTCTCAGCTCGATATTTCAAGGTGTTACAAATGGAAAGACAAAGTTAGTATATCCCCATCCTGGAGGTGGAGGGTATAAAAAGAGCTTCCGAAGATGTGTAGAAGATGTTCATCTTGTGATTCGGAAGTAGTGAAATTGGCATCTTCACTAATGAATTTAACATGGAGTATGTGAATTTATTATGAAAGTCTTAAAAGCTATTTTAAAGTGTTGCAAGGGAATCACTTTTTCTCTAGCTTCCATTTCTGTTTTAAAAAATCTGCCGCCACTTGGGGTAGAACAGCGAACCTTCTACTATGGTAACCATATCAGCTATCCTATGTTGTGAGTGTAGAATAACTAAAGCAAACAATTTCGTTTGATAGAACTGACGATAGGGAATTTAAAAAATATTTATTTAATATGAACTAATATATAAAGCAAATAAAATTTAAATTAATATCTTATTAAATGAATTAACACTACTTAATTTTATTGATATTTTGTAGTATTAATAATTGATTCAAATATGAAATATTTGAATTGCATTAATAAAGCAATTAATTTGTATTTTTAAAGCAATAATGTTTAGATGGTTAAAAATTTCCTCCAATGCGGGAAAATGCACATTTTGGATTTTAAGAGTACTTCCAATTTTTTTCTGGGTAATAGTATGAATTTGGAAAAAATCACTGCAAACGAATTTTCAACAAAATACATAAATACTCTAAATACTAGGGACATTTTCAGTCCATGTTGTTAAGGAAATTCAGTGGCCCATTTTCAAATATATTCAAATTTTAAACCACTAGCCCATTTTGCGCTTTCAACAGACATATGGACAAATGGAAAGGCAAACGTACATAGCTACATTGTCTTAGAACTTTGCAACAGTCCAGAACATAAATACTTTATGGGGTCTCCGATGAATAGTTTCAAAGTGGAGGATATAAAAATATATCGCCGTATATTTAAAGCAAAAGAGAGTAAATTTTTTGCTAAGCTCTTTTTCGATCCACCCTAGCACATACTTGTAATACTAACTAACATTCACTGTGAGTGATGTTTACACATGAATTTATTCATTAAATATACAAATATGTATTTGTTCTTATACGTACATGCATATGAAGTATGCGAATCTGTGTGCACATGTGTGTGAGTGTGCATGTACATGAATTTATCACACACAAGTACATTTTACATCATTAACATTATCTAGAATTGAACAGACGATGAATATGATGAGCCGCTGCCGTGTTAACATTGATTTCTGTGCTACTCACTTGCTGGTGGTTGGTGGGTACTTATCACTTACCTCCGCCTCCGCCAACATCACCAGCACATCATCATTTTCCATTTGGAACAAGGAAGTAGCACATGAATTGGAAGATGTGCTCATAACTTGACTTCGTTCGCTACCAGCAAACACCCTCACATCGAGCATGGCGGCGTCTTGAAGATGATAACCTCCTACTGTCTTGTTTTGTTTGTTTGCTTCTTCTTCGTCGTCATCTGCTTTTCCTATTTTGCGGTACGTACGATTCTCGTAAATATCCCAAGAATTGACGATTTATCAACATGACTGGGACAGATTGGGTGGGTGGCAGAGTGGAGTGGGTAAAGTAATCAGCCAGGTCGACCGAGTAGGCATACTTTACCAAACTATTAACTTTGTGCGCTAGAACAGAATGCATGAAATAATAAATGTGTACATTAAAATATGAGCCATTCCATTAAAGTTTTTTTATAATCTGAGGGCACACGAGTCCTATCAAAGTTCAAAATATCAGTAAAAATTCCTTGATTATTTCAACGGATTTTTTTTTTTCATTTCAAAATTTGGTTTGTCACTATTTTTATACTTTCCATCATAGGTTGGAGTAAATTTTCATTTCGATTGCAAGACCTTGGAAAGTTATCGGAAACCTCATAATATGTATATATGAGTCATTCCGTGTAATATCGGACAGAAATCGCATGACTCCGATTTTTATGAATATTTCGTTAAATATTCATCTTTACTCAATATTGTACGTGTGTCTTAGGAAAAAAATCTTAAAATTTGAATTATAGAGTTATAGGCATTTGAATTTTCACAAAAATTTAAAATACTGCAGAGAAGTGTATGTTGAAATCTATATTCTCAGCCAGTGTAAGAGGCCTACATCCATCAAAACTAGGGTTTGCATTTTCCCGTACTTTTTATTTCCCGGGAAACGGGAATTATTTTTTCAATTTCCCGGGATCCCGTGACAGCACGGGAAATCGTCAACATAGCGTTGAACATGAATTAAGGTTATTTTTCCAATGAAACATTCACATTTTATTAAAGTAAAATAAATATATATTTCACAACAAACCTGTTACAGAATTCACATAATAATAAAGCGCAATGTGAGATCAATTTAAACATCTTTTCAAGTTTCAAAATTAATTGAAGATCAGATATTTCTTATTTTATTGGAAAATGTGGACGGGACGGAGAAGATCGTTCACATTAATAGTCAGTAGAGCATTAAATGAAATGTTTGTTCTTTGTCCTGTCGCTTCGAAAACTTTAAATTCTTTAATTTTGGCGTACAAAATCTACTTTTCGCGGATTTTAAATTTTTCATATGGAGCTTGACACGAAAAATCCGAAAAAGTGGATTTTGCAATATTTGGCATACGACGTGATCTAAATTTTTATAAACATTTTTAATTTTATTGTGGAAATAATGCAAAAAATATGCGAAGAAATTTGTAAAATTTTCTACGGAATTCCCGCGGGATTCCCGTACAAATTTCCCTGGATACGGGAAATGAAAAATGTGCGAATTCCCGGGAATTTTCCCGCGGGAAATCCCGGGATGCAAACCCTAATCAAAATATACATCAAATCTGAACTTACAAGGCCTGTTGTAGGGTATAGCCAATTAACAGATTATTTGCTGGCGTACGGTCTTCCTTCTATATATACACAAGCTGATGTTGACGTTGATGCTGATGTTGTCGTTGGCGTTCATGCTGATGTTGTTGATGATTGTAATGAGCAGATGACATGATAACTTTGAGATACGAAAATATTAAAAAAATGGAACATAACGGTTTAAATTGTAGTAACAAGTACAAGATTGTTATTGTCATTATTGTTATTGTTGTTGTTGCTGTAGTTACCATACTTGTACTTCACAGTGTAATTACGAATATTCTCTTAATTTTATTTTCCCGTGATTTTTTCCTCCCCCACATCTCCTGTTGCAATTAATTTAGCGCCGCTGACTTAACTGCGACAATATATTCAGCAGATGCACATGTTTGCATTGCCATTGCCCGGCGGTGAGGGCTGGGGGGTTTCCCAATCGCAAATGTCTGTTATGTCTAGTGAGGCGGCGTTGTGGACGTGTCTCGTACATGGTGGCTGCGTGTGATATTGAATTATTTTCTCACAATATTAAAACGCTCAAACGCCATTTAATTGTAATTTTAATTACACATGCCTGAAGATGATGTATGTACGAGTATATGCTCATTAATGGCATGGCCATCAACAACAAGCTAATATTACTCGCCTGAGATTGATGCCTACGGCCTTTAAGTATCGAAATTAAAGGAATTATAATTAAATTATGGTCATGTACGTTTACGTACTTATCTTGGAGTGGATGGACATGCCTGAAGGACAACGCTGCAAATACAAACACTAGTTGAAATGAACATGCATTATTGCAGGCCTGCCATGGAGCATTTTCAGAAGAGCATGTGATAAGTGGAAAATTATTTATATTTTAAATAATTTATATATAAAACAAATTTTAAAAAGAATCTGTGAAATATGGGCTGCGAAGCCCATCTACGACAATACAGTCTGGAATGAATTTGGAGATTCTTATGCAATTTTCGTCACTTTAAAGAGAACACTACACACTGGTAATACAATACATACATATTTCATATTGTTGTTCCCAACACCACTTCAAGGAATGTAGTATTACATCGTGCGAAATTATTTAATTAAATAATTAATTTAATTAAATAAATGTCTATACAATTCTGAAAGATGACACGAAGCATAATAAGAGTGTCTAAAAACAAGTAAGGAAAGGCTAAAGTCGGGCGGGGCCGACTATATAATACCCTACACCACTCCCTGCGTATGTACCTCGCTTTGATTACTAAACCCATTTATTTCATGGGAGCAATTTTATGTAGTTCATAGAAATTATACAGTATAAATTATACTATAAATTCATCTTTAGTCATATTTAACGAATATGGGCCTGGTCCAAAACATGGGCCTATATATTTCTCATTCACGGTAGGTATTCCTGGTTGATAAATACCATGATCTGCAAAATTTGATGAAGATCTGATGTAAGATGTAGTTTCTAGAGCTGTAATAGATCAGAATGGGACCCCATTTGGGTTATATCAAAGTATGGACATATGGGCATTTCCCAAACAAGTAAGGAAATGCTACAGACGGACGGACTTTCTATCTCATTACAATTGAATTCGGTAAAAAGTGAAATCGGGAAGGATTTTTGCATCCTGTAAATGTATGTGTTTGACAAAATCGGGAAGGACTTTTGTATGGGGGTATATTGAAACCTGTAATGATGTGACCCCCTTTCACCATGTATGTTTATTGGTGAAATATAATATGTAAAGTTTGGCCAAATTCGGTTAAACATTATGGAGCAACATTTGTATGAGGGCGATATCTAAATCTGAACCGATCTTACCCACTTTCACCATAGGTTGGATTATAAGATGTTGTGCCAATTTTAAAGAAAAACGGGTACAATATGTGGATTTTAGAGCGAAAAAAGTCAAATCGGGAGTGACAGTTGTATGTGGGCTATATCTAAATCTGTACCGATCATACCCAGTTTCAGCATAGGTGTTTCCAGTTCGATTATAAAATGTTGTCCCAAATTTAAAGAAAATCAGGTACAATATGTGGTTTCTAAAGCGGAAAAAGTGAAATCGGGAGCGACATTTGTATGGGGGCTATATCTAAATCTGAACCGATCTTACCCACTTTCACCATAGGTGTTTCTAGTTGATTATAAAATGTTGTGCCAATTTTAAAGGAAATCAGGTACAATATGTGGTTTCTAAAGCGGAAAAAGTGAAATAGGGAGCGACATTTGTATGGGGGTTATATCTAAATCTGAACCGATCTTACCCAATTTTGGCATACGTGTTTCAAGTTGGCTTATAAGATGTTCTGCCAAATTTAAAGAAAATCGAGTACAATATGTCGTTTCTAGAGCGGAAAATGTCAAATCGGGAGCAACATTTGTATGGGGACTATATCTAAATCTGTACCGATCTTACCCAATTTTTGCATAGGTGTTTCAAGTTGGATTATAAGATGTCGTACCAAATGTAAAGAAAATCGGGTACAATATGTGGTTTCTAAAGTGGAAAATGTCAAATCGGGAGCGACATTTGTATGGGAGCTATATCTAAATCTGAACCGATTTCCTCCAAATTCAATACCGACAGTCCTTGGCCAGAAAAAATAACTTCTGCCAAGTGTCATGACAATCGGACAACAATTGCGACCTGTAGAGTGCGAACAAGCTTAGATGGACAGCAGACGGACAGCAGACGGACGGACGGACGGACAGACGGACAGACGGACAGACAGACATCGTTAAATCGACTCAGCTGATGATTCTAAGCCGATCGGTATACTTAAAGGTGGGTCTAGCTCGATTATTTCTTGGTGTTACAAACATTTGGCGCGAAACTAACTTATAATACCCTAGCCCACGAAGTGGTGTAGGGTATAAACAGGATTAACTATTGTGCCGCTCTAACATATTTAGGCTGTTTTTCTTTAAGACTGGATAACAAAAGACTACGATAACAAAAATCTAGATAAAATGTTAAAATTTTACTCAAAATAATTTTTTTTTAAATTGTCGTGAAAAGCAATATCAATGTGTGTGTGTGAAAATAATTTTGTGTTAAAATTGGTTGACTTAGCCTGGATAATTATCCAGTGTAAGTCAAAATCATGGTTATCGAGGCTAAGTCCAATAAAGTCAGCACAAAATATTTTTTGAAAATTTGTTTTGATACATATATTTATATTATAGTTGGCGACAATGTGAAAAAATATTTTTTATTTTGAGCAAAAAATTAAATTTTTATTAACGTTTTAGTTATCGCAGCTTGTTATCCCGGCTTAAAGAAAAACCAGCCCTATTATATCGCATTTGTGTAAAATATATAGTAAAATATCTTGAATAATCTTGAAGCCATGTTTCTGTAAATACAAGGCAGCCGTACGGACATTGCTAAGCCGACTCAGATTGCGATTCTAAGCCTACTCATCGGCTACCCGATGGATCTATCCACGACTCCACAAACAAATGCACATATTAATATGTTTTTTGTGCATTTGCTTTTACTGACTCTGACTCATTTTAAAGCATCCCAGTTTCAAAATTTAATTTTACTTCTAATTTCTCCTTCCCACTCAACTACTCAACAGCAAATCCTGAAACTATTTCAACCGCCCTCTGCAAACTATCAAAATTGCCCACACTATCCACAATTTTTGTTCTAGAATTCACTACCTGCCATGTCACTTCCATCCGATTTGATTTACTTATTCTTCCACTTGTGAGCACTGCTTTAATTAAACTTTTGATCTATCAAGTGCACGATTAACACATGCTCCAGCGTATAGACGTCAAAGACATGAACATGTTCAGTGGCATGTACTTGCCATATCAAAGTGTAATGCGTTTGCCTAGGAATACAGCAGCCACAGACCCTACCCCAACTCATGTCTACCCATCAGACATCTGTGTAGTTGGCCACCGGAGTGTAGGTGTGTAGGTGTGCATATCTCGGTTTGGTGTCTCGTGAACAATAGATTCAAGCCAAACACTTGTCAAGCACCAGTGCTGGGTACAGTGGTTGGCGTGGAGGGAAGATATACACAATACCTTGATACATAGTAACTTAGAGGCAATAAATGGGAAAAGAGCTAAATGACGTATTTATTACGTTCAGATTCAGTTGAAACGGAATCTGTATCAAAGAAAGCAGTTTTTGATACATAATTATCCCTCAAATACAAAAAAATCAACATTTTAAATTCTATGGCATCGTAATTTTTAAATCCGGTGGACTCAGCATCAGTGGAGTTAAGCCGACTTCACCTACATTTTCCGTTTGGCTGTTGCCTCAAAAACAAATTAAAGCGGATTAATTATTATCTGATGCTCTTCCGCTAGAGCTGTGGCCCCCTGTTTCATAATTTTAGCTCAAAAGATCATTTTCATTAAAATCGAAACTCGATTTCCTACCACTGTGCAACAATAACAATGCCCATAGTTTCAGTGGCGCATGGTGTTCGGGGGATGATGACGGCCGCGTACAGGTGGTTGTAGTAGGTAAAAATGAAAAACTAACCATACAAGGCAACAACATCATGTTGCATCGATGCATAGATGCACCGATGTTGCAACAATTAGTATTTAGCAACTGACCATCGACAGTGTACAACATGTTGGCTTTTAATAGCTACCAACCACCACACGCATCGTTTAGTATTCGTAGCCGTTCAAGGGGGTATACCCACTGTGCCCATAAGCGAGTTCTAGCACGAGTAGATGAGTGCGTATGAGTGCTCTTCTGATTGCACTTGCAATAGAAACGGATGCAGTAGCCCAGCCAACATCGTTTACAATAACAATCATCATATGAGAGATGTTTGTTATTGGTTGTAACTTCACGTGCGCTGGGCTTGTGTTTATGCCGAAGGAACGTCTGTCTGGACAATAACATGTCATTTTACGCTTCAGTGACTCAACTCAAGAGCACTCGAACTACAAAAACCCTAAACCAGCGACGACTACAACAATAAAATTGAAAATGAAAACAAAACCAAAAACGAAAAGCAACAGACGCTTCAATAACTACGGCTAGTATGACAGCAGTTCGAGAGGGGGAAAACAATAAAAAGCTGAAGAAGAGAACAACAACAACAGCAGCAGCATAACAGCCAAGTTGAATTCATTGAAAAGCAAAAGTGACCACCAAGCATTACTGCCATTAGATCACATTAACATTGAATGAGCGAACACCCGAAGAAAAATGTCAATCAAGCAAAAATTAAAAATCTGATTATTACACTGAAAGAATTATATACTTAATATTTATGATTTTGTCTTAACCTCAGTGAAAATTTTCATTAAAAAGTCGCCAAAGAAACATTTCATAAAATGTATGAAACATGTTTCAGCACAAAGCACAAATCAATAAAAAATGTCATAGATTTTATGAAACATTTTTTTGAAACTATGAAATGCAGTTCTTCATTAGCAGATTTTTTTCTTACAAATTCATTATTTTTCATAATATGATTTATGAAAATTTTCATAGATTTTATGAAGAAACTTCATTAATTTTATGAAAAAGTTTCATAAATAGAAAAAAGACAAGAAAAGGTCTGACTCGTTGACTAACCAATCAATACCATCATTGCGAGAGTTTTTGCAATAAATATGCCGTTGACCTAAATCAGGGTATATACTTATGTCAGAGTTAACAGAGTACAAATTTGAATTGCTAGCATTCACCGAATACAGTCGACACACTAAAAGTGTGATTGTAAGTTATGACACATTTCACAAAATCTATAAAATCCTTCATTGGATTTATGAAGACATTTCATAACACAGATATTTTATTGCTTATGACATATTTCATAATATTTAAGAATTGATTCTTTAATACTATGAAATCTTTCTTTGATCTTATGAATCTAAGTTGCACTAATTTATCAATTATGTTTTATGAAATATGAAATGTTTATGAAAAAATTGTATGAAACATTTTATGTTATTTATGATTTTTTATAAATATTAAGACAAAATTCACTAAATTTATGAAATCGCTTCATAAATATTATGAAGAAAAATACTTTCAGTGTAGTAGAGTATCCGGTTTTAAGGTTTCGTCCGCCATCGGTTTATTCGAAAAATAGGATTTTAAGACACAATTCTCCGCAATGCATTAGATTTGAAAAATGACCGACAGAAAGTATACACGTCCAAGCTCGGGACGGCTCCAAAATTGATGGTAGGGTATGGTATGGGCAAGGAAGTTAGTCTACTGACTCTAAGGATACATACAGTGTATACCAAGCCGAAGTTGTAGCACATTGTGACGACCACTCTACAAGTTCCACGAAGGCTGAACAGGTTCCAATCAGTATGGTGGCCCTGTTGGTCTTCCCTAGACAGAGTCTAGAGGAAACAATTTATAAAAACAACACAAATTTGGATTTTTTTAATATTTTATTTCAGCAAGTGTTGCTGCTTCGTACGGAGTACACAAAACTACTACCCATTTGACAACCATAACAAAAACGATACCGCCATCTATCGGATTTATCTGTTATATATTTTATAGCATTGCCATAAATTCATCAGTTGAGATCGACCATATGATCGATCTGCAACATAGGCACTTGTGCTGGCAAACAGTTAGACATGTGCAGAAGATGGTCTGGCCAAAATATGATATGAAGAGGTCGAGCTAACTTCTTTCACTTAAAAGATTTTAATTGTCTACTTTGATTTTAGTGTTGACCCAGAGGATGGGCATAGAGACAAGCGTCTTCTGTAGAAGCTGTGGGGACAAAGAAGGGATTGCCTACATTGAGAGCTTGAGTGACTTGGGTAGTATTTATATACATCTGTAAGATGAGATGTTTCATCAGTTGCACAGGTTCTTTCCGATGAAGGGTGTAAAAGCCCGTGGTATCTCTTCTAATTTAAGTGAGTCAGATGATTGATTTATGGCTGCCACCAGAACCTAGCCTAAGTAGACTGAAGCATAAAGGGTATTTTTATACACTTCACCTAAGGATGGGGGTATATTCACTTTGTCATTACGTTTGTAACGCCTTGAAATATTCTATATCCTGGTAAATTCTAAGACGATCTAGCCATGTCCGTCTGTCTGTTGAAAACACGCTAGCCGCCGAACTAAATAATCTAGGATGTTCAAATTTTGCAGATCGGTTGGTATTGAAATCGGCCAAGAGAAAATTTTTTCCCTAACAAGAACTGAAAGTAACCCCTAATATTTAGATTATTTAAGCAAATTTTTTAAGTTTCTGATTTATATGCACTTGAAATTTGTTGCATAGCGTAAAAGCTCCAAAAAAGTAAAAAATATCGGGCGAAATGGGACAAAAAGGGGATAAAAATGGTACCAATAATACGACAACGACTAGAATCATGAAATTCGGTGTGTACATCCCTCTAATTGCGTAGAGATGTAAAATAGAGGGATTTTTTAAAAAGGGAAAAATTGTTAAAGAGGAATAAAAATGGAACCAAACAAACTGCTGATGTTGAAATCATCTAATTCGGTGTACATTGAACTGACTCTGAAGACGCGAAAAGGGAGGAAAATGGGGCGAATGGGGATTAAAATGGTACCATGGTAATGAAATTTAGATGTCACCTTATGAACTTTTTTCGGTAAGAGGAACTAGATACATTAATAATCTGTCCCTGCGGTATCACAATGTCTCCTAAACCTAACGTAACCTAGCCTATTTCTCAACCAAACTGTGGTATGGTTGGTACCATTTGTATACCCTTTCGTCCCATTTTCGTGTAAATCTACAAATTAGAAAAATGACTTTATATTACGCTACTACACAGTCAAATGAATGTGTAAACCGAAATTAATGTTTATAGCAGTTGTCGTTTGGTTGGTACTATTTTATGTCTTTTTGTCCCATCCTTAAAAGTATGAATTTTGAATAAAAGGAATGTACGCACCAAATATATGATGAAATTAATGTGAGGGGGAATAGGTCCATTACGCCCATTTTTAATCCCAACCGACCTGCAACCATAACATACATATGTTTTCGTTGCCGAATTTTTTATGAAATCGTTGGTGGGTGCTTATGGCAAATCATTGATTTATTCTAACAAGCCAAAAACTTTCAATATAAAATTCTGTAAGTTAACAAAAGAAAACTTTTAGAGACTATGCTCATTTGAACTTGTCTATGTTGGTCTATGTTTATTAGACTTCAACGCATCCACAAGTTGTATTAACAAAATTTGTATCTGCACTTTACATCCATCTCTTTTAAAAAAATTTTACCGCGAGTGAAACCCATGATGAAAATACGCCAAACCATAGGAAACTCATCAAAAGTCGTTCGCAATAAATAACAATTACTCGCAGTCTCATTGCACTGGAATATGGTCATACTCGCATTGTTATGGTTCTTGTACGAATTTGTTGTTATTGTTGTCGTTGTTGCTGGTAGTATTGTCTGTGGTTTTTATTGGTCGCCACGATGATGATTATGGTCCACAATTTCAAAAGGCGTAGCAAATCCCAACAACAACAATAACAAACGTTCATTGTCAGCATCTACGCCACCGTCACGGATTCACGGAGTCGTCGACGTCATCATCAGCACCATCGGATTATACACGCATCTCATACAATTTCAGATTGAATTTGCTTTTATTACCCTGCTCTTTTTGTGCTTTGGCTTTTACAACTCCGAGTTGTGATTTTGTTGTGGTCATTGTCATCAATGACCCACAAAGCAAATCATTACTTGGCCAGAGGGTAAAACATACCTAAAAGGAAAAAATGGATTGAAGCCTTGACAACTTACATATGACGTCAGTTTTTTCTCGGATGTTTAAATTCCATTTTTGTCGGACACAGCTTTTTGCGTCAGCCAAACAAAGATAGCCATCCATCAAAGTTATAAATCCCCCCGAAACAGTTCCCCCCACGAGTGTATTTGTGAGTTGAAAGCACTAAAATTGGGCCAAGAATATTCCCATTTCAATGGAGGATGGCATGCAATCACATCAAATCCAACATCTCCATCCAACATAGATCTCATGAACATGATGACGACCGCCATGGAAATGGCAACGCCATCATCGTGTATTCATTCTCGCGCTAAGACAGTTCTTTTTCAGAATTCTAATTAGACACATCGTCATCATCATTAGACTCGAACGACTCAGCATCATAAAATTATTAGTAACCGTCAAATTGACAAGTGCGAGCAGGCAGTACCGTCCGTCTGTCTGAATTTGCCAACATCTTCGTGATCACAATTCATTCATATTTCAAACAACAACTTGCCTGTCATATATTTGGAAACTTTTCTATTGGAGATCACAGTACGACATGTGAAAATAAAAAACAAATCCAATTTCAGCCGGTGCCAAGAAACTGTAACAATGCACTCCAAATTGCATTGGTTTCTGTTTTCTGTCATTGGCAATTTTTTCCTATCCACCAGAAAACACACACACAGACACTATAGCCAAAAAACTGCCTTAAATCATAAAACTCAGACCGGAGACAAGATTGCATGCCGGGTTTATTTATTGTCACCTCGTCACACTCCTGCACACAGATATACATATATACAGTAGTCTCACATTGGGGCGTGTTATGCCAAAATGAAAAACAATGAATTGTATTCCACAGAGGCTGGTAGTAACATTACCGGATTTTTTTAATATAGCCAAACCAAAACAAATAAAAATATTGAACAAATAATTTTATAAATAAATATAAATTATTAATTATTTTAAACCGCGCTTATAAGTTAAGGCTACCAATATGTGTATACTAAAGGGTTTACCAATAAGGACATGACAACCTTCTTTAAATAAAACGCAAACCATTTGAAATATTTCCAAAACTTTAGGATCGACTTGAAATAGAATCAAAACATTTATGAATGAAAGTCGACTTCGTTCATATGGCCACCGCCGACACGTCGTAGCGAATCAAAAACCATCGGCCAAAATGCAATAGTAGTGTTCTAGGAAATTTACTATTCTTTTTATCTGCGTACATAATTTTCAGAAGTTAGTGGGAGTAAAATGAGGAAATTTCGTTTTGGAACTAACATATCGGACTTTTTGCACTAAATGTGTCCTATCTTCCAAGGGGGCAATTTCGGGCGGGCAAAAGTTAACCGGACCAAAAGGGGAAACCATTCAACCTTTCCAAATATGTATATATTTCGTCAAAGGCTTTTGAAGGAAAAAAGTAGTGATGACATTCAGACATTTGTTCAAAAAGGATAGCTTTTAAAATATTCATTACAACCAAACTATATTTGGCACAAACATAGTTTCGACGTCATAATAAAGCTAAGAAAGCACAATTTCAAATAAAAAAATTTGAGTGAAAAATCTCTTAAAATGTGAGAGAAACAGTGCGATGAAGTCAAAAAAGAGACTTATGTGCAATTTTCGTGCAGTTCTTCTTTGTTCTTTTTTTGGGCACATCTCCGGCAAATGAACTCCGATTGTTATTAAATTAGCATGAGGACAAAGGAAATTTGCTCATCTTTTTATCTGCGTACCTACTTTTCAGAAGTTAATGAGACGAAAATGACTAAATTGAGTTTTTTAAATAAAAAATCTTACTTTTTGCACTAAATATATCCTATCTTCCAAGGGTGCAATTTCGTGCGGGCAAAAGTTACTCTGAAAAAACGGGGAACCCTTCAACCTATCCAAATATATATTTCGTTAAAGGTTTTTAAAGGAAAAAAGTAGTGTTGGCCCAAAGTCAGACATTTGTTCAAAAAGGATATTTTTTACAATATTCATTACAACCAAACTATATTTGACACAAACATAATTTTGGCGTCATAATAAAGCTAAGACAAATAAACAAATTGAGTTCAAAATCTCTTAAAATGTGAAAGAAACAGTTCGCCAAAATGAAGAAAAGAAATTACGTTTTTTTCAATTTTCAAAATCTGAAAAACGTGAAAATCTGTAATACAAAAAAATTAAAAATGTTTTTTTTGCATTGTGAACAAATACGTAAAATATGTTAAAAAAACATAAACACAAAAAATAAAAACTTAAATTTTCTCTAAAATCGAAAAATACGAAAAGTAGTCACCTTTGGGCCGATTTCTAAAATATATACGATTTCCCGATTTTTAATGTCTGTTATCTCAAAATAATCCTTGGGTCCTTGTCTAATTTTGATTTTTTACAGAACTCAAAAATGTCTACCAGAACAAAAGTTATTGAATTTTGGATTTGATTTTGAACCACAGTGCAGAGGTCGATTCGTTGGCCCCAACTTTCGATGACTCGGTCACACATTTCGGCCGTAACTTTCAATGTTGGCTCTGAGTTCTTCCAACGTCATCGGCTTGCTAGCATGGACCAACGATTTGAAGTAGCCCCAAAAGAAAAAAGTCTAGAGGCGTTAAATCGCCCGAACGAGGCAGTCAATTGACTGGCCCATTTCTTGAAATAACACGCTCACCAAACTTACTCTTCAATAAATCGATTGCAACGTGTGCTGTGTGGCTTGTGGCACCGTCCTGTTGAAACCACATGTCGTCCAAGTCCATCTTTTCCAATTCGGGCCAAAAATAATCGGTAATCATGGCGTGATAACGATCGCCATTCACAGTAACGTTATTGTCGACGAAAAATATTGGGCCAATGACGCCGTCTGCATGCAAACCGCACCAAACAGTTAATTTTTGTGGATGAAGTGGTGATTCAAGTAGCACATGTGGAGTTTCTCCTAACCAACAACGCATATTTTGCTTATTGACGAACCCATTGAGCCAAAAATGAGCTTCGTCACTGAAGATGATTTTGCGATGAAATTCATCATCTTGGCGCATCTTCTCCAGAGCCCAATCGGAGAAAGTAAGTCGCGTCAAATCGTCCATCGGCTTCAATTCTTGAGTCAGCTTGATCTTGTATGAGTGCAAACCAAGATCCTTACGCTAAATTCACCATAATGTGGTCTTGGCGATGCCCAGTTCTGGAGAACTCCGCGAAATCGACTGATTTGGATCGTTTGCTACGGACGCCTGAACGGCAGCGATATTTTCGTCACTTCGACTAACCCGTTGTCTCACTGGCACGGCAGCATCACACAATGAATATGTAGACTCACATTTTTGCACTAAACTTGTTATTGCTTGTCTACTAGGGCGAAAATTGGAGTTAACACTCTTAAAGTTGCGCCATCCTGGAGGTGGAGGGTATAAAAATAGGTAACTGATGTGCCACCTGTAGTTGCACTTCCAGCAAAATTACATCGTAGCTCTAAACACTTCGACCTATGAAGATTTCCTTTATTTAATAACAGCTACCCACTGTGCGCGGTGGCGTGGTGTATGTACGCCTGCCGTGTGGTAACAACCATCCAAACCTCACACGCATACACACCTGGTGGAAAAACAAACGCCATGCCACGCCACGGCACGTCAGACCGGGCCAGGCCAAGCCATGCCACGGTGAGTGATTATGTTGCGACTGCATGTTGCTGTTGTCGCTGTGTTGTCTGTCGCCATGTATCTGGCTTTTTCCAACTTTTTTGGACTATCATGCAACACTGACTCCGACGGAGTTTTCAGTACTCCAACAAGCGTAAACAAGTGCGGGCACTAAACAAATTTCGCTTTTTCGCTCGTTTCGGTTTTGTGATTGAATTGTGATTGCGAACGCTCGAATCGTAAACTGACGTATGTACGTACGTAACAGCAGAACACAAACTCCGCCGACAACGGAAAACAACAACAACAAAAGTTGCCAAATGAAATATGTACAACAACAAAATGTGTTAATTGATTTTGTTGTTATTCGAACGACGGCCATTTAAACAAAATTGGTCAATTAAAAGGCCAAGAAAATAAAAGCGAATACTAATACGAAAAAAAAAAGAAAAAATATGTTTAATAACAACACGACGACGACGACGAGTAAAACTCACAAATAATTACAGAGCGGTGTTGTTTTTAACGCCGAATATTGAAGTGCACGGAACAAACACACACGTAAACTAAACACGTCCAGTGGCTGGCTAATAAACAAAGTTTTGTTTTAGCAGCCGACAGCAGAAAAATTCATATTAATTAACAAGCGATTTAACACTTTCTATTTTTTTGTTTTTTTTTTCCTTCGATGAGGGCTAGTTTCTATTTGGAAGAATTGTTGTAAGAAATACTGCGAATACTTACGATGATAAGTGTAAACTGATCAGCAGTATCTGATCTACTCTTGAGGAGAGTTAATGCTTTTATCCCAATTAGTTCTTTTTGCCCTAAATTTTGTGCTAGTTATTATCTTGCATTTTAGTTAGCCGAGCTAACCACCCAATCCTGCTCTGGTAACCGCCCAATCACCTATCTCGCATTTAGGTGTTTTAACCTAAAACAACCTTGACCATACCCAAGACGACAAAGGTTGGAGAAGGTAGCTTATTGTAGGTTATTCATTAAAATATATATTTAAATTCATGTTGGGTTCTGAAACTGGAACGGTTTCAAAAAATCATAACCCATAAATCATAGTTACTAAAGTCGGACACTGTCGACGACTGCATAACACTGCACAGTAGTGTGGCCCAGAAACAATCTTTTAAAAATATCACTGATTATGGTGAGTTCCCTTCGCCAAACATTTAGCACGCTAAAGTGATAGGAAAACCTGACAAGGTTCATTTTTACAGTAAGTATTCGTTGTGAAATGAGCATATACAGGGTGGCGCAAAAATAACCTTCCGATATTTTTTGGCTGTAATTTAAAAAAAATGAAAAACTTTGATTCTTCTTGTGGATTATTTTTATTTGGTCTCTTAATTTTTTTTACGTCAAGTCGAGAATATGATGTCATGAAAATGGCTGCCGCCACTGTTGATTGTCATTTGAGCCCTTTTTATGGCATTTTCCATTACTTTGGCAAAAACTTCCGGCGATAGGTCCTCACATTCTTGACGGATATTGTCTTTAAGAGCTGCAAGAGTCTGAGGCTTATTGAAATAAACCCGCGACTTCAAAAAGCCCCACAAAAAGAAGTCTGGAGCGGCCAAATCAGGCGATCTTGCTGGCCAATGCCGCCAAAACGGGAGATTAGGCGCCCGGGAAATGCATCCTTCAGCATATCGGTTGTGGCACGTGCAGTGTGTGCCGTTGCACCGTCCTGTTGAAACCACATGTTTTCCAATCCCAATTCATCAAGTTGCGGCAAAAAGAACTCGTTGATCATTGCTCTGTAGCGCTCACCATTCACAGTAACCGTTTGGCCCGCGACGTCTTCGAAGAAAAAAGGTCCGATGACTCCTCCAGCGAAAACAGCACACCATACAGTGACTTTGAGCGGGTGTAATGGCTCTTCGTGGGTTACACGCGGATTTTCAGAGCCAGAGAAGCGTAAATTTTGCTTATTTACGTACCCGCTAAGATGGAAATGGGCCTCATCACTCATGATTATTTTTGATGAGAAATCATCTTCCTGTTGGTGGTGATTAAGGATGGCTTGAGCGTATGTTAGACGCGATTGGCGGTCAGCAGCTAACAGCTGATGCACCGTCTGGTGTTTCGTCGCAGTGTTTCACCAGTAGGCGTTGGACGGCAAGGAAATCTGCGACGAAATTCACGTTGTGCCAAAGTCACCGACCGATTATTGGTCAAATAAATAGTCACCAATATTCCGCGTTCTGGAGCAGTGTAGCGTAACATTGTTTATTAACGTGTATTTCGCATGTGTTTACTACACAAATGTCAAAACAGAACTGACATTAGGGGCCAATCGCCAAATTTATAGCATTTTCTGATAGGAGGATTACTTTTGCGGCACCTTGTATAATATGAGGGTTTTCGGGCGGATATTTGGTAGAAGCTAATTCACTTGGGGACTATTTATCCATTGTGAAGGGAAGAAAGAATTTTACGGATTATGGAAGAGAAAGAGAAAATAAAACAAGTAAGAAGGCGTTAAGTTCGGCCGGGCCAAATCTTATATAGCATCCACCACGGAGTGCATTCCACAGTATTACCAGCATATTAAAGGATGTCGACTTTACATAGAAGTACAGTACCATATTACGAAAATTGTGATATTTTTATGCACATTACTATATTTGTTTACTATTTCAAACTATAATGTATACTGATGCGCACTGATACTGATCGAGTCTTCATAGTCAGAACACCGAATATATACACCAAATTTCATGATATCCACTTCAGCGGTTTGGAAGGTCCCATTTTTATCCCTCTTTTTCAATTATATCCCTTAAAAGTACGAATTTCGAAAAAATCCTCTATTTTACGTGTCTATGCAATTAGAGGGATGTACACACCGAATTTCATGATTCTAGCTGTTGTCGTATCATTGGTACCATATTTTATCCCTTTTTGTCCCATTTCTCCCGCTAAAACTTTTATTTTCTTTGTGGTACTTCCAAGCTACAAGAGGAATGTCCGCAACAAATTTCAAATGTATGAAAATCAAAAATATAATTAATAAACCAAGGCTACCAATATTTTTATACTATGTATATATATAATCGAAATAATATTTCAATTCATAAAGTAAATATAAGGCAGCAATCATAAATACCCTAAATATGGGGGGACAGAGAGTGTATTTTCAGCTACAGTCGTTTGGTTAGTTGTATTTCCATCCTATTTTAATTTCAAAATTATAAAGTTTGAAAATACCTTATCCCTCACGTAAGCAGTATAAGACAACTTCATGATTCTACCAATTTTTATCGTAAAAGCAACAAAATAAAGTACTAATTTGGAAAAAAAAAATATTTAACGTCTACGCACTCAGAGAGAGGCTATGCACTCAGAGGAATGTATACACCGAATTCCATGATACTATCTGCAGCCATTTTGTTGGTACAATTTGTAACCCCTTTTTCGCATTTTGCTCCTTAAAAGGACGACTTTCAAAAAATGCATCATTCTAGCTGTAGCCTTTTAGTTGGTACCATTTTTATCCCTCTGCTTCCATTGAATCCCTTGAAAGTACGAATTTGGAAAAACCTTTTTTCGTCTCTACTCAGTCAGAGGAATGTATACAGCGAATTTCGTGGTTCTAGCTTCATCCATTAGTGTGGTACAATTTGTATCCCCTTTTTCCATTTTACACCCTAATAGTACGAGTTTCGAAAATTTCCTTTATTTTATGTGTCTACGCAATCAGAGGAATATATATATATATATATATATACCGAATTTCATTATGCTAGGTGCAGCCGTTTGGTTGGTACTATTTTTATCCCTCCAAACCCATTTAACCCCTTAAAAGTACGAATTTTGAAAAAATAATTATATATCATGTAGCTAGCTACTCTATTAGAGGAATGTACACGCCAAATTTCGTGTTTCTATCTGTTGTCGTTTGATTTTTATCCCTTTTTGTCCCATTTCGCCCCCTACAAATAAAAATCACTCTATGGTGCGATTTTCAAATATCAAGTAAATAAATACAAGCTAATATGTTCAAAAAACATGCTGAAATACTCTAAATATTAGGGGTATTTTCAGTCCTTGTGAGTGAAAATTTTTTTCCTCTGATCCGATTTCGCCCACCTTCAATCCCAACCGATCTGCAAACATAAGACACATTTAGGAAAAATTTGAACCTCCTAGCTCATATCGTTCGGCCGCTATCGTGCTTTCAATAGACAGACAGACAGACGAGCATGGCTATATCGTCTTAGAATTTTACCACGACCCAAAATATATATACTTTATGGGGTCTCCGATGAATATTTTAAGGTGTTACAAACGGACTGATTCACCCCACCATCCTGGAGGTGGGGGGTATTAAAATTAATAATGAGGAATGTCTAGAGAAGGCGAAGTGTCCTCTAAGGCCAGCCGTAAGGATGCTGGTGTTTCTTTTTATGAATGCCAGTAGTTTCTTTGTTCTACTTGGGTTAATTTTCGGCCATAAAGTGCGTGTTATTCTGCAGTTATGCACGGAGTCCCATCGCATCCTTGTTTCCCCGTCTGCTATTTCGTCTATTTGATTAAGTAGCTCGATAAAAGGTGATGTTCACAGCCACTGGAACATCCATCGCTTCGTTTCCAGGTATATCCGTGAGATCAAGTACCCATCCAAGTGTTACGTCGTGTGTTCGGAGTCTGTAAATTTATCAGATAACCTTAGAATTTAAGGCTTTGAATATATATATATATATATATATTCTGAATGTTTATGTATATTTATGGCATAGATTTCTGCCTGAAAGACTGTACAATTGATTGGTAGTGGGATGTTTCTAGTTCAAATATAACATGATCCTGAAAATGTTATCATGATCCAATGTAAAGCGTGTAATCTAGAGCAGTAATATGGTAAATTGGAAGGATATTTGTATTGAGGCTATGAACCGATATCTCCAAAATTTAATAGCGATCGTCTTTGGCCCAAAAACTCACTTATGCCAAATTTCTTGGTATTCCGACCTGTAATGAGCGAACAAGCTTTAGATGGACGGACAGACAGACATCGTTAAACTTAAAGATGGGTCTAACACGATTATTTCTTGGTGTTACAAACATTTAGCGTAAATTATAATAAATGCCCTATTCCATGAAGTTGAATTCACCTAAAATATATATATATATATATATATGGTATCTCCTATAAAAATTGGAATAAACTTTGGTTAAAATAAAACCTCCAAACGGAGAGTCGAAACCACTTGCAATAATATTGTTATAATCACTTTAAACTTATAAAATATTTATGCATTTCCACGCCCCTTGTAGTACCATCATCGTCCCTATCCTAGGTGAAATTTAATCCTTAATACTAGTGCTGGAATCCTCTATGTCTCAATATATCACCAGGTTTTTATACACTATACCACAGGGTATAATGACTTTGTGCATTTGTTTCTAACACCCGAAAGGAAACGAGATAGATCCATCGTTTATTATACCAATCGACTTAGAATCACTTTGTGAGTCGATTTAGCAATGTTCGTCTCACTGCCTGTCTGTCTGTCTGTCCGTCTATTTTTTAGAACTAAATGAAACTTTGCAGAACGAAGTTTTATGGGATAAGGACGAACGCTATTTAATTTGTAGAAAATCGGTTCAGTTTTAGATATAGCTCCCACACAAATTTTGCTCCGGATTTTACTCTTTCCGCTCTAGAAACCACATTTATCAACAGATTTTCTTTCAATTTGGCAAAACGCCACGTATTTTAACTAGAAACAGCTCTGGTAAAAATGGGCCATATCGGTTTAGATTTATATATAGCACCCATACAAATGTCTCTCCCGATTTGACTATTTTCGCTCTAGAAGCCCAATATTTTAACAGAATTTCTTCAAATTTGACAAAACCCTTATATTTCAACAAGAAACAGCTCTGGTAAAAATGGGCCAGTTCGATTCAGATATATATATATATAGCTCCAATACAAATTTCGCCACCGAACTGATTATTTCCGCTCTATAAATAGCATATTTGAACAGAGTTTCGTCCAATTCTGCATATCAGCTCATATTTCAAATAGAAACATTCATGGCGAAAGTGGGTCACACCGGTTCAGATTTATATATAGCTCCCATATAAATGATTTACCCAATTTGATTCTTTCTGCTCTAGAAACCACATATTTAACAGATTTCCATCAAATTTGAGAAAGCGTTTTATATTTCAACTAGAAAACCTATATAATAAAGTGTCAGATCGGTTCAGGTTTATATATAGCTCCCATTCAAAGTTTGTGTTCAAATTTTCTTACAAATACAGATAGAACTATGCAATTTGTGGTATATTCTTCTCTTATAGCTGTATCGTTCAAGTGTAACAACCTTTTCATACCCTACACCACAGGGTATAATGACTAGGTGTAGGGTATCATATAGTCGACCACGCTCGACTTTAACCTTCCTTACTTGTTTTAATTGTTTTATAAATGTGGAAGCTGGGACCATGGGCTACGAACCTTCTATTACCTTCCACACAAATCATCCGGCCCTCTTTTCTCTGAGAGAGAAATCGGTTTAGCCGACTTACTTGTTTCTACTTTAGCGTTTAAATTATAACACGATATTGAAAATTTCATCAAGGTCTGATATAATATGTGAATTCTGGTTAATTTCTGGCCAGTGTAAATCGTAGGAATAATTCCAATTTTCAACTACTTACAAGTCTACCACAAGCTTTAGACGGACAAACATCCTTAAATCGTCTCAGATGCTGATCCCAAGCTTAAAGGTGGGTCTAGCTTGATTATTTCTTGGTGTTACAATCATTTGGCGTGAAATTAACCTTTCACTTATCACCCTATTCAATGGAGTGTTGTAATAAATTTGCAGGATGGGCAAATGTAAATGAAGTTGCTTTCGGGATTTTTATTTTTCAGTAATTAGCAGGATGGATTCCTTTTCTTTCGACTAGAAATTATAGCGCAAATTACTGGCTGTGTTTGGTAATTGCGTTTCGGGTGTACGTTTTTCTCTGATTTTTTTATTTTCGGCAATTTGAAGATTTTAAGGAATGTTGTCTTTAAGAAAAACTGTTTAAGGTATATTCTATACACATTTAAATTCCAAAAGCTCATATTCATATTTCATTATTTGAAACTTTTTGAATAAAATCTTATTTAAATACTTTTAAAGCATTTTATATTACGGCTTTGTTCAGTTCAACAGGTTTAATTTTCACAGTTTTCCTGAACTGTTATTGCATAAAGACATTCTCAAAGCTTCCTGTGAACTGTTAGCAATTTTTAATAACTTTTTTCATATTTAACTTTCCCCTGCAAGTGCAACGTCCTGCGTGGAAATTTCACCATCGAGTTGAGGACGATGGCCATCGATCAATTCACAATTTAATTTTGTTGTTGTTGTTTTTTTTTTTGCTTTCTATTATTAAGCGATATTTTTCACAGTTCATATTGCAACTCCGTGTATCTTTCATGGATGTGGATAGGTGTTGGAAAAAGTTGGATGAAAAAAGTTTCAATAGCCATTGAAAAGCAGCAACAAGCTGCACAATCATGCCGCACACCGGCGGCTAGTTTTACAATGTAGTTCACATAACCGTGCTAACAACCCCAACATAAAAAACAAAACAAAACAAAAAATACTCCAATTTTCATTGGATTGTTGGCTGCTATTGTGCATTGACCGTTTCGACGTTTGATCCTACACTGAAAAAATATATATTTATAATATTAACGAAAACTGCTTGCTAAATGCAACTTCTCTAGTTAATTTCACTGATTTTTAGAAAATATTTCACAAAAATTGTTATGCATCTTTTTGACGAAAAAAAAACAACGATGTTTCTTCCTAGTTTTTTTTTTTTTGAAAATGTTACGTTGGTATTGGAAAAGTCCTTTCTAAAAAATATATAAATCGTCTAAGTCAATTATGGAGAATTTTTCTTTAAAACTACCAGCCTTCTAAAATGTGTATGAAGTTTTTTGGTAAACTGTTATTATACTCATGACTGACACTATTCGTTGCTGATTTTGTTGTGGCAGCTTCCGGAGGAAGCAGGAAAGGGTAATTCCATCTAAATCGATCATACAAATTTTGGATTTTCTCTCCAATTTTGATGAAATTTTCCAAATATATACTTTTATATATGGCGAATAAAACTGAATTACCGATTTTCAAAAAATTAGTTTGTAGACAATAGGGTGGTTTTAAAAAATTAACTCTTTTGTAGTATGAAATACAAATATATATTTTTCTTATTCAGTCGGGCTTTCGAAAACTTCAGACAGCAAGATAGCTATATTAAATTAGCTTATTACTAATTTTGTTCATTGATTTCAAGAAACATCGTGTAAAAGAAGAGTTTTCAGAAAATAGCGAGGACTTTATTTACACTGATCCTTGCAATGAATATTAATGTCTTATTTCTATGTGTAAATGAACAAGTAAAAACGCCGTGAAGTTCGGCCAGGCCGGAGTATATATACCCTCCACCATGGATTGCACAGAGGCTGTCGATTTTCCTAGAAGTGCAGTAACATTACAGGAAAATGTAAATTTTTTAATATAGCCAAATCAAAACCAGTAAAAATTGAAAAAAAAAAAATATTTTATAAAAAATATAAAATTTTATTTTTTTCAAACCACGCTTGTAAGGCAAGGCAACCAATAAATTTTGTATCATACATATCGAAATAATACTTCAAGTTAATTCAAAAAGTAAATATAAGACTATAAGAAACTATAAGAAATATATACTACAGATGATTGTATTTCCATCCTATTTTAATATCAAAAAAAAGAAATTTTGAAAATCCATTATATATATATATATATATATATTATATATATACGTCATGATTATACCCATTTTTGCCGTAAAAGTAAAAAAGTACAAATTTGGGAAAAAATCTTTTTATTTTGCGAGTCTTTGCAGACTGATGAATGTATGCTCCGAATTCCATGGTTCCAACTGCGGCCTATTGATTGCAACCATTTTTATAACCTTTTTCACATTTCACCTCATTAAATCCCTTTATTTTACATGCCAACGCAGTTAGAGGGATGTACACACCAAATTTCATCATTGTAGCTTTAGCCGTTTAGTTGGTACCATTTCTATCCCTCTTTCCCATTGCATCCCTTGAAAGTACGAATTTGGAAAAACCTTTTAATGTTTAGTGTCTATGCAGTCAGAGGAATATATAGTCCGAAATCCATGCCGCCATTTGGTTGGTACAATTTGTATCCCCTTTTCCCATTTTACCCCCTAAATGTACGAATTTCGAAAAGTCAATTTTGTACGTGTCTATGCAATCAGAGGAATGTATACACCGAATTTCATCGCTCTTGGTGTAGCCGTTTGGTTGGTACCATTTTATCCCACTATTCCCCTGGCCCTCCTTAAAAGTGCGCATTTGAAAAAATACTTTTATATTCTGTATCTACTCAATTAGAGGAATGTACACGCCGAATTTCGTGTTTCTAGTTCTTGTCGTTTGATAGGTACCATTTTTATCCCCTTTTGTCCCATTTAATCCCCTACAAATACGAACCACTTTATGGGCATACCCAATATGAAGTAAGTAAAAGCAGACACATTGAAAGAACATGCCTAAAACTCTAAAATATTAGGGATTATTATGGGTCCTTGTGAGGGAAAAAAAATTCCCTTTGGACCGATTTCGCCCAGTTGCAATGCCAACTGATCTGCGACTATAGGACGCATTTATGCAAAATTTGGACCTCCTAGCTCCTTTCGCTTGGATGCTAGCGTGTTTTCAAGAGACGGACGGACGGGCATGGCTAAATCGTCTTAGAATTTTATGACAATCAAGAATATATGAGTCATTCCATGTCAAGCGGTACGGTTTTTGAACTCGATAGCTGCGATTGTTTTGAAAGTTTGTGTATGTATTCTTCTCATAACATTATTGTATACCTATTTTTGGAAAAAAATATTTTTTTTCACGAGTTATGACCAATTGAACAGTGAAAAAATACTACTTTTTTCAAAAGGTGTGTTCAGTTAATCGCCTGTAAAGCATGAAATACTTTACCGATTTTAATGTGTTATACCTAGTTTTGAAGGTAATTTCAATTACTTTTAAAATATTGACGTGGTGTGCTACAACATGTTTAGATTTTTTAAAGTTTTTACAATTTTAATTTTCGAAATGATTACACTAGTAATTTTGTTGAAATTTTAAAGTATTGTACATAGGTCTATTTGTAAGCAACTGTGTGAGTTTGAAATGATAGTTTCTATTTTTTAAGATTTTTTTTCGATTTTTTTTACAAAATCAACCAGAATTACAGTGAAAAATCATCAAAATTATAATTTTTTCATTAGGTAAAAAAACAATGAAAAATTCAAGAAAAAATAGGTTATGGAAAAATATATTTTTTTTGGCAATTTTTTTTGGTGCAAAATCTCACAATACAAAAAAATAAAATTTTCCATAACCTATTTTTTCTTGGATTTTTCATTGAAATTATCTTCAAAACAAGGTATAATACATTAAAATCGGTAAAGTATTTGAGGAGTTACAGGCGATTAAATGAACACACCTTTTGAAAAAAAGTTGTATTGTTTTCACTGTTAAATTGGTCATAACTCGTGAAAACAATTTAAATTTTTTCCAAAAATACGTGTACAATAATTTTATGAGAAGAATACATACACAAACTTTCAAAAGAATCGCAGCTATCGAGGTCAAAAACTGTACCGCTTGACCTGGAATGACTCATATATACTTTATAGGGTCTCAGGTCGATATTTCAAGGTGTCACAAACTGAATGACAACTTTAGTATACCCCCATCCTGTGGTGGAGGGTATAAACAAGTAATTATTTTGAAGTATGAAATACAAATATATATTTATTTTGTAATTTCGTTGGTCTTTCGAACACTTTAACTAGCCAGATAGACAGATGCATATAAAGGGTGATTTTTTAAGACTTGATAACTTTTTTAAAAAAAAAACGCATAAAATTTGCAAAATCTCATCGGTTCTTTATTTGAAACGTTAGATTGGTCCATGACATTTACTTTTTGAAGATAATTTCATTTAAATGTTGACCGCGGCTGCGCCTCAAGTGGTCCATCCGCTTAGTCCAATTTTGGCATTTCCACGTTTTTGAGTAACAGAGGCCCAATTGCTGCGAACGGTGACGAATCGATAATTGATGGTCATCATTAACATTGGCCGATACAGCTGCGATATTTTCTTCAGTTCGTACTCTACGTAAGCGTCTTGGTGGTTTAATGTCCAACAATGTAAATTTGGTGCGAAATTTAGTCACAATAGCCCGAATAGCCGCTTCAGTGGGTCGATTAAACTGACCATAAAATGGAAGCGTGCGATGAACTTTCTTAACAGAGCACGCATTTTGATAATAAAATTCAATGATTTGCAAGCGTTGCTCGTTAGTAAGTCTATTCATGATGAAATGTCAAAGCATACTGAGCATCTTTCTCTTTGACACCATGTATGAAATCCCACGTGATCTGTCAAATACTAATGCATGAAAATCCTAACCTCAAAAAAATCACTCTTTACTTCCTCCGAACTATGCAAGAATATTGAACTACATGGATTGTTCGCAATTTTGTTTATCGATTTCCTGAAACATTTTCATAGTCTTAAAGAAGAGTTTTCAGAAAATGAAAATGCTCCAATCTGCGAACATCCAAGCTTTGCAGCAATCTGAAAATTAATAACAATTTTCGCTGTGCGAATGAAAAATTTTGTGTTCCTTAATTTTTGCCAGTGTATGCCACAGTAACATATGTCGAAGCATACGTAATATTGTGGCGCTTTATAGCGTAACGTTGGTCATTCGTATGCATTTTCCACAAGTGATTTTTTTGTTTACAACACGGTTATACGAGTACGTACATACGTACGTATGTATGTGCTTGGCATGCAGGTTGTATGCCAATATTTACTTAGTTACATTTCTGCCAAATAGAAAAATATCGCACACACACAGACACACCAAAAAATACATTGCGTCGATCCATTTGGCAAAGATTCGACATCCAAATATACACACATACATATGTGGATACGTATTGAACAGACCGAGCCAAAGTGAGACCGAAACTGAAACCAAACGAAAGCAAAGTAAACCAACAAAGCCAAAGCAAGCCAAGCCAAGCCGACCCAGACCAAGTCAAGCCAATCCAATTGAAGCCAAGTCGGGCAAACATGTTATCACGTCGAGGCTTGTATGATGTGGAGCAATCATTTCGGCGTTATGCAAAGGTAAATATGTACACATTGTATATTCATACAGCACACGCCTTAGGGTATCCCCCCAAAAAATACACATGTTTAGTTTAATATAGCAAAACATTGTTCTAGAAAATGGCACTCATTTTTACATTGAAGTTATTCAAAACTACAAGTACATAAATAATAGATAAGCAATTTCGGAAAATAAACACAAATTATTGGTGAATACATTTAGCTAGTTTCTTTCAAATTTAAATTTCTCGTTAAAGGTTGTTTCACAACCAACGAACAGTGGTCCAGAATGAAATTCCAGTGACCAAAATTCAATAACTTTAGATTTAATAAACTTTTTTGGGCATGGACCCAAAGATTATTTTGAGAAATTAGTAATTAACCCAAACTATATTAATTTTAATATGTTTCGATTAAAAAAAAATAAAAGCAAAATTTTAATTTTATTTGACATATTTTTACGAATTAAATACAATTTTGTTTTTTTTTTTTGCTCCTTTGGGTCTCCCTAATACACATAAGTACAAATCCACAACAATCAAATGAATAAATACTATTATTATTTTTATTATGTGTTTTATAATAAAATACTACAACTTGCAAAACAGAGACATATGCATACTATACTACGCCAAACAAAAAATAAAACAAGAATTGAATGAAATCGCTACAATTGAAATTATTACTATTGTATAATGTGCAAAGCAGGTAGATGTGCTTGTTGAAATACAAATGTTTTAATAAAGGTCATGAATATACGAAACAAGCAATTGCAAGTAGCGTAACTGACTATTCACAGTCATCGTAATTGCAGGGAGGAACCAATTGAGCATTTCAATATATTGCCCGTAATAAATCATTGCCCTCATTGCTGGATGGAAGGCGAGGGGTTGAATAAACACACTTTATTTTCCCCTGGATCCTGTTTTTTACTGAAAAAATTAAACAAGCGAGAATTTTCGTTCCAATTCATATTTCCATGTCTTTCTGACACTGAAATGAAAAATATTTAAGAAGGATTTTGTTAAATTTCCACCCCATGCCCCTCTGCTACGGTTGGATCACACAACCGAAACCTTTGCTTGGCAAACGCTAATAAATCTCTTAAGAAACCTCTTCTAATTACACACTTTTCTATGTTCGGATCCACTTCCCTAGGACAGCTGTGTTATGAAAACTCTTTTCAACAAATTTTATGCAATTCTTTTTGGCAACTTTACCGCCAGAAAAGAAGAAAGAAAGAAAGGCACATAAAATGTTGTACAGCGGTAGCACCACCATCCCTGTTTTGTGCGTGGAATCATTAAAAAGTTTCGCAGGTTTCCCCCCTTCCAAGATGAAAATTTTACATGTTGTAATAGCAGCGCATAAAATTCGAAAGTATTTACACGGTTTACGGTGTTTATAGGGCAGCCGATGTTAACACCGTGTATGTTTGTCTATATGGACATTAGAGTGTCTCAGTCTTAAAGGTGTCAAGAACATTTTGCAACTTTCACCAAAGTTCATTGCATTTATTTTGGAAGTCATCATGAATTCTAGATAAAAATCTAAAACGATCTGGACATGGACCTCGATCATCCATCCATCCGTCTGTTTGTTCAAAGCAAACTGGAACTCTAATAAATTAAAAGAAATTTCACATAGATATAATTGAAGCTCTCTAGGACCCAGTAGAGGCTATACAGTAGGGTCTAAAAAATGTTTCGTGTTACCAAAAAATGGACAAAAAGTTTCGCTATTTTTCACAACAAATTAATCAACAACAAGAAACTAGAAATTGTTATTTATAAAATATCACAATATTGGTGTTTATTCACTCCACGAGAGTATTATGTCTTTGTGCATTTGTTTGTAACACCCCAAAGGAAGCGAGATAGACCCATTGTTAAGTATACCGATCGACTTAGAATCACTTTCTGAGTCGATTTAGCAATGTCCGTCTGTCCATCTATTGTTGTAATCAAATTACAGGTCGCAATTATAGTCCGATCTTAACAAAAGTTGGCACAAATAAGTTTTGTGGATCAAGGACGAACGCTATTTAATTTGAGGCAAATCAGTTCAGATTTAGATATATCCCCCATACAAATCTCGCTCCCTATTTGACATTTTCCGCTCTAGAAACCCCATATTGTACTCGATTTTCTTTAAATTTTGCACAACATCTTATAATCCAACTAAAAACAGCTATGCAGAAATAAGATCGGTTCAGATTTAGATATAGCCCTCATACAAATGTCGCTCCCGATTTGACTTTTGCCGCTAGAAACCACATATTGTACTCGATTTTCTTTAAATTTGGCACAACAGCTTATAATCCAAGTAAAAAACCTATGGTGAAAGTGGGTAAGATCGGTTCAGATTTAGATATAGCCCAAATACAAATGTTGCTCCCAAATGTTTAACCCATTTTGGCCAAACTATACATATAATATTTCACCTATTTCGTTCCAGATTTCAATATACCCCCATACAAATGTCCTTTCCGATTTATATATATATATACAAGTTTGACGTCGGTTTTATTTTCTTTGCAAAAACTTATAATTCAGAATAAAATCATAATTCGAATATTTAATACTAATTATTCGTAGTTTCTTTATGTACGCTACTTTCTATATCAAAACCAATATTTAAAGAGTCTTATTCGATTACTTGAATAACATTTAATCGGTTACATATCCTAGGAATATTAGAATATAATATTAATTCACGAATCTTCAGAACTTATGAGATTTCGCGAATTTTATATACAACTTTTTGCGGGGGCATACAAAAAGTTGTATATAAATACAAGCTAGCCTAATGGGTGCAAATCGGTTTGGTTTGAATGTTGCCCAAGAGGCAAAAAAAGAAGTAAGTAAGCTTCAGGCGGTTAAACCGACTTATATATACCTTCACTCTAAGAGAACATATACGCGGAAGTTATAAGAAATTAAATTTTTCTTAGGGCAGGATAAGTTGAGTGGAAGGTACTATAAGGTTCGTGACACATGGTCCCAGCTTTCGCATTTGTAAAATAGTTCTAAAAGCGTGATCAAATATCGAGTCATAGCGGATTCCGTGCAACTGTATAGAAGATGTGAGGTACAAGAAGGGGCGTGGCTAAAGCGAAAATATTTATTAGGTTTAAAGAGGTTATAAAAATTTTGACTCGGTTTTATTGCAACCAAAATTTATGCCACTTTCTGTTGGAGGCACCACAAGTGGTGGCAATATCGCCCATATTCCACACAAATATAACCTCTACAAAAACATTGCCAAATATCAAATTTCACAGTATTCTGATCATCCGTATAGAAGATATAACAGCTTTAATTTTACTTACTTTTGACTGATTTGTGTAGGAGGTACTGGAAGGGGCGTGACAAAACCCGCCATATTTTATACGCCTAAAGTGATTGTCAAAACTTTATCATGTACCAAAATATAGCTGAATATCCGCTTGGAAGTTACATTGGTTTTAATTTAAGATTGGAATGTGGGCTATTTGTGTGGGAGGTACCGGAAGGGGCGTGGTAATTTCGATCATCTTCGAACCTAAACTAAGTTTGGGAAAAATATTACCATGTGCAAAGTTTGAATTGATTCCTTAATTCATTTCGAGAGTTATCATGTACACCAGCCAGACAGACGGACGGACGGACGGACATGGCTCAAACAACTTAAAATGTTGTGAAACGGATTGGGGTCTTAAGTCACTCCTTCAATGCGTTACACTTTTTTCTGTCCCAAATGATATATACCCTCCTACTCTGTAGAGTATAAAAATAAAAATTCCCTGCAAGAACTGAAAGTATCTTTAAAATTTTGATTTTTTTGAAGTATTTCAATACATTATTATATGATTTCAATTTTATATTTAAATATTCAAAACTACTATAGTACTACTGGCAATATTTACATAGATAATCTAAGACTAGACAACTATATAAATATGTTTGTGTTACCGCCTTATTAGTAGGTCTGATCATTAAAAGTACGTAAATATTGCTACTATTTGGCTAATGAAACATAATTTATCTATATGGGAGTGGCTGTTATCTTTTATATGACGCCGCTACGCACAACTACCATAAAATCAATGCCACACATCTACAAGTGCACTTGCTAATAGGGAATATTTGTATTTATAAAGAAATAATAATTTTATAAGAAATTATATTTTTCTTCGTAATATACTGCTTTTCTACGTAATTCTGCCGCCGCTCACTGTGCTGAACGGCATCCCAGTCGAACTCAACTTCTATTATCGACTTTAAAATGACGACTTTTCCAAATGGTGCTTTTCACAAACGATTATTGCTAGATCTTAACATAATTCATAAATATTCTTTTACAAAATAATTTTGTATTGGTGACAGCAGCAACTTCTTCCTTAAGGCACTCTAATGTCCGCATGTCTACGCAAAGATATGAAATATACTCAGGTCTGACCCAATTCTCAGTTCAGGTGATACGAATAAATCATACAATTCCGTGTGTAATGTACCGACAGACAGAATGACGGACGGACGATTGAGCGAACAAACGAATGAGCAGACTAATGCGTAAATTGTTTTAATTTTAATTAATTAAATTTTATGGTCACCGTTTGTTGCCGCTGTTTCGGCTTAAATATGTTGAGAGTGTGAAACACGATAACAAGTCTTGTGTATGCAGCTATGATAGCTATCTGTCAGTCAGTCAGACTGCCTGCCTGTCTGTCTGTCTGTCCATCGCCATCTCCACACCGTCATCATCTCAAGACCACCAGAAATCAAATCATCATTTGCTTGCTGTGTCTGTGTGTGTCTTTTGCTTGCGGAACAATTATCCGCGAAAAATCTGCTGATAAATACTTTCAAGTCCTCGGTTCAAATCGTTAAAATTTTACGTGAGTTTGTTTGCGTGTGCTTTAGTTAAATCTATTAACTGGAAATCATAACTCACAAACAAAAAATTCACATAAAATATTTACAAATTTCATTGTAATGATGCTCGCTGGTAGCCGCCGTAACAGCGAGGAACTACGCCGCTACATTAAAAAATTATTAATGCCCCCGTAAAGTACTTCCTCGCGCACACACACACATAAACACTCACAATACCTACGCCGCGGCATAAATGATGCATTGCCGACCATAAATAAACCACTCGAGACAATATTGTTGGGGTTTTTTGTTGGGCATTTCAAATGAAATTAAAATTTCGGCGTTTTTTACGACCATCTGGAGGAGGAAGAGACAATGGCCCCGAAGTTGTAAACGGCCCATGTATACACTCTCTAAACGCAAATAAACGGCCAAACAATTGTTACAACCGACGAAAGAAAATGGTCAATATTAGTCATAGGCCATGCCACGTTACTCTCGCACTAACCAACGCGAATAAAAGTCGGAAACCTGAAATGTGCATAAACAGACGGGGTCGTTGGATAACAGAACACGCTCAACGAAATAATGACTGTTCGAATGGTTGGTACCATTTGTATCCCCTCTTCCCAATTTGGACCTTATAAGTACAAATTAGTAAGATCTCTTTACAGAAATAAAATTTCGACGAAATTTTCTATAAATATTCCCTATAGAAATAGAATTTCGACGAAATATTTCCTATATCAATAGAATTTCGACGAAATATTTCCTATAGAAATAGAATTTCGATGAAATATTTCCTATAGAAATAGAATTTCGACGAAATATTTCCAATAGAAATGGAATTTCGACGAAATATTTACTATAGAAATAGAATTTCGACGAAATATTTCCTATAGAAATAGAATTTCGACGAAATATTTCCTATAGAAATAGAATTTCGACGAAATATTTCCTATAGAAATAGAATTTCGACGAAATATTTCCTATAGAAATAGAATTTCGACGAAATATTTCCTATAGAAATAGAATTTCGACGAAATATTTCCTATAGAAATAGAATTTCGACGAAATATTTCCTATAGAAATAGAATTTCGACGAAATATTTCCTATAGAAATAGAATTTCGACGAAATATTTCCTATAGAAATAGAATTTCGACGAAATATTTCCTATAGAAATAGAATTTCGACGAAATATTTCCTATAGAAATAGAATTTCGACGAAATATTTCCTATAGAAATAGAATTTCGACGAAATATTTCCTATAGAAATAGAATTTCGACGAAATATTTCCTATAGAAATAGAATTTCGACGAAATATTTCCTATAGAAATAGAATTTCGACGAAATATTTCCTATAGAAATAGAATTTCGACGAAATATTTCCTATAGAAATAGAATTTCGACGAAATATTTCCTATAGAAATAGAATTTCGACGAAATATTTCCTATAGAAATAGAATTTCGACGAAATATTTCCTATAGAAATAGAATTTCGACGAAATATTTCCTATAGAAATAGAATTTCGACGAAATATTTCCTATAGAAATAGAATTTCGACGAAATATTTCCTATAGAAATAGAATTTCGACGAAATATTTCCTATAGAAATAGAATTTCTACGAAATATTTCCCATAGAAGTAGAATTTCGACGAATTTGCCCTATAGAAATGCAATTTCGACGAATTTGCCCTATAGAAATGCAATTTCGACGAATTTGCCCTATAGAAATGCAATTTCGACAAATTTGGCTATGGAAAAGCAATTTCGACAAATTTGCCTATATAAATGCAATTTCGACGAATTTGCCTATAGAAATGCAATTTCGACGAATTTGCCTATATAAATGCAATTTCGACGAATTTGCCTATAGAAATGCAATTTCGACGAATTTGCCTATATAAATGCAATTTCGACGAATTTGCCTATAGAAATGTAATTTCGACGAATTTGCCTATAGAAATGCAATTTCGACGAATTTGCCTATAGAAATGCAATTTCGACGAATTTGCCTATAGAAATGCAATTTCGACGAATTTGCCTATAGAAATGCAATTTCGACGAATTTGCCTATAGAAATGCAATTTCGACGAATTTGCCTATAGAAATGCAATTTCGACGAATTTGCCTATAGAAATGCAATTTCGACGAATTTGCCTATAGAAATGCAATTTCGACGAATTTGCCTATAGAAATGCAATTTCGACGAATTTGCCTATAGAAATGCAATTTCGACGAATTTGCCTATAGAAATGCAATTTCGACGAATTTGCCTATAGAAATGCAATTTCGACGAATTTGCCTATAGAAATGCAATTTCGACGAATTTGCCTATAGAAATACAATTTCGACGAATTCTCCTATATAAATGCAATTTCGACGAATTTGCCTATAGAAATGCAATTTCGACGAATTTGCCTATGGAAATGCATTATTGACGAATTTGCCCTATGGAAATGCAATTTCGACGAATTTTCCCTATATAAATGCAATTGCGACGAATTCTCCTATATAAATGCAATTTCAACGAATTTGCCTATAGAAATGTAATTTCGACGAATTTGCCTATAGAAATGCAATTTCGACGAATTTGCCTATAGAAATGTAATTTCGACGAATTTGCCTATAGAAATGCAATTTCGACGAATTTGCCCTATAGAAATGCAACTTTGACGAATTTGCCCTATGGAAATGCAATTTCGACGAATTTGAACTATAGAAATTCAATTTCCACGAATTTGCCCTATAGAAATGCAATTTCGACGAATTTGCCCTATAGAAATGCAATTTCGACGAATTTTCCCTATAGAAATGCAATTTCGACGAATTTGCCCTATAGAAATGCAATTTCGACGAATTTGACCTATAGAAATTCTATTTCGACGAATTTGCCCTATAGAAATGTAATTTCGACGAATTTGCCCTATAGAAATGCAATTTCGACGAATTTTCCCTATAGAAATGCAATTTCGACGAATTTGCCTATAGAAATGCAATTTCGACGAATTTGCCCTATAGAAATGCAATTTCGACGAATTTGACCTATAGAAATTCTATTTCGACGAATTTGCCCTATAGAAATGCAATTTCGACGAATTTGCCCTATAGAAATGCAATTTCGACGAATTTTCCCTATAGAAATGCAATTTCGACGAATTTGCCTATAGAAATGCAATTTCGACGAATTTGCCCTATAGAAATGCAATTTCGACGAATTTGACCTATAGAAATTCTATTTCGACGAATTTGCCCTATAGAAATGCAATTTCGACGAAATTACCTACAGACAAAAAGGTCCATTCCATATTGTCGGGAAATGTTAGATATTATACAAAATTGTATTATTATAACTTATACGTCATCAATAAGAGAGAGACAGCGGGTGGCGTATAAGTAATATTATTATTATTATTGGCGTATTAAGTAATATTACCCATTCGCATTGTTATGGAATGCACCGGGAAATTAACTGATATGAAGTCAACTCACTAAAATCTTTTCGACTGATTGATTTTGAACAGATATTAATCTCTGAGTGTACACCGCTCAAACCAACCAAAGATTTGTTGTCAATTATTTTTCCCAAAATTTTACAACTACGCTTTATAACGATAACTTTACCATTTCGTTTCCAGTCATCATTTTTATAATATGTGCTTTGAACATGAAGTCGTTGAATGGAAAATATCTCAAACAACAAATTACCGGATTTATTAATTTGGCCACAACAGTTCCGCAAACTTTAACATAATGAAAAGACTCGTTGTATTAACTTACAGGAAGCCTCAAAATGATGTAATGCAATGTAAAAATGATTTAGTTTCTTCAACAGTCAAATTTCAAGCATGGAAATGCTTAGTTGATGATGTAAAACATTGCATCCATGTTCCCTTTTGAGGTCAGAAAAAATCAAGTCAGTTTTTAAATAATTTGCATACTCGATTTTGCTAGAACCGTTTGTAAAACTCACCCTACTGTGCATAGGGTGGTGAGTATATCGAGTATCGATCTTAGGACTGCGTATCAGCATTTGGACTGAGACTCCATGAAATCTATAACAATAATGTTTAAATTGCTACTGAGTATTAAAATATGTTTTTCAGCATTCTATTTGAAGAAATTGTTTCGAATAAATAATAAATAATACAAAATTTCTACCCAGCGACTATAGTTGTCCCTGGCTACAATAATCAATAGATTCCAACAACCTGTACTCCCATCATCATCATCACCATCAACTCAACAGGCATATACATAAATTATTTAGAAACATTTCAACTCATAAAAAACTCATGACCCTACAAAAAGCAAAGCTTCTTGCTGTTGTCCATTTTACGGCCATCAGACTGAGTGTGCCGAGAACGATAGAGGTAGCTTAATCAAAGCCATTTGTACAGTATCCAAAGGACACCTGTTTTGTTTCAATAATTTATGAAATACACAAATGCAAATATTGACTTCCGCTTCCTGTTGAGCATTTAAGTTTTCCTTTAAGGACACACTCGCACACACAGCAGCACACACAAATGGAAATCATTTTATTCATTCATGCAAAAATCGATACTGAATTTTACCGTTCGCATTTCAGGGAATTCTTGTGACATAAATAAAGTCAACTGTAAGGAAAACGAAGAATTAAATGCAACACAGACACAGAAAAAAATCAATACATCATCATTTCCACATGGGGAATATATTAACTTTTATGTGTCCTTTTGTTTTTGATTTGCTCGTGTGTGTATATTTCTTTTTTTTTTTGGTAGAAAATTATACCGGAAAATCCTATAAAGGAAGACTTTGTACAAATACACAACAGGCAACAATCGTATACAGTGACCGGCCAATGGAGTATGGTTAGTGTGGCTATTCTCTACTTATATGAGATATTTCGGTTTCATTGCACTGTTTCATCGAACCTTAAAAAATCAAAAAGAAGAAAAATCTTGTATTTAACAATACAGTTTTCTCTTACTGTTCGAATCTAGTTAGTTTAGTTCATTTAAGATGTTTATGATTACGCAAAAAAGCATTTTCAAATATATTTCAAAGTCTGATCTTACGTTATCCCCCATATAAAACAGATCACCAAACGAATTGTCGTAATATCAACATTCTACTAATTTCTACAATATATCCAATTATCCGACTTTCAATTTTAGTATCTCAAAATAATTTTTGTTGTGTCTCGAACAATTAGGGTTTTCACAACATCAAAAAATACAGTCTTTTATTGATCGACAGCGATTCCGAATCACATTTAACAGCATTTTCTTGTCATAAAAGAGTTGTTTTCACTAATTGATACCCAATATTAATCCAAACACCCTGTTATTTCTGCGATTTCATAACATTTCGATTTTCTAAAAAGAATGTGCTTATTGGGACATTTTTTAAAGAATCACCGGTCACGATACAATATTCCGGTTCTGTGCATATCCAAATAAAATGCACATGTGCTTTTTTTGCACAGTATTTCCATTATGAACAACTTGGAAAAAAGTCTCATGTACGGACCATCATGGAATGGGGCTATACTATGGCTATACTATTGGCTGAATCTTGACGTTAGGTTATTTTGCACTACACTGTACATGAGATGATGTATTTTCAATATTTACTGTTGGAATTAAAAAAGAATGGAAATATAACATACTGTAGCACCCACTATCTACCAATATTTATGATATTTAAGCTTTTTTGAAAATATAAATATAAGAATATTTATTTTTTTGGATTGACTTAAATTATTATTTCGATATATATAGTGTAAGCGTGGTTTGAAATAATATATTTATTTATAAAATTATTTTGTCAATATTTGTATTTGTTTTGGTTTGGCTATAGTTAAAAAATTAATATTTTCCGGTAATATTACTGCACTTCAATGAAATCGACAGCATCTATTAAATGCAATCCATGGTGGTTTTTACATGTTTTGATTTTATATGCTCACATTTGCTGTTCTTTATGACAAGAGCTACAACTCAGAGAGTAAATCAAAATTCCAAACGGTTTGCAAGATATGAGTCGGAGAAAATGATCACTTTTGCAAAAATGACAATGAAGCCTCAAATCTTTGGGGACCCATAAAAAAGTGCATGACTTTGGGCAAAACTGGGAGACATGTCTCTTTCTTTTTTGGTCTTTTATCACGGTAATTTTTTTTTAATTTAATTTGTTTTTCTTTACTTCAACATTGATATACTCTGCTATCTATTACAGAAATAATAAAAAATAAAAAGACATGGATCTTTTATCACATAGTGGTGTCTGTATATGGTTATATTTCCATGACTTAAAAAATTACACACAGTGTAATATAATGTATATAACTTTGTTTGCATTACGTATATTTAATTAAAATATAATGTAATAATAGTAAATATACGCCCACGTATTTATAAGGCAAGTGCAAACTCTCATCCAAATCTCAAAATCTTACCACAATGTCAATCATATGATAAAACATAACAACGCACTTAACACCGGGGTACGTATACGTTATTATGACATAATATAATTAATGGTATGTATTTTGTAATAGATAGCAGAGTATCTCAATGTTGAAGTAAAGAAAAAAGAAATGAAATTAAAAAAAAAAATCGAAGAAAAAACGGTTTAAGAACCATATGTTCTAGAAAGTTGTGTACTATGATCTTAGGTACATTTTTGTATTTTATTGTTTCCTTTAATTTTGAACGGTTTGCTACTTATGGACCTGAACTGGGGAAAAAAGGTTAACAAAATTTTATTTTTTTTTGCGATTTTGAACTTGAAGATGAAGAGCTACAAATTTTCCTCAGAGGGTAAATCAAAATTCCAAACGGTTTGCAAGATATGAGCCTGAGAAAATTATCACGATTTTTTTTGCTCAAAGTTTCAGGCAAAAGCGTAATCTAGGGAAAATTCTAAGAACATTTCCCAAAGAAACCATCGATATAAAATGAATATTTAGCCCTCGGAAATCGATTTCAAATTTCAGACAAACGGACCTTGATAGATCGTCTTAGAATTTGAACATGATTTCCGAGGGCTATAAATTTATCTTAGACACATGCTTCCTTGGAGAAATGTTCCCTAGAATTTTTCCTATATTTCATTTTTGCCTGTGTTTTCAGGAGCGTTTAGCTCACAGACGGCTTGAGCTAGCTACGAAATCTGTTGCAGAAAATCATTAAACAATTCAATCTTCATTTCTGATTTATTATTTTTCATTATTTATGAAATTCCTCAGTAACAAAATTTTCGCTATTTTTATACCCTCATTCTACAGAGTATATATCATTTGGGACAGACAAAAGTGTAACGCATTGATGGAGTGACTTAAGACCCTAAGTATGTTTGGACCAAATCCGTTTAACAACATTTTTAGATGTTTGTCTGTCTGGCTGGCTGGTGTACACTATAACTCTCGAAAGGAGTTAAGGAATCAATTCAAACTTTGCACATGGTAATATTTTTCCCAAACTTAGTTCATGTTCGAAGATGGGCGAAATTGCCACTCCCCTTCTGGTACCTCTCACACAAATGACCCATATTCCCATGTAAAACTAAAACTAATGTAACTTCCACACGGGTCTTCGGAATCAGCTCTATTTAGGTATTTTTTATAATCACTTTAAGTGTACTAAATATGGCGGGTTTTGCCACGCCCCCTCCACACAAATCATCCTAAACTACATAAAATTAAAGCTATTGAAACTTCTAGACGGATGCTCGGAATACGGTGAAATTTGATATTTAGCAATTCTTTTATATAGGATACATTCGCATGGAATATGGACGATATTGCCACATCCCTTCTAGTACCTTCCACACAAAGTGACATAAACTTTGGTTACAATAAAACCAACATAACATCCATATGGGAAGTCGAAATCATTTCCTATTTGATATTTAAATAAGTTTTTATAATCACTTTAAACCTAAAAAATATTTACGCCTTAGCCACTCCCCTTCTTATACCACCCACACAATTGTCTCTATCCTTGGTAATATTAAAGCTTTCATAACTTCTATACTGGTGCATGAGATCCACTATGACTTGATATTTGATCATGTGATGCGAATCTTCTAGTACCTTCCACACAAATTATCCTGCCCTACATTGAATTTAATTCCTTAATCCATCCGTATATATGTTCACTGAGAGTGAGGGTATATATAAGTCAGTTTAGCCGACTAAAGCTTACTTACTTGTCTAATCAAATATGATTAACAATTACAAAGGCATTTTGTTGTCACTCTCCTATCCACATTTGTTATATACGAATATTATATTTTTCTTCATTTGCTACAGCAATGTATATGTGTTCTAAGTCGTCAGTATCACTGTGGAATGTAGCCCATGGTTGGGGGAACTTAACACCCCTTCACTTTTTTCTTCGCATTGGACAAAAATGATAACCAATAAATCTTAAATGTTAAATTGTTTTGAAATACATATTTAGTAAACTTTTTTTGTGTCCAGAACTCCGATACTTACTTTAGTAGTGAATGTATTTCAGTTATAGGCCGCAAATATTCCATTTCAATTAAACAAAACCCAAATAAATCGATGAATATATTTCCAATCAAATAAAACCTTAACAAACCACGGTGATACGTATACACACATACATATGTGTAAGCAAATAAATATTTATTGTTGGCATCTTAAATTCCAATATTGTCTCAGCGAAAGGGACGTAGGCGGTGGAAGGGGTGCTCCCTACCTGAAGTGTATATAAGTCTCCTTTTTATCATTAATTTAATTATTTTTATTAATATTATTATATATATATATATTATTTTTAATAATACCAAATTCGAGTTAAGCTCCTCTTTACATCTCTCTGGAGAATTTTTTCTTTTCACAACGCCACTGGTTAAAGTCAATATTTTTCGATTAATACCGCTTTCGAGTTTGGCTCCTCTTTGCGGATTTTTTCTTTTCACAGCGCCTCTGGTTAAAGTCAATACCACTTAAATGGAAATGTGGAAATGCATTTTATGGGAGTTTCCCGCCAACCATGAGAACATAAAAATCCCATTTGGTTTATTTGTGCTGGAGAAAATTTCCATAAGAGTTTTATGGTTTCCATTTCTTCGCAAAGTAGATTCTGATACGAAGAAGAATATTGAAAGTTGAATCAAAACTACTTACACATACAAACAGAAATCATTGCAGAAGTAGTAGTAGTGGAAGAAGAGGAAGAATAAAAGAAACACAAATATAATTCAATTTTTACGTATAGAATGTGGATATATTGAGTTACATGGAATTTATTCGGAAGGTGCTGAGGGAATGTCTCACACTGTAACGGTTGCGGCCAAAATCGAGAATTTTTTGAAAGAATTTTACAAATCATTTAGTGCAATTTAGCAGAAAACAGTCTGGATAAGAAAACTTCAAAAGAGATAGGAAAATAAGTTATTTTTGTGGGAGCTGTGTGATGTCAACTTCAGCTGCTAATACTGTCAGGTATTCGAGTAATGATGTGAATATGGCTAGAAGATTTTTTGTGATGTCGAAAATTCACCGACATTACTGACAACTGACCCTAAATTAATAGAAAATATTAATACTATTCCAATATATAACCAACATAATTATCAACCTGTATTAGTACAGGGTGAACAAAAAATGTATGAAAGCTTAAACGAATGAAACTTATTTCGCTTTTACGAACAATGTTTTTCTGAACATTATTACAAAATCAAAATATAGCATACAAATATTCTACTTGACCTGCAATTTAAATAATGATTTCAGGAAATAATATAAAATGTCTACCAGTGTACAGAAAAGTGAATGGTGTTATATACCATTTTATAGGTACTTGCAATACCTTTAAAATGAGATGTTGATGGGTGTACTATAGCTAATCGAAAATTGTGCTAAAATAAAGTGGCAATTGTAGGAGTTTGCCGAAAAATGCTGACGAGATATTAATTCCACCATAAACTACACACTCAGACGGACACTTTCACATTTACACTTTGAGTCAAGTTGAGTCATACATATAACTTTTGGTCCACGACATTTATAGGTTATGCTCTCTACGAATTACACATCTTAGAGTGTTTTCGGATGATTTAATGTACTAATGTAGTCATTAGCGTTTGCATTTTCCCGTACATTTTATTTCCCGGGAAAGGGGAATTATTTTCTCAACACAGCACGGGAAATCCTCAATATATCGTTTACCATGAGTTAAACTTATTTTTTCCAATGAAACATTTACATTTTATTAAGGTGGTATGTGTGCGATTTTTTGAGCGGATATTCGGCAAGTGAGCTGTGCTTCTCATTCGTTTGTGAAAATCATTTACTTAAAGAGGCCGGGAATGTTGTTGAAAATTTGCTGCGAAGCCATCTGACGAAACCTTCCACAGGGTGGAAGTCATAATAGTGGTAGTCTGCCGCCAAGTAAAAATGTTACCATGAAAACCCTAGTAATCATTTTAAAGCATCAAGACCAAATTTGAAAATAATTAATTGTTTGTAAAGCGCAACCGGAATTTACATAAATTGCAAATAAGATTAATGTACTCCTGAGGACCTTTCAAACAAGGTATAAAACTTTAAAATCGGTTAAACGGATTGCAAAATACAAGGATTTGAATATATTACAATCGTCAGCAAGACTTTAAATTTTTTGTGGAAATTTCAAGGTCTACAACTTTGCAAACAAAATTTTAAGATTTTTGCCTATGACACGTGTAAAATCTTTTTTTAACAAAGAATAATTTCTGAAATTTTCGGAAAAATCGGATTTTTTTTGGCCGGTTTGACATGGAATGACTCATATATTGTGTGTTAACCATCTCTATTTTTTTCGAAATTCCACCCGTAATCATATTTAGTTGCTATATAAGCATGTACCAAATTTCAGATTTCTACGATAATTCCTTCTAGTTTTGGCCGCTCGTCGTATGAACCGTGACACTGTGCGTCTCGTTCAAAAGTCGATTCAAGTTTGCAATTTCACACAAAATTATAGGGCGGGTCATTTAAAACTTTTAAATTAAACTTCAAAAAGTTCTGATTATTTTTTCAAATTTCTGGTTTTATTGGAAAGGTTGAACTTTGTCTTTTTATAATTGAACACACGGCAGTACCTCATCCGATCAATCAAATTTTCGAAACTGTCCAAAATCCACCAAACAGTGACTCGTTGTGGATGCATTGGCTTCTCGATCACGTCAGTCATGTGTTGGATCTCTGAAACCCATATGTGGCAATTTTGCTTATTGACATTACCCAGATGAAAATGAGCTTCATGAAGGCCGATCTCTTCTCGAAAATGTACCACGTAAATTTTTAATATTTCCAAATTTTGTTCGAGCATATAGCGTCCCAATTTGCAAATCTCAAACATAAACCTGAAAATAAAAATGAATGTTAGTTATTCTACCTTTCAAAGTCAAAGTAATCGGTAGTTCAAATTTAAAATTATAAATGGCCCACCCTATATTTCATTCAAATATAATAACAGTGGGTGAATCCAGTAGTAACGTTCGGTCATCGTAAAAAAATAAAAGTTGTCCCAGTCACCCCACGTATTAAAGATTTTTATTTACACAATTTGGTTATTGTTGAATCCAATATGGAAAATATCGAATCAAATATGTATGCTGTTCATAGCAAGCCTTTTCTAAATGTAGGCTCTATAATTTCTTCTCATCTTTGTCCATCTCGAATATTATCTAAATATTTTTCAGAAATTTGCTTCGCTTGGTAACCATCTAATAACCAATCATACCACTTATTTACAGCATTTTAATCTCTCGCATTAAAAATTACAACACTCCAAGAACAACCACAAAAAAGTTGAACAATTAATCCACCCTACCCCAGTAGTAACCCACATTTAGATAACAACATTTTCCTTATGTTTCCCCGTGTGTTTTTGGCACGTCCCAAAACATAAAAACACTTCGAATATTAACGAAAATGTTTCTAATTTCCAAATAATAAAGAAACCCAAACAATGTGAAGTGTGCACTCGCATGCCTCATAAAAAGTGATATAAACGCAAATCTAAAACTTTTTTACGATTCCATTGGTGGGTGTCTAATGTCCTGTTCTTTTTTCTATCTCTTTCTTTTGTTGCAGTCACCGGTGACATTGTGTAATTTGGGCGTTGGAGCGACATTCGGCGAATCAATACTGCACGATTTGCCACGTGACAGCACCGTGGTCACAAAGACAACATGCGAGCTGCTGCGTGTGGAACAACAGGATTTTCGTCTGATTTGGGAGGTAAGTAAATGCGAATGTGAATGTGAATAGGAGTGCATAAAACCGCACCAGGAATTTAAAGGTATTTGCCGGCGGATATACACCACCAGTATAAAATTTGATGACATTGTATTTTAGAATCCCCCCGCCCAACAACCCCCTCATCATTCTTATCCCTCATTTTCATTTCGTACATGTTTATGCTTTTGGTAATGAAAACCGCTCAGGGGAATATTATCGGTAGAGTTCTGCTGAAACAGAAATATGTATTAACTGTGTGAAAGGGTGTGTTTGGGGTGATAGATGTTTTGAAGGTTGGAAATATTACCAAATTCCTGTTACAAATTTTCTAGGAATATAATGACGAGACGGCGGATTTTTATGCAAATACCATTTCCCATCCGATTCTTATTTAGGCTAATATTAAAATAACAAATTTAATTATGCGCCAATATCCACAATATGCAATATTTAGGCAAAAATATGCAAAATACAAATGATATTTTGCAAATGTTTGAGAAATTATTATTATTACATTGAGGAAAGTAAAATGATATTTTTTCAAAATGCTTTTTTCGTCAAATTCAGTGGGAGAGTTTTCAATTAATTTATTAAAAACTTTTAATAAAGGAAAGTAGCCTTGCGATATTAGATTTTATGAAGCTTCGATAGATAATGTGTCTTTAGTTGTTTAATATACTTGTCTACATGTTTAATATATACATAGTTGATTATCACTTCATTGATATTGTCATTATAAGAGTCAGTATTATCAGGTTATAATGGACTGATTAGGTTTACGTTCAGCAGCTTTTAGAAATATCTTCTGTACAGAAAATATAAGGTATTTACTGTGAAGAAGATATTATTTAAAGGAAATTATATTCATATATCCCACATACATATATTCCATATGTTAAATAGAGCACATGTTAAATAGATATTTTATAGAATGCAAATCTATTTACAAATGGCAAACGTATCACGATGCCTTTCAAATAAAATCGGATTTTAAATTTCGTCCATTACATTGAGTTTACCAAGGACGAAAGCAAATAAATCATATAAGACCATGATTTGCGTGGTAAAATTTATATGAAATTGTTTCCATTTTAAATCATTCAGGTTCGGTATTTAAATATGTGTGCTGTAGCTTAGTGAAATATAACACCTCCTAAGGGTTGTGAAAATATAATCTTCATTAAAAAATTAAAAAAAATATAAAATATAAAACAATAGCGCATCCTGTTAACCCAATTTTCCAAGAACTCGGTGATGATCTCACGACTGGCTTATCCGACATTCGCCTTAAGGTTCTAAATTGATAATGGATTATTCGCATAACATCGATCCTTCACGCTACCCCACAAAATAATCTAAGGGCTTCTAATCGGATGGCGCGCCATACTGCTGATACTACATATCGTCCAAGTCCATGTCTTCTCTGTGAGGATGCATTGGCTTCTCGACGATCATATGTGAGTTTTTCGATCTGTAGATGCGGCTGTTTTGCTTATTAACATAGCCACTGAGATGAAAATGTCCTTCGTCAGCAAATGTGTTTTTTAAATAAGAGTTAAATAGGATAAATGTTGTCTGTAAAGTCAAAAATTGTGAAAATTGGGTTTAGAAAAACCAGCGTAACTTTTTATCAACATAGAGAATACAAAAATACTTTTTGGCATATGAGTGCTGAATAAATAGGGAATATTTGTGACAGAATTGTTTCAGAAACCCAGATTGAGAAAACCAGACATTGATCGATTGATCTTTCAAAAAACATGGACGAATTTTAATCCCAGTAATTTTGTTGTTTAAGTTGACGTTTAATTTTGCTATTTAAGCCTGAAGAACTTTATTTACAACTTTGAAATTTTTCATAGAACATTTAAATGTCCTTTTGAAAGGACTTTTTCCATTTTCTCGAAAAAAATGTCAAATTGGCCCATAGAGCTAGAGGGTTAAGATCTTCCATAAAAATAATTCTACTACAATTCCACAATATAGTTCTGACAATAAGAATTCTCTCAAAAAATGATAACATTGACCCGCTGTAAAAAGAATCTCAGACTAGCTGGACTATAAGTTTGTTCTACAACAGTGATTTACTCAATATGCTCAATATGGATCGCTAATCTGTTTTTTTATTTTTTTCCTCGATTTTTCCTATTGTCAAATTTTCCGGATAATATTATATTTGACGTAGGAATGCCAAACTTATATAGCTATCATTCAAATGTCATTCCATTACCTTCATATAACATTGTACTAAGTCTAACTAAGCCTACCATGATTTTAGACGATATGAGAGTCCATGCTTTCGTATATCCCCCATACACACCCTCCACCTCCAGGATGGGGGTATATTCACCGGAGACCCCATAAAGTATATATATTCTGGGTCGTGGTAAAATTCTAAGACGATATAGTCATGTCCGTCTGCCCGTCTGTCTGTCTGTTGAAAGCACGCTAGCTTCCGAACGAAATGAGCTAGGAGGTTCAAATTTTCCCTAAATGTGTCTTATGGTTGCAGATCGGTTGGGATTGAAAGTGGGCGAAATCGGCCAAGAGGGAAAAATTTTCCCTCACAAGGACTGAAAATACCCCTAATATTTAGAGTATTTCAGCCTGCTTTTTGTATATGTCTGCTTGTATTTACTTGATATTTGGAATGGCCATTCCCCTTATAGCATAAAAGCGCACCATAGAGTGATTCTTATTCGTAGGGGAAGAAATGGGGCAAAAAAAGTGATAAAAATTTTACATATTAAACGATAACAGCTAGAAACACGAAATTTGGTGTGTACATTGATCTAATATAAAAGTATAAAAGTATTTTTTCCAATTTCGTACTTTTAAGGGATAAAATGGGAATATGGGGATAAAAATGGTACAAACCAAACGGCTGCATCTAGAATAATGAAATTCGGTGTGTACATTCCTACAATTACGTAGACACGTAAAATAAAGAGATTTTAGAAAGTCGTACTCATAAGGGGGTAAAATTGGAAAAAGGGGATAAAAACGGTACCAACCAAATGACTGCAGCTAGAATCATGGAACTTGGTATATACATTCCTCCGACTGCATAGACACGCAGAATAAAAAGATTTTTCCAAATTCGTACTTTTTACTTTTACGGCAAAAATGGTTAAATCACGAAGTTAGGTTATTTTGCACTATGTATGTGAGATAATGGATTTTCAAAATTTGTACTTTTGTAATTAAAATAGAATGTAAATACAACCAACTGTGGCACCCACTATCTACCAATATATATATAAAGGCCCCCGGCCGAACTTTAAGCCGTGTTTACTTGTTATTTTTATTTTCAGGTTTATGTTTGACATTTGCTAAATGGACGTTATACGCTTGAACAAAATTAAGAAATATTAAAAACTTACTTTCAAAGTAGAGCGTCTTTAACACAAACTGTAGAAATTATGTGGAATTACGATCTGTACGAACTGTACGATTACGTGGAATTACGATCTCTGCTCGGCCTTCAGTTCAGCCTTCATGAAGCTCATTTTCACCTCGGTGGCTATGTTAATAAGCATAATTGCCGCATGTGGGGATCAGTGAACCAACACGTGTCTATTGGGCTGTATTAACAAATTGGGTTGATCATTATAAAATGACAAAGTTAAACCTTTCCAATAAAACCAGTTTAAAATTTTAAATGACCCTTCCTAGCAAGAGTAACATATTGCAACAAGTTTTCTTCAAATTTACCATAATATGTCAAATTTGATTAAAAGTCAACTCATACTAGAGCGGACAATAAAAGTCCAAAATTTCATATGGGCTACATAAAATCGTTCCACCGATATTAAAAACATTAGTTCCTTACATGTTATATATCAATAAAGATAACTCCATGAATTAGGAATTAGAAGCAAATCTTTTAGGTAACTATCAATCATAACTTTAAAACCTTATTCAATAACTATGTTAAAAAAGACCAATATAACTGTCATACGGATAATTGAAGTAAGCTGCAATTTCATATTTGAAAGTATGTTTAGAATCACATTAAATCTACAAAATGTTTATGATTTTGCCAGGCCCCATAAATATACACAGGGAAAATTAAAAATTAAAGTCAACTTGTATAGCAGTGTTTGACAAGACCACCCTATCCTACGCAAAATTAAAACCATAATCAGCGCAACATCAAAAAAACACTGTGGGTGGGGATATATATAAGTCGGTTTAAACTACTGCACATTTTATGGATTTTACTTGTTTTTATGGACTTTTGTTACACTTCCTTCGAAAAGCTGATACTTTTTCGGTGAATTTATTTCACTAGTAAACGATATCAGCATCGAGGTTTTCCTTGAAAACGATATCACACCAAAGACAAACACTCTAATATTCCATGTACGTTTCACTTAACCCGCTTTCTCTCGCCATAAGGACCTCTTCGACCCAGCACTTTTAATGTGTGTCGCAACAACAGAAAAAGCAACAGCAGTTGAAGCAATAGCATCAGCCAAATACAAGCTAAGGAAAGAGAGACGCTGCTAATGAAAGCGTACAAAATGTGTGTCGCTCACTCGTTCTACTGTGGTTTTGTGCCAGTGTGAATGGTTCTGTTCTGTTAGATAAGATACTTAAGTGGAGTGGAGTGGAGTACGTATTTGCAACATTGTCACCAAAAAAGTTAATTAGACAGCTTTTCTTCTGCTTCTGCTTCAGCTTCTGCTGCCACTGCCACTGTGCTAATGCTGTTAATGATGCCACTGCTGTTGCTACACTGTTGCTTATGGCTGGATGGGAGCAATCTCTTTTTTATTTTTTGGTAGAGCTGTTGCTGCATATTACGATTCGAGTCGAATTGAGTTGAGTTGTTCTGCCAGGACTCTTTGTTCGAGAATACGTGAATATGAGCTGCTTGTATTTATTTATACAACAACCTCAACAAGGTTCTTTGTAATCCAAGCTGTGTGATAATTTTCTTAACGCATTATATGCTCTTCCCAGTTCATCCCAGCCATCGGCAATTAATTCCCAAAACAATTATAGGCTTCAGCATTTTTTTTGCTTTTGTGGTGCATGTTCTGTTTAAATGTTGATAATGAATTCATAAAAGGACCGTCAAAAGGGAATATTAAGCTAAAAAGAATGTGCGATAAACATATAATGTGAGTATAATGCGAAAAATGTCTGCGAATGGTGGTGGAATTGATATAATAACTGCATTGGAAGGGAACATATGGTGGTGTAGTTATTGACAAAGTATTAAATATGATATCATAATAAGATTTCAGATAATATCCGATTTTCACTAGAAAAAAACAATAACGACTCGAAATTAATTCTTCGCACATATCAACATATTGGTGATGAGATTCTATGGGATTTATAGCAAAACAAGCTCCTTTAGGATCTTTGTTTTCTCTGCGGTCATTGTTGGTAAAAACTCAAATTTACACACACATTAACATGGAGCTCAATCAAAACATGAACTGAAGTTTCGAGGATAATATTTGTTTACAACAGCCATATTCCAGATGTTCTAAGCCTATCGATATACCTCTAATTGAGACTGGATCAATTATTTCTTGATATTACAAACACATTCCACACTGTATACTATGTTATCACATTATACCCAGCAATCAAAAATTCAATCGGGAGCTCCAGATCCCAATAAATACCGGGATTTGGCCATCGACATCCCTATCTGTCTATTGGCCTGGGGTTCATATAAATAGAAAATAATTACCAGTCACTACATGGAAATAAAGTTTGGATATGATTAATGATTATTTTCAAAATATTTCGTCGCTAAGTCAAATAGTGCCTTGTTTTTCTCGTGTAATTTATAATAAATAAATTTTTCATTTTTATCCAATTTTTTCTGAATTAATAAACTTTAAATATAAATATTTACTCTTGTCTTAAAATAACTTATTGATCGAATTATTGAACGTTTATATTCATTTTTTGTGGCTTTACATAGTGACAACAAACTTTTCCATGGAAACCCGGATAATGTCTAATATTGTTGAAAGTACAGGGTTTTCCAACAAGAGGTGTTATTTTGGCATTCAAAGAAAAATGTCATTTTTTTAGATAAATGATCGGATGTTTATTTCATAATAAAGAAGAAGGTATGCCGTTAATAATGAAAAACAACATCAGCCACCACGACCACGCTTTCAGGACCATATCATTTTCATGAAATTTTCCATAACCAAATCGTCCTCTATAGCCTAACGAATTCTATCTTTGAGGTCTTGAATCGACGCTGGGCTGTTGGCGTAGACCTTATCATTCACGTGGCCCCAAAGGAAGAAGTCGCAAGGTGTTAAATCACAAGATCTCGGTGGCCAATTGTGATCACCTCTTAGAAAGATAACACGGTCCGAAAACTTTTCCCGTAAAAGAGCAATGGTTTCGTTGCTTGTGTAACACGTAGAGCCGTCTTGTTGAATGTAAACGTTGTCCAGATCAATACCATCCAACTCCGACCATAAAAAATCAACCTCATTTTCGAAAAAGTAAGGTCCAATGACCCCGCCGGACCAGAAATCGCACCAAACAGTCACACGATGAGGATGGTGAGGCTTCTCGACAATAACTCTTGGTTTTTCCGAGCCCCAGATGCGACAATTTTGCTTGTTGACGTAGCCACCGAGGTGGAAATGGGCCTCATCAGTCAAGAAGATTTATTTGATTTATTTTTGTAGTGAATTTTAATAATTTCAATGCGTTGTTGAAGAGTGTATCGTTCCATTTTTAGTAATGGCGTAGTTTCTACTTGTCAAATGTCAAAGAACAAAAGCTTCAGAAGTGACAGCTACCGAAATACCGGGTGATTCAAAATAACACCTCTTGTTGGAAACTTGTAACTGGTTTACTTTGTTTTAAATACTGATAAATTATAAATTAAAAAATATTTTTGTAAAATCTTTTGTCTCTACACCTTTTGAAATTGAGAGAATACTATTTGGGATTGAGAAACGAAAATTGAAATTGAAACAAGTAACGAAAAGCTAAAGTCGGACGGAGCCGACTATGTGATACTCTCCACTTTCTAACCCATTGCAATTCAATTCGGAAAAAATAGAAATCGGGAATGATTGGTGGAAGTACCTTTCACCATGTATGTTTATAGGTGAAATATAATATAATATGTTCAAAATAGGTTAAACTTTTGAGAACAATATTTGCATGGGGGCCTTATCTAAATCTGAACCGATCTCACTTATACCATAGATATTGCTAACTGGATTATAATGTGTGGTGCAAACTTTGAGGAAAATGGAGTAAAATATGTTCATTCTAGAGCAGAAAAAGTCAAATCGGGAGCGACATTTGTATGGGGGCTATATCCAAATCTGAACCGATTTATACGTGCTGTTAATTAAGCATATTATCACTCATACGAACTGTAGTCGGACTGACCATCAACAGAAACAGTCCTGCAAGGTATATTTTTCCTAAGAATCATCCCTAGGAAGTGCATATGTTCTAGAAAGTTGTTTATTGAGATCTTAGGGACATTTTTGTTGTTGTAGTGGTTTCCGTATCTGGTTATATTTGCACTGTATTATCGATGGGGTGATTTTATTTAATTCATTTAAATTACACTGTACTTGCATCTTTAGGAAATCTTTTGCATTATTATATTAAGAAATATGTGTGTTTTTGTCCAGCAAAAACATTTTTTAGTCATTTTACAACATTTTGTTCACATTATTTTTATTATTATTTTATTGTAATTTTATATAAACAACACATTTAGTAAGTAGTAAAACGTCGCTTTGCTTTTAAATGTACGCCTAAAGGTACAAATTTCGAAAAATTCCTCTATGTATCGCATCCATACTGTCAGATGAATGTATACACCGAATTTCTTTATTTCAACTTCTGCGGTTTGATTGGTACCATTTTTATCCCTCTTTTCCAATTGTATCCAAAAAAGTACAAATTTCGAAAAATCCCTATATTTTACGTGTCTACGCAATTATAGGGATGTACACAGCGAGTTTCATGTTTCTAGCTGTTGTCGTATCATAGGTACCATTTTTATCCCGATTTGTACCATTTCGGCCACAATTTCTATACTTTTTGGTGTTTTGAAGTTACAAGAGAAATTTCATTTGCATGTAAAGCAGAAATTACAAAATGCCTAAATAGTCTAAAGATTAGGGGCCTCTGGGCCGATTTCGCCAACTTTCAATCCAAACCGATCTGCAACCAAAAGACACATTTAAATTATAATGTATTATTTTAATTCGTAATAAATCGTGACCCAGTCTAATGTCAATAAGCCGCAATTACTACTCTAAAGGTTTAAAAATATAGTATACCTCAAGGCTTTGGTATTAAATTCTGCTTCAAAGCATAATCATAATTTAGAATCTGTCAAAGTGCCTGGAGCACGCACTGTAACACATTAGTTTTAAACTTATTTAATACGAAACCTCTTCAAATAAGCATGTAGCTGATAAACAACCATTAATTACAAATTAAAATAATACATTATAGTTTTAAGTTTTCTTTGTTATTATTCCAATATTATCTGTTTAATGTGTATAGAAGTCTCAATAAAGCAAAAGCATAATTTAGAATATGCAAAACATAATATTAAAGGTTGAAGTCTCAGCTAAGAATGGTGTTTTATATAAAAAGCCCACGAATGTCCTCACATACGTTCAGTTATAAATATACCGCGAAGAAAAGAAGAGTTCATTTGTGCGAATATAAAAATAACACAGTTATACAGATGTACACAAATTTTAGAAACAAAAAGAGAAAATCAGCAGAACTACCTTAATTTTGTGATATAATATTTAAAGTCATAAAATTATTGATCGAAAATATGACATCTGGCTCGATTTTCGATAAACTCCTTAAATGTATTATCCGGTTCATAAAGGTAAGTTCAGAAGTATGTATGTATGTGTAAAGTTATTTGTCGACATATATGCGAGGGCAGTTCAGCTAGACGACGATTTCCAAGAGGTGACGCCACGGATAAGTATTTATATTAATTCAAATAAATTTCCTTAAAAACAATATTTGCGCTAGATTTTTGTGGTCGTTATATCTTATTTTTTTTGTTTGACAGACCTAAAACCCAAACAAATTCTCTTATTTATATAACACTATCCAACAGTACATATTATACTTGAACGGGATGACAAAAATAAAAATTGAGCTAATTAGTGTTGCCAGTTTTTTTATTTCCTAATCTTATTGCCCTCTTAAAAGGATTACAAAGTTTCAAAGGATAACATTTTTCAAAAAATATTTATTTTATATACCTATTCGAATCCTACGATATCGATGTAAGAGTAAAATTAAAATGGATGCCTCAATCCGATAAACTCCTATTCGCCCATAATGTCCGACGTATATCATCCGATTCAATTTAATTTTTTTAAAAAATCGTTATCTCTGTAAATGACTTTTGGAGGATGATAAATTTTTGGGCTAAGTGTACTACATGACGGAATAAAATTCATTATTATACTTCCATCTTCACATCGATAACTTCTTCAACTGCCCTCGTATGCGTTGGTATGTCATTAATAATCATCAATATTTGAAGAGACCCCTAAGTGGCAACAGATATCAAAATGCGTTTTCTACCCTTTCATTTTCAATGAAAAAGTCAATGTCCATTTTGTGGGCGATGCCATCATGTGCCACTTACACTTTCAACACACTTTGTGTGGTACGTGCAGCAAACATTTACAGGTATAACGCCTCTTCAGTTCAGTTTAACAACTGCAAATATGGACGACGGTAGAAAGCAAAATGTCAGTGATCCGAGTTGCTCAAACGTAACGTAATGAATAGTTTGAAATTCTGTTTACGTTTGCTGCGTTTTCCGGCATTTCCTTTCAACTGCGAGCATTCATTATCTGCTAAACGAAGTGAAACAATTTTCCAGTTGTGCGGGTGGTATTTTGGGCTATCAATTGAATTGGGCTATGAATGAATGAAGTATAATTAACATTTATTTTATTTGTTGTTATTGTAGAAGTTCATAGAGTGTCATGGAAAAATGGCTATAAAAGTAAACAGTGGCTCGATAATGAAAAAATAAGAATTTTTAATGTACGACCTTAAGTTCTACTTCATGCACATGACCTTACAATTTATGGGAATTTGAAGCTTTTAAACTGCAGAGAAATGCCAAATTTCATTTTTATAACTTCCTGTTGTCATTTACAACAAGGATGATTGTTTGGTTTGGGGAATGGTACCCAGATAGGGTAGTCAGATTTTGATTTTTTCTCATATAAGTAGGGCATCTTCACAGAATACCAATACCAAGAACAAGTGTTCGATTCCTAAAGTATGACGGTAACGATCTCGTGTTCTTATGTTTAAAGAAGAAAGGAGCCACGATTCCTTCAGCCCGTTCCGATGCCTCTTGTACTTCTATTGTATTCTATTCATTCCAAATGCGGCAATGTTTGTTCTTGACATATCCATTGAGCCAAAACTGAGTCTCGCTGTCGTATAAAATATTGCAATTTTGTGACCATTGACCAAAGACACTGTGCAAATGTTAACCACACGGTCTAATCATGACCAAACTGGGTAAAATTGACAATAGCGTTGTCAGATCTGAAAATTAGTAACCTTTTAATCGATATCGAGAAATGGAACCGTTAAACCCTCCACCACAGGGTGTGGGTGTACTAACTTTGTCATTCCGTTTGTAACACCTTGAAATATCGACCTGAGACCCCATAAAGTTGATCGTCATAAAATTCTAAGACGATGTAGCCATGTCCTTCCGCCTATACGTCTGTTGAAAGCACGCTAGCATCTAAACGAAAGGAGCCAGAACGTCCAAATTTTTCCAGAATACGTCTAGTAGTTGTAGATAAGTTGGAGTTGAATGTGGGCGAAATCGGTCCAGAGGGAAAAAAATTTCCCTCACAGGACTGAAATACCCCTAATATGTCGAGTATTTTTGAAAGTATTTTTGAAGTTGAAATTGGGCAAAAAGGATAAAAATGGTACCTATCTCACGACAGCGGCTAGAAACACGAAAATAGGTGAGTACATTCCACTAATTGAGTGGATACATAATAGAAAAGTATTTTTTTTTTCAAAATTCGTACTTTTAAGGGGTACAATGGGAATATAGGGATAAAAATGGTACCAAACATGTATTTTCAGTACGACTGCTTATATTTACTTGATATTGGGTATGCGCATTCATATTCGTATGGTATTAAATGGGGCAAAAAGGGATAAAAATGGTACCTATCAAACGACAACAGCTAGAAACACGAAATTCGGTGTGTACATTGAGTGGATATGTGGGGGGATAAAAATGGTACCAACCAAACGCCTGCACCTAGAATAATGAAATTCGGAGTAAAGATTGGATAGAGGATTAGATAGAATAAAATAAAGGGATTTTTTCGAAATTCGTACACTTAGGGGGTAAAATAGAAAAAGGGGATACAAATTGTACCAACCAGCTAGAGTCATGAAATTCGGAGTATACATTCCTCTTACTGGGTAGACACGAAAAAAAGTTTTTTTTTTTAATTCGTACTTTCAAGGGATACAATGGGTAAAGAGGGATAAAAATGGTACCAACTAAACGGCTACAGCTAGAACGATGAAATTCGGTGTGGACATCCCTCTAGTCGCGTAGACATGTAAAATAAAGAGATTTTCGAAAGGGGGTAAAATGGGAAAAAAGGGGATAAAATTGGTACCAATCAAATGTTATGTTACGGTTATGTTATCTTGCACTGTGTACCTGAGTGTTAATTGATTTTCAAAATTTGTATTTTTGAATTCAAATAGAATAGAAATGCACCCACCATGACCCAATATATATACCATAAATTTAAGATTACTGGCTTATATTTATTTTTTGAATTGATTTGAAGTATTATTTCGAACAATGTATGGTTTAAATGTTTTATATTTTTTTTATTTATGCGATTATTATAATTTTTTTAAATACAGCATTATTGGGGAAAAATTGGGGATGTTTTGCAGTTAGCTTTGAAAAATGATATCCTGTAAATGATGAAAAATGATATAGTAATATGGGCCAATTATCCTTTCGGAGGATACACCGCACCAAACAGTACACTTAAGTGGGTGTGATTGTCGCTGATGAACTGCTCTTGGATTTTCCGTAGCCCAAATCCTGCAGTTCTACGAAAATCGACAGCCTCTGTGGAATGCAATCCATGGTGGAGGGTATATAAATTCTGCCCCGCAGAACTTAACGTCGTTTTAACTTGTTTTAAATAAATTTAAATTTTTATTTTATTGTTTGTTTTTATTACGGCCTGTAATAAATATTTGACTTGAACTGGGATACTGTTCAGGCTCAAGAACTTCTTGCATTTATATTTTATAGAATGTAAATGTATCTACTAATGGCATGGTGATATTCAGTACTTGGCTGAACAATACCTCTGTCAGGATTTCTGGCCCGTGACGATCTGATTATCCCACTCTCCTTGTGTTATTTGAAATTTCAATAAAATTGGTCTAGCGACCTAGGGCATCCTTCCTCCTTGCCATTTCACAAAACTTTTGCACAAAATTGTCTTCATCCTTTACTTTCTACCGAACGAAATCACACAGAAGTAAAAAATAAAAGGACAAGTAATTCTTATTGTAGCTGCTTTATTATAATTTTTGAGAGTTGTTTTGTTATTTTTTTCTTTCGTTTGCAAATGAAAATCCCAACGAAAGGTGAACAATAAAATAATAGTTGTTGGGCTGCACAAAAAGAGAACTCCAAAAGATTTTCGTTGCTCGAGTTCCCAAGGAACTCGAAGGACGACAAGTAGCTGCAGGTTAGGAAAGCAGAAAAAACTTTACCAAGTTGTTCGAAATCTTCGAAACAAAACTGAAATGACTGAATGCTGCAACTTCCACAACCGAGAACAATGGAGGGCATCCTTTTTGTTAAGATTATGAAGAAATTTTGCAAGAATGAAAAGAGTTTCGTTTGTGCAACGTATGAGTTATGAAACTGAAACTATACAAAATTATAAATTAATAACAACACAAACTATATCCCAGGGGGTGAATTGAGTTGTCAGAAATGAATGAATTCGGAAGCTGTTTCTGAAGCTTCAAAAAGTGTGTATGTGTGTGTTTGTCCATGTGAAAGTTTTCCGACAACATTTTCTAGGAATTAATTTTTAATTGCAATACACTTTTGATGAAGTGTATTTAATTTTGCGATAGCATATGAAACAGAGAAGATGAAATTGAACTCAACAGATAGTATGAAAATAATCCCCAAAATAAGGGATTATCGACAAAGACAGGGACCCAATCATAAAACATATGGAACTGACACTATTAGCGGCAAATCAGAACTTAAAAAAATGAGGAGACAATTTTTGTTTATAAAAAATAAATAAAAAAATCTATACCTACATATACACATACTAACATTTGCAACATAGAAGGAAGGATGGAATTTTTAAGGATCGAAATCGGTACAAATGGAAAATTTTCATCCCTAACAACGGTTATTTAACCTTAATTTTTATAGATTGCTACATTTTCGCAGTATTATTTAGATATATACAGTCGAGGTATAATGGTATAAAAATATCATAATTTACCTAATATGTTACATTCCATGGTGGAGAGTATATGGGATTCGGCCCAGCCGAACTTAACGTCTTTGGTGTATTTGAAGAAGTTATGAACCATATTAAGAGTAAGGGAATCGTGTTTAAGCTTAAATTGATTTAGTCATACGTGAAGACGTCTTGTATTTCTCCAAAAAGGCCATAAATTCTTATTTTTTCCTTGGATTTTGTTCAAATAGGAAAAACAAAATATTCTTCCCTAAATTCGATCACGGATCACATTTTTGTAAATTATTTTTCCCGTTTAAGGAATTATGGGATTTTTATCCGTGGCATCCCGAAAATGTTTATGTAAATAATTCAAAAATATTTACACTTTGATATGACCAATGTATATAAAAATCCCACGATTCCTAAAACGGGGACAGTAAATCCCTAAAGTGTATTTTTTTAGAAAAATTACGGTCATTCATCAATTTCGATCATAAAAATCCACCGATTCCTAAAATGGGGAAATAAATCCCAAAAGTGTATTTTTTAGAAAAATTACTGTCATTCATTAATTTCGATCATGGATCACATGTTCACATACATTCCAAAAATGTTTTTGAAAACAATTAAAGAATTTGTAATTGGTTTCTTTAAAGCGTTTGCCTTAACTTATATAACAATCCCACACTTCTCTAAAAACAAGCAATACTCCAGCAAAAATAAATTTCTCAACTTTCCCTCTTCCACTAAATATGCAAAATTTCTAAATTACATGATTGCCACAGTTTTCAAAATTTGTCTAATTTAATATTTTCGAATGCCGAACAAGCTCACAAATTTTCATCAAAATAGGTATCTATTGTGGTGGTATTCAGACTGAATGTGCAAAGCTGGCAACTTCTAATACCCCAACGACATTCAAATCAATCTCCCATATCGATCATTAATCACCAAACTGAGATTAACTTCACGCGCATGCACACATACACATACATAAATAAATAATAAATTATAACACAGTTTAATTAAAACGTAACAATTAGTTTGTTGTTACAACCCCTCCACCAACACTACCCGGCCTAAGGGCCAATGCCTGAAATGTAACCAAAAACATCTGTAATAATGCGTGCGTACATTCATTGTTAAATACAAAATAAATAATTGCATTGACGGTAATGAATTTATACGAATAATAAATAATTTAACTAATGTGTTTGTTTGTGTTCTCCTATTAAACATCTGTAATTAAAATATAATGAAATCCTTTATTTCTACAAAATATATATAAATAACAACAGGCACATGCACACACACACGTGCAAGCCTATTCAGCAAATATTCTGGCGACACGTATGTCTGAGCCGGTGTGTGTGTGTGAATATTTGTTGTATTTTAGTATTGCTATGGTGAGGTGTAACACATAAATCCAAATACCCGTACTTACACACCCGTTGACATATAAGTAGGATAAACAGCATACACCTACATACATTCAAATTATATATTCTTGCATATATGTCTGTATTTTGTTGTCATACATATAAATTCAAACTTAACATTTAACCTGTGTGAACGAGGGCAGTTTAATAAGCTGACGATTTGGTCATGCCTTTCCACCAAAAATTTCATTTTATTTCTCTACAGCTCAATAATTAGCCAAGCGGTGATCAGATTCCATTATGCCTAATTTCTCATATCCTCTAAAATAAACGAGTTGTTATTTATAAACAAACAAATTCATCTCCAGAGGAAGAGGAATTCATTATGTAGGCGTTGTTAAACGACAAAATAGTCGCATTTAGGATCTAGAAAATCCACGATTGGTTTTTAAAAAAAGAAATAAACTCAGCTTAGTGCTGATTTTGAGCTCGAATGTTTTTGTGTCTAAATTGCAATTATGAATGTGGATAACAGGAGGTTTCAAAAAGACAATTGTGCAAGTTAGAATGATGGTGGTCTAAGTCAAAAATCAAAAAAGTTGAGATATCCCATTTTTATACCCTACACCACTTCGTGGGCTAGGGTATTATAAGTTAGTTTCGCCCCAAATGTTTGTAACACCAAGAAATAATCGAGCTAGACCCACCTTTAAGTATACCGATCGGCTTAGAATCACCAGCTGAGTCGATTTAACGATGTCTGTCTGTCCGTCTGTCCGTCTGTCCGTCTGCTGTCCATCTAAGCTTGTTCGCACTCTACAGGTCGCAATTGTTGCCTGATTGTCATAGAACTTGGCAGAAGTTATTTTTTCTGGCCAATGACCATCGGTATTGAATTTGGAGGAAATCGGTTCAGATTTAGATATAGCCTCCATACAAATGTCGCTCCCGATTTGACTTTTTCCGCCCTATAAAGCACATATAGTACCCGATTTTCTTTAAATTTGGCACAACATCTTATAATCCAACTAGAAACACCTATGCAAAAATTGGGTAAGATCGGTTCAGATTTAGATATAGCCCCCATACAAATGTCGCTCCCGATTTCACTTTTTCCGCTTTAGAAACCACATATTGTACCCGATTTTCTTTAAAATTGGCACAGCATCTTATAATCCAACTAGAAACACCTGTGCAAAAATTGGGTAAGATCGGTTCAGATTTAGATATAGCCCCCATACAAATGTCGCTCCCGATTTGACATTTTCCGCTCTAGAAACGACATATTATACCCGATTTTCTTTAAATTTGGCAGAACACCTTATAATCCAACTAGAAACACGTGTGCAAAAATTAGGTAAGATCGGTTCAGATTTAGATATAGCCCCCATACAAATGTCGCTCCCGATTTGACATTTTCCGCTCTAGAAACGACATATTGTACCCGATTTTCTTTAAATTTGGCAGAACATCTTATAATCCAACTAGAAACACGTATGCAAAAATTGGGTAAGATCGGTTCAGATTTAGATATAGCCCCCACACAAATGTCGCTCCCGATTTGACATTTTCCGCTCTAGAAACGACATATTGTACCCGATTTTCTCTAAATTTTGCAGAACATCTTATAATCCAACTAGAAATACGCGTGCAAAAATTGGGTAAGATCGGTTCAGATTTAGATATAGCCCCCATACAAATGTCGCTCCCGATTTGACATTTTCCGCTCTAGAAAAGACATATTGTACCCGATTTTCTTTAAATTTTGCAGAACATCTTATAATCCAACTAGAAACACGTATGCAAAAATTGGGTAAGATCAGTTCAGATTTATATATAGCCCCCATACAAATGTCGCTCCCGATTTGACATTTTCCGTTCTAGAAACGACATATTGTACCCGATTTTCTTTAAATTTTGCAGAACATCTTATAATCCAACTAGAAATACGTATGCAAAAATTGGGTAAGATCGGTTCAGATTTAGATATAACCCCCATACAAATGTCGCTCCCGATTTCACTTTTTCCGCTCTAAAATCCACAACTTGTACCCGTTTTTCTTTAAAATTGGCACAACATCTTATAATCGAACTAGAAACATCTATGGTGAAAGTGGGTAAGATAGGTTCAGATTTAGATATAGACATCATACAAATGTTGCTCCCGAATGTTTAACCGATTTTGGCCAAATTTTACATATTATATTTCACCAATAAACAGACATGGTGAAAGCGGGTCACATCGTTCCAGGTTTCAATACACCCCCATACAAATGTCCTTTCCGATTTAACATTTTTGCATACAGGATGCAAAAATCCTTCCCGACTTCACTTTTTTACCGAATTGAATTGCAATGAGAATTGTTTGGGTGATGTCCATATGCCCATACTTTGAAATGACTTTGGTATACTACTGTATAATTTGTATTTGTCTGTCGGACATTTAGATCAATTACCATATTATTTACCATACTCGTTAAATTTGACTGAAGATGAATTTATAGCATATAAATTATATGAATATAATTTATATAATTTGTATGAAGTACATAAAATTGCTCTCATGAAATACCTGGGTTTAGTAATCAAAGCGAGGTACATACGCAGGGAGTGGTGTAGGGTATTATATAGTCGGCCCCGCCCGACTTTAGCCTTTCCTTACTTGTTTCTCTTTAGTTTGATCAGATCTCTAATTTAAGAACTTCTATTTTTGACATTTATAAAAAATGTACCCTCATTTAGGCACACTTTAGTATTACTTTGATACTGGTCTAAGACACACTATATCCGCTGACATTAATGTATGGTGATGTAAACAAACATTGTTTTATTTCAATAGTCCTTTTGGTTATTCAGATACTTTGATCCTCTGAAAGTAGTGGTTCGATTAGAGGTACCAACGTTGTCGATTTTATATAAAAGTTCGATATAGTAGTAGGATATTATAAGAAAAAAATGTTGTGCCTCGGTGGAAAAATATTTTTCAATTGACTCAAACATAAATCATTGCACTATCATTCTAACTGACACAATTGTTGATCAAGCTGTATGGTATAACTTGAGCAACATCTCCTTAAATACAAGAGCCATTTCTTGATGGTGTTTTTCATAGTTTACGCTAAAAAAATTATGCCCGGATCATGCGGTTAAACAGCCTTGGGCTTTGCTCTTTCGATGTTTTTGAAGTAAAAGGAATCAAGCCGACGACCTTTGTGATTCGTTGCCGACATAAAGAAATAGCTCTAATATTTCTGAAAAACACATTTTTGGGATTTATTTTCCCATTTTACGAATTTCGGGAATTTTCTGCTTCAGAAATCAATTCAAAAATTTGTAATTATGCTTCTTTTGAGATATATAAGAATTTCACAATTCCTAAAATGAGGACAATATATACCAATGATTTTATTTTTTAGAAATATTATCACCACTCCTTATTTTTTTCACTTTTAAAAATTGCGCGATTTTTTGAGGTATGCAATTCAATTACTTCAACGCCCAGTTAGATATTTTAGAGTTTTTACAATTTTATTTCTTTTACTTCGATTTTCGAAATGATTACAATAATTTAAATATTTTTGATGTATTTTTAGCAAATGTGTGAGTTTGGAAGTGCTGAAATGATGGGTTTAGAATTTTTTCTTTTTAGAATTTTTTTTTTAGAAATTTTCTTCAAAATATTTTTTTTCAAAATCAACCAAAATTTCAATGAAAATTTGCCAGAATGATAATTTCTTCATTATTCTATCAACACAATGTATAAAAACAATTAATAATCCAAGACAAAGTATTTAATGAGAATACATACTTCAACTTTTCTGACGGTGCAAACGCACATTATAAAAAATGGAAAAAATTAAAAATTTTGTGGGTTTTTATTGTTTTTATACGTGATTTAATGATTTTTCATTGAAATTTTGGTTGATTTAAAAAAAAAGTAAGAAAAGGCTAAAGTCGGGCGGGGCCGACTATATAATACCCTACACCACTCCCATCTGTAGTCATATTTAAAAAAATATGGTAAATAATTGATCAAATTTTCCGGCAGACAAATACAAATTATACAGTAGCAGAGCTGTTAAGTAATGATTAGTAATCGTAATCATTAGTAATTAGATTACTTTTTTTAAAGTAGAAGTAATGATTACAATACGATTACATTCAGTTTTATACGATTAGTAATTGATTACGATTACAAGTAGTCAAAAAATAATCAGGATTACTTGCGATTACTGAAAAATAATCAAAAATAATCAAAAGTAATCAAAAATGAGTTCGACTACTTTAAAAGATTACTTTTGATTACTTTTGACTATTTTAGATTACTTTTGATTACTTTTGATTTTTTGTGATTACTTTTGATTCTCGCGAAATCGGTATGAGAGTCATAGTAGTCTGTTTGTCAAAACTTTTGACTTTTCAATATATGTCAGTTTTGATTTTTTCTCTTCTCGTTCTTTTGCCAGCTAAAACCGAAAGGTAACGGTAATCGCAAGTAATCCTGATTATTTTTTGATTATTTGTAATCGTAATCAATTAGTAATCAGAAATTGTTGAATAGTGGATTATATAATCATTACGATTCTTTTTAAAAAGTAATGTAATTGATTACTAATCGTAATCGAAATTTAACAGCTCTGATCTGAACCGATCTAACCCGTATTCGCCGCAGGTGTATTTTCTGGATTATAAGATATTATGCCAATATTAAAGAAAATCGGGTACAATATGTGGTTTCTAGAGCGGAAGAAGTCAAATCGGGAACGACATTTGTATGGGGCTATATCTAAATCTGAACCGATCTAACCCGCTTTCGCACAGGTGTATTTCGTTGGATTATAAGATGTTCGGCCCAACTAAAAGAAAATCGGGTACAATATGGGGTTTCTAGAGCGGAATATTTCAAATCGGGAGCGACATTTACCCACTTTCAGCAGTGTCTCCGACTTTGTGAACTATACTCGCACAGCATCTCTCTGTGTCTGCATTGAAAGCATTGACAATAATTCAAAGCTAAAATGTTGTGCTTTGTGGGCTGATTCCGTTGCTGCTCTGTGGTCTCCTTTACAGGGGGATTGGGGTTTATGTTACTTACCAACATAAAATATCCTTAAATGTGATTAGTTTCCGGCATAAGGACCTTTACACAGTATTTTTGAGTTTTCGGTAGGTCGTTCGATTGTGTCGGTTGACATCTTGGTTTGTTTGTTCGTTCCTTGGTGTATTTACTCGCCAGGAAATTAGTTAAGAACTATACAAACATTTTAATTAAAAACAAATTGCTTTATGGTTTATGGCAATATTGAATTGATTTGTGGGCATTTGCAAGCAAGCTACCCTAATCGAAATGAAATGGTTTGTCAATCTTTCGAAACGAATGGCTGTAGACGGATAGATATGTGTGGCCATTTGGTGGTTGGTATCAAACCAATCATTAGGAATTATAAGAAAGCTGTAGTACCAGACAAACGGATGAAGTTATTTTGGAATTGTCTTCTCTCTACGCAAAATAGGAAGTCCTAATAATTTATAATTGCAGTTTGCGCAATGAAGAGAAATGGGAATTAATAGTTTTAATTCTTAAACGTAGACAACCATCCAAATCAACTCAATCGCCATTTATTGTTACCACATATGATGATGATGTCAATACACTGTTTTAGTGCTAATATTAATGAAATTTTGTTATCGTTGTGACTAGGACACGGTTTATACATCGCCTCTATTTTTGGCAATAGCAAGATCTCCTATACCTAGAAAAATAAATGCAAATGGTTTTCTATCGCCTATTCTGAAATCAATCACGAGGTAATCTAAAAAGGGTAGCTTGACTCTAAATCGTTCAAACTTTTTGAAAAAAAAAATCTATAACTTTTAAGTGGAAAAATGCATTTTGACGTATTGCACATTCTTAGAGAAAATGGGATTTCTGATTCTGAAGATTTTTGATGCCTAGTGTTGCAACGACCAATGCACGTATAAAAATTGTATCGTTTAATCGGTGTTAAACAGTTCTTATACAGTAACAGAAAATAACTGAAGCCTACTATATCACATCAACATTTCCTAAAAACCAATAAGCGATGACATACCGTTTACTATTAATAAATCATGTATAGCCATGTAATAACACTAAAACTAGGCAACGTACGGAATTAGATTAGATTAGATTAGATTAGATTAGATTTATTGAGCCTTTTTAAAAACAATGTCAGATTTTAACTAATTCGATGAACAAGAAATTACTTAAGACTATAATGTATTATCTAAATGAAAAATATCGATGTTTGTACAGCACCATGCTTTTCCATGAAGTGGTTTGTATATAAATATTATTAAAGTAATATAGAATATCGTCCTTGCTCCCGGGACTTTGCAGCACGTACGGAATTATGTTTACTTTCAATACAACATCATATCCCTAAAGTATGCTATAAACAAATATTCAGCTTATAGTAGCAGAGAACAATCAGGAATATTTTTGGTTTGTTTTTTGTTGGTTTTATGGAACGCCCTTCTGACACTATTAGCAATTAATGAAATTTATTTTACATTAATCGAAGGTATAATTTTTGCTTATAACATAAATAAAAAAATAAGATTTGATAATTTTCTACATATTTTAAATCTATTCTGATTAAATACACCCTTTGAAAATAGTTTAATACAAAATAAAATGTCTACTAGAACAAAAGTTTTTGAATTTTGGCCGATGGATTTTGATTATGAACCACTGTGCGGCGTCAATTTTCTCATCATTTAGGCATAATTCGAAAATTACTGTTATGTTAGTACTATTTATTATATTGTACTGTACAGAGGAGGGGTATATATCATTTGGGACAGAAACAACGTGTGCACATTGAAATAGTGACTTAAGACCCTACGAATGTTTGGACCAAATCCGTTTCATGGTTTTTTAAGTTTTATGAGCCATGTCCGTCTGTCTGATATGATAACTGTCGAAAGTAGTTAAGGAATTAATTCAAACTTTGCACATGGTAATATTTTTCCCAAACTTAGTTTAAGTTCGAATATAGGCGAAATTTTCTCGCCCTCCCACACAAATAGCCCATATTCAATGTCAAATTAAAATCCATATATCCTCCAAAAAATCCATATTCAGAAACAGTTACATTTTGGTATTTATTCAAGTTTCTATAATCACTTTATCCGTACAAAATATTTAGGCGATATTACCACGCCCCTTCTGGTACCTTCCACACAACTTAAATCCTTTATAACATCTATAGGGTGATTTTTTAAGAGCTTGATAACTTTTTTTTTTTAAAAACGCATAAAATTTGCAAAATCTCATCGGTTCTTTATTTGAAACGTTAGATTGGTCCATGACATTTACTTTTTGAAGATAATTTCATTTAAATGTTGACCGCGGCTGCGTCTTAGGTGGTCCATCCGCTTAGTCCAATTTTGGCATTTCCACGTTTTTGAGTAACAGAGACCCAATTGGTGCGAACGGCGACGAATCGAAAATTGGTGGTCATCATTAACACTGGCCGATACAGCTGCGATATTTTCTTCAGTTCGCACTCTACGTAAGCGTGTTGGTGGTTTAATGTCCAACAATGTAAATTTGGTGCGAAATTTAGTCACAATAGCCCGAATAGCCGCTTCAGTGGGTCGATTAAACTGACCATAAAATGGAAGCGCGCAATGAACTTTCTTAACAGAGCACGCATTTTGATAATAAAATTCAATAATTTGCAAGCGTTGTTCGTTTGTAAGACGATTCATGATGAAATGTCAAAGCATACTGAGCATCTTTCTCTTTGACACCATGTCTGAAATCCCACGTGATCTGTCAAATACTAATGCATGAAAATCCTAACCTCAAAAAAATCACTCTTTATAACGGTAACTGGAATCCATTCAGCCCTAAATAATATAAGAGTTCTTAAAAATCCCAAACAATCATTTGGTTCTACCTACAATTGCGACCTGTATCGTGATTACAAGAATAGATGGACGGACGGACAGACAGACGGACATTGCTAAATCGATTCAAAAAGTGATTCGAAGTCGATCAGTATAATTAACAATGGGTCTATCTCGCTTCCTTTTGGGTGTTACAAACAAATGCACAAAGACATAATACTCTCGTGGAGTGTATAAAAATCACATTTTCCTCGTTTTATAAATTATGAGATTTTTATATAGGGCGTCTCTAAAATGTTTTCAAAAATTACACAAGTCATTATTAATACTCTTCATGGTGGAGGGTATTCGAAACGACTGTACTTAATGCTCTTTATTTTTAATTGTTGCTCGTGACCAGATCAGTCGATTTAACGATATAGGCCTGTCTGTCTGTTTGCTGCACAGCGACTGTAAATCAATTTATTTTGGAAAGAATTGTGTAACTTCTGTTCTGTTAATAATTTCACACGAACTTAGGCAAGGAGTTTTAGAGTTTAGGTCCAGAAGTTGCAAATTTTGATTCAAATTCTAATGTCATAAATAGTCCAATAAATGAAAAACGGCCCAAAATAAAAAAAAAAATAAATGTGAAATCACTCAAAAGGAAAAATTATGAAAAATAGTCCAATAAGCCATAAAAATAGTCAATATTCTATATGAAAAATCGCCATAAAATTTGACTAATTTTTAATATGAAATATCCCAAATAATAATTTTATATGAGGTATGCCCACACCCGGCAACGCAGAGTATCGGTTTCCTGGTTTAGGATGATTTTTCGTAGCCCCGAATTTGGATATACCCCAGAGGAGAAAATCATGGGTGCACGAGAAAACGTCCAATGAGCAAATGCCAAAATTTACCAAATAAAATTACACAAAAATCGCCCCTTCAAATTGGGTCTTTAGTCACAACTTATGGGCAATATTTCATAATTGTAATTTGGGATATTTTTCTTTATGAAAAAATCACCCAAAAATCTAATATAAAATAATATGCGTAGTCGGATATATTTTTCTGCGATTTTTCATATTAAAAATTATTCAAATTTTTGGACAATTTTTCATATCGAGTGCTTATATTCAAAAGTGGATCTGAACATATCTTTTCAGGAGTGCGAAAAAACTCCTTAATTCTAAGAGTAATTATGAATCATTCTTCTATAATTTAATCTATAGAGGATTACTAATTGCTAAGATTAAAAAGTTTTCGAAATTTCCTATTATTTGGTTCATAGCCACTTTTGTATGTTTAGAATTGAGCACTATGAATGTTGAAATAATCACATAGCCATTAATGGCCATATAATAAAATTGATTGTAAACTTGATAACGTTTTTCATGAAATGTTGACAATATTGTGTAGAAAACGCATTTTCTGGGATGTACACAGCAAATTTTAAGATTCCAGTTTCATCCGTCAGACTGGTACTCAGACTGGACTCTTTTTCCAATTTTTTACAGTGGAGGTAAACTAAAAATACAAATTGGATATTTTTTGAAAATTTTCATTTTCGCGGGATATATGGCTAAAATGATTTTGCATGGATGACATTTTTGTTTTTATACACTCCACGAGAGTATTATGGCTTTGTGCATTTGTTTGTAACACCCAAAAGGAAGCGGGATAGACCCATTGTTAAGTATACCGATCGACTTAGAATCACTTTCTGAGTCGATTTAGCAATGTCCGTCTGTCCGTCTGTCTGTCCATCTATTGTTGCAATAAAACTACAGGTCGCAATTATAGTCCGATCTTAACAAAAATTGGCACAAGCAAGTTTTGTGGATCAAGGGCGAACGCTATTTAATTTGATGCAAATCGGTTCAGATTTAGATATATCCCCCATACAAAGGTCGCTCCCGATTTGACATTTTCCGCTCTAGAAACCACATATTGTACCCAATATTCTTTAAATTTGGCACAACATCTTATAATCCAACTAGAGATACCCATGCAAAAATTGAATAAGATCGCTTCAGATTTAGATATAGCCCCCATACAAATGTCGCTCCCGATTTGACATTTTCCGCTCTAAAAACGACATATTGTACCCGATTATCTTTAAATTTGACACAATATCTTATAAACCAACAAGAAACACATATGCAGAAGTTAGGTAAGATCGGTTCAGATTTAGATATAGCCCCCATACAAATGTCGCTCCCGATTTGACATTTTCCGCTGTAGAAACTACATATTGTACCCGATTTTCTTTAAATTTGGCACAACATCTTATAATCCAACTAGAAACACATATGCAAAAATTGGGTAAGATCGGTTCAGATTCAGATATAGCCCCCATACAAATGTCACTCCCGATTTGACATTTTCCGCTGTAGAAACCACATATTGTATCCGATTTTCTTTAAATTTGGCACAACATCTTATAATCCAACTAGAAACACCTATACAAAAATTGGGTAAGATCGGTTCAGATTTAGATATAGCCCCCATACAAATGTCGCTCCCGATTCGACATTTTCCGCTCTAGAAACCACATATTGTATCCGATTTTCTTTAAATTTGGCACAACATCTTATAATCCAACTATAAACACCTATGCAAAAATTGGATAAGATCGGTTCAAATTTAGATATAGCCCCCATACAAATGTCGCTCCCGATTCGACATTTTCCGCTCTAGAAACCACATATTGTATCCGATTTTCTTTAAATTTGGCACAACATCTGATAATCCAACTAGAAACACCTATGAAAAATTGGGTAAGATCGGTTCAGATTTAGATATAGCCCCCAAACAAATGTAGCTCCCGATTTGACTTTAGCCGCTTTAGAAACCACATATTGTACTCGATTTTCTTTAAATTTGGCACAACAGCTTATAATCCAAGTAAAAAACCTATGGTAAAAGTGGCTAAAATCGGTTCAGATTTAGATATAGCGCAAATACAAATGTTGCTCCCAAATGTTTAACCGATTTTTGGCCAAACTATACATTTTATATTTCACCTATTTCGTTCCAGATGTCAATATACCCCATACAAATGTCCTTTCCGATTTAACATTTTTTGTCAAAGACACACATTTACAGGATGTAAAAATCCAGCCCGTTTTCACTTTTTCACCGAATTAAACTGTATTCGGATAGAAAGTGGAGTGTATCACAGAGTCGGCCCCGCCCGACTTTAGCCTTTCCTTACTTGTTTTATTTTCTTTTTTTCTGTGAATTAAAATCCAATGCCGCTTTTAACATGTATGTAGTCAGTCACGAAAATCGACGCAGCTGTTGAAAAATCCAAAATTCGCGTTGCAATTGCTTACAATTCAACTTTCTCCATCCAGGATTCTAAAACTTTTCTGACAAAGATATTCTCCAAGATGTCAGCAAACACATGCCAAAAATATTTTGGTATTCTCAATAAGATAAAAAGTTACACGGGTTTTTCTAAAGATACTTTTCACAATTTTTTGACTTTACAGACACTATTTATCCTATAACTTGGAAGCAAAATGCTGTTAACCGAGAAATGATGAAATTTGATACTATGATATGCTCTAAATCTAGAAAAATGTTTTAAACAAAATCGTTGTAGCGAATTACATACAATCTTCGTTTATATGCTGCTCCATTTTTGAACTATTTGATTTTTATGTTCATATCGACCTTTGCAGTCACAAACTAACGTGTGATTAGTTAGCCAAATCAGAAATATTTGAAAAAATGGCTTCAGAAAAAATTTTTTCTCCAAATATGAACAAATCTGAGAATAGTTTGGTGTCAAAAACTCATTTTCGAGAAAATGGTTTAAAGCCACTTTTGAATATAAGCCCTCGATTTGACAAATGACCCAATTTTTGAAACATTTTCATTTTAAAAAATTTCCAAAAATAATTCGTTTTTGGGCTTAATTTATTTTGTTTAATTTTGTATCCCACTTTTTGATTTGGGTGAGTTATAATTCATGAACATTGACGGTTAAGTTCGAAATCGGATAATCTCATTTTTTTATTATTTAAATTATACACGTCTAAAAAAGCTGATTTAACCAATAAAGAAGCTTGGCCATTAGGTCCCTGCCGATTTGACTGATTAGTATTCAAAGTCGTGTATTGAGTTGGATAATATATAATCTAAGTTTTTCTATTAAATTTATTAAGGTCCATATTCTTTTCAAATTTGTTACACCTAATATTGAAGTTCACATCCTTGATTTCACATTTCTCATACTGTTGAATGCAAAGTCAATTTCTTTTCGAAAATATAGCATTTCCACCCACTGTGCGTGGAGTGATTGCAATGCCGTCAATGACACCTATACCCGAAAGAGTGCGTGTAGTCGATCAATACATGTCAATAACATCGTACTCGTATTCCCCGATGGCCATTGCTCTACATCGGCGCTACACCCGAGGGCCACTTGACAACGTCGATCTTAAATAAGCTGGATAAATGGCACCTCTCTACGCCGAGGAGCACAGTTACACGAGCTCTACAAACATTCAACATCTTGTATGCCACCATCACGAGATATGAATACATATTGATCTCTATCCATAACTCTATCTCTCTTTCAAAACATGATCGAATGTAATCAATCACAATTACACATACATACATACATGCATATGTATGTAGGTACATACATCCGTTCGATTCATTGAAATGGAAACCGTTTTACGTTGACGGCATGTTCATGGTACTCGTTCGAATACAAACCCAAAAAAAATAATAATAAAAAACACAACAACAACTAGTATCCATCAATTTGCCTTCCTTCGGCATTCCGAATTGATATCTTTCAATGGCTGCGTCACAAGCGAGCCCCATGCCCATATATTCAAATGGCAACAACAGCGGCGACGACGACGACGTCGGCGACAACCACCAATTGCTACTGATAAGGCCTCAGCACAAACAACAACAACAACACAACCAATAACTTCGATGTTCATATGAATGGCATGGATGTACTTGTTGAACGCTTTCGGTTAAAGAAAACGAAATGAATTGGAATGAATGTGAGCACAAAAAATGTCAAAGTTTCTCCCGGGAAGCCAGTCTGCAACTCAGTGGATAGATTACAGCATTGACATGGCCAAGGCCTCCAAAAAGAGAGGCCTTCGTAAAGGATTTCCTGTACGTACATACCCTCTACCTACTATTCGATAGAAAAATCGATTAAAAAAACAGTTTTTATTTTTTTTTTAATGACTGCTACCAAACCACTGGACTATGTGAAAGAGACATTTGTAACATTTGTAGCCCTAATAATAATTAAATTAAAGTTTTTATTACATTTATGGTAGTATTCGTGTTTTTAAGGTACTACTTCACATTTTTAATTTTTTATATTTTTGATGTTTTTATTTATTTTTATTAAAATTATTACAATTATCGTCGAAGTTACTTTTATTATACTGTGTGGAATCATGGAAATATAACAATATACGGATAAAATACCAAAAAAAGACCCGTGTCTGTCAGTTTTGCCCAAAGTCATGCAATTTTTTTATAGGCCTCGATGTATTTTTGAAAAAAGTGATCATTTTCTCAGGAATGCTTTGCCTTTCGCACTTTACTCTCCGAGGCAAAGTTGTAGCTTCTGTCATAAAGAACAAAAATTGTGAACATCAAAAAAACTTCATCTTGTTCTTTGTTCGCAAATGTCGTCGAACAAATCTTAAAAGCTGTAGTGTGTGTAGGTAGCGTATACGTGCTGTTGATTAAGGATAATATCACTCATACGCACTGTAGTAGGACTGACCATTACCAGAAACAGTACTGCAAGATATATTTTCCTACCTTAACGGTGTTAAGAATCAGTCGTAGGAAGTTCATATGTTCTAGAAAGTTGCTTATTGAGATCTTAGGTACATTTTTGTAGTTGATTGTTTTCTTGAATTTTAAACGGTTTGCTACCTATCGACCAGAACAGGGGAAAAAGGTTAAAAATTCGATTTTTTTAATTTTGAAGATTTTGATTTTATATGTTCTTTATGACAAGAGCAACAACTTTGCCTATTATGCATTAAATGACGAAAATTTCACTTCTTTTTTCCTAAACTAAGTAAATTGATTTTGTTTCAGTGTATTCAAAACTCATATAAAAATGGCAACATGAAATAATTCTCAAACGTTCAATAACACTAGACAACAGTCAAAATGTACTCGGGATGCGATAATTTTTTCTGTGTAGATAACCTTGACATGAGCTCGAAAAACGCAATAAAAAATTTTTTTTCGTTTGGTTTTTGTTTTATTTTTTTTTTTAAATTGTAAAAATTTTTTTTTGGTTAATTTGTTTCGTCCGGCATAACTCGGGAACCACTAGCCCGATTTAATTGAATTAAATTTTAAAAAATTACAATTCCCTTAATCTGTTCATATATTGTTTTCCTATACAAGCAACAGTTTCCAAGTTAAAAATGAATATATAAAGGAAAAAACTTATTTTTTGCCTAAAGATTTAATTTTTTTTTTTAAAAATCCATAAAAAATCCAAAATGAAAAAATATTTCAAATCTTATTACTTTTACGTAAAGTCACATAACCTATGAGCAAAATGAGACAAAGATCATGAAAATCGATGCACGCGTTTCGCTTTTATTCGCAATTGAGTAAAGGTATGAATTTCAAAAATTTGCTCGACATATGCACAACTTTGTCTATGGTAAGGTTTTTTCTTTTTTTTTTTGATTCTCAGAATTAACAAAACGGAATAAACAAAGGGTTATTTAATTTTTATGATTGCGTAAGCAAAGTAATAAACGCTAATAAATGTGCGTGAACAATTAAAAGGAAAAAAGGAAAGGGGACTTTTTTAATTATTTGGGTTTTCCGTTGGCTACCTGTATGATTTTTTTACAGAAATGCAACCCACATTTAAGGGTGGTCATTATTCAGAAAATTTAAGACTCACACATGGTGAAACAGGTATGTAGCCACCGTAAAAAAATATACACCCATTTATAAGTACCTGTCAGTAAAATACTAAACAATACACAGTATAAATAGGTCTTCATTGATCGATTTTACTCATTCAACAAGTGTCGACGAACGCGATAGTTAAAATGAGCAAACGTTCGCAAGGATTTGAATGCAATACCAATCCAAGTAATTTTTGTTACATGTGCGGAGAATACGTTTCTGAAAAAAACAAGCGTTGTTTTTCACCTAAATTGAGAGATTCATTTGAAGAGAGCTTCAATTTAAAGGTCTCAAACATAGATGAGCGGTGGACACCAAGTGCTCTATGTCCAAGGTGCTACGTACAGCTAGCTGACTCAAGGTAAGTGTAGATTACGAAATTCAAGAACATATATAACTTATTATTGAAATTCTTTCAGACGACAGCCGAGAATCATCATGCCAATGCTTTGGAGAGCTCCGCTTTGCCATGTAACAGATTGCTACTTCTGTCTTAGCAAAAAAACAGGCGTGGGAAAAAATATACGATGGACTTACGCTGCTGTTTCAACAGTGAATTTTCCAGTGCCATTTTCCGAAGAACCAGTGGACCCGCAACCGTCCTCATTGCATGGAGGTCAACGCTTATGTTCCCAAGCAGAACTGAACGATTGGGTTAGAGAATTGAAACTCTCCAAGGAAGATGCAGAGTTGCATGCATCGCGCATGCAACAGTTCGGTTTCTTGGCTCCTGGTGTGGTGACAACAATCTACAGGAAGCGTCATGAACCATACGCAAGGTACTACACAAAAAAAGACAACATCTGTTTTTGTAAGGACATTCCCGGATTATTTGGTGAACTCGGGTACTCTTACGATCCAGGAGAGTGGCGTCTTTTCATCGACAGCATCAAGCAGAGCCTTAAAGCAATTTTACTGCACAACGGCAACGAGAAACCTTCGATTCCAATTGCTCATGCCGTTGACACCAAGGAAACATACGAAGTCATGGACAATCTACTAAAGTGCCTTAACTATGAGAGGCACGATTGGAAAGTTTGTGCCGACCTTAAGGTTATCGGTATCCTTTGTGGATTACAAGGTGGATTCACAAAGTACTGTTGTTTTCTCTGCCTTTGGGACAGCCGCGATCGTCAACATCATTACACCAGGAGGAGTTGGACAGAAAGAGTTAACTTCATCCCCGGCAGCGACAACGTGAAATATACACCACTCATAAAAAAGGAAAATGTTTTTCTCCCACCTCTTCACATAAAGCTCGGACTCATAAAAAACTTCGTGAAAGCTATCAACAAAGATGGCGAAGCGTTCGCCTATTTAAAAACCATTTTTCCTCACCTTTCATCGGCAAAGATTAAGGAAGGCGTTTTCGACGGTCCGCAAATTAAAAAGTTGTTGCAAGACCAACAGTTTGAGCACATTTTATCACCAAATGAAGCTGCAGCTTGGAACTCATTTCGGCAAATTGTTTCCGGATTTCTTGGAAACAACAAAAGCTCAAATTACAGAGAGATCGTCGAACAACTACTCCAAAATTATAAAAAAATTAGAGCAAATATGTCGCTTAAGATACATTTTCTACACTCGCACTTGGACTTCTTTCCGGACAACCTGGGCGATGTGAGTGACGAGCATGGTGAGCGTTTTCATCAGCAAATGAAAGAAATTGAGCACCGATACCAAGGATTTTGGAACGAAGCTATGATGGGGGACTATATCTGGTTCCTGATAAGAGAAACAGACCCACAACAATATAAAAGAAAGACAAAAGCACATAATTATTTTTAATTTGAAGGTTTTTATTTTTGTGTTTAGATATTTTTTTTTTAAACTTTTTTATAATTAATTAATGTTGATATCCTTAGGATAATTTCTTGTACATATATCGAATTGTTTTTATTTAATTTAAAGTCATATATTTTTGTCACCCAACAAATTTTAATTTTTTTTGTAATAAAAAAGAAAAAACCTTACCATAGACAAAGTTGTGCATATATCGAGCAAATTTTTGAAATTCATACCTTTACTCAATTGCGAATAAAAGCGAAACGCGTGCATCGATTTTCATGATCTTTGTCTCATTTTGCTCATAGGTTATGTGACTTTACGTAAAAGTAATAAGATTTGACATTTTTTTCATTTTGGATTTTTTATGGATTTAAAAAAAAAATTAAATCTTTAGGCAAAAAATAAGTTTTTTCCTTTATATATTCATTTTTAACTTGGAAACTGTTGCTTGTATAGGAAAACAATATATGAACAGATTAAGGGAATTGTAACTTTAAATTTTTTAAAATTTAATTCAATTAAATCGGGCTAGTGGTTCCCGAGTTATGCCGGACGAAACAAATTAACCAAAAAAAAAATTTTAAAATTTAAAAAAAAAAAAAATAAAACAAAAACCAAACGAAAAAAAAATTTTTTATTGCGTTTTTCGAGCTCATGTCAAGGTTATCTACACAGAAAAAATTATCGCATCCGGAGTACATGAAATTTTTTTCATTTTGTTGAGTAGTGTAATATTTCTGACATAGAGATTTGAGCGAGTAATAGATCAATGATTACTCCAATGATATACAAGTTTGTGTACAAAATTTTTCGGTCAGATCTTCTCCAATATCTTGTAGAAATTAGTTTTAAATAAATATTTTGACCTTGCAACTGTGAGATTTTTGTCTGGCGTTTTACTTTGATAAAGGAAAATATTAAATGAGCTTATGAAGGCCTGGCGAAAGGCTCTTCCAATCCTTCTCCCCACCTCCGGGATTATATGTATGTACATACATACACATTATATAGGCATGTTTGTGTGTATGTATGTTAGTCCATTCGTACTCACACAATTTACATTATATCAGCTCGCCGCGTCTTGACGCTTTTAGCAGTGTTGTGAGCAACTACTCAATGGAGCAGATGAAGACAAAAACAACAGCCAGTTCAAACTCAAACAATAGCGAAGTACTTAAAATAGCAATAGCTAATGGATAAGCAAAAAAGATAGCTCCATGCGGTGCAGATTTCAGCTGTTAATGAGTTCAATTTAAATATTTAGCAGTTATTCAAGAAGCAACAACTTGTTAGACCGACTATTCTCTGCAATCAAAGTCGACCCGGGAGGGACTCTATACTGCCAGGTATTGAAGTCAAAAAGGGCTTCACATAAGTCTAAAAGAAGACAAAATATATCTAGCCCAAATGAAATGTCATTTTGACATCATCATTTCCGAATTTCTTTGAAGCTTGGTAGAATAACTCAACTGATTAAAATATTTGATTTTTTTAAATCATTGAAAATAGTGTAGTATGGAAATGTGTAGGTACATATGAGCATATCCCAAACAAGGTCTACCAAAAAAATTAAATCAGACCACACTAATAGCTTTTAACGTTATTACACCCTCACCCTCCAGGATGGGAGTATACTAACTTTGTCATTTGTAACACATTGAAATATCGACCTGAGACCCTATAAACTATATATATATTCTTGATAATCATAAAATTCTAAGACGATCTAGCCCATGCCCGTCCTTCGCCCGGCTGTC